>JAYESD010000006.1:105210796-106410796 GCA_036927565.1 Tuctoria greenei | reverse complement strand
AGAGAGGGATCTCAGTGACCAAGAGAAGCAGGTGGCCGAAATGATTTAGCAGCATGCTAAGGAAGTTGCGTGCTTCTCCGAGGAGGGTTCTGAGGAACTCTCGGCTACCAGGAGATTACTGGAGCAACATAAGAGCTATAGGGCAACTGAGTCCCTGCAAGTCTGGGATTTTTGGGGCAAGCCAATGAAGCTCTGGTGCCATTTGGTTTCAACCCAGTATGTATGGCTGACCGGGAGCCGGAGATGGACAAGGCACTGGCGGCATTGAACTCCGCCAGCAACAAGCTGGATGATATGGGAGACGTGATCAATGACCAACTAGAGACGGAAGGAAGGTCCCTGGACAAGAACGTTGTTGAGTATGTAATGACATGTTTCAAGAGCTGGAACCCCTAGATGTATTTAAATCCGGTGTTCGAAAGACCCATTGCCGAGGAAGAAGGAGCCGCCAGGGCCAGCGTTCAAGAAGTTGCCCAGACAGTTGCCTCATTCTTCAATAGGAACTCCAGTAGCTAAGACCTCTCCTTTTTTGCCTTCATCTTGTAATCCTCTGATTTTTATTGAATGAAATCCTTTTGAAATCCATTTTTTGTTCGTCTTCAATGCATTGTCCTTTGTCTTATTGGCCCCCTGGTAGATGCGCACAATTTGATTGTGAACATGTACCAAAGGGATTTGACAATGTCTTGAAGACTTGACTTCAAACTCGTAGCTAAACTGATATCTCCAAGGTCCTTAGTTTACCTCCGACATCTCCGAGGACCCTTTCTTACGTCGATAGCGGCCCCCTGGGAGTTGTTAGAGCTTGATAGCTTCGATGATACCCCTTGTCAACATTTAGAACATCGACGACGGGCCCCCAAGGAGTTGTCGGAGCTTCGTAGCTTCAACGGCACCCACTGTCAACATTTAGAACGTCCACGACGGGCCCCCTAAGAGTTTTTGGAGCTTTGTAGCTTTGACGGCACCCACTGTCAACATTTAGAACATTGACGGCGGGCCCCAGGGTGTTGTCGGAGCTTCGTATCTTCGACGACACCCTATGTCAACGCATAGAACATCAACAGCGAGCCCCCTTGGGCTTGTCAGAGCTTTGTAGCTTCAATGGCACCCACCGTCAATGCATAGAATGTCGGTGGTGCGTCTCCTATGGGTTGTCGAAGTTAGGTGCTCCGGCAGCATCCAAAATCACCATCGAATATTCATTTTTCCTGCGCATAAGAAACAATAAAAGTAATAAAATTTGTCCTCTTGTCTATAACTTATTTGCGGCTTATTATCCTTCTTTGAAGTTTAGGTCCTAAGGAACTCAATGGAATAACATAAGTGTACTGGTTAAATCCCTTTAGGTCTGAATGTCTTTCGGACGCGCCCTACCGAGATCCGCCAGGATATAGGTAGAGCAGCGTACTTAGGGTACTTACCAGGCTAACTCAATAGCGCACTTCGGACCTATCATTGTATTTTGGTTTCCAGGCGAGTATACCATCTAGCAGTACTAAGACCCAAAAGGTGATTACTAATACAACTTACATATCACACGAATATTCAGGACTAAACTTCAAAGTGACCGCACAACCTTGCTATAGGCAAGAAGAAAAGATGATAAAAGTTACGAGCTTGCGCATAAGTAATGCATGTGGAGTCTGGTTTCACACAAAAATGTATTTCATTATATGTCCAAAGAACAGGGGAGACAAGGACACACTTAATGTATGGATCCAAGTTAAGTGTGATATCCATCTTGTTCTAACCCAGGGAAGGTAAAGACACACTTAATGTACAATGACCAAGTTAAGTGTGCTTTTTAACTAGGACCTACCGGGCATTGTTAATAGACTCTATGAGGTATATTATGTGTAAATACAGACTCACCTCCATGAACTAAGCGTAAAACATATGGAGGTGCTCGATGTTCCATGGATTCAGAAGCGGAGTCTCATCCTTTGTTGCCAAGTGGACGCATCCGGGACGAGAAAGTTTAATCAGTCGGAAGGGACCTTCCCAGCTGGGGGAGAGTGTGTTCATCCCTTCACGAGTTAATATTCTCCGCAACACCAGATCGACTTCTTCTAGCTGTCGGTTAAGAACATGCCTTTAGTGATAGCGTCGGAGCGCCTGACGGTATCGTGCATTCTGAACAGCTGCTTGGCACCTTCCATAATCGACGAGGTCTAGGTATTCACGCTGGAGCTTGTCTTTCGCGGCTTTGTCAAAGGTTTGGACTTGGAGGGACCCCACGGTGATCTCCGGAGGAAGGAATATTTCAGCTCCATACACCAAAAAGAAGGGTGTCTCTCCAGCAGCCCGACTAGGTGTTGTCCTGCTTGCCCACAGAGCGGACAGAAGTTCTTCAATCCAGTTGGCACCATGTTTCTTCACGCACTCAGATGTGCGCGTCTTGAGTCCCTTGAGTATCTCTGCATTTGCTCTCTCAGCTTGGTCATTGCTTGTCGAGTGAGCTACTGATGCGTAGCTTACTTGTATGTCGAGATCTTCACAGTACTCTTGACAGGCTGCACTTGTGAATTGGGTTCCATTGTCAGTGATGACTCTGTTCAAAACTCCAAATTTGTAGATGATGGACTTCAAGAACTTGATTGCAGATTGCTTATTGGTTGTTACAACTAGAGTAGCTTGCCACTTTGTGAACCTGTCAATGGTGATATACAGGAACTTGTAACCTCCGACGGCTTTTGGGAATGGTCCCAAAATTTCCACCCCCCACACAGCGAATTGCCACGTGGGAGGTATCATCTGTAGTGACTGAGCTGGTGTGTGAATCTTCTTTCTGTGAAACTGGCACGCTTAGCACTTCTTTACTAATTCGACTGCGTCCTGGAGTGATGTAGGCCAATAAAAAACATGCCAAAAGGCCTTACCAACCAACGTGCGGGATGATGCACAATTCCCACACTTGCCTCCATGGATCTCTGTGAGTAGCTCACGGCCTTATTCCTAGGAAATGCACCGCATTAAAACGCCGTTGGCACCACATCGGTAGACGTCCCCTTCTACTAACATGTATCTTTTATCCAATCTGACGACCCGCTCAGCGGAAGCACCGTCTTCAGGAAGGATGTTATCCTTCAAGTAGCTCCGGATCTCCGAGATCTATGCATCAGAGCTAACTTGAGCTTTAGGATCTTTTGCGCCTGGTTGCTCGGAGCTTCCTGCAACGATCATTGGTGGGCGCCAAGGTAACGGGGCCACTGGGACCGCCTGCTTCAAGGTGCTGGTCTCACCCCCATCACTCAGTTCGACCAGCTGAGCAGCAGGTGATGACAATCTCCTGACAAAAACCCTGTATGGTGCTTGAACCCTGGTCGAAGCCTTCGATGAGAGGTCGTCGGCTTCAGCGTTGTTGAGACGAGGGACATGGTGGAGATCGAGGACATGGAAATCCTTCTAGTAGCTTCTGGACTTCAAGTAGATATGGAGCAAGTTGAGGGCTGTTGCAACTGCATTTGTCGGTACCCAGCAGACCAGGTACCCTCGCAAATAGGATGAAGACACCAGGGCAAGTCCGGCAGCGCCACGTATCTAGGGGTTGTCGAGGCCCCAGCCTCCATCAGGATCTAGCCCCAGTGCCGCCACGTGGGGCATGAAGGTTGGGATAAGGGTCCCCAGGGGAGATAACCTCCTAAGGCACCACGTGTTGAGGAGAGACTTGCACGACCTCGATGGAGAAGCTCCCGAGCCACCACGATGCCTGGAGCGCCGGACCAAGCGCCCTCCCTCTGAGGAGAGAGCAGAATTTCCATGTGCCTTGGGGAGCCCTGGAGCTACCACACGCCACAAAGGACCAGGGCTATTCTCCCCGACGAGGACCTGCACCAGCCCTGCCATGTGTCTCGCAGCACCCCAAGACGGTATGGTGCTGGAGTTAAAAGCTGGAGCGCTCCAACCAGGGCATGCATTGAAGGACCGCACCCACCTCCGACTCACGACGCGGAGCACGCCAATGGTCAGAAGACCACCACGACTAATCACATCACAGTGAAGGTGCTGTAGGCCTATACCACATGGCCAAGTGGGTAACTTGCGGCAACAAGACGGGCTGACGGGACACCATCTGCCACCGTCAGCAAAGGCGGCAAGACAGCGAGTCTCCACAATCATGCTCAGAGAAGCTTATACGGGAAGCCTTAGATCTTTTAGGATAAGATCGCCCTGAGACCACCTGTTGGGCCCTAGGACCCCACTTGTAAGGCGTCCAGTCTTGGTTATAAAAGTCCTGGACGACCACCGATATAGCACCAGACTCAGAATCCCCGGTACACCCACATACGCATACACACTCACCAAGCAATACAATCCATTGTGGAGTAGGCTGTTACGCTCCTTGCGGCCCGAACCACGTAAAAACAGCTGTCTCATACTCTTCCGCTAGAACACTAGATCGAGGCCTAAGTCCCGCCGAACAAGAACCTCCGCGGGATGCTCCTTAGCAGATCCGGGGGAAGTGTCACATTGACCCTTCGGCATTTGGCGCGCCAGGTAGGGGCTTTTTTAACTCAAAAAAATGGTAGCACTTTCACCAACCATAATGTTCATCAAGCCTGAAAGCTGCGGTGAAATCAAGCTGCACAGGGTCGACTATCGCATCGACGAATACGTGGAGAAGGAGTTCCAAAGGCCGGTGCGTACCATGGAAATTGTGCACTAGGACGTGAACCTCAACCTCAACAGCGACCACGAGTGTCGCAAAGCACTCCACGTCATATGTGGAGGATCTTCAGAACCCACTTCTAGGATTGCGGTCAAGACCCTGCACCGGGCAATGGCTTCGTCAGCCTCTACGCATGACCTGGCACCGCATCACAAATGGATGGAGACGGTGATCAGCTTTGACGCCTCCGAGTGCCCCTAGAACATAGCGGGAGCCGGACAGCTGCCCCTCCTCGTCGCTCCCACTATCGCCAACATAAAGTTTTATCATGTTCTGGTGGATGGTGGAGCCGGTCTCAACCTCATCAGCCGTGCGACATTCGACAAGCTGAAGATCCCTGTATTCGAGGTCGCCCCGATTGGATCGTTCTTAGGGGTAGGACCGGAGAGTGTTACCTCGTATGGATGCATCCACCTACGGGTGATCCTAGGGACGCCTGAGAACTTCAGGATGGAGAATATCCTATTCGACGTCGCGGAGGTGAGCCTCCCCTAACACGCCATTGACGGTAGGCCAACCCTGTACCGGTTCATGGTAGTAGCCCATTACGGCTACCTTGTCCTCAAAATGCCGACACCATTCGGTGTCCTCATCATTTGCGGAGATCGTGCTGCTGTGGTGACGTTATTTGAAAAGCTCCGAACATTGACAACGGTCCCAACACCTATCTTGAGTGATGTTGAGTCGGGTAAACCTTCGCCAGACCCACGCGCTCGCAGCTGCGCCACTGCACCATGAGTGCAACCCTCCGACTATGACGACATACCCATAAAGACAATCCAGATTGTCTCTGATGTGGCCCGGACCACCCGTATCGTGGGGAGTCTAGACGGCTAGCGGGAATCGGCACTCACTACCTTCCTGCAAGCCAAGGTCGACGTCTTTGCCTGGCAACCATCGCAGATGTCGGGCATCCCCAGGGAAGTGATTGAGCACCGTTTGAAGATCTACCCTAACGCACGGCCACAACAACAGAGGCCCCGTAAGCAGTCCATCGAGTGGCAGAACTTTATACCCGAGGAGATCAAGAAGCTCCTGGAGACTGGCTTCATACGGGAGGTCCACCATCCCAGATGGCTGGCCAATCCGGTTGTCGTCCCCAAAGCTGGTGGTAAGCTTCAGACGTGCATTGACTACACCAACCTCAACAAGGCATGTCCTAAAGATCCCTTCCCTCTCCCTAGAATTGATCAAATCATATATTCAACTTCGTGGTGCGATACGCTATGCTTTCTAGATGCGTACTCAGGGTTCCACCAAATCCCAATGTCTAGAGAAGACGAAGAACATACCGCATTTATAATTGTAGATGGCCTTTACTACTATGTCCCCATGCCTTACGGACTTAAGAATGCCCTCCCCACCTCTGTACGATCTATGCATAAAACATTCGGGGAACTCGTTCGGGACCTAGTAGAGGTATATGTCGATGATATTGTAGTAAAAATCCAGTCGCATACATCATTACTAGAGAACCTCGCACTAGTCTTTGATACATTGCGAACCACACGCACGAATCTCAATCCCGACAAATCATGTTCGGAGTCAAAGATGGGAAGCTCCTCGGTTTATTGGTCTCAAACCAAGGGATTATAGACAACCCAGAGAAGATCAAAGCGGTAGAGCTGATGCGGCCCCCAGCCTGCATCAAGGATGTACAGAAGCTTGCAGGGTGTTTGGCAGCGCTCAGCTGGTTTATCTCTAGGTCGGCTGAGCGGGCCCTTCAGTTCTTCAAACTCCTCACCAGTCCGGACCGTTCGTGTGGACCAAAGAAGCGAAGAAGGCATTCCGCGAGCTAAAGAAGCAGCTGAAGACGCTGCCAATAATGGTGGCACCAGAGCCCAGGGAGCCCCTGTACCTCTACATCACCGCCACAACAGAAGTGGTAAGCATGGTTTTGGTTGCAGAGCCAGCCAGTCACCAGCTGCACCGGCGAAAGGAAGGGGCCCCTGCAGCTGATTTTGTGCCCCAGGGTTGGAGCTCACAAGGGGCCCTAGTGATAGAGGAGCCTCTGGGTCCCATCCCCCAGAGGATGTCCGGGTCCCCTGAGGGGGCCTCGGAGCCCACAGAGCCTCTGGGTCCCAGCCCCCATAGGACGTTCGGGTCCCCCTAGGGGGCCCCGGAGCCCAAGGAGCCTCTGGGTCCCAGCCCCAGAGGACGTCCGAGATCCCCTAGTGGGGCCCCGGAGACCATGGAGCCTTTGGGTCCTAGCCCCTAGAGCATGATAGAGACCCCCTAGGGGGCCCCGAAACTTTTGGGCCCCAGCACTCAAAGGAAGCACCCGGCCCAGGAGACATGAAATTGTTGGACCTGAATAAGAAGGAAAAAGATGAGCCAGATTCCCTGGAAAAGTCCCGAACCATCCAACGCCCGGTCTACTTCATTAGCGAAGTCCTGCATGAGGCAAAGACAAGATACCTCGAAGTGCACAAGCTGCTCTATGCAGTGTTAATCGCATCAAGCCATTATTTTCAGGCACACTGAGTATCAGTGGTGACTTCATTCCCACTGGGAGCAGTGATGCGCAACCCAAATGCAACCGGCAACATCGTCAAGTGGGCGTCTGAATTAGCAGAGTTCGAGCTTGATTTCTTGCCAAGACATGCAATCAAGAGCCAACATTTGGCAGACTTCATTGCTGAATGGACACCCTCACTGAGCAACCCCGGGGGCTGGGAGATCAGTGAACCAGAGCCCAGGGCTCTGGTACTTACTGGACCTCACTGGTCACTATTCTTCGATGGATCCTCAAGGAAGCAAGGGGCTGGAGCTGGGGTATTGCTCACCTCATCAATAGGTGAGCAGTCCAAGTATGTACTGCGCCTCGACTTCAAGGCCACCAACAACATGGCGGAGTACGAAACCCTCATCTTCGGGCTCACAGCTGCGCGAGCTCTTGGTGTCCAGCAGATGCTGGTCAAGGGAGACTCCCAGCTGATCATCAAGCAAGTCCAGTGGCAGTGCTGATGCACGACCCTTAGCTTGTGGCATATCCGATACATGTCAGAAAGCTAGAAGCTAGGTTCGAGGCTTGGATCTCTGCCATGTGCCATGCATAGACAACTTCGTCGCCAATGCCCTGTCAACCATGGCATCCACAGGGGCCCCCATTCCAGATGGGGTCTTCAGTAGGAGGTTGGTGTGGCCGATCATTAGGGAAGCAGGTCCTAATGAAGAAGGTGAGCCCAGCTCCATAGAGCTGGCAACCACGGCAGCCCTGCGACCATGGGGGCCACCAAGGATCTTGAGCATCACCAGGGATCCCCAATACCCTTGCACCCGAGATCTAGAAGTCCAGGACACTCCCGATGCGTGGATCCAGAGGTCCGAGACTACCTGAAGAACAATCTCCCCGCGGAGGACCCAGTATCCGCTGAGAGGGTTGGGAGGACGCCAAAACGCTACGTGCTGATACAAGGTGATCTCTGCCGACTTGGTGCCAACGACGTACTGCTACAATGCATAACCTGGTAGGAAGGTTGCGACTTGCTCGAAGAAATCCATGAAGGAGAGTGTGGGTATCACGCAGCCTCCCGCACGGTGGTTGGAAATGCCTTCCGGCATGGTTTCTACTAGCCAGCAGCGCTGCAAGACACCGTCGAACTAGTCAAGAAGTGCAAGGCGTGCCAGTTTCACGCCAAGCAAATCCACACCCTTGCACAGTCACTATAGATGATCCCGCCCTCTTGGCCTTTGGCAGTCTGGGGGCTGGAAATCTTCAGACCATTCCTAGGGTAGTCGGAGGGTATCGGTTCCTCTATGTCTCAATAGATAATTGCACCAAGTGGCCGGAGGCAGCCCCAGTAATCAACATCAAAAAGGAGTCTGAAGTCAAATTCATCAAGTCAATTGTCTACAGGTTCGAGGTCCCGAACAGGATCATAACCGATAATGGGACCCAATTCACCAGTGCAGGTTTCTAGGATTACTGCGAAGACCTTGGTGTCCATGTTTGTTATGCTTCCATGGCCCATCCAAAGAGCAACAGACATGTCAAAAGGGCCAATGCTGAGATCCTCAGGGGCCTCAATACATGCACATATAACAACTTAGATAAGTATGGTGCCAAGTGAGTCGACGAGCTCCCCTGTGCACTATCGGCAAGCCGGACGTCACCTAGCCAAGCTGCAGGAGAAACACCTTTCTTTCTGGTATATGGGGCTGAGGCCGTCCTCCCCCCAGAGATTGCTGTGGGCTCGTTCAGAGTCTGAGCGTTCAATGAAACCTCACAGGACCAACTCCGATGAGAAGACTTCGACCTCATCGACGAAGCAAGGAGGCACACCATCATCTGAAACGCACGTTACCAATAGGCGCTGAGGCGCTACAAAGAGTGGTTCTTGTGGAGTAGAGAGCTCAAGCATGTGACCTGGTACTGCAGCGCATACTCTCTCGAGAAGGGTTGCACAAACTTTCACCCAGCTGGGAAGGCCCCTTCCGAGCGACACAAGTATCCTGTCTTGGGTGTGTCCGCCTCGCCACGGAAGAAGGAGAGCCCCTCCCCAACCCTTGGAATATAGAACACCTCCATAAGTTCTATCCCTAAGCTTGAATGTAGGACAGTGTAGGAGTGTGATGGTACCAGGAAACGACTTATAGGACAACCAAGCTCTGGGAGGGACAGGTCCAGAGTGTTCAACCTTTTAGCATGGTCTTGTGCCCTAAGCATGAACACTCTACCTCCCTTGCCAACTGGAGTGGATCGTTGCCTGTTGTAAAGCCAATTCACTCCTATGTACACCAATGATAAGGAAATCACTGTCTTACCATATACTTCCTCTTATGCTCACTTACGTTAACCTGTTAATTTTGTGATCAATCAAACTAGACTCGTCTTCCATGCATCGCCTTCGTGTATTTGGTAAAATCTTTTCTATATTTCCCCTTGTAGAGTCATGCAACCATGCTACAGGAGGATGTATTTGAGGTATCTGCGAGGTGTCTTGGAACCTCGCGGCTACCCTCTTATTTGGGGCTTTGTGGTGCCAAATGGTTCCCTGCGAACAGCCAATGCCGAGTTGGCGGTCCAGAGCGTACATGATGCTTAGCTTGGTCCTGTACCCTAAGCGTGTGCGTTTTGCCTCCCAGTGCTGTGTCTAAGTACCAGAGAGCCAGGATGCTCACACCCCGAAAAAGGATGAAGCCAGACCCTGAGCACCAATGCACAGAATTACCCAAATCCTTTGTACCAGCCCAGAACTATAAGACATGACTATACTTAACGATAGGAAAAGATCACCAGCGAGCAAAACAATATGCGCCTCCGTTATGTGTAATGGACATACACAGCATGGTACAACAGAACATCCAGCTCTGGCAACTCCCACAGGGCCAGCCGTCGACGTACCTACAAAGATGGCAGGTGACGCCAGAGCATCCAGTTCCAACACCTCCAAAGGGGCCTGTAGTCGATGTCCCAGAACGTCAGCGACAACACCAAGCGCGAATTAGTGAGTAAACTCTCCTGCCCCGCACTTGTTGCTGTAAAACCCCACTTTTATGGCATGTTAAGTTCATGTGGGTTTTGTGATCAACTATTTTGGATCTCCAATATACTGGTACACATGAACTATGCCATCCAAGACTTTTCTTGCACTCTTTGTTAGATTCTTTTATCATGGATATTTGACTTCACCATGAATCCAAATTATATTCTATTCACCTTTTAAGAATAAGAATTTTTGGATAAGGATTAGTAAGCAATGCACAATGAAGCCCTAATAAGCTCTAAACCAAATATTCAAATTAAGGGCTCTGAATTTTTCCATGAGCTCCTAAATTCCTCAATAGCATGCTTACAAAGTTTCAAGATTTTAGAAACTCATCTACTATTTTTATTGAGGTGCTTGGCAAATTTGAATCAAATTCAAATCTGAATTTTAATTCTTCTCCAACTTCTTTAAACATAAGAATTGGGTTCACCATTGTGTTCAGAATAATTCATGGGCCATCTCCACAAAATTTCATGATTTTTGGAGTTGATCTTCTATTTTTAAATGAATTAGTAACTGAACTGTGGGGAGAATCACTGGACAGTGGGCCCCACATGTCAGCTCCCCTTTTAAACGGATCAGCTCAACCCCGACACCTCTGCACCGCCGCGCCCCCGCTCGACACCGCGCACGCACATGCAGCTCCAGCGAGCTGCCTGCCTGCTCGCCACGGCCCTATAAAAGGCCGGCCGAAGCTCCCTTCACTTCTCATCCCCGATCACAGCTCCTCTGCCTCGCAACTATTCTTCCGCCGCGCGCCATCGCCGCCGCTCGCCACTGCTCCGCGGCGTGCCGCCGTTCCGCGCCGTTTCAAGCCTAGCTCCAAAGAGCAAAAAGGTGCGCCTGATCAAACTCTAGCTCATGGTACAAACCGTTTCCCTTATCGTTGAAGCCTGAGCGAGTTATTGTTCGTTTCCTCTACGGCCGAGGGTAGATAGCTAGCTATGATTTCATGTCAAATTCCTTTTCGGCAAGCAATCATCCTTTGCAATTACTTAGAGATAGTTTCTATAGGCCCTAGCGATCCTGTCTGAGCAAAAACCTTTAAGGATCATCAAGCAACGGCTCTGAATTTCGAGTTTTGCTCGCCGCCGGTGAAAAAACCTCGGTTCACCGTCGAACTCATGATTCCCGGCAACTCACTCCCCTTCTGCGCCCATATCCTTGAACTCCATCATCCCAGAAAGGTTTTGGAGCAATTCCCAAGTGATTTGAGCTACTCTATAGAGAGTTCTATGTTGCCCGAGCGCTCATCGCCGCCACCGCCGTCGCACGACCTTTTCCGGCGAGCTTCAAGACCCACTGACCTCACCATCGTGCTCAGCGACCCCAAAAACCCCCAGGCGGCAAGTTTCCGCGAATCTGGTGCGTTGGATTGGCCGGCGGCGAGGCTCGCCGGAGAGCACCGCCGCGGGAGCCCCGCGCGCCGCCCGCGTCGGGAGGTAGAAGACGACGCGGCGGGTCCCGCGTGTCAGCGGCGGTAAATCCCGTCGGATCAGGTGTGGCCACGGGATTTGCTGTGGCTACGCGGTGGGAATCTGTGGCCCCCGTGTGGTTTAAATACTATTGGTTCATTTTAAAACAGTGGGGCCCGCGAGTTAAATCAAATTAGGAAATTATTCCAGTTTAGGCTCCAACTTAGAAAATCCATAACTTTCTTTAGGATACTCCAAATTTCTTCAAACAAATTTTGTTCGAAAGCTCTTGAGCTCTAGTTTCTGTCAATACCAATTAGGTTCTGTGAAACTCAGAGTTAAATTCTGTAGAAAATAATCTTTCCTAATGCAAATGCAATTTTTCCAGATAAGATATCCACGGGAAAAATCCCCAAAATTCACATAAAATTTATTGTCCTATTCTGGATTATCAGGCAAAGTTTGGGAGCCATAGCACCTGTTTAACGCTCTGTATAATTCAATTACCTTTCAAAGTTATTGAATTTTCACAGATATTGGGTTGCTTTATTAGGTCCCAAATTTTTAATGAGTCATCCTTTAGTCAAACCCTAGCTACTGTTAAAATCTTGGATTTAATTAACCTACTATACTAGTCCTTAATCAGTTACAAACCAAATATTGATTTAATACCTAGAAACTCAATTATAAAGTAAATCCAGAAATTCTTGCCGAATTAGAAATACAATAACTCCTTCCCCACAGCTTAGAAAATTATGAAACAAATTTTGCTAAGACCAGAACCACTCCCTCCATCTTGATTATCAACTGTTAGCTAGGTTCAAGCTACAGTTTCCTCTCGGAAATTTTTGGAAGTTGATTGCTTGCCACACTTTCGGAGACCACAAATCTGCTATGATCATCTCCTGTTCTTTGCAAGAGCCTTGATCATATTCCCTAGCATCTGCCATCGAAGTTCCAAAGCCAATTAAGGTCTCTGTCATATAGTGATCACCATGAATTAATTTATGGTCGTAAAATAAATAAATTTCAAAGTCATTTATATATCCATGTTATCTGCATATCGTATAGTGACCGAAGTCGAGGAGGAGCCAGAAGCCTTGGAAGAGAACCTTCCAATTTTTAACTCAGGACCTGACCTGCAACAAGGCAAGCCCCGGTTTGCATTTAAAAGCTTTACAGAGTTTTTACAGTCTTTATCACCTTACGTCATAAGTTTGATATGTGCATTACGTATAGGGTGATTGATACTCCACTTGCATGACCAAAAATCCCATGGATTGGTTGGAACGAGTTACAGTTTGACCCGTAGTAACTGCTTTGCTAATGCATAGGAAATCCGGTAGAAGTCGAGTAGTTGGAATCTACTCGCGAGAGATGTAGGACATATCTCACAGGATTGGTTAGATAGAAAATGGCTTAATATAATGAAATTGAGACCGGGCAGGGAATGGCTAGGAAGCGGCGAGAAGTGAGTCTCGGTCGCATAGCCCTGCCTGTGTCGATTAAGGCCCGCTTCGTGTGCGGCCCCTTCGGACAAGCTTGAATTGTACCGGCAACATAATGGACATATGGAATCCAATAAACCGACGTAGCTTGGTCACTTGGGTGTCGAGGCATACCGTTCCGTTTTATAGGTGTGGGTTGAGGGTAGCAAGGTGTAAATCCGCTGGTGGGCACGTCAGAGTACGCCCCACGCAGGGACCTCCTGCCCGTGACAGATCGACCGGTTCGGCATTTGAGTGTCTCGCGAAAGGTTGCCATATACGACTAGTACTGAAGTGCTACGTAGGTACTGCGCGAAGTGCTCGCTGGCATTTCCGAAAGTGCGTATGTGTCGTGTTGTCCGGGTGTGTCCTGATTGCAATCACTGTCCCTCGCAGTATTAGAGTACCACTTGTTCACTGAGCGGTGACGTAGTAAATACTAAAGAAGCCAGGAAGTCATATTGTATTGAATTATAATTACTTTGCAACCTTGTATGATTTAGAGATAGTATAATTAAAAGTTTACAATTTCCCCATACTTTAGCTGTAATAGCATTATGTGCTCTGAGCATGTCATATCATCGGTAAAGCGTTTCTTGTTTGATTGTGGAACCCATGATGTGCCGTGCTTGGAGAATGTCATTTTGCTACATAAAACTTGATTATAAGGACCCACTTGTAAGCGAGTCCATTTATGCTATTCCTTACCTATGTTTAGTGTCCCCTTGCATATGTCTAGTGAGACGGTTAAGACTTGCTGAGCCTTATGCTCATGTTTGCAGTTAACGAGTTTTTGCAGGTTTTTCTGTTGATGAAGGGTTTGACGATGAGGCTGCACCCCCTCCAGGGTGTACAGCCGAGTGGGAACCCTGCACGCCGCCTTAAATGAGTGTTGCTAGTGCAAAGTATCCCCGGCATGGATAACTTTGCTTTTTGCATAGCTAGTGCTGAGAGCGTAGCTATGATATGTATATATTTCTTTACATCCGTTAGTATTGTGAAAACTTCCGCTGTATGAAAAATAAAAGACTCTGTCTTGTACTTATTCAGGTTCTATTCTTGTATAACTGTTGGGTGTCGCATCGCACGACACCACCCAATGAGATCCTCGGATGTGTGGACTCCGGTCCCCACAGTTGCTAATATGTTTCTCTTGTGATAGCCTGTACAATAGGGGCCCGCCGTTGACGCCTATACGGAGATTGTGGACGACGCCAGAACATCCAGCTCCGGCACCTCCCAAGGGGCCTGCTGTCGATGTCTACATGGAGATGGTGGACGACGCCGGAGCTTCCAGCTCGAGCACCTCCCAAGGGTCCTGCCATCGACGTCTACACAGAGATGGTGGACGACGCCGAAGCATCCAGCTCTGGCACCTCCCAGGGGACCGGCTATCGACGTACCTACGAAGATGGTGGGCAACGCCGGAGCATCCAGCTCCGACAACTCCCAAGGGGCCTGTGATCGATGTCCCAAAACATCAGCGATAGCACCAAGAGCGAATAAGTGAGTAAACTCTCCTACCCCGCTCTTGTTGCTAATAAGGTTCCCTTGTGATAGCTTGTAAACTAGGGGCATGGTGTCGACGACTTCACGATGATGGTGGACAAAGCCGGAGCATCCAGCTCTAGCACCTCCCAGGGGGCCTGACGTCGACGTTTCTACGCAGATGGTGGGCGACGCCAGAGCATCCAGCTCTGGCAACTCGTAGGGGGCCGGCCGTTGACGTACCTACGAAGATGGTGGGTGATGCCGGAGCATCCAGCTCTGGCACCTCCCATGGGACCGATCGTCGACGTACCTATGAAGATGGTGGGCAACGCCAGAGCATCCAGCTCTGGCACCTCCCTGGGGGCCTACAGTCAATGTCTCAGAATGTCAGCGACAGCACCAAGAGCGAATAAGTGAGTAAACTCTCCTACCCCGCTCTTGTTGCCAATAATGTTCACTTGCGATAGCCTGTAAACTAGGGGCCTGCCGTCAACGACTTCACGACGATGGTGGACGACGCCAGAGCATCCAGTTCTGGCTTCTCCCAGGGGGCCCACCGTCGACGTTTCTATGCAGATGGTGGGCGATGCCGGTGCATCCAGCTCTGGCAACTCCCAGTGTGCTGGCTGTCGACGTACCTATGAAGATGGTGGGCGACACCAGAGAATCCAGCTCCAGCACCTTCCAGGGGGCCAGCCGCCGACGTACCTACGAAGATGGTGGGCGATGCCGGAGCATCCAGCTCCGGCACCTCCCAGGGGGGGGGGGGGGGGGGGCTGCCGTTGACGACAACACTCAGAAAAAGCCCAGCGCCCCTGAAAGGGGACACGCCGAGACCAGTCACTCAAGCTCCCCTAACCCGTTGGGGACATGTCGAAGACACCCTACGTTCAAGTGGCAAGCGTACCCAACTATCTGGCCACGCCTACCAAGGGGCCTCCCAGGGGGGGGGGGGGTTCGTAGGCAGGGTGTCACTTAGCGACAAACCGGCCATGCAAACTATGCAAGCGTTGATCCCTAGAAGGCTAATGGCGTAAGCAAAGGCTTTTCAAAACCTTACACAAAAGAAGGAATTGGGGCAACTTTTTTGAAGCACGCGACAAGCCAAGAGACAAAACAACATGAATCCAAATTCATAAACATTTATTTACACAAGGGGGTCATCCCGGGATACAAAAGTATTGCGCCCAGGTACTGACGGCCTCAACTCTGCCCAGGTGCCGACGGCCTTAGCTGCAATCTCCCTAGCAAGGTCTTGGACTTTGGCCCTGTCCTCCCGGTCATCAAAGGGACCTTTCTCCACCGGCTCCAGCGGGATCTGCAGGTACCAGCTTCGAAAGCACACCAGAACGTGGCAGGCCACCAGCTCAACCAGCTCCTTTCCTTCGGCCTCCAGCCGCCTTGCAAGGATGGTGTTCACCGACCCAAACGACGAACAAAGGGACTCCAGGGCAGGAAGCAGTTTGGACACTCCCTGAGATGGCTTGGCACGGAAAGTCAATATGAGTCTTTGAAACTTTCCATGTTTCTAAGAACATATGACACGCGGTACCCCAGCGTGACACAAAGTTAGAGGGAAACCCCGTCGGGTGGTATGTAACCCGATAGTGTGTTCTCATATCTATGAGAACATGCGAACACGTATGCCCGAGCGTGTATAAGCCGGATCGTACGGGAGTCTTTGCTGTACAAACGTATTTACAGCCATGTACCTCGAGACATGGCCTTGCTCGAGGATGACTCACGCCAGAGTCGTATGCATTTACTTTTAGTTATATATTATTGTGACTGCCTGCCATGTTTCCCCGTGCCGCCCTTGAGGTGCGAAGGTGTGAAAGGGGATTGTTTGTCTTCTGCAGGTAACCTAACTCCGGTAGCAACCCGTGTAGAAGCCGTTTGCGAGGGAACGATATAGGAACCACCTATAGACGTAACCGGATGTACCGGATAGAATTTCCTTTTGTGAGGCACGTAGTACCGTCAGTATCAAACATGATACTAGACCCTCCCCACCGACAGAATGGTTGCATTGTGTTTTGAGAAAGTCCGACTATCAGATACTGATAATTTCGGGCTCGACTTGATAAAATGGATAGGACCAAGATTCTTGCTTTCTGGTAGAAGTAGCTCAACTTCGCCAGGTTGTAATTTTGGTTAGCAATTAGATAAACATATCCTACATGAATGGAAAGCTCGTGAAGGTCTCTCCAACTTTTCCGTTGACCATAAAGACAGAAAAGCTTGTTAATCTGTTGAAAACTGGGGTTTACTGTAATTACTCCATATGAACCCACCTTTGTACCATTTCTGTATTCTTGCCATAACTCACTATAGAAAAATCCACTACCTTATTGGGATATATGTTTGAGAAGGGTAGGTGGAGATTCACGAGTTTGTTTTGGGGAGTCCTTCCTGATTTTAATTGGAGTTTAACCAAATTGGGAAGTCAGCACAGTAAACTGCATGACTGCTGATGCAAACCAGTCAGCTTTACTGTTGAGTTTGGATAATTATAACCCCTAATACAGAACAGTGATATGGTTACGCATATACATTTCTGGAAAGCTTAGGAGGTCATCTATCAACTTTATTTATCACTCCTGACCTGAATCTAGGTGTAGCTATGCCTAATTCCATTTGTCGCAAATTTGGTTCCTGCAGTCCAGAACTTGGAACAGTTTGCACATAATGGTGAATTGATGCATAATACCTTCATGACAAGGTTGTCGTGGTGGAACTTCTTTAGTTCTGGATTGTTAACACGGTGTTACTCAATGTTTATTTTGACACTACCTCAAATATCTTATCATGATGAACCTGTATAGAATGTGGAGATAAGCCCATATACAGGGGAGGTTCTGTCTAAATTTTCAGAACCCTTGAGTCAACTTAAAACTGGTATAGATTGTTCATACTAGTTCAACAGTGGCTGTATGAGTACAATCTGGAAAAGTTTTGAAGTGTACTACGATTTTTGTATTCAACATAAAGTTTAGTTCTGACTTCTTCTGTATGAAACTTACGGGTTAATGCAGACAGGTCAGATAAACCAGAACTGTACTCATTTCCAGATTGCAGCTTTGACTGAACCAATTGATTATGGATATTTCTTTTTGTCCCACATCATCAGTGATTGGGTCGAATACTTAAACGGTGTATTGACATTCGGGTATATTTGTCCACAGATGGCAGCACCAAGAATTCAGTTGCCTAATGGATGGGTGTTCTCAACATGCACCGGGCACGCCGGTTTTCCGGACGTGTTTGCACGGTTGCTCGGCCAGTTTGGCTATTTGGTGTTACCTAGCTATTGGGGCAAGAAGTTCCAGGAGGGCGGTATGTGGAGTTGCACCATCTACGTCGATGTGCCTGCCGGTCCACCGCACCTCGGATGGGTTCCATACTCCATCAAGATCAAAGGATTGATATTAGAAGAAACATGGAGCTACGCCGCAAGTGTTGCCATAGGGAGGTTTTGCAAACTCCATTACCGTCATCTGGTGGGTACTCCGTATGAGTTCTTTCCAGTCAACGGCAGGGCTTCTGAAGCCTGGGCAACCCGCTTGCTTGCGGAGGTGGGAGAGCATGGCGAAACATCCGCAACAGCCTTAGCGATGTATGCAGCAGCCTCACATCGCGAGAAGGGTAATCAAAGGACATGCATAAAAGAATTGACAAACAATCTGAAGCAAGCCATGAAGCGAGCAAATCATTTTGAGTGGGCAAATGACGGACTTAGGGATATGATGGCTCCTCTTAATCATCGTTTGAACCTTAGGTAGAATCAATGGCATGACGCTGTTATGGATTTGGCCGCGTCTCGCCAGGAGACTCTAAAGAGAGATATTGATCTGGAGGCAAGCCTACTTTATGGGCACCAATGGGACACACAGCTGAACGTGGTGACTGCAGACAGGGATCAGTCCAGAGTAGAGGCTCAGAGCTGGAAGACCAGCTGTGAACAGGCTCAGCAAGAGAATGAGGCCTGGGGAATGTTTATGATACAGGCAGATTGGCAAGCTATGGCTGCTAAGAAGACGTTGATGTTGAACGATGTATCAACTTCTACTCCAGCACCCGTATCAGAGGTGCCTAGCCCTGAAGATGAAGAAGAAGAAGAAGACCCAGAGGAACTTGAATACGTCGAGTAGAGCGTATTGAAGTTAGATGTGGTAGCACTTCCGCCAACACCGGGCGGCATATAGTTAAATGGTTGCTAGTGTTTCTCTTTTGTGACCATGTTTGTGTCATATTAAGAGTAATGGTTGTGGTGTCTAGCTAATTAGATGAGTATGACATGTCAGGAAGGCCAAGTATGGTGGAGATGTATTTCCATAAAGGGAGTCCATCATTTTGGGTTTACTACTGTAAACTTGGTCTTGAGATGATATATTTTGTATAAAGTTTGTGCTTTATCAATATATGTAAAAGTTATGCATCGTCTAATTTTGTCTACCGCATTTCTAAGGGAGGATAAACTTGAGGCAATGGGACTTACCGTGTTATTCATTATATTGCAGTATGGTGCGTACTCGTACAGCCTCAGAGGTGGGAGGATCTAGTGGAGGACAGGGGGATGGCACACCACCCCCGGGGCAGAATACGCCTCAGACGCAACCACCTCCACCACCTCCAACCACACTCCCCAGGAGTCTCGCGGAGGTTCTCGCTGCAGTGCTCGGCTCGCGCGACGAGCAAACCGAGTTACTGCGGACGTTGGTGCAGCACTCGTCCCGTCAAGGGGGACGACAGGATGATGGACCGCGTCAGCAATTTCAGAGTTCCTACTCTGATTTTTCATCGACACACCCACCGGTATTCAGAGAAGCCGATGAACCGTTGGACGCGGATAACTGGCTCCGCACCATTGAAGGAAAGTTCGGTTTACTCGCGGTAACCGAACAGCAGAAGACATTGTTTGCAGCGCAACAACTGCAGGGGTCTGCCGGTGCGTGGTGGGCCAATTACCTTGCCGCACGCCCCGCAGGCCATGTTGTAAGCTGGACCGAATTCCGGGAGGCATTTCGCGCCTACCACATCCCTCCCGGGATTATGAGGAGGAAGCTTCAAGAGTTCTTGGAGTTAAGGCAAGGAGGAAGGAGTGCATACGAATACTCCAAATCATTCAACCACTTGGCCCAATATGCTCAGGACCAAGTGAATACCGAAGATCGGAAGCGGGAATGTTTCTATCGGGGTTTGAACCCCAAGTTGAAGGACAAGCTTGTCCTGTTCAACCGCGGCAGCCTCAACGACATAGTCAATGCCGCTATCATGCAGGAGGACGCTACGCGTGAGTTGTCCTCAGATAAGAAGAAGAGGAGTGTTCCGCAGGGCAGCGGAGGTGGTGCTCCTCAGAAGTACCGTATGGTGTATCGATCACCATCCGGCCAGAGGTGGCCGCCGCCATCGCGACCACCAATGTTCCGTGGTCGTCAGTTCAACAACGGCGGATTTCAGCCACAACAGCAGCAGGGGATGATCCCACGTGCACTTCCACCTCCACCACGTGCACCGGGATTCCGTCCTCCCCTTCGTATTGGCCAAACCCCGTACACGTGTTTCACGTGTGGACGTACGGGGCACTTCGCCAAGGATTGTCCGCAGAATCGACAAGGTGGAGGGCAATCATCCCACCAGGGGGCCAACCCACCCCGCAATCAATTCAAGAAGCCAGCCACCAGACCCGGCAACATCCAACACCTCGCCATCGAGGACGTTCCGGAAGGCGCACCCGTGCTCACGGGTACGTTCTCTGTCTTAAATCATTCCGTAGTCATACTTTTTGACTCCGGAGCTTCACACAATGTCATTAGTAAATCTTTTGTCGTTAAAAGTCAATTGCCTGTTATCTCCACAAAAACTCCATATATGATTTGCACTCCAGCAGGGAGGGTAGTAACCTATGAGGTAGCCCATAAAGTGCCTCTTGACCTAGATGGGAACGTCTATCCTACCTCCTTCATTATCCTAGAAACTCAAAAGCTAGATATCATCTTAGGAATGGCATGGTTGCAATACCATGGTGCTATCCTTGATATCGTTCCTCGAAAAATTTATCTAAACTCTCCACTCCATCAGCCCCAGGTTCTCAATCTTGAGAACATCATTCCATTAGACCCATCCACTCACAACACCGAGGTTATGGAACTTAAGGATATTCCGGTAGTATGTGAATACCCCGATGTGTTTCCTGAAGATCTCCTTGGGATGCCACCAGAAAGGGATATAGAGTTCAAGATTGAACTTGCGCCCGGAACAGTGCCAGTTTCAAGACCACCCTACAAGATGGCACCCAAGGAACTTGCAGAACTGAAGGAACAATTAACTGAACTTGAGAGCAAAGGTTTTATTCATCCAAGTTCATCACCATGGGGTTGTTCTGCACTGTTTGTAGAAAAGAAAGATAAGACCTTGAGGCTGTGTGTAGACTATCGTCCACTTAATGCTGTCACCATCAAGAACAAGTATCCACTACCGCGCATTGATATTCTTTTCGATCAATTAGTGGGTGCTAAAGTGTTTTCGAAGATGGATCTTCGTTCTGGTTATCATCAAATCAGAATCCGACCAGAAGATATATCCAAGACAGCATTCTCAACAAGGTATGGGCTGTATGAGTATCTGGTTATGTCCTTCGGATTAACCAACGCCCCGGCTCATTTCATGTATCTCATGAACTCAGTGTTCATGCCGGAATTGCACAAGTTCGTCGTGGTCTTCATTGACGACATACTTGTGTATTCAAAGTCCGAAGAAGAACATGCTCAACACTTGCATATTGTGCTTCAGCGATTACGGGACCATCAGTTGTATGCTAAGTTCAGCAAGTGTGAATTCTGGATCAACCAGGTGTCATTTTTAGGGCACATCATATCAGCAGAAGGTATTGCAGTTGATCCAAGCAAGATCAAGCAAGTCCTCAAATGGGAGTCTCCAAAGTCTGTACATGAAGTCCGAAGTTTCCTGGGTTTAGCAGGATATTACCGGAGGTTTATACCCAGTTTCTCCAAAATAGCTAAACCAATGACAGAACTTCTGAAGAAAGGACAAAAGTATGTATGGACTGAGGCATGTGAAGCAGGTTTCAAAGCATTGGTGAAACACCTTACAACGGCACCAGTTTTAGCCCAACCAGACACTACCAAAGCATTTGATGTCTATTGTGATGCATCTGGGATTGGTTTAGGTTGTGTGTTAATGCAAGAGCGAAGAGTGATCGCGTATGGATCGCGACAGCTTCGGAACCACGAGCAGCACTACCCGACTCATGATCTTGAACTGGCTGCTATGGTGCTAGCATTGAAGATGTGGAGGCATTATCTACTGGGTAATTTAGTACACCTCTACACTGATCACAAAAGCTTGAAATACATCTTCACCCAGAAGGATTTGAATATGCGACAAAGGCGATGGTTAGAATTGATCAAGGATTATGAGATTGAGATCCACTACCATCCAGGCAAGGCGAACGTAGTCGCAGACGCTCTGAGCCGCAAGTCCCATATCAACAATCTTTCCATTACCTCGATGGAGGGAAAGGAAGAACTGAGTCTCTACTTGGTTCCATATGGGGCGCTCTACAATCTCGCTCTCGTTCCTACCATCAGGGAGGATATTATGGCAGCTCAGAAGGCGGACAAGGGGATGTCACATATTCAGCAAAGAATAAAGAAGGGGGAGATGAAATGCTTCCGAAGTGACGATGAAGGTACCCTCTGGTTTAACGACCGTATAGTGGTACCCCGAAACATGGAACTTAGAAAGAAGATACTGGACGAAGCTCATTTATCCAAGTATTCCATTCATCCGGGGAGCAACAAGATGTACCAAGATTTGAAGAAGAAATTCTGGTGGACTCGGATGAAGAGAGAAGTAGCTAAATACGTGTCCGAGTGTGATACGTGTCGGCGAGTAAAGGCCGACCATATGAAGGCAGCTGGATAGCTTCAACCTTTAAGCATACCGGCTTGGAAATGGGAGGATATCAGTATGGATTTCATTGTTGGGTTGCCTCCCACTCTCCATAAAAATGACTCGATTTGGGTGATCGTTGACCGATTGACCAAATCGGCTCATTTCATACCGGTCCGCGTGGCATACGATGCGAGGCGATACGCGGAAATTTATATCTCCAGAATAATATGTCTACATGGTGTACCCTGTACCATCATCTAAGATCGTGGAGCTGTATTTGTTTCGCGATTCTGGGAGCATCTCCACGCTGCACTAGGAACCAAGTTAATTCGGAGCTCGGCCTATCATCCTCAGACCGATGGTCAGACCGAACGGGTGAATCAAGTGCTAGAAGACATGCTTCGTGCCTGTGCCATCCACCAGGGGCAAGAACTGGGATGATCATCTACCATTGGCGGAATTTTCGTACAACAACAGTTACCAGGCTATCCTCCAGATGGCGCCATATGAAGCTCTCTATGGCCGAAAGTGTCGCACACCCTTGAGCTGGTGCGAATCAGGTGAACGGGCAGTGTACGGCATCGACTTAGTAAATGAAGCCGAGGATCGAGTTCGCACTATTCAGGCGAATCTCAAAGCTGCTCAGTCTCGTCAGAAGAGCTACGCGGACAAACGACGTCGACCTCTTCACTTCGAAGTTGGAGATCAAGTTTATCTTCGGGTATCCCCTATGAAAGGTATCCATCGATTCGGAATGAAAGGGAAGCTAGCCCCACGTTTTATTGGGCCATTCGCAATCCTAGCACAATGCGGACCTGTGGCATATCAATTAGAGTTACCACCGTCACTTTCAGGGGTTCACAATGTGTTCCACGTTTCTCAGTTACGAAAGTGTCTTAAAACTCCCGCTGATGTCCGTATAGATGATTTGGAAGCTCTCCAACCAGATCTCACCTATTCCGAGCATCCAACTCAGATCATCGATGAAAAGACTCGCACCACAAGAAGCCGCACCTTGCGTTTCTACAAGATCTTGTGGAGCAACCACAGTGCCGAAGAGGCCACGTGGGAAAGCGAGGAGTATCTTAAAACGAACTATCCGGATTTGTTAGCGGCATATGTTCGATAGATCCTTTTTCCTTTGCCTTCTTTTGTAATCTCGGGACGAGATTCTTTTAAGGGGGGAGGAATGTAAAACCCCACTTTTATGGCATGTTAAGTTCATGTGGGTTTTGTGATCAACTATTTTGGATCTCCAATATACTGGTACACATGAACTATGCCATCCAAGACTTTTCTTGCACTCTTTGTTAGATTCTTTTATCATGGATATTTGACTTCACCATGAATCCAAATTATATTCTATTCACCTTTTAAGAATAAGAATTTTTGGATAAGGATTAGTAAGCAATGCACAATGAAGCCCTAATAAGCTCTAAACCAAATATTCAAATTAAGGGCTCTGAATTTTTCCATGAGCTCCTAAATTCCTCAATAGCATGCTTACAAAGTTTCAAGATTTTAGAAACTCATCTACTATTTTTATTGAGGTGCTTGGCAAATTTGAATCAAATTCAAATCTGAATTTTAATTCTTCTCCAACTTCTTTAAACATAAGAATTGGGTTCACCATTGTGTTCAGAATAATTCATGGGCCATCTCCACAAAATTTCATGATTTTTGGAGTTGATCTTCTATTTTTAAATGAATTAGTAACTGAACTGTGGGGAGAATCACTGGACAGTGGGCCCCACATGTCAGCTCCCCTTTTAAACGGATCAGCTCAACCCCAACACCTCTGCACCGCCGCGCCCCCGCTCGACACCGCGCGCGCGCATGCAGCTCCAGCGAGCTGCCTGCCTGCTCGCCACGGCCCTATAAAAGGCCGGCCGAAGCTCCCTTCACTTCTCATCCCCGATCACAGCTCCTCTGCCTCACAACTATTCTTCCACCGCGCGCCATCGCCGCCGCTCGCCACTGCTCCGCGGCGTGCCGACGTTCCGCGCCGTTTCAAGCCTAGCTCCAAAGAGCAAAAAGGTGCGCCTGATCAAACTCTAGCTCATGGTACAAACCGTTTCCCTTATCGTTGAAGCCTGAGCGAGTTATTGTTCGTTTCCTCTACGGCCGAGGGTAGATAGCTAGCTATGATTTCATGTCAAATTCCTTTTCGGCAAGCAATCATCCTTTGCAATTACTTAGAGATAGTTTCTATAGGCCCTAGCGATCCTGTCTGAGCAAAAACCTTTAAGGATCATCAAGCAACGGCTCTGAATTTCGAGTTTTGCTCGCCGCCGGTGAAAAAACCTCGGTTCACCGTCGAACTCATGATTCCCGGCAACTCACTCCCCTTCTGCGCCCATATCCTTGAACTCCATCATCCCAGAAAGGTTTTGGAGCAATTCCCAAGTGATTTGAGCTACTCTATAGAGAGTTCTATGTTGCCCGAGCGCTCATCGCCGCCACCGCCGTCGCACGACCTTTTCCGGCGAGCTTCAAGACCCACTGACCTCACCATCGTGCTCAGCGACCCCAAAAACCCCCAGGCGGCAAGTTTCCACGAATCTGGTGCGTTGGATTGGCCGGCGGCGAGGCTCGCCGGAGAGCACCGCCGCGGGAGCCCCGCGCGCCGCCCGCGTCGGGAGGTAGAAGACGACGCGGCGGGTCCCGCGTGTCAGCGGCGGTAAATCCCGTCGGATCAGGTGTGGCCACGGGATTTGCTGTGGCTACGCGGTGGGAATCTGTGGCCCCCGTGTGGTTTAAATACTATTGGTTCATTTTAAAACAGTGGGGCCCGCGAGTTAAATCAAATTAGGAAATTATTCCAGTTTAGGCTCCAACTTAGAAAATCCATAACTTTCTTTAGGATACTCCAAATTTCTTCAAACAAATTTTGTTCGAAAGCTCTTGAGCTCTAGTTTCTGTCAATACCAATTAGGTTCTGTGAAACTCAGAGTTAAATTCTGTAGAAAATAATCTTTCCTAATGCAAATGCAATTTTTCCAGATAAGATATCCACGGGAAAAATCCCCAAAATTCACATAAAATTTATTGTCCTATTCTGGATTATCAGGCAAAGTTTGGGAGCCATAGCACCTGTTTAACGCTCTGTATAATTCAATTTCCTTTCACAGTTATTGAATTTTCACAGATATTGGGTTGCTTTATTAGGTCCCAAATTTTTAATGAGTCATCCTTTAGTCAAACCCTAGCTCCTGTTAAAATCTTGGATTTAATTAACCTACTATACTAGTCCTAAATCAGTTACAAACCAAATATTGATTTAATACCTAGAAACTCAATTATAAAGTAAATCCAGAAATTCTTGCCGAATTAGAAATACAATAACTCCTTCCCCACAGCTTAGAAAATTATGAAACAAATTTTGCTAAGACCAGAACCACTCCCTCCATCTTGATTATCAACTGTTAGCTAGGTTCAAGCTACAGTTTCCTCTCGGAAATTTTTGGAAGTTGATTGCTTGCCACACTTTCGGAGACCACAAATCTGCTATGATCATCTCCTGTTCTTTGCAAGAGCCTTGATCATATTCCCTAGCATCTGCCATCGAAGTTCCAAAGCCAATTAAGGTCTCTGTCATATAGTGATCACCATGAATTAATTTATGGTCGTAAAATAAATAAATTTCAAAGTCATTTATATATCCATGTTATCTGCATATCGTATAGTGACCGAAGTCGAGGAGGAGCCAGAAGCCTTGGAAGAGAACCTTCCAATTTTTAACTCAGGACCTGACCTGCAACAAGGCAAGCCCCGGTTTGCATTTAAAAGCTTTACAGAGTTTTTACAGTCTTTATCACCTTACGTCATAAGTTTGATATGTGCATTACGTATAGGGTGATTGATACTCCACTTGCATGACCAAAAATCCCATGGATTGGTTGGAACGAGTTACAGTTTGACCCGTAGTAACTGCTTTGCTAATGCATAGGAAATCCGGTAGAAGTCGAGTAGTTGGAATCTACTCACGAGAGATGTAGGACATATCTCACAGGATTGGTTAGATAGAAAATGGCTTAATATAATGAAATTGAGACCGGGCAGGGAATGGCTAGGAAGCGGCGAGAAGTGAGTCTCGGTCGCATAGCCCTGCCTGTGTCGATTAAGGCCCGCTTCGTGTGCGGCCCCTTCGGACAAGCTTGAATTGTACCGGCAACATAATGGACATATGGAATCCAATAAACCGACGTAGCTTGGTCACTTGGGTGTCGAGGCATACCGTTCCGTTTTATAGGTGTGGGTTGAGGGTAGCAAGGTGTAAATCCGCTGGTGGGCACGTCAGAGTACGCCCCACGCAGGGACCTCCTGCCCGTGACGGATCGACCGGTTCGGCATTTGAGTGTCTCGCGAAAGGTTGCCATATACGACTAGTACTGAAGTGCTACGTAGGTACTGCGCGAAGTGCTCGCTGGCATTTCCGAAAGTGCATATGTGTCGTGTTGTCCGGGTGTGTCCTGATTGCAATCACTGTCCCTCGCAGGAATAGAGTACCACTTGTTCACTGAGCGGTGACGTAGTAAATACTAAAGAAGCCAGGAAGTCATATTGTATTGAATTATAATTACTTTGCAACCTTGTATGATTTAGAGATAGTATAATTAAAAGTTTACAATTTCCCCATACTTTAGCTGTAATAGCATTATGTGCTCTGAGCATGTCATATCATCGGTAAAGCGTTTCTTGTTTGATTGTGGAACCCATGATGTGCCGTGCTTGGAGAATGTCATTTTGCTACATAAAACCTGATTATAAGGACCCACTTGTAAGCGAGTCCATTTATGCTATTCCTTACCTATGTTTAGTGTCCCCTTGCATATGTCTAGTGAGACGGTTAAGACTTGCTGAGCCTTATGCTCATGTTTGCAGTTAACGAGTTTTTGCAGGTTTTTCTGTTGATGAAGGGTTTGACGATGAGGCTGCACCCCCTCCAGGGTGTACAGCCGAGTGGGAACCCTGCACGCCGCCTTAAATGAGTGTTGCTAGTGCAAAGTATCCCCGGCATGGATAACTTTGCTTTTTGCATAGCTAGTGCTGAGAGCGTAGCTATGATATGTATATATTTCTTTACATCCGTTAGTATTGTGAAAACTTCCGCTGTATGAAAAATAAAAGACTCTGTCTTGTACTTATTCAGGTTCTATTCTTGTATAATTGTTGGGTGTCGCATCGCACGACACCACCCAATGAGATCCTCGGATGTGTGGACTCCGGTCCCCACAGTTGCTAATATGTTTCTCTTGTGATAGCCTGTACAATAGGGGCCCGCCGTTGACGTCTATACGGAGATTGTGGACGACGCCAGAACATCCAGCTCCGGCACCTCCCAAGGGGCCTGCTGTCGATGTCTACATGGAGATGGTGGACGACACCGGAGCTTCCAGCTCGAGCACCTCCCAAGGGTCCTGCCATCGACGTCTACACAGAGATGGTGGACGACGCCGAAGCATCCAGCTCTGGCACCTCCCAGGGGACCGGCTATCGACGTACCTACGAAGATGGTGGGCGACGCCGGAGCATCCAGCTCCGACAACTCCCAAGGGGCCTGTGATCGATGTCCCAAAACATCAGCGATAGCACCAAGAGCGAATAAGTGAGTAAACTCTCCTACCCCGCTCTTGTTGCTAATAAGGTTCCCTTGTGATAGCTTGTAAACTAGGGGCATGGCGTCGACGACTTCACGATGATGGTGGACAAAGCCGGAGCATCCAGCTCTAGCACCTCCCAGGGGGCATGACGTCGACGTTTCTACGCAGATGGTGGGCGACGCCAGAGCATCCAGCTCTGGCAACTCGTAGGGGGCCGGCCGTTGACGTACCTACTAAGATGGTGGGTGATGCCGGAGCATCCAGCTCTGGCACCTCCCATGGGGCCGATCGTCGACGTACCTATGAAGATGGTGGGCAACGCCAGAGCATCCAGCTCTGGCACCTCCCCGGGGGCCTACAGTCAATGTCTCAAAACGTCAGCGACAGCACCAAGAGCGAATAAGTGAGTAAACTCTCCTACCCCGCTCTTGTTGCCAATAATGTTCACTTGCGATAGCCTGTAAACTAGGGGCCTGCCGTCAACGACTTCACGACGATGGTGGACGACGCCAGAGCATCCAGCTCTGGCTTCTCCCAGGGGGCCCACCGTCGACGTTTCTATGCAGATGGTGGGCGATGCCGGTGCATCTAGCTCTGGCAACTCCCAGTGTGCTGGCTGTCGACGTACCTATGAAGATGGTGGGCGACACCAGAGAATCCAGCTCCGGCACCTTCCAGGGGGCCAGCCGCCGACGTACCTACGAAGATGGTGGGCGATGCCGGAGCATCCAGCTCCGGCACCTCCCAGGGGGGGGCTGCCGTTGACGACAACACTCAGAAAAAGCCCAGTGCCCCTGAAAGGGGACACGCCGAGACCAGTCACTCAAGCTCCCCTAACCCGTTGGGGACATGTCGAAGACACCCTACGTTCAAGTGGCAAGCGTACCCAACTATCTGGCCACGCCTACCAAGGGGCCTCCCAGGGGGGGGGGGGGTTCGAAGGCAGGGTGTCACTTAGCGACAAACCGGCCATGCAAACTATGCAAGCGTTGATCCCTAGAAGGCTAATGGCGTAAGCAAAGGCTTTTCAAAACCTTACACAAAAGAAGGAATTGGGGCAACTTTTTTGAAGCACGCGACAAGCCAAGAGACAAAACAACATGAATCCAAATTCATAAACATTTATTTACACAAGGGGGTCATCCCGGGATACAAAAGTATTGCGCCCAGGTACTGACGGCCTCAACTCTGCCCAGGTGCCGACGGCCTTAGCTGCAATCTCCCTAGCAAGGTCTTGGACTTTGGCCCTGTCCTCCCGGTCATCAAAGGGACCTTTCTCCACCGGCTCCAGCGGGATCTGCAGGTACCAGCTTCGAAAGCACACCAGAACGTGGCAGGCCACCAGCTCAACCAGCTCCTTTCCTTCGGCCTCCAGCCGCCTTGCAAGGATGGTGTTCACCGACCCAAACGACGAACAAAGGGACTCCAGGGCAGGAAGCAGTTGGGACACTCCCTGAGATGGCTCCCCACGCGGCACGATACCAAGACCAGTTCCAACATCGCCGCAGCACGGGCCAGAAAATCCCAGACCCCTTGGGCCTTGGCCATATGGGAGACCTGGAGGCTCTTCGCCTCTCTCTGCACAGCTTCCTCCTGGTCAGCAATCTCCCGAGCACGACGCTCCAGATTGTCCTCCCGGTGCTTGATGGCAAGCTCAAGGTCCACTAAAGCACGGCATTTCTCCTCCAGGCCCTGGGAGACCTCCACCTTCTTTGCCGCCAACTCCCGTTCTGCGTCAGCTACGGCAACTTCGCGATGGACCAGCTCCAGCCGCTGATCCTCGCACAACTTCACGCAGGCGTCGGCAGCAGCATGGGCCTTCAAAGTCTTCACCTCAAGCTCTTTGTTCTTGACGTCAACCAGCTTCACCAACTGCCGCTCCTCCGCAAGCCGATCCCACTCTCGTGCGAAAGTAGCCTGTGTCTGGCGCAATATGGACTGAGTCGCGGCAATAGCATCAGCAAGAGGGATTCGCTCTATCGTCGTCACCAATGGTTGTCCCCCTGATCCTCCTAACAATGTTGCAGCATACGCTAGCTCTTGGGAACCAGAAGCTTCGTGAGAACCAAATATGATCGTGCCGCAGCCCGACGCTGAAGTCCCGCCTACGCTGCAGGTGTATCACCGACAACCGGTGGCTGGTCGCCGTGCTGCGCATCGATGACGTCAGACGTCGGCACCGCTTGAACAACCAGCGAGTCAGCCCCACCAAAGGAGGCAGCCACGACCAAAGTAGCCCCCTCCGAGCCAGGCACCCCCTCGCCCGGCACCTCCGCGACAGGCACCCCCTCGCCAGGCACCTCTGCACCGGACACCTCCTCTCCCAGCACCTCCTTGCCCGGCACCACTTCGTCTAGCACTCCCACATCGGGCACCACCTCGCCTGGCACGGCCAGGCTCAGCACCACCTCTGCCTCACCTACCTCAACGGATGGGGGCGCAGGGCCATCAGCGGAACCTAAGGCCGACGCACCTTCGGGCATGGGAGGCGACACGGCAGAACTTGCTCTAGTACCGGAAAGGGCGGGGGCTATCAGGCCTGCCCCAGGAAGTGTTAAGGGAACCAAGTTGGTTGACGAAGCCCTGAAAAACCGAGAGAAAGCTTCGTAAAAAAAAAGAGGCGAGGAGAGAAATAACAGAGGGAAGAAGCTGTGACTTAATGGCGAGTCAGGCCACTCTAGTGACCCTGGCCTATTGCCCCGCATGATGGACCAAGGTCGCCAGGACCTAACGCTAGGCCCGATGCCACCATCACTGTGTGGAGACCGGAATCCCGACCGCCAAGGATCTCATTGGGTGGTGTCGTGCGATGCGACACCCAACAGTATACAAGAATAGAATGTGAACAAATTTACAATACCACCAAGTCTTTATTGACAAGCACAACGGAAGTTTAAAAGTATTAGCGGAAGAAAAGAGAACTATACATCATAGCTACACTCTCAGCACTAGCTATGCAAAAGCAAATTCATCCATGGCCTGGATACTTTGCACTAGCAACACACAATTCACAACGGCGTGCAGGGTTCCCACTCGGTTGTAAACCCTGGAGGGGGTGCAGCATCGTCATTAAACCCGTCATCAGTCGTATAATCTGCAAAAACTCGTTAACTGCAAACGTGAGCATAAGGCTCAGCAAGACTAACCCGTCTCACTAGACATATGCAAGGATGAGTACTGAACATAGTTAAGTAAAGCATAAGGACTCGCCTACAAGTGGATCCTTATAGTCATGTTTTATTTAGCACCTGACATTCCTAAGGCACAACACATCATAGACTCCACAATCAAACAAGAAACACTTTGCCGATAATATGATGTGCACAAGGCATATAATGCTATTACAGGTAAAGTATGGGGAAACTGTAAACTTTTAATTGTACTATCTCTAAGCCAAACAAGGTTGTTCAAGCAATTTGTAAACCAATATATCATATTCGTCTGAATTCTTTAGTATTTACTATGTCATGGCACAGTGAACAAGTGGTACTCTATTACCGTGAGGGACGGTGATTGCAATCAGGACATACCCGGAACAACACAACACATACACACATTTGGAAATGCCAGCGAGTACTTTCAGCAGTACCTACATAACAATTCAGTACTAGTCGTATATGGCAACCTTTCACTAAACACTCGAATGTCGAACCGGTCGATCCGTCACGAGCAGGAGGTCACTGCATGGGGGATACTCTGACATGTCCACCAGCTGATTTACACCTTGCTGCCCTCAACCCACACCTATAAAACGGAATGGAATGCCTCGACAAACTAGTATCAAGCTACATCAGTTTACTGGAGCCCATTCCTCCAGTATATCGCCGGTACAATTCAAGCTTGTCCAGCAGGACCGCACACGAAACGGTCCTCAATAGACACAAGCAGGGCTACGCACGTGAGACCACGTCTCACTGCATCCTATCCACTGATCGGTCTCAATTTCATATTCATAAACTGTTTTCTTATTCTAGAATCTCCCGTGTGATAAAATTCCTATCTCAAGACTAGATTCCAACTACTCGACTTCTATTGAATTCCTATGAGCATAAGCATAGCAGTGTCTACTCAACGGGCCGTAGACCTACCCAAGACTCCATAGGATTTGTGGGCCATGCAAGTGGATGTCAAACACCTTAAACGTAATGCACAATCATCTGACGACATAATGTGAAATAAAACTACAAAACACTGTAAGGAACAACACAACACACTGTAAGAAACAACACAACACACAGCAAAACATTGTAAGGAACTTAAATGCAAACTGGGGCTTGCCTGAATGCGAGTTTGAGTCTATGTTAGTTTCTGGCAGCAGGACCTCCAAGGCTTCCGGCTGCTCCTCAACTTCAGCTACTACACGATATGCATATACTAGGTATAAATGATTTTGTGAATAATTAATATGCTTAAGGTGGGTGTGTATATTAAGATAAAACAAGATAATTATCTTAATTGACTTTGGGATTTTTATGGTGTATACTAGATATTATGGGGAAGACTCTTGCAAAGAACAAAAGATGATAAAGGAGGTTTGTTATTCTTAACAATTATGGTAAGCAATAAGCTTTTCTAAATTTTGGTTGACATTTTTTGGAGATGTATTATGGCTACCAAGGGTTGTAGCATGTAGAGGGTCACACTAGTTCTAAGAAAATTTGTTTCACAATTTCTGAGTTTCCTACAGGAAGAAACTGATTTTTAATGTTTGGGAAAATTTCTGGAAATTGATTTTTCCATTTTTCTCAATTTATAGCTACATAGAGAATTGGAGCATAGATCGACCCAGTATTTTAAGTCCAATGAACTTGAAATTTTTACTGGAGAGCACATGTATCAACTATAGCGTTCTGACCAAAATTGAGAATTTTCCAATTAACAGAACTGTAGGAATGAATTCTTTAAGCATTTTTTTATCTGATTTATGGAGAAATTTCTATGGCTTTTCATACAAATCCAAGTGCTCCACCGGACAGTATTCATCATGCTGGTTCTAACAAAATTTATTTCGGAATTTTTGGATAATCCTACTGGAAGTTATAGATTTTCTAAGTTTGGATTGAATCTGGATTTATTTTCCTATTGGAAATTTCAAATAAAAGGGGCTGGTCCCACTTCATTTGAATTCGACCAATCGGAATGGAGCCAGACCGGGAGCCACGGGGTTAATCCGCGCAGCCACACTGGATCCTATCCGCAACTGATCCCACGCGAGAGGGGGTCGCTGACTGGTGGGACCCACGACTTCCTCTACCTCGCGACGCGGCAGCGCTCCTCGCCGGAACTGCGGCGGTGCCTCACCGTACTTAGGTGCGTCGACCTCCTCTCGACCTCGCCGTGACCGCTCCACCCTAAAATCGACTGAGCAATTCGATGGTGGTGTCCAACCATGCCGGCGATGGCCGGAGACAGGGGCGCGACGGCAACGGCGGAGCTAGGGTTTCGGCCTTCGTCGGAAATGCTTGGGAACGGCTCAATAGACTTGGGAAAAGCTCGGGAAGGTTCCTGGGAGCACCAGGATTATGATTTGGGGGTCAGATTGGGGAGACATCACCGGCAAAGTTGAACTTGACGACGAGGTACGGGTTTTCAACCAGCGGCCATGAAAACTCAAAATCCGACCTCGTCTCTCGATGTCTTTCTCTCAATTTTTGTGAGGTTATGCGCCTGGAGATATAGGAGATAATACCTTACTAGATTGACAATTAATCGTACGTAGAAATGGAATTTAACCGGTCATCTATTGATATCGGTATGAACTATTTTGGGGAAAACTTGAGATAAAGGAGCTAGGAAGCATGACAGTGTCTAAAACTTCACAAGAAGCATCTAGGTACCTTTGCACACCTTATTGCTTCAAAGAGGAATATGGAATCGGGCTTGAAGTGGTCTGTCCTTGGGGAACAGGAAGCTTCCCTTAGCGACTTCACCCGCGAGCGTCGAGGAACTTCGAAATACCGCACATATAAGAAGTGAATCAAACAAGTGATTGGACAGGAAGGAAGAGCAACTAGTTGAGGCACCTTTTGCTGTTTGAAGTACTGCAATTCTTTGCGTCGTTTGGCTGGCGTGTCGAGAATGGCGGCGGCGGTGCAGTGTAGTGGCGGAAGAACGAAAACAGAAGCGAGTGCTCGGGGTGGTGTTCACTTCGACCGGGGGAGGCTATTTATAGGCCGAGGAGAAGTAGGGGGGACGCCATGAAGCAGGCAGGTGAGCAGCTCTGTGGTGCCTTGCATGTGGCGCGGTGTCGAGCTGAGGAACGCCGGAAAAACGGCGTGCAGAGCAGCTTCGAGAGTGTCCCACTGACTGGTGGGTCCCACGACCCTTATCCCTGCCCCTTCTCTGCAGACTTCAATTCTCTTACCAAATGGTGTACAAAAATTCTAGATTTTTGTGGGGAGGCTCCAATAAATATCTAGAGTTTGATTCCGGAATTGGATTTTAAATTGGAGCAAGTTTCAATTGGATTTCAAATTCAAATTTGAATTTGGATGGAATTCAATGGTACCACTATTTTAAATAGCAATTGAGTTCCAAAAATTGTGAAACTATGGGAATAAGTCAAGCAAGTTATGCTGACCATGAGTGTGTGTTCAAATATTGATGTTCAATCTAGTTGAACAGAATTCATAATTTGAATTCAAAAGATGGTTTGAATTTGCTAAGCGTCTCAAATAAAATAGCAAAGGAAGTTCAAAATTTATGAAACTTTGCAGGAAGTCTATTTGGAATATTAGAAAACCATAGAAAAATTTATGGCCTCTGAATTGAATATTTTTTGAGAGGGCCAAATATACAGTAGTATATATTCAATTTATATTAATTGGAATATCTACTTGGTACTGCATATTAAATTGCCTAGCAATCTTTCTTCAAATAATTCCAAACTTTGAAGAGAGGTCAAAAGAATTAATCTAAGTTCATTGGTGAAGTTTATTCCTCATGTTAATAAATTTAAACAGGAGTAGAAGAAAAGATTTGATGCGATCAAGTTTATAAGAATGGCTATAAATGGTCTCCCTTAGGGTTAACAACCAATTTACAACTGAACCTCATATGATGGAAAATGTGGGATTTTACATTCCTCCCCCCTTAAAAGAATCTCGTCCTGAGGTTACAAAAGGAAGGATAAAAAGAAAAGACCTAATGAAAATATGATGTTAACAAGTCCAGATAATTGGCTTATAGATATTCCTCGCTTTCCCATGTTGCTTCATCAGCGGTGTGGTTTCCACACAAGACCTTGTAGAAACGTAAGGTGCGGTTTCTTGTGGTACGAGTCTTCTCATTGATAATCTAGGTTGGATGTTCGGAGTAAGTAAGATCTGGTTGGAGGGCTTCCATATCCTCCATACGGACTTTCGCTGGGGCCTTGAGACATTTTCTCAATTGTCAAATGTGGAACACATTTTGAACCCCTGAAAGTGATGTTGGCAGCTCTAGCCGATAGGCTACAGGTCCGTACTGCTCACTTATTGCGAAAGGTCTGATGAAACGCGGAGTAGTTTCCCTTTTACTCCGAAACGATGAATCCCTACTTGGGGATACCCGAAGGCAAACGTGATCCCCGATATCAAAATGAAGCGGTCGCCGTCGTTTGTCCGCATAGCTTTTCTGGCAATACTGAGCAGCCTTGAGGTTGGCTTGAATAACTCGTACTCAATCTTCGGCTTCCTTTACCAAGTCTATACCATATGTTACTCGTTCACCGGATTCACACCAGTTCAACGATGTGCGGAACTTCCGGCCATAAAGATCTTCATATGGTGCCATTTGAATGCTAGTCTGATAACCATTGTTGTATAAAAACTCCGCCAATGGTAGATGATCATCCCAATTCTTACCATGGTGGGTGGCACAGGCGAGGAGCATATCCTCTAGTACTTGGTTTACTCGTTCTGTTTGACCATCAGTCTGTGGGTGGTAAGCTGAGCTTCGAATCAATTTGGTACCTAGAGAAGCATGGAGCTGCTCCCAAAATCGAGCAACAAACAAGGTTCCACGATCTGATATGATAGTGCGGGGTACTCCATGTAAGCATAAGATCCTGGCAATATACAGCTCTGCATATTGCTGTGCCACACAATTGACATTGACTGGAATAAAGTGAGCCGACTTGGTGAGTCGGTCGACTATCACCCAAATCGAGTCATGTTTGCGAAAAGTGAGAGGTAACCAAACAATGAAATCCATGCTGATGTCCTCCCATTTCCAGGCAGGTATGCTTAACGGTTGTAATTGTCCGGCTGCTTTCAGATGGTCGGCTTTCACTCGTCGACATGTATCACATTCGGATACATACTTCGCTATTTCCCGATTCATCCGAGTCCACCAAAATTTCTTCTTCAAGTCTTGGTACAATTTGTTACTCACCGGATGAATAGAATATTTGGACAAATGAGCCTCATCCAAAATTTTCTTTCGAAGTTCCACATTGCGGGGTACCACGATGTGGTCTTTGAACCAGATGGTACCGTCATCGTCACCTCGGAAACACTTCATTTATCCCTTTTTCATTTGTTTACAAATATGGGATATGCCCTTGTCCTTCTTCTGAGCCTCCATAATTTCCTCCCTTATGGCGGGAATGAGGGCTAGGTTGTAGAGTGCCCCATACGGAACCAAGTAGAGACTCGGTTCTTCTTCCTCTATCAAGGTGATAGAAAGGTTATTGATATGGGACTTGCGACTTAGTGCATCTGCGACTACATTTGCCTTTCCAGGATGGTAGTGGATCTCAATCTCATAGTCTTTGATTAACTCCAACCATCTTCGTTGTCGCATATTCAATTCTTTCTGGGTGAAGATGTACTTCAAGCTTTTCTGATCGGTGTAGAGATGTACTAGGTTGCCCCATAGATAGTGTCTCCACATCTTTAGTGCTAGCACCACGGCACCGAGTTCGAGATCATGAGTCGGATAATGCTGCTCATGGTTTCGAAGCTGTCAGGATCCATAAGCGATCACCCTTCTGTCTCCCATTAATACACAACCGAGACCAATTCTAGATGCATCACAATAAACATCAAAAGATCTTGTTGTGTCTGCTTGGGCTAATACTGGTGCTGTTGTGTGGTGTTTCACCAATGCTTCAAAATCCTCCTCACATTCCGTTGTCCAGGTATATCTCCTTTCTTTCTTCAGAAGTTCCGTCATTGGTTTAGCTATCTTGGAAAAGCTTGGGATGAACCTCCGATAATATCCAGCTAAACCCAGGAAACTTCAAACTTCATGCAAAGACTTGGGAGACTCCCATTTGAGTACATGCTTAATCTTGCTTGGATCAACTGCAATCCCCTCGGCAGAGATGATGTGCCCCAGAAATGGCACTTGGTTGATCCAGAATTCACATTTGCTGAACTTAGCGTACAACTTGTGGTCCCGCAATCGCTAAAGCACGATGTGCAAATGTTGTGCATGTTCTTCTTCGGACTTTGAGTATACAAGGATGTCGTCGATGAAGAACACGACAAACTTGTCCAAATCCGGCATGAATACCAAATTCATGAGATACATGAAATGGGCTGGTGCGTTGGTTAATCCGAAGGACATGACAAGGCATTCATATAATCCATACCTCATCGAGAATGTTGTCTTAGGTATATCCTCGGGTTGAATCCTGATCTGATGATAACCAGAGCGAAGATCCATCTTTGAAAATACCCGAGCACCTACCAACTGATCGAACAGAATATCGACACGGGGTAGTGGATACTTGTTCTTCATTGTGACAGCATTGAGTGGAAGATAGTCCACACCTAGTCTCAATGTTTTATCCTTCTTTTCCATGAACAGTGCAAAACATCCCCAAGGTGACGAACATGGATGAATGAAACTCTTGTCCAACAGTTCATTCAGATGCTCTTTCAGTTCTGCCAGTTCTTTAGGTGCCATCTTATACGGCCTCCTCGAGATTGGCACTGTTCCTGATACAAGTTTAATCTTAAACTCAACATCTCTTTCTGGTGGCATACCAAGAAGATCTTCGGGAAAAACGTCCGGATACTCACATACTACCGGAATATCTTTGAGTTTACAAGCTTCAGTGTTATCAGCAATTGGAGACATGTGGATATTACTCTCAAGAGTGAGAATTTGGGGAGAGTGGACCGGAGAATTTAGATATATTCTCTGAGGAATGATGTCAATGATAGCACCGTTGTATTGCAACCATGCCATTCCTAAAATGACATCTAATTTCTGATGCTCCAATATAATGAGAGAGATAGGATATATGTTCCTACCCAGATTAAGAGGTACCCTATGGACCATCTTATCTTCTACTACTTTGCCTCCCAGAGAACAAATCATATATGGGGTTATTGTGGAAATGATAGGCAATTGGTATTGATTGACATAAGACTAGCTAATAAAATTATGGGAAGCACCGGAGTCAAAAAGGATGACTACGGTATGACTAATGAGAGATAATGTACCCGTGAGTACGGGTGCGCCTTCTGGAACGTCCTCGATGGCGAGGTGGTGGACGTTGCCGGTTCTGGTGGCTAGCTTCTTGGGTTGGTTGCGAGGCTAGTTTGCCCCCTGGTACGATGACTGGCGTCTGCCCTGCAGGCAGTCCTTGGCGAAGTGCCCTGTACGTCCACACATAAAGCACGTGTACGGGGTCTGACTCGCACGGAATGGAGGACGGAATCCCAGTGCACGCGGTGGAGGTAGAGGTGCACGCGGAATCATCCCCTGTTGTTGTTGTGGGCGGAAGCCGGCGTTGTTGAATAGGCGACCACGAAACATCGGTGGTCGTGATGGCGGCTGCCACCTCTGGCCGGATGGTGATCGATACACCATGCGGTATTTCTGAGGAGTACCTCCTCCGCTGCCCTGCGGAGCACTCCTTTTCTTCTTGTCAGAGAACAGCTCCCTAGTAGCGTCCTCCTGTACGATTGCGGCATTGACCATGTTGTTGAAGCTGCCACTGTTGAACAAGGCAAGCTTGTCCTTCATCTTGGGGTTCAAACCCCGATAGAAGCATTCCCGCTTCCGATCTTTAGTATTCACTTGGTCCTGAGCATATTGGGCCAAGTGGTTGAATATCTTGGAGTACTCATAAGCACTCCTTCCTCCTTGTTTCAGCTCCAAGAACTCTTGAAGCTTCTTCCTCATAACACCGGGAGGTATGTGATAGGCGTGAAACGCCTCCCAAAACTCTTCCCAACTCGTGGCATAGCCGACTGGTCGTGCGGCAAGGTAATTCGCCCACCACGCACCAGCGGACCCTTGTAGTTGTTGGGCCGCGAATAGGGTCTTCTGATGTTCGGTCACTCGTAGCAAACCGAACTTCCCTTCAATGGAGCGGAGCCAGTTGTCCGCCTCCAATGGTTCATCGGCCTCCATGAAGACCGGCGGGTGTGTTGACATGAAATCTGAGTACGAACTCGGAGAAGGTTGTCGTGGACCCGCATTTGGTCGCCCTCCTTGACCGGATGAATGTTGGACCAGAGTCCGTAGTAACTCCGTTTGCTCGTCGCTCGAGCCAAGCCCCACGGCGAGAACCTTCGCTAGACTCCTTGGAAGTTCCAGAGGTGGTGGTGGAGGAACTTGTTGCTGCGGTGTTGCAGCTGTCTCCAGGGTTGGAGATTCATCCTCACGACCACGACTGGATGCCCCCATTTGGGGTGTCGAGCGAGTACACACCATTCTGCATCCAAATGACTTAAAATCAGCACATGTTTTCTTTCTCTTATACAGTTTATCATTCAGTAGCACGACTTTTTGATAAGGAAATAAGTACATCACATTCACATATATTGATAAAGTGCAAACTTTATACAAGATATATTATCACACGACCAAGTTTACAGTAGTGTACTTCAAAATGATGGACTCCCACTATGGAAATACATCTCTACCATACTTGGTTCCCATGAGATGTCATACACATCTTATCAGCTTAGACATACCCACTACCATTCTTAATATGACACAAACATGGTCACAAAAGAAACACACGAGCAACTATTAAACTATATGTTGCCTCGTGACGGCAGAAGTGCTGCAACATCCCACTCCAATACGTCCTACTCGACGTACTCTAGTTCCTCGGGATCTTCTTCTTCTTCGTAATTCGAAGTTGGTTCCATAGGTGCGGTTGCGGGAGCAAGAGTTGCTAGCCCGCCCACCATAGATGACATCGCGGCAACTAAAGATTTCACATCAGCCTGCAGAAGAAACATCCTCAAGTCTTCCAGTTCCTTCTGTGTATTTTTGCAACTGGCCTTCCAATCCTGAGTTTCCCCTATGGATTGATCCCTTTCTTGAGTCACCTCACTCAGCTGTTCATCCAACAGTTGCACCTCGAGTTGACTCGCTTCCAACGCGCTTTCTGCGTGTTGTGTTTTCATGCGAGCTTCCGATCGAGCTTGAACGGCCTGGTGCCACTGCTTCTCCCTTAAGTTTAAACGATGGTTTAGGGGAGCAACCGTGGCCCTTAGTGAGTCGTTGGCACCTTCAAAGTGATCCCCTCGAATCAAGGCCTGCTTCAGGTCACTCATCATTTTTCCCAGGCTAATATGTTGATCAAGGCTCTCCTGACATGCTGATGCCGCATATGTTGCTAAAATCATCTTGGGTACTTCTTCAGTACACCCATATGCTGCAACCATCCGACTTTCCCACTCGTCACCGGCTCTACCGTCAACTGGAAAGAGCTCGAATGGAGTGCCAGCCATAGCATAGTAATGAAGTTTGCAAAACCTCATGATGGCCACACTTGCAGCATAACACCACGTGTCTTCCAATTGAATTCCTTGCACTTGGATGGAAAAAGGAGCCCATCCAATATTTAATGGAGCAGCAGGCATATCTACATAAATGGTGCACCTCGTTACCCCTCCATCATCGATCTCCTTGCCCCAATAGTCCGGTATTTCACGATATCCGAACCGTTGAAGCATTGCAATCAACAAATCCGGAAAACCCTTCAGAAGCGTACACTTTGTGAACACCCATCCGTTTGGTAAGTATAACATAGAATCAGCCATCTGTGAAAAAGATACTGGAACAAATGAGAAGGTTTCCAACTCCCAACAGCTTACGAAAATTTAAAACTGGAGTTGTAATCACAGTCTGTTCCAGCTGACCTCCCTGTATATATTCAAAATTTTTATACAGGAAACTTCAGAACCAGGTGTGGGATTGAATACAAAAGTTGTAGTACACTTTACAAACTTTCCATATTGTACTCATACGCTCTGGGTGAGCTAGAAAATAGAATCTATACAGGTTTTAAGTTGACCCATATTTTCTGGAAATTTTGACAGAACCTCCCCTGTATATGTAGTGATTTCCACAATTTATACAGGTATATCATGATAATATTTTGAGGTAATGACAAAATAAACATTGTATAACATCAAGATAAAAATCCATTGGTAAAAGATTTCGGCCATGAAACACTTGTTACGTAGGTATAGTGTGCTAATTCTAAACTAGGTGCCAACTGTTCAAGTTCTGATCTGCCAGAACCAAGTTTGCAACCATAGGAATTTAACACGGCTATACCAAGATTTAGGCCACGAGTACAACACGAAGTTGATAGAGGACTTGCTAAGATTTCCAGAAATGTATATATATGACCATGTCACTATTCTGGATCAAAATCTAAAGCTACCTAAACTTAACAGATGAACTGACTGTTGTTCAACAGCAGCCCTGCAGTTCACTGTTTTCAGCTCGAAATTTGAAATGCCTCAAACTTGAAACAAGAGGAACTTTAAATAACAAAACTGTAGATCTGCTTCCCCCATTCTCAGATATATATCACAATAAGGCAGAAGACGTTTCTACAGTGAGTTATAGCAAAATTACTGAGACTGGTACAATGGTAGGGTTATCTGGAGTAGTTTAAGCATACTCCAAATTTCAATAGATTATCAAACTGTTCTGCCTTCATGGTCAAAAGAAAAGTTGTAGAGGACTTCGAGAACTTTTCATCCATATATCCTAACCCTATGTTTATTTTAAACTATCCAAAATTACAACCTGGCCAAGTTGAGCAAACATTGGCCAGAAATCAAGAATCTTGGAGCTACCTCATGTTGAATCGAACTTTTATCTTTGCGGAGTCCAAACCTACCAGCACCTGATAGTCGGACTTTCCAAAATATAATGCATCCAATTTTTTTTTGTCGTTGTTGGGGATGGTCAAGTATCAAAGTTGATACTAACGGTACTACGTGCCTCACCAAAGAAAATTCTAACCGGTTATTTACGGATACGTTTATAGGTGGTCCTAGTATGGATCACTCGCGAACATGTGCTACACGGGTTGCTACCATAGTCAATGCTGCAAAAGACAAAAAAATCCCCTTTCACAACTTTACACCTCAAGGGCGGCACGGGGAAACACGACAGGCAGTCACAATAATACATATGAAAATAAATGCATACGACTCTGGTGTGAGTCGCCCTCGAGCGAGGTCATGTCTCGAGGTACATGGCTTCTCGGACCTATAGTTATCCCGAGTCCGGAAGGTCACCAGGAGTGTAACTGATCTGAGAGGAGTGATGGCTCCTGGACCTACTCTGGAGAAAGGACGTGAGGGCCTAAGGTCTGATAGGCTGAGCTGGAGCTCACAAAAGATGCAAAGCTGAGGAGGTTGAGCGCCGCACCTCTGTCCACAAGGACATGATAGAGATGGATGTTGTTGATAGTAGGAGAGACCATCAAAGGCAACTGACCAGCTCCGGTCATGTTCTTCCGGCAATCTGAAGCATCAAAGGTGATGCCAGTATCCATCCACTTCGGATGAGGCTCTGCCATGGAGGTGGGAGCTGCGGTAGCCATATCCTGGCGCATTTTCTTGAGGATACGATGGAAGGTAATATCCCAGGACAATCCATATATCATATGGAGATTCTTCCGACGCTCATCATCGTAGATATCAGGGTCATCATTGACGGTGTTGTAGACAACATTCAGGGACTTCTTAGCTTCCTAGAAGCCTAGCTCTTGATCAGACGGAGCTTTGCCGACTTTCTGTTTCCCTTCCTGCTGGCGGAGAGGGGTTTCTTCTTGGTGCTTGTTGTTGCGTTCAACAAGCCACTTGACCTCGCGACAGTCTTCAATGTTATGGGTGTTCGTTTTATGGATTGGACACCACATCTTCTCGTCATCGCTGTCCTCAAAAAATGGTCGGGGTCGTTTTTCTGGGCATGGCCCCTGCCGCCCAGAGGTGCAGCAGTAGTAGGTGTACCAGCCAACGACTTCTTCTTGTTGTTGGACTTCTTCTTTCCACTACCGGAGGCGGAAGCTTCAGCCTTAGAGGAAGATTTACCAGCCTACGTGGCTAGTTTGGAGTGCATCTCTTGGCCCTCCGCAACCCTAGCACATTTGTCAGCTAGGCTGAAGAGCTTTGTGACGCTGCTGACATCTTTGATTGCCAGCTTCTCCAGCATCTTCTTTTCTCTAAATCTCTATCAGAATGCAACAACGATAGAGGTATTGGAGATAGAAGGAATCGTATTCTGTACCTGAGAAAACTGCTAGATGAACGATCGCAGTGACTCTCTCGCCTTCTGTTGTACAGCGAACAGATCCAGTTCAGTGCTAGGCCGGGTGTAGGAGCTCCAGAAGTTGGCGATGAACTGGCGACAGAGTTCCTCCCAACTATAAATGGAGTCAGGAGGTAGACTCATGAACTAGGATCTTGCAATCTTAGTTAGAGCCACGGTGAAGTAGTTGGCCATTACGGCCTCATTGCCACCAGCTGCAAGGATGGCAATGGAGTAAATTTGAAGAAACTCTGTGGGATTGACTGTCCCATCATATTTCTCCAGCATATGAGGCCAGAACTTAGGTGGCCAATTAGCCATGCGAAGATGCATGGCAAGGGTCGAACAGTCGCCACCTAATCCCAATGGGGAAGGGTTTCCTCGAGCCTCTCGCCTCTCACAAGATCGCTCGATGTGGACGCGGCCGTCCTGCCTCATGTATCTACGGTCGACCTCCGACCGGAGATCATGCGGGAGCCTCGATGTCGTATGAGTGCGGTGAGCCCCGGAGGGTAGTGACGTCACTTGCTGGGAGGGCACACTTCTCCTGTGCTGCAACGCCTGAGGATCAAGTCTAACACACAAGATCATGTTCCTTGAAGGTGCTTTCCCAGCATGGGGTGAACCTCGGTTGTTTATAGCATTGGCTACAGCTACAACCAAATGCTCCACATCAGCACGCCACTGCTCCAACGCGGCGAGAGGAGCTCTCTACGCTGGTGGATACTGAAGCGGAGTCCGCGACGCGTTTAGCGCGTTCTCTGTGTTGTTGGTCGATGAAGTGACTGACGCAAATACACCATCCTGCTGACAAGGTGGAGGTGGTGGTTAAATGACACCCGCCGGGACAACAGTTTTGGCTAGCTGTTGCATGTTGGAGAAATTTCCTCCAGCAGGCTGCTCAGCCAAACCGTTGGACGAAGCGGCGGCGGAATTTACCATCTTGAGATCTTAGGCGCCCCTACCTAGCGCGCCAAATGTCAAAGTGTAGCAAAAAACTTCCTCTGGTACTACTAAAGCGTAGTACGCGGAGGTTCATCTTCGGTTGCGGCGCGCGTAAGATCAAGAACAAGAGGTGAACACCGAGGGATTTTACGTGGTTGGGACCGCCTGATCATAATACCCTACTCCATGGGGTGATTGTTGATTGTATGAGTGTCTAGCGAGTGTCTGAGATTGCTTGTATGTGTCTCAACATGTCCTATATCGTATGGCGCAGCCCTTTTATATGCTAAGGACTGACCGTTACAGTGTATGTCTGGTCCGACAAGTAGCCCCAGCTGTCATAAACACCCTATACATGATCTACTGGTGTTATGGGTGATTAACAGTATGATAACGTGCTTTAATGGCGTCATTACCAGTCTTGATAGCCTTCTGATTGTGCGTCATTAATACAACATTAATGACGCATTAAACATGTCTTGTAATAGCTGTTTAGTAGCCTCTTGAATGTTTGTGCCATTGGAGATCCAGTTGTCTTCTTGTTGCAGGCATAGTTCCGCAAGTTTGACACATGGTAGCTCTGGAGCTTCCCTTGGCAGGGAGGCAGGTTCGGAGCTACTTCATACGTGGCAGAACTGGAGCTTCCCTCTATTGGGAGTTAGGTCTGGAGCTACTTGACTGGTGGCAGCACCGGAGCTTCCTAGTGAAGGGAGGTAGGTCCAGCCCTACAGGACACGTGGTAGCTCCAGAGCTACCCAAACGAGGGAGGCAGACCCAGTTCTGTGGGACACGTGTTGCCTTCGGAAGTCTTCAACATTGGAGGGCAGAACTTCATGACTTTATCCACAGTATCAGGGGGTACCTGGTATCCAGGGTACCGAAAGTTGCCATTGTTCCCATTGTTGTTGTTGTAGCCTCCAAAGAAAGGGTGTGGTTGACCCCACCCTTGACCTCCTGGATGATAATCGTTGTTCTTGAAGTTTCCATTATTGGCTATGTATAGGGCATCCTCATGAGTCTCTGGGAAGTCATTGCCCATGTGACCCGTGTTGCCAAAGACTTCACACATGATGTGAGAGTCTAAGGCCAGGGCAGTTCCATATACTTCACCACTGGCTTGTCCATTAGTTTTCTTCATAAGGAGGTCCAATTCAGCAGTGATCATGTCAACCTCTTTCAAGGTATGCATTCCTTGCTGACGGGTTTGGAGACACTCATTGCTCTAACCCATATTGGACACCATCTTCTCAATCAAATCTTTTGCTTTGGGCACCGTCAATGAGAACAAGGCTCCTCAGCAGCGGCATCCACATGCTCAAGGGCGGAAGGGATCAACTCGTTGTAGAATTTCTTAATAATGAGCCAGTCGTCCATCCCATGGCGGAGACAGGTCAGAATGTACTCCTGCAGCCTTTCGCATGCCTCAGCAATAGACTCCTTAGGATCTTGTTGGAAGATGGAAATTCTTCCACGTAGGGCATTGGTTTTGACCAACGGAAAGAACATGGCGAGGAATGTCATAGAACACTTCTCCCAAGTGTCTACAGCACTTAGGTTCGTATAGAACCACTGCTTCGCTCTCCCAAGAAGGGAGAACAGAAACAATCTAAGACAAACAGCATCAAGAGAAACGTCCTTGATCTTGAATGTGCTGAAGATCTCAAGGAACTGTTGCAGGTGAGCCCTTGCATCCTCGTTAGCCTTCCCACATAATGGGTTGGCTTGCACAATAGTGTTTAGGCCAGTCTTGATTTCAATGTTTGTGTCTCTCGTGTTAACAGTGGGCCCAACAAGCACATTGTTAGCAGAGGGAGTCGAAAATTCGCAAAGGGTCTTCTGGGCCACTTGCATTTCGATTGTTGGTGCAGGAACGCTGGTTAGCTTTGCCGCAGAAAGCTTCTAAAGAGTAACGACACGATGTCGATCTCTTAGAAGTGATTCTGGATCTTTAAAGTTTTCTAGCAAACAGAAACTAGACATACACTACCCTGTTTTTACATTAAAATCATTGTGAAAACAAAGAAGGGTTATCCTACTAAAAACCTACATAGGGTCTTATCCTATTCAATCAATCATGCAATAGTTCAACTGCCTTCCCAGGCAATGGCGCCAGAAATGCTTGTTGATATTTCTTACACGCCAGTAAAAATTCATCTCCGGCTAGTGTGCCAGAAGTGCTTGTTGATGGTTCCATAGGATCACAGAATGAATGCAAGCGCATAGAAACTATCAATGTAGCATTTCCACTTAAAAGAGTATTCCAAGTGTGTAATTTATTTTATCCCAAGGGAAGGCTAGGTTGAAGTTTAGCAATCATCAGATGGAAGGAGTAGAATGGTCTAGGTAGGGTTCTAGTGAGGATGGATAATAGATAATTGGAGGTAGTGTGACACACACAAGACCATTCTATTACAAAGGGTGTAAATGGGTCCTAGAGGGAATTAGACTAAGGGATAGTGAGTTACTCCTACAATGCTTCTATTGTACATATACATAGCCTAAGTCAATTACTAATGAATCATGTTAATGTTGAATTCCTATGCTACGTTGTTCAACACTTCGGGCACAAGTTTACCCCTAGCAATACTAGGACGATTCCTGCCAAGAGCTTGTGGCATAGCCGAACGTGGAGGATTACAAAGGACATGTAGGTCTGTCACCACCTACTGCCTACCTCTTCAATCTATGGGTCTACAAGACATTCAACACTACTTAACTATCCTAGCACCATGCTAGCATATTAAGTAAATACCTTAACAGCCTAGGCACAGGCCATCCTAAGGCAATGAACTAAATCATCATTGAAACCAATGTTGATACAACACATAGTTATTCATATTAATATAATCATATCATAACTATACCTACCACAAACATGGATTCCACAATCAAACAAGAAACACTTCATCCAAGCATACGTATAATGAAAAACTAAAAATCACATCTTTATTATGAATAAAGTCACAAATACAAGAAGAAATATATGAGACATACTTTTTCCAATGTGGAATTGGGAAGAGAGACTCCATCTACTTCTTTCCCAATTTGGACTTAGGACTAGAGACTCTCCTCTCTAGATCCTAAACTCCTCTAAAACTATGGAAAGTAGTGGATACAATAGAATGAAGCTCAAGTGGTGTTTGTTGAAGTGAGGGGTAGGGGGTCCTATTTATAACTGGAGAAGGGTCGGTTCCCGCCACAATTAGCTCGTGAATTAGTCTTCATCGTTATCAGGAAACCACAGGGAGTCGACACGTGGAAGAAGACCAGGTTTGGCGCGAAGAAGAGGTCGGCTGAACAGGGGATTTGGCCGACCTGGTCAGTGCCCCATTTTTAGTGTGCTTTCTCCAGGTCACTGACTGGTGGGTCCCCTTGACTGGTGTGGGTTATACACCGTTGGATCTCCTCAGATAAGTCTGTTTGGGGGTCATTTTATCCATGTGATGTCACGTGTCGTTGTTTGATTGGCTGGGATGGTAATTTTTAGTATTGCTCCCCCTCTTTCACCTCAATTTCTGCATAAAAGTATGCGTGCACTATTTTTTCAAAGACAAGTGGAAATAGGTTAAGTAGAAAGGTGATGTGTGCAAGAAATAACGTATCCTTCACATAATTGAGTTATATTCACGGGTGAAATTGGGATATAACAGCCGTCAACAGGGTGCATGGCGCATGTCAAGGCTGTCGCACCACACTTGAAGAAGCTTGATGATCGAAGTCAGAAAATGGTGTACTTCGGGGTTGAAGAAGGGTGTAAGGCTCATCGCCTGTTCGACCCAAGTCGCGGCAAACTGGTGATACGTCACGATGTAATTTTTGAGGAGAATCTTGAGTGGGAGTGCAATGGAGGGGTAGGTGAATTAGCTGACTTTGTGGTTGAAGAGGAGTTCTGTGGTGAGCATGTGGTGCCCCTTGTTGCACCAGCAGAGGGCCAAGTACCAGAAGGTGTACAAGTTGACCCACCAGCCTCACCTGAAAGTTAAGCAGCTTCTCCATTAACACCACCAGTGGCAGGTCACAACAGCCCCGGGTTTCTTCAGCCAGTTCCTTGTCAACACCAAGAGGGGCAAGTGTAGCAGCAGCCACACTAGTGTTAAACAGAGGAGCACATACTGAAACTCCTATAAATGTTCACTCAGCAAGTGAAGCAGCTTCTTCCAAGACTAAAGGGACTTTCAGTGGATCTGTGGTGTACAAGCCACTCTCAGATGTTTTTGAAAGAGCACCAGTGGTAGAACTGACTTATGGGGAGTCCGAAGATGAAGTCTTGTTAGCTGAACCTGAAGAACCTGCTAGTTACAGTGAAGCAGCAGGTCATTCAGAGTGGGAAAAAGTTATGAAGAAGAAAATTGAGTCTATTGAGAAGAACTCAACCTGGACCTTAACTGAACTACCACCTGGTCACAAACTTATAGGTGTAAAATGGGTTTACAAGTTTAAGAGAGACTCAATAAGAGAAGTGATCAATCACAAAGCCAGGCTTGTAGCTAAAGGGTATGTTCAGAGGCAAGGAGTGGATTATGAAGAAGTATATGCGCCTGTTGCAAGACTTGATACTGTCAGAGTATTTCTAGCTCTTGTTGCATATCAAGGATGGGAGGTCCACCACCTCATGTAAAGTATGCATTTCTTCATAGGGAGTTAGATGAAGAAGTGTATATCAGTCAACCTGAAGGGTTCATAGAAAAGAACTGAGAGCATATGATGCTGAAATTAAAAAAAGGCCCTACATGGCTTGAAGCAAGCATCAAGAGCCTGGAACGAAAAACTGGACAAAGTCTGAAGAATCTATTTCAGCATATGTGTGCAAGAACAGGCTGTGTACAAGAGATGGGAAGGTCATTCAGTCATCCTCATCGGTGTTTATGTTGGTGACCTTATTGTGAAAAGGGAAAGACACGAGTTGATAGAAGAGTTCAAGAACCAAATGATGTCCCAATTTGTGATGGCAAACCTCGGCAAGCTCAGTCTTTATCTAGGCACAGAGGTGGACCAGCAAAGTGATGGAATCTCTATCAAACAGAGCTTGTACACATTGAAGGTGTTGGAACAGTTTGGCATGGCCGAGTGCAAACCAGTGAAGACACCAATGGAACACAAGCTGAAGTTGCACAAAGACCCTGAAGGTGAAGCTGTCAGTCCCACTGAATATCGACAGGTGATAGGATGCTTGAGGTATTTACTCCACACTCGCCCTGATATTTCCTTTGCTGTCGGAGTAGCCAGCAGATATATGGAGAGGCCGACTGTAATGCATCAGAGGACGATCAAGCATATCATGAGGTACCTGAAAGGAACTCTGGACTATGGATTATGGTATTCTAGAGGAAAAGAAGACTAGAAAATCACTTGCTACATGGACAGTGATTTGGCCGGAGATACTTGTGACAGCCGGAGCACCGGAGGTATGGCTTTCTACATCAATAACAATCTAGTTTTGTGGAATTCACAGAAGCAAAGGACAGTGGCACTGTCCTCTTGCGAGTCTGAGTTCATAGCAGTCACAATGGCAGCGTGTCAGGCAATTTGGCTAAAGAGCTTGTTAGAGGAACTGACAGGCCATGAACCCAAAGAAGGGAAGCTCTTTGTTGACAACAAATCAGCCATTGCGCTGATGAAAAATGCAGTGTTCCACAGCCGCAGCAAACACATCAATACCTGGTACCATTTCATTATAGAATGTGTGCAGGAAGGGCTGATAGCAGTTGAATACATTCGATCAGAAGAACAAAGAGCAGATATCCTAACAAAGGCCTTGCGGGTGGGGAGATTGGCATCCATGAGACATCTGCTAGGTGTTAAAGACCTTGGACCACATCAGGATTAGGGGGGAGTTTTTTGGACTTAATCCACGCTGTGGTCAGTTAGTTTCAGTCAGCACAGAGCGTGTCGACGTGTGGCCATGCAGGAGGCCGTAGTGGTCAATAACGTGCGGGTGTAGCACAACTCTGTTCCTAGTTTAGGGATTGTGGGATAAAACGATCCAGAGTCATAGCTCTATTTAAACAGCTTTGTTTTCCTGTGAAAGTTATCAGTTCATCAATGAAAAACGTACTCTGTTCCTGAGTGCAAAATACCTCTGTTCTTCCACGTTTCCTACCTTGCACATAGTTTTCCACCTCTGTTCATCCAGCGCCAGAGAAAACATCATGTTCCCTGCATGTTTGTGCAAAATTCCTGTGGAATTGCTACATACGCCAACCCCAACTCCTAGGTATGCATACAAGAATCATGTGTATCACCTGATGTTGGATTCTATGTACTACTAGAATCTTTATCTTCATACTTCAGACTGAAACTAATGTTTGCGACTCTTTGTCATGGGCAACATTTTATGTGCTTCAGATGGATGTGGGTGCAAATGGATGGGAAGTTGGTGTACTGAAGAAATAAAAGAAGCTGTAGTTATTCAGATTGATTGCATAGTATGCTTGAAAACAATTTTCTGTTGAAACTTGTGCACACTGATTTTCAGTTTTCCTGATTTGACATTTTAACCATTTTCTTCCACATGGATTCTGTACTGAGACCAAATTAGCTCACAGATGTTTAACTGATGGGTAAGGATGCTCTATCAGAGTATGCCCTTTAGTCATGATCATTTAAGTATCAGTAGAAGTTCAGTTTGAGAGCAGCACGTCAGTTCAGTTGCTGGTTTAGGGAGTTCAGCTTGGTTTATAGAAGTAGCAGAGGAATACTGGATAGATGATTTATGGTAGCAAAAAATGGACAGGTTTGGTGTTTTGTAGTAAAATTATTTTATGCTTGCAAAAGCAGTGAATCAATGTTATCAAGTCGAATATCACCCCAGGAACTCGATTAGGGCCGACGATCCGATCAGGAAATGTAACACACACATTTTGAGAGAATAAATAAATAAATATAAAATGAATTTTGAAAGAGATATAAAATATTTTCTGTTGGCATAAAAGTCATAAGGCAATTGCATCATATGTACTGCATGCGTGAAATTTTTGAAAATTTAAATTCATTAGAAATTTGATTTTTAAAATTTAAATCAGTAAAATAGAATAAAAAAAGAAAAAAGAAAAAGAAAAGAAAAAAACCTCACCTGGGCCCAATCTCAGTGCCGGCCCAACTCCCCCTTCCCTCAACGCCGGCCCGCTCCCACCTCCCCTCTCTTCTCTCTCTGCGCATGCGACCCCACCTGTCGGCGCTTTTCTTCTCCCTCTCTTTCACTGTCGAGAGGGGCCACATGTCGGACATTTCTTCCTCGCCGAGTTGCTGCACACCCGAAACAGCCGCCGCGCCGCCCACTCATGCGAGCATCAAATGCCATCACTTTTCAACTAAGAATCACCGTTTAATGATCTTCATCATGCCCTCATCCGTTTCCCCTTGAATCTCCTACAAATAATCCCCCGCACGCCAATCTTCTCTACTTCCCCGATGCAAAACCCTAGCTCTTTGTGCCGGGTATGTAGCACCGCCGTTCCCGTCGATTCGACCACCCTTACTCCGTTATAACTTCACCCTCATGTGCGTTGTGCCAGGGAGCCGTCGGACAAGTTTATTGAAGGTTGGACCGCTGCGACGTCAAATTCACCGTGCGCCGCCGAGCCTCTCCGCTGGTCGCCGTCGTGCGCCCATCTTCATTCGTTTCCCGTGCTAAAGACTACCGGGGTGAGTCCCCCTCCTCCTCCTCTCCGTTTTGCACCAACTCCTGGTTAGAACCGAGATCTGTAGCGCGGTTTGGACCATCTTCGGCGAGCCGCCAAGGCTGCGCCTCTGCGCCTTGCTGCCGGCGCCGCTCAGGCCGACGTGGCCTTTTCTTGGCCCTTGGTTTTAATCCAACGGCCATGATTAAAACACAACCATACCCCTTCGTTGTTTAAAATCCGGACCATCCATTTGAGAACCAACGGCCCAAATTAAATCACACATAACCGTTGGCCATTTTACGCATAACCCCCTGGTGAATTCAGACTATTACAGTTTGGCCAATTTTTTTTATAAAACTAACCCTAACCTTTCTGGAAATTATAAAATAACTGAGTATTATGGTAAAAATGAATAGAAAGCCCCTAGAATTTTGAAAAATAGAAATTAAATACTACAAAATTATAAAATAACCCCTGGACTTTCTAAAAAAAATTTAGCCTCTGGATAATTTATGTTTTGTAGAAAACCCCTAACAATATTAGAAATTAAATAAAAGTCCACAGTTTTCATGAAATACTACAAAAACAGTCCAAGAAATATTTTTAACTAATAATTAGATCTGTATTAATTTTGATAACTTAATTAAAATGCTGATTTATGCATAAAATGCTTTGTAGGTGTATTTAAATCATAGAAATTAATTTGCACATAAAATATAAATATTAAAAATTGTGTAAAAATTGTAAAATGCATAATTTATGTTGGGAATCTATTTTAAGGATATTTTTGAAGATGAAAACATTCTAGGAAATAATATTAGGTTTCGGATAAATAATAAAAATTGTATTAAAATTACTAAAAATGTATTTTACTCAAATTATCACATTTTACTCCAAATTTTCAATAATAAATAATTATGCCTATGATCCAAAGTTATCCATAAAATCATAAATGCATAGGATTTTATGTTTATTTGATTGCAATGTATGCATTTTGTGATTGTTCTTATTGTATGTTATCATTTTATGTGCAACATCGTATCTAGAGTCGGGGCCAAAACTGACTTTCAATCTCCAAGAGCACCAGTTTCCCATCACCACCAAGCTTACTTTGGAGGAAAGTTCATTGACCATCTTGGACCCTTTTTATTATGTTTTAGTTAGATGCATGCTAAATTAAAAGATGAATCATATGTTATGTTTTCCCTAGATTTTCCATAGTATTCCTTGTCGACATGGCTTGGGTGGTTTACTACTAACTAGTTCATGCTTAGCCATGCTTAATTGAATGAGAACAACTTATCTACATGTTATATTTGATGTATTATGATTCATGAATTGTTGGCAATAATGAAAGTAGTGGATAGGAATCTGATCGGGGGTGTTGAATGGAATTGTGCATGCGTGCACGAGACATTGGTTTGGGGCTTGACACCTATAGGATTCTAAGGACTGGGTTATGGAGGAAGTTGCTAAGCCATACAGTATCGCCACAGGGTTGTATATGGGACAACTTGGCTTAGTAATTTGGTCTCTCCCAGTGTAGCGTTGGTAATCGAACGAGCGGGGAATTGGTTCAGATTACTGCCTTGTGATCCGCATGGCTCAAGAGGGGGCTTCTCCTGGTGAAAGGAAAATAGACTCCAGGTGTTGGAGCGGTGAAACCTCGGAGTACCAATTGCATGTCGGGAGAACCATCAGAAAGACCTCGTAGTGATCTCTTGGCCGCACACCTTAGGAAGTGTGTAATGTGGTTAGCTACCATGGGCGACAGGGAGGTTTATCTAGTCCACCTGGCAATAGGGGATGAAATCACAAACTGTGGGTAAAGGATACACACTCTGCAGAGTTTTGTCAAACTGTCTAGATAGTCGTGCTCACGGACACGAGCAGCTTGGGACCAAGTTCATTATTAGCCCACATGGTTGGAGGTTTATATAGTCCACCTGGCAACAGGGGATGAAATCATGAACTGTGGGTAAAGGATACACACTCTGCAAAGTTTTGTCAAACTGTCTAGACAGCCATGCTCACAGACACGAGCGGCTTGGGACCAAGTTCATAATTAGCACACATGATTAAACGGTTGATGGTTTGGGTTTGGGTATCATCTGGTTACATTGGGACTTATGGTTGGATTTCACCTAGATGTAGGTGCTTAACAACATTATGAGTAGGTTATAGTTGCTATAGTGTTTTACCTAGTATTTGCCTTACTTGTTACAAACCACATGCCATATACTTCCCAACTTGCGAGCACTGTTGGTACTCAAACTTGTTAGTTGCATATTTTTCCACCAGTTTATGAGGACGAAGAAGTGGAGAACCAGGACTTCTACGGAGATCCTGATGAGATGTTCTAGGCTGGTGTGTCCCCGGTGCAATGCCTATGCTTGAAGCCCTTTATTTGTTTTCCGCTACTTATGTGACTTTTCTTTTAGACCTGGATGGTCATTTATGTAATAATTTGATGTACTCGAACATGGCAATATTTAATGGTATTTCACTTTCGTCTACACATGTATGAGTTCAATTGATCCTGGCATACATGTGGAAAGCATCTGGTTGTCTTCTTAATACCAGGTGTGACAGGAAACTTATCGTCTGATTGGTCACCCGATTAGCCCAACTAATCGCCCGATCAGGGCCTTAAAATGTTTAGGCGATTAGTTAGGGTTGCCAAAATTTTTGGGCCTGAAGCGAGCGACCCAACAAGGAATACCTCTACTCAGCATCACGCGTTCCTTCTGCAGATGCACGTTCCACCCGACACCCGTTCAGCCGCCTCGTGTTCCTCCTTAGCGCCGTGCCGGCGTGCCTCAGCCCATCTGTCTCTCTACATCATGCGGTCCTCTGTCCGGTTCGTCAGCGCCGCGCCACCGCGCTTTCCCTTGTCCGCAGTGCCCTCCCCTATCCACCGTGTCCTTCCCTGTCCTAAGCGTGGGCCGGCAAAGATGAGTCCGTCCTTTGATTATGGTACATGTTCATCCTCAGTCAGCACTCCAAGATTGATGTTTACTTACTCCATGTTGATGATATCTTGTTGCTCATTGTTAGATTACCAGTTTACCACTAGCATGTTGCTGCCTTGCTGGTGCTGCTTTCATGTTCATTGTTGTTGTGTGCTGCACTGTTGTCATGCTGCCAGGCTGCTGACATGTTTTGTTTCTGGCCTGCTGCAAAAAAAAAAGGTTGTGCTGCTGGGTTTCTACCATGGTGCCATATGGATGCTGCTGGTCCTGTATGTGAAGATGTCGGTTGGCAGCTATGTGAGATGGTGGAAACGATTTTTCCACAACAAGAAGGTCCTCAATCCGATGGTGCAGCTAAGGCAATGGTTGAATTGGTTGCATCGGCATCTTCTACCCCAACTTCTTCATCAATCGTGAAGAATGCAATAGATGCATTACCGAAAAAAATTGGCTGAAATGGCAAATTCTAATAGGAAGGCTAGATCTTCGGACCCGGGGCGGAAGTTCGGGTTTCGGCTGGATCCTACAAAGAAAGATATGGTTCAATGCATCTTTTACCTTGAGATTATCCCTGCTGGAATTAAAAGGTTCAAGAAACACTTGTATGGAGGGTTTGGTGATGTGGGCAGGTGACCTAAAGCATGTGAGATGGTTAGTAAGGAGATGGCAACATATTTGAAAAAGAATGCAAGAAAGACGGTTCCATTGGATGAAAAAGAGGAAGGTGGACAGGAGCAGCAAGAAGATGCACAATTGGTTACTCAAGAGGCAAATGAAGACCCATTACCAAGTTCTGGGACTAAGGGAAAGTAAACAAAGAAGATTGTTCAAGCTTCAATAAATTCCTTCATGGTGTGTGCTCCATTGAAACCACAAACACAAGAACAATCAAAGTATAGCTCTTTGCTTTGCAGATCACCAGAAGAAGTGGTTGCAGAAATGTTCAAGTTCAAGATGACTCAACCTACCCTTGATCACCGCACAAAAAAGGATAAGGAGTTCAAAATGATTGTTGAATGTTGATGACCACGTGGCCGATTTTTTACATGAGAATGACATCCCCTTCATTGTTGTAAACTCAAAAAGGTGGCATATCATGCTTGAGTCCATTGGAGAATATGGCCTCGGATACCGGTCACCTTCATTGCATGACGTGAGAAGAACTTTGTTTGAAAGGGATGTTGATAGTACAAAGGAACTAAGAAAGAGGCATGAGGAAGCTTGGAAGGAGTATGACTGCACTATCATGCCCGATGGGTGGACCTTATCGCCACATCATTAATTTTGTTGCCAATAGTCCAGCAGAGACCTTTTCCCTTGGGTTGGTGGATGCTTCAAATGAGATAGCTAATGCAAACATGATTTTGATCCTATTGTAGAAGCAAATCGACAAAGTTGGTAGAGAATATGTGGTGCAAGTACTCATGGACAATGGGTCCAATTTCAAGGAAGCCAGAAGAATCTTAATGAAAAGGATTCCAACTCTCTTTTGGACACCTTGTGCAGCCCATTGTTTGGACATGATGTTGGAGGACGACGAGAAGATCAAGGAGTTCAATAGTTGCAGCAATCATGCAAAGAAGGTAACTAGATTCATATACAAGCATGGAAGATTGCTTTACACAATAAAAGACAAAATTGGTAGAGATCTTGTGAGGCTCGATGTGAATCGATTTGCTACTTCCTTTCTCACATTACCAAGTATGCAAAGGCACAAGAATGAGCTAAGAAGCCTCTTTGTGAGTGATTAGTGGCATCGAAACAGCTTATGTGCTAGTAGGGAAGGTCAACAAGTTGATAGTATTGTCTTTTCTATTATATTTTTGACAAAGCTCAAAAATTGTGTAAGAACCTCACAACCTTTTCTTATTGTTGTTAGGTTAGCAGACGGAGATGAGACACTAGCCATGCCTAAGATCACGGCAGCCATGGATTTTGCAAAGGCCACCATTAAAGAATCTTTGAGTGCAAAGACACAATTACTTGGAGAGATCATGAAATGCTATGACAAAAGATGGGATAGCGGGCCGATTTCAGAGGTGGACCGTCCAATATGGCTAGGTAAAACCAGCATTTGATGGTGGAAGCCCCGCGCTCCCCTTCATGCTCCCTCTTTGCCCTCCGCCCATCACCACGCCCACCCCGGCGACCTCCCCGCGATGCTCCGTCCACTGAGGCCCCAAAGCCTTACGAGGAGATGGTCACTCCCCTGGCCCTAGCCATGGCAGGTGATCGATTAGAAAGTCAATTTTGCCGACTGCAACTTCTCCATCTAAAAGCGATTCCAAGCTCAAGTGCTTCGTAAAATTTCCTCCTCCATCCACCACCACCCCTCCTTCACCCATGGCGCTCTTCATGCTACCTGTTTTCAGCCGGTTTACTTTCAGGCTAACCGAAGATCTAGTCAGTTGGGCGCTACACGCGGCGCTAGTAGGAACCCCAAGGGAGTTTCATGTTTCTTTAAAAGGATAAACATTTGCGATAGCCTCAAAACGGGTTGGCCTCACGATCCAAGCCCTGATGAGGGTAACCATAAAGCATTTCGATGTCTACTTCTTCCTCTGGCACAATGGTGGTCCAAATTGGGTGATAGACTTTTGCTCCTGAAAGAAGAATCAGATTCTTGGCGGCTATTTCCCCGTGCTAAACCGCATCGCCGCTTGAGGAAGGTCTCCTTAGCCTCTCCCATCAGACAACCATCTCCCCGAGCTAGCCACCCGACTCTGCCCTTGCCGCCCACTTTGCCTAGCTTAGTTCTCCAAAGACGAGTGCCACTCCAGCTAATGTTTTGCGGATTGGGGACATCTGGTGCCCCATTCATCCTGCTCGTCTCATCACTACGACAACATTTTTTGATTCCCTCCGCAACAGCGTCCATTCATGCATTCAGAAACCACCGATGAACTTTGGCGTCCCTCGATTCTCAGGCCGCTCCACCCCACTTTTAAATGAAGCCATGTTCTCAAGAGAACCTTAGCTCAGGCTCTAGGTCGTGCCGAAGAGAGAAGATCCTAAGAGTGGACTACCGCACATCTAGTGCCTACAGCTCGACCCCACATGATCAACCTCTCATAGAAAACCGACCACCATTACTCTTCATGCTTCCAAGGCAAGAAAACATCTTGATGGGAAGAACTTGTGCCATCACAATGTAGTGACGATCCCTGCCCCAAGTCGCCGGTTTGACAACCAGAGTAAACCAATACTACATCACGCTATCGCTGCCCTCTCTATTGGGAGTTGTTTCCGATGCTTCAGCCCTTTCCACTTCGCCAAACATTGATGTTCCAATATCAGATGTCAGTGTTGCCTTCAATACGGCCACAAAGCAGCCACTTGCCATAATAGAATTAAATGTCGGTTGGTATGGACGGTGAAGTGCAACAATGGAACCACCCCTTTCCCGAGAAAAAATCGCCCGATTTTGCACACCTACAGTGGATCTTCCCCCTGCCACTTCAAATCTGACCCCGCACAATCTCCACCTCCTACCTCTACTTAACAGTTCCTCGTACCCCCTACTTCTCACCACAAACCTCACCATTAATAAACCCCAGAACAGCCATTACACATAATCAACTACTCCCTTGCCACAGTCCCAATGGCCAACATCAATGTCAACCCCGATCGCTTATTCCAGCATGAACATTTCTTCGCGCTAGACTGCGGACCCAACATTGTGCCCCACCTCGCCATCCATCTCACTGCAGACATGAGCAGGTCCCATGAGAGCTATGTAATGGATGAGGATCGTGATGGCATCATCAAGCATGTCGACTACAACTTCTTTTGCAACTGCATGCGGCAGGTCCTAGAGCAACAAATGGGCTTCATAGTTCGTGCCTCCTGCTCCAGTCCACTTAGCATTAGCCTCTTCGCCATGGAATTGAGTCTCCACAAGGACCTCCTACTACAGGGAAGCTCTATTGACATTGATGGCTTGGACATCAACTTCGCTCGCCATGACTTTGGCATCAAATGATAGACCTATAACTATAGCCACTACGACTGGATAATGATTCTAGCCTTCCCCTGGACTACCAGATGCTCGAGTGCATCAACATGGCCGTAGCCACCTTTGGCAAGCTCCTCGCTTGGCACAACACGCCAGGTAAAATAGGATATGTTTTTGTCAAGTGCCTTTACAACGGCACCAGAGCAGTGTCGTGCAGTCAAATTCTCTGTCATGGGGACGTGTGAGGACGGGCCTGGTTCTGGACTTGGCCCTCCCCAACCACTGCCCGGGGTAGATCACATTCCGCCCTGTGGAAAATCCCACCCCTTCCTTGCCTGACCCCGCCACCCCCCCCCCCCCCCGAATAGGAGGAACCATAATTCGTGCTTCCCAACTCCAACCCGGACCCGGTGTGGGACGCAGCGACTGCTGTAGCCGTGGCCGCATAGGGTCACGATGGGTGCATAACGAGGAGTACAACGATTGGGTAGGAGCTCCCTGGCACCGGAACCTACTCCCCTATTCTCGGCCACCTTGCTCCCTCATCTGGTTATCGACTTGGGCTCCGATCTCACGCAAGGCGCTAGTTCCGAGTCCTCCAACGACTCCATGTCTCTGGTGCACCGACCTCTACCGGCACTGAAGTTGCTACAATTCATTGACCATGATAACACTAGCCCTTCCCAGCAACCTAATTGGGTCCACTCCTTTGACTATGCAGCTTTGCAGAGGATGTTCTCCATGGTGTTCCTGAACGCAAAGTCCACCTGGTGGCCCTCTACTCCTTAGGGACGGGCGCCACTTCAGGGCATCCCAGTCGATTAGCCAGAGTCATCCTTCGCAAGCATCCTCCATCACAACTCAACCGCGATCCGCATCCATGAGGTACCCAATGCCCAGGCACCAGCGGCCCTTCTAGCCCCGTCTCCAACCGTGTTTGGATGAACAATAACACCAGAGCACCCTGCTAGGTGCTTCGGGCAGATCTATACTCGTCACGCTCACTCGGAGCCAACATAGGTATCAGACATTTTAGGTACTATTGTTCCACCAAATAGCCTGGCCATGCAATCTCATACCTCCGACCAAACTCGCCCAAACGGACACGCTCCTTGTTTGCAAGAAACCTTGAGGAGGAGCCTTAAGCTCTCGACCAACCAGGATGGATGTAGAGCAGCACAGCAAGATCGCGGCCAGACCTCAAATACCCATTTCTGCACTGCCTATAAAGGTCGCATTCTACGTCGACCCAGCCACCGCCGCCATGAGTGTCACCACCATGTCCGCGCCTATCTAGGCTGCCGCCATTGCGCCCATGGAGGTGCGCAGCTGCCCGTTGCGCCTCCTATGCTCGTGTTGCCTCCCTCGCTAGCTTGAGCTCATCGTCAGTACCACCGTCGACAGACACCGAGCTGCTGGTGCTACTGCCGCACAGAGCCTCGAGCTATGCTACCACCGCACGTGCTTCATCCACCGCCTCTTCTGCTTCCACTTTTGCCCTGACTGCTGCCAGTTTTGTTGTAGACAACCTTGCAGCCGTCGCTGTAGTCTCTACTACCGCTCGCTTGTGCCCCTCTACCGCAGGGAACTTGGCCTCCCGCTGATGTCGCATGCTCGAGGCGATCAAGCGCTAAGACTATCCTTCGAACATGGTGCGCTAGTAGGGGTTGCTGTGTGGGGAAGAGGCTATCTCAGACAAGCTACTGCTCATCTGTGCAGGAGAGAAGGGATGAGCTGGAACAACTGGTGTTCCTGCTGTCAGTTGAGGACAAAGAGAGGCACGGGAAGGAGATGAGCAGGTGATGTTTAGGTTGCAAGATACAACGGCCCTGATACCAAGTATTATCAGCTGATTTCTTACTCTTATTGAAAGAGAGGATGACACTAGGAGTTGGTACAATATTCTGGTTTATTTGTCACACAATGTCATGCCGAACCTACGAGTTGGGGTTACATACTTATAGCTGCCCATGACAGCAAAGCATATGTTGAGATGCTAGTATACAATGCTAGTCCAAGATGCTAGTCTAAGATGCTAGTCCAAGATGCTAGTCCAAGATGCTAGTCTAAGATGTTGTCTTAGTTAGGGCAACAAAGACCAAACAATAAAGATGCTAAAGTACAAGACTTATTGAAAGTGCATCTAGGCATCCCCTGAGGCTTTTGGTTGATTTATGACAAACAAATGAGATCCTAACCAAATTATTGAGATGAGCGCAGGTTTTAATGAAACTATGAAGAAAGCGCAAAAAGAAAGGAGATTGAGGATCTATATTGAAAAGAGCTCAAGAGCTGAATAGATTAGATCATTGTGTATGGAGTGTGTTAGAGAAACATACCCCAAGAGCTCAAGCACAGGAAAACAAATCCACTGCACAATTTTATACAGGTCCGAACTAGTCTGATATACACCGGACTAGTCTGATAATCCCTTTGTTCGAAATCGGACAAGTCTTCCCAGTGTGGACTTGTCTGCAGAGTCCATGTCTACACAGACCGGACTGGTCCAATATCACCACGGACTAGTCTGATATCTTTTTGACTAAGATCGGACTAGTCCTCCCGAGTGTGGACTAGTCCTCAACACTTCACAACTTTGCACAACATCACACAAGTCCGATAATATCTAGACTAGTCTGATAACCTCTATGACTAAAATCGGACAAGTCCTCCAAATGCTGACTTGTCCCAATTCACTAAGGGATTCACCACAACCAGATTGGTCCGATAATAACCGGACTAGTCCGAACTTTCCCAAAGCCTAAATCGGACTAGTCCGCCCTAAGCCGGACAAGTCCGATCTTCCTGGGAACTTAGGGTTTCCTACACGTCGCACACCGAACTAGTCCGGACTCCACCACGGACTAGTCTGGACCTTCGAAACCCTAACGGTAACTTTTGGAAACACCATATAAATAGATGTGCACGGCCCTACTTTCAACACTCTCGACTCCCAGCGCCGTCACACCCTCCAAGAGCTTAGAAAACACATCTCTCCATGCAATCCAACACAAGTAAGATCAAATTCTTGAGGATTCATCTTGGATCAAAGGAGAGACACGATTCACACGTTTGAACTCTTGGGTTTGATCTCTAACACACTCCTGTTGTTTCATTGTTAATCTTAAGAGTGTGTTCTTGGTGTTTGATTTGTAATCTTGGGGAGCCCTCAACTTGTGAGAAGGCCCCTTGAACTTGGTGATTTACCCTTTGTGATAGTGGAAAAGAATTGGCCTTCGTGGCGATTCGACGAGGTTAAGGTCAGTGAAGACCCGATCCTTTCGTGGGCTCCTCAACGTGGATGTACGTTGCCTTTGTGGGAACCGAACCACGAGATAAAATCTTGTGTCAAACTTGTTCTTGAGTTTTTCATATCATACTCTAGGGTTTACTTGATCTTGTCTATCTTACATTAAAACATTGAAATCAAAGTTAGTTTGTGTTATACTTAACTTCATTGACTCAATACTTTCAAGTCACAACTATATTCTGCTACGTACTGTGCTTGTATTGAAATCATTGATCTAACTTGATCAATCTAGTCTGCACACACCGGACTAATCCGCACACTACTGGACTAGCCCGATTTCCTGATATTTGATCAAGTTGCTAAGTGTTGCAGGTTTCGACTAAAATTCTAAAAGGCCTATTCACCCCCCCCCCCCTCTAGGTCACATTCAATTGGTATCAGAGCAGGACTCTTCGCAAGAGACTAATCGCCCGAAGAGAACATGTCGGACATGAAGGATGTACACAAGAGTCTCAAACAAGAGAAGGTCGAAGATGAAAAAGCTCAAAAATTGGAGAAGCTCCTCGATGCCATTCAGGACCTCGAGGATGACGATGAGGAAATGCTTAAACTCAAGGCGCTCCTAAGGAAGAAAGCCCTCTCCAAAGGGAAAGTGAAGATCGAGGACAAGAAGAAGGGGAGTAGTCACACCGACTACTCTCGATATCCTTTCAACTACGATTGTTTAAATTCTAACAATAGCCATTATTTATCTATTCCTTTAGGAAAAGCCCCACACTTTGACGGCAATGATTACTCAATGTGGAGGCAAAACATGAAAATGCACTTAATCTCACTCAATCCCAGCTTGTGTCATATTGTGTGTACAAGAATATAGATCTCGGACGACGATGAAGAGCTTACACCAAGCCAAGAGCAAGCAATTCATCGGAATTCTCAAGCTGCAGCAGTCATCACATCTTCACTAAGTCGGGACGAGTTCACCAAGGTGGATGGAGTCGAGATTGCAAAGGAAATTTTGGACACATTGCAAACTGCACATGAAGGTGATCGTCATGTGCGAGAGGCGAAGATCGAAATGATCGAAGGCGAATTGGGAAGATTCATCATAGAAGAAGATGAGTCACCGCAAGACATGTACAACCGTTTGAAGACGCTCATCAACAAGGTTGGAGCATATGGAAGTAGAAAAAGGAACGATCATGAGGTGGTGAAGCTCATCCTTAGAGCCTTCAAGCCTCGCAACGTTACCCTATGCTCGATGATTAGAGAAAGTCTTGGGTACAAGAAAATGATGTCGGACGAATTGCTTGGAAAGATAATCAACTTTGAGATGATGGAGAGGAAAGCTAAACATGTAAAGGAAATTGTCGAACTCACATCGGCGAAGAAGAAAGGGGTCGTTTTGAAGTCCACTTGCAAGCCCTTGTCAAAAGAAGCTCGAGAAGCTCAACAAGAAGAGGACAGCGATGACGAGAGCAGTGATATTGACGAAGAGAACATGATCATCTTTATGAAGAGATTCAAGAAAATGATAAAGAAAAGACAGGGGGAAAATCAAGTGAAGGAAAATACAAAGAGAAGTCAAGACCAAGGTTGAGGTGGGCATGCTATAACTGTGGTGAATATGACCACTTTATAGTTGATTGCCCGTATGAAGAAAAAAAGAAAAAGACCAAAGAAACAAAGCCTCAACCCAAGAAATTCTTCAAGAAGAAGAAGCAAGCTGGACAAGCACACCTAGGAAAGAAGTGGGACTCAAATGATGAGTCCAAATCCAAAGAGGAAGAGGAGATGGCTAGCATAGCTATCGAGAAGACAACTAAGAAGTCCACCCTCTTCCCAAATCTCGGCGCATGGAAGGGAAATGACACTTGCCTCATGGCGAACGAAGGTAAACGAAAGGTAACAACAAAATCTACCTCTTCGTGTTCTTTTGATAGTGATAGTGACAATTATAGTGATGATGAGGACATTCTAGTTGGCTTAGACAAGAAAACTGCTGCTAAAATGAAATTCTTGATGGATAAGCTTGTTGATAGGGAGGGGTTGATCGATCGTCAAGAAGACATGATCATCCTCCAAAAGGAGGAGTATCTCAAGATCAATGAGCTACATGAACTTGAAAAGGAACAAAGCAAATCACTTGAACTTGAGTTAGCTTCAAGCAAGGAAGCTTGTTTAAAGTTAAGCGAATCTAATGCAATCATCAAGTAAGAACTTGTTAAATTAACCAAAGTTAACAAGATCATTGAAGTGCAAGTTGAGTCACTCAAACAAAGTGACCCTTCATCCTCTTCATGCTCGCCCTCTCAAGTCCTTAAAACTGAAAAAACTTCTACTTGTGCAAGTGATAAAACTGACGCTAGCTTGATAGACAAGTCAACCTCTACCAAGGACAAGCATCCTTCCCAAAGTGGCATATTTGACAAGGAGGAGGTCAAATATGGCATTGGGTATTCCTATGGTGAAAAGCAAAATGCTAGAAACCATAAGAATAACAAGGAGCGCATTGCCTTTGTGAGGGGAAACCCCTCTCAAGCTAGAAAGACTAATGATGTTAATAAGTCCAAGATAGTTAACGCATATGAAAACCAGACTAGTTCGGTCCCTGTACGGACAATTCCGGTCCGCTGGACAAGTCAGTTTTCCTGGACTAGTTTTGTTTATGAACAACAACACCTATTATTTATAACTTTCGATGCATCATATGTTCTTATGAATAGTTTTGGTAAAGTTTATGCTCATTATGTTGGGCCACGCCATGGGAACACCAAGTCTCATGTGTGAGTGCCCAAATCACTTGTAACTAACCTCAAAGGACCCAAGCAAGCTTGGGTACCTAAAACCAAGGTATGATTTGATTTTGTAGGCCTATTCCTCTGGTGGATCGAAATGGGTGCTAGACAGTGGATGCACCAACCATATGATCGGAGAAAGAATGATTTTTGTTGAGTATAGAGAAAATTAGGATCCAAGCGAGGGCATCTATTTGGAGACAATAGTCAAGGAAGGGTGCTCGGTACCGATAAAATTGCAATATCATCTCAACATACTCTTTCTCACGTTTTACATGTCGATTCCTTAGATTATAACCTGTTGTCCATATCTCAACTATGTGACAAAGGTTATAATTGCTTGTTTACTAATGAGGGTGTGACCGTCTCTAGAAGGAGTGATAACTCGGATGCATTCAAGAGTGTGTTGAAGGGAAGACTTTATCTTGTTGAATTCAACAAAGATAAAGCCGAACTTGACATGTGCTTGATTGCAAAGACCAACATGTGCTAGCTGTGACACGTGCTTGATTGCAAAGACCAACATGGGTTGGCTTTGGCATAGACAGCTAGCACATGTTGGTATGAGGAATCTTCAAAAACTCCTTTAGGGTGATCACATACGAGGTTTAAAGGATGTTGTTTTTGAGAAGGACATGCCTTGTAGCGCGTGCCAAGCCGGGAAGCAAGTAGGAGCACCCCATCCCGCGAAGAACGTCATGACAATGACAAGACCGCTCGAGCTACTTCACATGGACCTATTCAGTCCAATTGCTTACATAAGCATCGGCGGTAACAAATATGGCTTAGTAATTGTTGATGACTTTTCGCGCTTCACTTGGGTTTTCTTTTTGCATGATAAGACAGAAACTCATGGAACCCTCAAGAAGTACTTCAAGCGTGCCCAAAATGAGTTCTCATTGAAGATCAAGAACATACCAAGTGACAACGGCACGGAATTCAAGAACACCCAAGTTGAGGAGTACCTAGACGAAGAGGGTATCAAACATGAATTTTCAACATGATACTCACCCCAACAAAATGGAGTGGCCGAAAGGAAGAACCAAACCCTCATAGAGATGGCGAGAACAATGCGATGAATACAAGACCTCGAATTGGTTTTGGGCGGAAGCGGTTAACACCGCTTGCAACGCCATAAACCGACTCTATATTCATCGACTACTCAAGAAGACATCATATGAAAAACTCACTGGTAACAAGCCTAATATTTTGTATTTTCGAGTTTTCGGTTCTAAGTGCTATATTTTGAACAAGAAGCCTAGGACTTCAAAGTTCGCTTCAAAGTCCAATGAAGGTTTCTTGCTTGGTTATGATTCGAACTCTTACACCTATCGTGTCTTCAACAAGACCTCCGGACTTGTTGAAGTAGCACGTGACGTAGTGTTAGATGAGACTAACGGCTCTCAAGAAGAGCAAGTTAATCCATGTGTGCTAGATAGAGAAGAAGCTCCATGTCAAGAATTGAGAAGAATGGCGTTGGGTGATGTTTGTCCACAAGCGCCACCTCCAGATGCAAATGAAGAAGATGAACCACAAGAGGAGGTAAACGATCAAGGGGGAGCTTCCACACAAGATCAACATCAAGAAGACAAATATGATCAAAAATGAGGGAAACCATCTAGTGGGAGAAGAAGATGACAATGAAGATTAAACACCTCAAGTGCCACATCCAAGAGTACACCAATGCATCCAGAGAGATCACCCAATCGACAACATAATCGGTAACATCAAAAGGGAGTAACGACTAGATCTCGCATAGCCAATTTTTGTGAAAATTACTCCTTTGTATCCTTTATGGAACCCCGCAGGATTGAGGATGCATTGAAGGATCCGAATTGGGTGGTGGCGATGCAAGAAGAACTCAACATCTTCAAACGGAACGAAGTGTGGGAACTCGTCGAAAGACCCAAGGTCAACGTCGTCGGCACCAAATGGGTCTTTTGCAACAAACAATACAAACACGGGGTGGTGACAAGGAACAAGGCGCGACTTGTGGCCAAAGGGTATTCACAAGTCGAAGGTTTGGACTTCGATGAAACCTTTGCTCTGGTAGCTAGGCTTGAATCTATTAGAATATTACTTGCGTATGCTACTCACCATGATTTCAAGCTCTATCAAATGGATGTGAAAAGCGCCTTCCTCAACAGACCAATCAAGGAGGAGGTGTATGTAGAGCAACCCCACCTCCCCCCGGATTTGAAGACGAAGAGTTCCCCGAACACGTCTTTAAATTGCGTAAGGCTCTCTACGGCCTCAAACAAGCTCCTAGAGCTTGGTATGAGTGTCTTAGAGATTTCTTAATTGAAAATGGTTTTAAAATTAGCAAAGCTGATTATACATTATTCACGAAGCATTTTGACAATGATCTCTTTGTTTGTCAAATATATGTTGATGATATCATTTTTGGTTCAACTGACAAATCTTTCTGTGAAGAATTTAGTAATATTATGATAGATAGGTTCAAGATGTCTATGATGGGAGGGCTGAAATACTTCGTGGGATTCCAAGTGAGGCAACATTCATAAGCCAAACCAAGTACACTAAAGACATAGTCAAGAAGTTTGGAATGTACAAAGCGAAGCCCAGAAAGACTCCCATGGCAACAAATGGACACTTGGATCTCAATGAAGACGGACCAAGCGTGGATCAAAAGGCATATCGTTCCATGATTGGATCACTACTTTACTTATGTGCATCTAGGTCAGACATTATGTTGAGTGTATGTTTGTGTGCAAGGTATCAAGCCAACCCAAAAGAGTGTCATTTGACAGCCGTAAAAAGAATCTTCGATATTTAGTTCATACACCCAACCTAGGCCTTTGGTATCCCAAAGGTTCCAAATTCAATCTCATCGGATACTCTGATGCAGATTATGCCGGATGCAAGGTAGATAATAAAAGTACCTCCGGTACATGCCAATTTCTAGGTAGATCCCAAGTTTCTTGGTCCTCCAAGAAACAAAATTCCATTGCCTTCTCCACAGCCGAAGCAGAGTACATTGCAGCCGGGAGTTGTTGTGCACAACTCCTTTGGATGGGACAAACTCTAAGGGATTATGGTTACAATATGAGCCGTTCCACTTCTTTGTGATAATGAGAGTGCCATTAAGATTGCCCATAACCCCGTAGAGCACTCTAGGACCAAACATATAGACATCCGACACCACTTTTTGAGAAACCACTCAATGATAGGAGACATAGCTATTTCCCATTTCAACACCGAAAAACAACTAGCCGATATATTCACCAAGCCACTTGATGAAAAATGATTTTGCGAGCTTCTGAATGAACTAAACATCCTTGAGGCTCGGAATGTGGCTTGAAAACATGCATACTTGTATGGCTTCCTGAAAATATGTTGATTGTGTTGTGAAAATCATCTTTCTCAATTTTCTCCAAAACACTATTTCAACTACTTGATCTTAATGAATTATGGTCATTGCTTGATTGTTGTATGCTTACTGATCATATTCATCATGTTTACTTGACTGTTTTGGTCCCTATTTTTCTCTATAAGAACCTTTGAATATATACTAATGGGCTAATTATATTTGTTCTAGTGACCACGGACTAGTCTCTGGTTATTCGGACTAGTCTGCACACTACAGACTAGTCCACAGAGGTTCGGTAGTCCGGACTTGTCCTGTAAACCACGGACTAGTCCGATTTTTTGACTCCATAACCCTAGCCGCCGCCAAAACCTAGTCTCCCTCATCCTCACAACTCACCTCACACTCTCTCTCCTCGCTCGAGTGCTCCCAAGGCGATTTCCTTCGTTCTCCATCAAATCTCTCCGAGTTTGGGTGGAAATCGATCTCCACTACCTAGGTATTGAAGACCACAAACTTGTCCGCACCTTCAACCCCTCCATCTCCAAGAATCGAGGAATTTTGGTAAAATTTCCTCTCAAACCCAAGAAATCTTGATTTCCCTCATTGTTGACCAAATAGCTTAGTTCCTTCCAGTTAATACATGCTTCCTTGTTGTATTACATCTATGTTAAGCTAGTTTTGCATTGAGCAACACCATTTTTCTCTTAGTTAGGGTTTGACATAATGAACACCGGACTAGTACGGTACATGTATGGACAAGTCCGGTCCCCCGAACTAGTTCTTATCTGTACACCAGACAGGTCCAATTTTTAACTAAATTCAACCCTAATTTCTCATTCCTCAATGCACTTCCTTGCCATCAATTCTTATCCATACATTGTGCGATGCTCTCCGAGGACAATGTGGAATGAGAACATCTCCGACATTGAAGATGAGATGGAACAAGACTTGTTGCCGCGTGCTTTGGAGTCTCGCACTCAAAAGAGGCAAGAGCGTCCCTCTGAGCCTACACCTTCCCCACCTCAGGTGCGACTCAAGGTGCTCGCCAAGAAGCCTGCGTCCAAGGCCAAGGACGCAGCCGGCTCTAGCTCGGTGGCTCTTCGCCAAGTGAAAGGCAAAGGAAAGGGAATTGCTTTGGGCCCAGTCGGCCCTCTCAAGATGCATGCTCCGAGGCAGGGAAACAGAGATCCTTCTGAGGAGAAGTTCAACGGCAAGGGAAGCGATACGACTTCCAAACACATATTTGTTGATTGCTACAGCTGTTCCGAGAAAGCTGTCGATGCCAAATTTTGGAGCAACTTTCATGCAGACTTCTACAGCTCCGTATACCTTAGCATGAAGACTCCAGTTGTCCGCAGCCAGTGGATTGACTGGAATCACTTTGAGAGGAAGAGCTGTTCAGCATTTGATGAGGTTATAAAGGCAGTGGAGAGGCATGGACTGAAGGACCTGTTTGCCTTCAGATATCAGTGGAATGATGAGATTATTGCTCAGTTCTATGCCACTTGTTTCTTTGCTAGTGATGAGGAGGAAAGGGTGACTTGGATGACTCATGGATCCAAGTACACCATTACTTATGATGATTTTGCAAGACTCCTTCATCTAGAAGACACCGACAACAATGAGTTGACTATCCACAACATCGGTGTCTTAGGAAAAGAAAAGATGGACTTCCTCTATGACACCAGCCTGAAGTTCAATAATATCCGTACTAGGGCCCCCCTCTTGGTGCTATGGTCTTCCTCAACACCCTATCCGTACTAGGGGCTTCGAGGATATGAGAGGACTGCTCCCACTACTAGGGTCCCTCCCCAAGATGGGTCTCCTGGTGGAATCTTGAAGTACTTGGCAGCCATTTTTGGCTCATGCAAGAAAGCCGAAGTGAATATTCACAAGATGAACAAGGCGAGGAAGGCAGATATGAGATATGTCAAAGAAAATGTCAAGCATATTTGCAAGAAGATGGAGATCGAGCCTATTGGATCCCCAGTCATCTCTGAAGATTCAACCTCTGATTTCACTGAGCTTGGACCTTTGACTCTCTCTGAGCTTTCTTACTTTGGCATTGGGGGTACTTCGAGTGGATCCATTCCTCCTCCTCCTCCATAGCCTAAAGATGAATATGAGGAAAGAACCGACCGTGAGGAATGAGCCACTAGATCCCTCCTCTCCTTCTTTTTGGTGTCTTGATGCCAAAGGGGGAGAGATTGAGGGGGAGTCACTAGTCCTAGCTGTAGGTTGAGAGATGAGAGCTTCATAGCTTCATTTGTGTATCTTTTTGTGTCTCTCTTGGGTTGTAAAACTTTAATACTGTTATCTCTATCTTTGGTATTGTGGTGTGATAAAATGACTTTATTGAGGGGGAGTCACTAGTCCTAGTTGTAGGTTGAGAGATGAGAGCTTCATAGCTTCATTTGTGCATCTTTTTGTGTTTCTCTTGGGTTGTAAAACTTTAATACTGTTATCTCTATCTTTGGTATTGTGGTGTGATGGAATGACTTTGCTTATGTTATGAAATTTGTGTTTTGCCTTGAAATTGACATATATGCTTGATATTGGTATTTTCATGTCAATCATTTCATTCTTATCACGATTATTGATCACACTCACGTAGTTTCACACCCCATCATAAAGAGTTCACATATGACCTATGTTTTCATTGCTTAACCTGTACCAAACTCATATGTGCACACTTTATGAAAATTATATATTCTCATCATATTTTGTGAAAACTCAATTGGTTGTCATCGATCACCAAAAAGGGGGAGATTGAAAGTGAATCTATGCATCCCCTGTGGGTTTTGGTTGATTTATGAAAAACAAATGAGATCCTAACCAAATTGTTGACATGAGCGCAGGTTTTAATGAAACTATGAAGAAAGCGCAAAAAGAAAGGAGAATGAGGATCTATATTGAAAAGAGCTCAAGAGCTGAATAGATTAGATCATTGTGTATGGAGTGTGCCAGAGAAACACACCCCAAGAGCACAAGCACAAGAAAACTAATCCACGGCACAATTTTATACAGGTCTGGACTAGTCCGATATACCCCGAACTAGTCCGATAATCCCTATGTTCAAAATCGGACAAGTCCTCCCAGTGCGGACTTGTCTGCAGAGTCCAAGTCTACACAGATCGGACTAGTCTGATATCACCACGGACTAGTCCGATATCTTTCTGACTAAGATTGGACTAGTCCTCCCAAGTGCGGACTAGTCCTCAACACTTCACAACTTTGCACAACATCGGACAAGTCCGATAATTTCCGTACTAGTCCGATAACCTCTCTTACTAAAATCAGACAAGTCCTCCAAATGCGGACTTGTCCCAATTCACTAAGGGATTCACCACAGTCGGATTAGTCCGATAATAACCGGACTAGTCCGAACTTTTCCAGAGCCTAAATCGGACTAGTCCGCCCTAAATAGGACAAGTTCGATCGTCCTGAGAACTTAGGGTTTCCTACACGCCGCACACCGAACTAGTCCGAACTCCACCACGGACTAGTCCGGACCCTCGAAACCTTAATGGTAACTTTTGGAAACACCATATAAATAGATGTGCACGGCCCTACTTTCAACACACTCGACTCCCAGCGCCGTCACACCCTCCAAGAGCTTAAAAAACACATCTCTCCATGCAATCCAACGCAAGTAAGATCAAATTCTTGAGGATTCATCTTGGATCAAAGGAGAGACACGATTCACACCTTTGAGCTCTTGGGTTTGATCTCTAACACACTCCTGTTGTTTCATTGTTAATCTTAAGAGTGTGTTCTTGGTGGTGTTTGATTTGTAATCTTGGGGAGCCCTCAACTTGTGAGAAGGACCTTTGAACTTGGTGATTTACCCTTTGTGATAGTGGAAGAGAATTGTCCTTCGTGGCGATTCAACGAGGTTAGGGTCAGTGAAGACCCGATCCTTTTGTAGGCTCCTCAACGTGGACATAGGTTGCCCTTGTGGGAACCGAACCACGGGATAAAATCATGTGTCAAACTTGTTCTTGAGTTTTTCAAATCATATTCTAGGGTTTACTTGATCTTGTACATCTTACGTTGAAACATTGAAATCAAAGTTAGTTTGTGTTATACTTAACTTCATTGACTCAATACTTTAAAGTTACATACTATATTTTGCTGTGTACTTTCCTTGTATTGAAATCATTGATCTAACTTGATCAATCTAGTCCGCACGCACCGGACTAGTCCGCACACTACCGGACTAGTCCGATTTCCTGGTATTTGATCAAGTTGCTAAGTGTTGCAGGTTCCGACTAAAATTCAAAAAGGCCTATTCACCCCCCCTCTAGGCCAAATTCACTTATTCCATTAGAAGAGAGTATACCAGCATCAGGAGTGGTGTTGTACGAAGTGCCAGATTCAGCAACCCAGTCAAGACTGGGTGGGGTAAGGTGAGGTGTGCTGAAGGAGGTAGCAACCGATTGCCGTTCCCATGCCAGGGATGACTCGTGGTGTTGTGCCGAAGAGTCAGAGTGTCCTACTAGTTACTCGGATCCCTTGTAGGTTAGAGTCTACGGAATGCCACTAGGGTAGCCCGGCACGCTGTAGGCCGGAGTCGACTGCCCTAAAGCAGGGTAGCCAGGACTGTCGTAGGTTGGAGTCGACGGTCCTCAACAGAGGTAGCCAAACTCGCCGTAGGCTGGGATGGCTATGTACATTGGCTGAGGGTGCGGCAGGCATGGTGGCATGATACCCGGAGACGGCTCGAGCCACATGGAGATCTAGTCAGTCCATGGGTTGTAGGGTGTGGGCCTCGGTGCACTGCCCCGACCAGTGCCACCACCTCCACCACTACCACCACGCTTACGGTGGCGACAATTACCACCACCAGGGCTAACAGGTGCCCCTGGGGTGGCAGATGGGCCAGGTGGTCATGGTAGTGGTCCTCCTGAAGCAGCAGCAGGCAGAGAAGGGCACATGGACTGCCCAGAGCCGTATAAGGCCATGGCAGTCGAGGAGCCGGCTTAGCCTCCAGTAGTGATCTCCTCAAGATCGAGATCAGACCAGACCTTCTCAAAGGTCGGGAACGGATCCGTACGAAGAACCCACAACCATAGGTGAGAGTAGCGCTCGTTGAAGCCCTAAAGGCCTCGAACAACGAGTGTACTGTCTGCAACAGGCACACATAGATCATGTAGGGAATCAGCCATACCCTTCATTTGCTGATAGTAGGCAGAGATAGAAAGGTCACCCTGGATGATGGTTTGAAACCATGCACTGATGTGAAGAGCTCGAGTCGCGTGGTTCTCCAGAAAGCACTGCTCGAGGATCAACCACGCCTAACGGGCAGTGCTGCCACCACACTGCCTGATAATGTCCTACAGCTCCTCAGAGAGGGACCAAAGGATCCAGGCAAGAACAAGACTACCAGTGCTGATCCAAGAGTCGCTCAGGGGTGAGTCATCCCGGAGTACGTGGTCGTTGGGACAAAAGCTCCTCAGCATGAGGATAAGCAAGTTATGCCACCTTGCATACGAGGTAGAGTTTGTGCCAAGGACAATTGGGATGAGTTCTCGGATGTTCGGGACATCAGCAGCCTGAGCATGAAGAGCAGCAACGAGGGAAGTTGCATAGGTAGTGTGAGCTATTTTGTCATCTGTGGAGGACTCGTAGGTGGCACTCCACTGCCGATGTGCGGTCTCCTCGATCTGGTGGGTAAGAGCGGCCACTTAGGCATGCTATTACTCCAAGGCAAGAGCGAGGGTCTTCCCATGCTTGCGAGAAGCAGCCAGAGTGACAGTGCTGGCGGAGGTAGGCCCTATAGTGGCCTCGACGTCAACAGGTGCAGTAGCGGCGGTGTCCTGTCCAGCACCACTGGCGGTGTCCACGACTACCGAATTGTCGAGGATAGCGAAAGTACAAGCCGATGGAGAGTAGAATCCATGTGGCAGCCTTGGCCTCAGCATCCCGAGCACCGGTGGTGACTCGCGCGGGACAGTGCCCGGCTGCGGCGGTGACGCGCGCAGGACATGTCTCGGCTGTGGCGCACGCGGGTGGGAGAGAGGAGGGGTTAGGGTTAGGGTTCTATTTTTCTCTTGGCTAAGAAGATACAAAATTAGAGGGAATAAACTGATTCCATTAATCATCACAGAGTTATATATAGGGTGGATAACTTGGGGCCAAGAAGCCTCTCCCAAAAGACTAAAATGCCCTTGACTGATGACTGGAGTACCCTTGATACATAGAATACTCTAACAGTGTCCATAACTTTATATATAATATATTCAATGTGCTAATATATATATATATATATATATATATATATATATATATATATATATATATATATATATATATATAGAGAGAGAGAGAGAGAGGTATATATGTTCATATCGACTAGATATTACCATTAAAAAGGGTTGGCTGACTAGGGTTCGACTAAGCGATTTGATAACCTTACAGTGAATACAGATACCCAATAGGTGCAGTCACATTTTGGTTCGCTAATCGACTTTTTTGTCATACAATATATTTACATGGAAGTGCTCAATTGGAAAATACAAATATAAGAATATGTGGCACTTGTGTTTATGCAGCAGCAGGTAATTATACGATGCAGGGACAGTAGTCACTACAACCTCTGGAAAGCAATGTCGTGAAACAAAATCAGGTTCAGCAAACTGCAGCTTCGCCCGCTAGCGGATTCACTGTGTAGCGGCTTCTTAACACATTCATCTCTTTGGATCAACTAATTGTCATAAAAACGGACTGACTCAAAGGGGATATTTCTGCACAAGAAACTGGACACTACTAACCAGCCACTGCAAACATTAACTGAACAGCAGTGTTTTGAATCAGAGCCTAGACGCCTAAGCGGGTGGCCGGGTGCCTAGGCGAGCACCAGGCGAGGGATGATTTCAGCCATGGATCAGCAGCACGAGAGCAGCGGAGGCAGCAGGAGGCACACACGCCAGGAAGCGCAGGGGAGACCGGCTTACCGAGGTGGGTATAGGGCAGAGGCAGAGGCTGGTTCAGAAGGCGGGGCCGGAGGGGAGCCACACAGCGAGAAAGCGGGTTGAACTGAGGGGGTGTGGAGAAATAATTGAAGTCCCAGCCAGCGCAATAGAATTACAGCCGTCTATTTCTAATCCAATGGTGCTCCATACTCATTCCTTTTACAACCCTAATACTCAACTCTCCGGCTGCCTCCAGTCTGTCCGTGACCTTCTTCTTCCTCAAGCAGCAGTACTCACTGCACACAGACTTCATCCCTCTGCTCCAGCCACCGTCAGCTGCTCCCCCGGCCGTGGTTGATGCTCCCCTGCTCCTCCAGTCGCACCTGCTCCTCGCCCTGCCCGCTCTTCCCCCGGCTGTCGTCCTGGGCACCGTCCATCATCACTAGGTGCTACCAGCGAGTCGGCTGGCCATGGTATCCAGGCAGGAGCGCCTAGACACCTAGTCGGCAACTAGGCATCACCTGGGCCGCGACTCAAAAACACTGCTAAACAGTTAGATTCTAGACACAATGTCACATGCTACTGTAAGTAAAAACGAACAGCATCAACGGGAAACAAGCTAGTTCGGATTTTTAAAACATGATCTGATCTACTGCAACCAACACCACAACCAGAATGGATCCCATAAGTCATTCTAACTGCATACAACATTCAAAATTAGGATCCAATGATGTTCAATTTGATCCTCCAACACAACAAGTAGCTCCATAGAAAACCACACGGTCCTAAAATAGCAGAGGTCCGCCAATTTTTTTCTCAAAGAAAAAATTCAACATGACGTGGAGAGTGAGGATGAAACCTACGTGTCTCGATGGGAGCACTAGGTGTTGGTGATATGCCCAAGAGACAATCATAACAATTCGGGTTAAGGCCTGTTAGATAATTGATCCATAAGCAATTAGGGTACTAATGGGTATACGGCCTAAAAGCCCATTAGTACGCCTATAAATACAAGGGGTAGAGTTAGGGGCTAATAACTCTACCACATGACAGCCCTAGCCGCCACCCCTCGCAGGCCTCACGTCGAGACCTTTGCCGCGCACGCGGTGCTAGCACACCAGCGCACGGAGTTCCTCTCCGTACGTGTGGACTCCGTGGAGGCGCTGCTGCTACTATTGCGCTGATCGGCTTCGACGCTCGTGATCATCTACCTGCTGCCGTGACGAGCACGAGGAGGAGACGAAAAAGATCGTCTGCTTCCACTACACCGACTCGCATCTACGTTCCGCTGTGCTGCGCGTCTAGTGGTAACGATCTATGACCTCTATACTCGCATGTTTCCTGGGTGATGTAGTAGAATTGCTAGAGTAGCGTACCGCCGATTTTCTAACAGTGGTATCAGAGCCGACATGCGTAGTTTCTGGTCTGGATCTTGCTAGTAGATGGGATCTACTGCAAACATGTTCATATGTTGAATTTTTTCACACGGTTTTTGGGGTTTGGAATTGGTTAGAGTAGATTGCGATCGTATATGACTAAAGGGTCAGTTCGTGCTCCTTCTCTGCTATGTGCGCAACATGTCCCTACCGGCTGGAATCATCATTGGGACTAATTGTGTACATAGCTAATAGATTGAGCCAACAGACCACGATCATGAGTCACAATCTACTCATGAATAACCGGTCACATTGAAAATTGAGGCATTCTAAATGGCTCAGATTTTGGTTGATTTGATCAATTCGATGAGATTTTCATAGTGATTCCATAGAAGAGATCTATATAATTCCATTTGGTGTTCAGGGCGCTGCCCCGAAACCCGCGCGGGGCGGCTCCCCCCTCAACGCCCTGCCCGCTAACCGGCTAGCGGGACCGCCATTTTGCTGTCTGCTAGAGCGATTACATCATATCATTTTGCGCTAGAAACCATTGTACGCTTAACTCGTTTTTGCAGGGAATGATGTGAATGTTATGGCCTTAATGTGATGTCATGATTTGTATGTTATATTCATGCAGCCTGCGTGTTGCAAATTTAACACAACCGGATTGAGGTTATCACATAATTGTATAATTGACCTGCGTGTCGACCTGTGATGCTTGATCTCTCATGTAATTTGTTTGGTAGCTATTAGTTGTATTAGCTTCTTTTATTATCATGGAGATGTCTTCAAGCATGGTGGAGATGGAGATCACCACAAGAAGGGAGGCATGACAGCTCAGATCTTGATGGAAGCATGGCGATGGAGACCATTATGATTCTAAAGGCCATACTATTCACAATGTGATATGATCATATGCTTGTGATGTTTATTACTATTATTTTCATGCTTTTCATATGGTGGATGTTTTCCCATGATAGAATAGCTTCCCTCGCAAAAGTTGAGTATTTCATGCCATTTACCAATAGCTGCACCTATGTTATTTTGATTGTTGTATGGTAGGTTTGCCAAAGCAAAATACCATCATCTATCATAATAAATAGGGTGAATGTTGGACATTCACATGCATAGTGTTGGTTTACTTAACAAAGCCATCAAAACGGTTTTGGGCTTTATGGCATAGAGTTGGGAGCCGGGGCATTGGATGTCGGCCAACAAACAAGAGTCATATAGAAATATGATTAACAATTGTTGTTTACCTATGTCACTAATTTCCTAGCAGTGAAGCCAAAGCTCACTAGGAATTAGTGAATATGGATCTTGGACCACTATATGTTGTTAGAAGGAGGACGATACTCATATAGTGGTGATATCTTTTATTAAACTGTTAATAGAAAATTAGTACATAACATAGTGCTAAACCTTGCATATTTATTTTCTATTGTAGATCATGTCTGCTAGTAACAATTCCGGTTTAAATTTGCGATCTGTGCTTGAAAAGGAGAAACTCAATGGAGCTAACTTTATCGATTGGTACCGCAACCTGAGAATCGTTCTCAGGCAAGAGAAAACCGAGTATGTTCTTCTGCAGCCCTACCCTGATGACCTCCCAGATGATGCAAATAATGCGGCTCGTAGAGCTTATACGAAGCACCACGATGATGCACTTAATGTAAGTTGCCTCATGCTCGCCACTATGTCCCCTGATCTGCAAAAACAGTATGAGCATACAGATGCTTATTGTATGATTGAAGGACTGCATGGAATGTTTGAGAATCAAGCTAGGGCTGAGAGATACAACATCTCAAAGTCCTTATTCTCATGCAAGCTAGCGGAGGGTAGCCCGGTAAGCTCTCATGTAATCAAAATGATTGGTTACATTGAGACTTTGGGCAAACTTGGTTCTCAACTCAAGGATGATCTGGCTATTGACGTTGTTCTCCAGTCGCTCCCACCGAGCTATGAGCCATTTATATTGAATTTTCAAATGAATGGCATGGAGATAACTTTGGCTGAATTGCATGGGATGCTTAAAATAGCCGAAGAAAGCATTAAGAAAAACACCACTCATGTGATGATGGTACAAAAGGAGAATAAAAAGAGGAATCGTGTCATGCATTCTAAAGGCAAAGGCAAGGGAACGGTTCCCGATGAGCATCAATCTCAAAATCTAAGCCAAAGGGCAAATCTGGCCCTTCTCCTGATGATGAATACTTTCACTGTCATGCTAAGGGGCACTGGTCTAGGAACTGCAAGAAGTACTTGGAGGATACGAAGAAGAAGAAGGGAAGTGAGACTTCTGCTTATGGTATAAATGTTATAGAAATTAACATTGCACTATCTTCTAGTGAATCATGGGTATTTGATACTGGATCGATGATTCACACTTACAAATCGTTGCAGGATCTAAGTGAGACTAGAAGATTTGCAAAAGGTGAGTTGGATGTTTGTGTCGGCAATGGAGCAAAAGTTGCGGTCATAGCCGTCGGAACCTACCACTTGTCATTACCCTCAGGATTAGTGTTGGAATTGAATAATTGTTATTGCATTCATACTTTAAGCAAGAACATTATCTCTTCTTCGTGTTTAGAAGAAGTGGATGGTTATGAGATTGTAATAAAGAACAAATGTTGCTCCATTTATTACAGTGATATGTTATATTCTCAATGTCCATTGGTGAATGAATTATATGTTCTTGATCTTGACGATAAAACTGTCTGTAATACTAATAACAAAAGGGCTCGATAAAATGATTTAAATCCCACTTTCATTTGGCATTGTCGCTTAGGTCATATAAATGAGAAACACATTGAGAAACTCCATAAAGATGGTTTACTAAGCTCATTTGATTTTGAATCACTTGACACATGTGAATCTTATTTGCTTGGGAAGATGACCAAAGCACCCTTCACTGGTCAAAGTGAGAGGGCGACTGACTTGTTGGGACTTATACATACAGATGTATGTGGACCAATGAGTTCAATTGCTAGAGGTGGTTTTCAGTACTTCATCACATTTACCGATGACTTTAGTAGATATGGTTATGTCTACCGAATGAGGCACAAGTCTGAATCCTTTAAAAAGTTCAAGGAATTTCAGAATGAAGTACATAATGAATTGGGCAAGACAAATAAACTTCTATGATCAAATCATGGGGGTGAATATTTGAGCCATGAATTTTTTGATCATTTAAAACAATGTGGAATTTTTCCGCAGTTGACTCCACCTGGAACAACACAATGGAAAGGGGTGTCCGAACGGAGGAACTGAATCTTGTTAGACATGGTTAGGTCAATGATGAGCCAATCAGATCTTCCACTATCCTTTTGGGGTTATGCTCTTGGAACTACTGCATTTACACTAAACAGGGTCCCAACTAAGTCTGTTGAGAAGACACCGTACAAGATGTGGACCAAGAATCGTCCCGGATTGTCTTTCCTCAAAGTTTGGAGGTGTGATGCTTATGTCAAACGTTTGACGTTAGACAATCTCACTACCAAATCATACAAATGCTTCATTGTGGGATATCCTAGGGAAACCAAAGGATATTATTTTTATAATAAAACAGAGGGTAAAGTGTTTACCGCTCGCAATGGTGTCTTCTTGGAGAAAGAGTTTCTCGCAAAAGGAGTTAGTGGGAGCAAGGTGCATCTTGAAGAAATTCAAGAAATACCTAAAAATGTTTCGGCACCCACTGATCCTATATAGAATGTACAAGATGTTGTGCATCCAGTTGATGAAACACCAGCCCCATGAAGGTCTACAATGGTACATCGTGCGACAGAAAAGTTAACACTTCTAACCACAGAGCAGCATGACATATACCGAATCAATGAAGGGACCCGACTTTGAGAAGTGGCTTGGAGCCATGGAATCCAAAATCGAATCCATGCATGAAAATCAAGTTTGGAACTTGGTTGATCCAATCGAAGGTGTGAGACCTATCGATTGTAAATGGATTTTCAAGAAAAAGACTGATATGGATGGAAATGTTCACATCTATAAAGCAAGATTGGTGGCAAAAGGTTTCAAACAAATTCAAGGTGTTGATTATGATGAAACTTTCTCACCCGTCACAATGCTAAAGTTTGTTCGCATTCTCCTAGCAATTGCTGCATATTTTGATTATGAAATATGGCAGATGGATGTCAAAACATCCTTTCTTAATGGAAGTCTGATTGAGGATGTGTACATAACACAACCTGAGGGTTTTGTCAATCCTAAAAATGCTAGTTTAAATATGCAAGCTTCAAAAGTCCATCTATGGGTTGAGGCAAGCATCTCAGAGTTGGAATCTACATTTTGATGAAGTGATCAAAGGGTTTGGTTTCATCAAGAACGTAGAAGAACCTTGTATTTACAAGAAGTTTAGTGGGAGAGCACATGTATTTCTGGTCCTATATGTAGATGACATATTATTGATCGGAAATGATATTCCAATGCTTGATGATGTTAAATCCTCATTAAGAAAAAGTTTCTCAATGAAGGATTTAGGAGAGGCAACATACATTTTGGGCATAAAGATCTATAGAGATAGATCTAGAAGGCTAATTGGATTAAGCCAAGATACATATATTGACAAGATATTGAATCAGTTCAATATGCAAGACTTCAAGAAAGGTTTCTTGCCAATGTCACATGGCATTACTCTAAGCAAGAGTCAGTGTCCTTCGACACCTGATGAGCAAAAGCGGATGAGAGCGATTCCTTATGCTTCGGCTATTGGATCCATCATGTATGCCATGCTTTGTACACGCTCAGATGTATCTTATGCTCTAAGCATCACGAGCAGGTATCAATCAGATCATGGTGATGTTCATTGGACCGTTGTAAAAAACATTATTAAGTACATGAGAGAACTATGGATGCGTTCTTAGTGTTTGGAGGTGAAGAAGAGCTCATTGTAAAAGGTTACACTGATGCTAGTTTTGAAACTGATAAGGATGATTATAGATTGCAATCTGGTTTTGTATTCTGGCTCAATAGAGGGGCAGTGAGCTGGAAAAGTTCCAAGCAATATACAGTAGCAGATTCAACGACAGAGGCAGAGTATATTGCAGCTTCTAAAGCTGCAAAGGAAGCTATTTGGATCAAAAAATTTGTTTCTGAGTTGGGTGTTGTTCCTAACGCGTTCAGTCCTGTGGATCTCTACTGTGACAATAGTGGAGCCATCACACAGGCAAAGGAGTCTATATCACACAAAAGATCCAAACGCATACTACAATGCTATCACCTCATCTGAGAGATCATTGACCGAGGTGATGTGAAGATATGCAAGGTGCACACGGATTTGAATGTTGCAGATCCATTGACAAAGCCTCTTCCACAATCAAATCATGAGGCGCACAAAAGATCTTTGGGTATTAGATACTTACATCAGTGATCATAGTGTGTAGTGGGAGACTTGTGTCATAGGTATGTTTATATACTATTAAATAAATTGCTATATGAATAATCATTATTTACATTAATCGTCAAGTATGTGACTTGTTCATGAAACTCTGTTAATAGTAATATTACTCTAAATGATCCCTAGTCTATATCACTATATGAGATAATGATGTCACATAGACTAGCACATTTATTAATTGATGATCACGTTTCACAGATCATAGATATGGAGATATCAAATTAATAATGTTAACACATATTTGTCAACAAGGTGTTGTATTGACCCACTCTAAGACACTGCTGGGATTGTTATTTCCATATGTGCCATCAGTTGGTCCTGAGTGATACACCTGCTAGATCCTTAGACCTGAGATTGCCATTGTTTCTCACTGTGTGTAGTTGTGTATTTTGAGACTACCAAACGCTACTCCGTAACTGGGTACTCATAAAAGTAGTCTTCGGTATATAATGAAACGCAGAATGGGATGTGTGTAGGTCAAGATGGGATTTGCTCCTCCTTAACAACTGGAGAGATATCTCTAGGCCCCTCGAGATAGTTGGATTTGAAAGTGCATGGCCATGCCAAGGTTATTAAAGGTTAATCACAATGACTAAAAGTTTGTCGGGGAATGAATCCACTATTTGATCGAGTGAATGGTCGAGCTATCACAAGGATGATATGCATCTTGCCTTGAGCTTGACTGGTATCGTGAGGCAAAGGGATTAGCATGTTGAATGTATCTAGGTTCGGCTGATATGATCTTTATATACATTCGGCAGTCAGTATGTCCTTTTAGGTACCTCTACTGACTTGTGGTTGGAAACGGTTTCCATTCACAATCAATTGCACATGAACCTAAGGGGTCGCACACTTAAGGGGTTGGAATATTGAAAAGCTTGGCTAGATGATTGTCTCGACTGCAAGTGGGAGATTGTTGGTGATATGCCCAAGAGGCAATCATAACAATTCGGGTTAAGGCCTGTTGGATATTTGATCCATAAGAAATTAGGGTACTAATGGGCCAACGACCTAAAAGCCCATTAGTGCGCCTATAAATACAAGGGGCAGAGTTAGGGGCTAATAACTCCACCACGTGACAGTCCTAGCCGCCACCCCTCCCAGGCCTCACGTCAAGACCCTTGCCACGCACGCGGTGCTAGCACACCGGCGCATGACGTTCCTCCCTGTACGTGTGGACTCTGTGGAGACGTTGTTGCTACTGATGCACTGATCGGCTACGACAATCGTGATCGTCTACCTGCTATTGTGACGAGCATGAGGAGGAGACGAACGAGATCGTCTACTTGCCCTACACTGACGCGCGTCTACATTCTGCTGCACTACACGTCTAGTGGGAATGATCTATGACCTCTGTACTCGTATGTTTCCTGGGTGACACGGTAGAATTGCTAGAGTAGCGTACCGCCGATTTCCTAACTCTAGGTAGGAGTTGCAACGCTTCTCGAAGGACTTGAGGATGACAAACCCCGCGAGGAGGAGCAACACGCCGGCACCAGCACCGATGGTCAAGGACGCCGCGCTGTCGCGATAGAGGTAGCCAGCATGCCGCCGGCTAGCACAGAGAACCTGTAGGGGATGGTGAAGCAGAAATCGTGCATCTCCGGAAGCTCTCCTATCGCTCAGATCTCACTTGACGCCGGCTGAGATCTCGCGAGGTTTTTTTCTTCCCTTGCTCTCTCTTTCGAGGCGGAAGGAGCAAGAGCAGAAAGTCGTCGACTTGGCAGTGTGCGCACGTGGCGGCAGTTGGGTGACGGATGGGGGCAGTTTTGGCACTTAGTGTGGGCATAAGACCAAAAAAGTGTGCCCACCACTCCCTCCCCGCAATGTCACAGTGCAAACTGATTTTTTTAGAAATTGCCTGCTCTGCAATTTCTTTTTGAGATTTGAAATTTCACTACTTCTAATGTTGAATTTCCTTAAAATGCTATTCTCAACGTGTGACACGTTAAAATACTATTATAATAGTGAATAAATTGCTCGATTACCTTCGATAGCCTTTGTTAACATTAAAACACACTAGAAAAAACAATTTTACTATCGCTCTCTAATTTGCTTAATATATAGGGAAAGAATAAGAAAAAATAGAGAAAATATGTGAAATCATGAAAATAGGAACAAATAGTAAAAAATATAAAAAAGTAAGCGAAATCATAGGAAAATATCAAAAATAACTAAAAAGGTTAGCAAAATAATTGAAAAATAAGTGAAATAGGAAAAATAGCAAATTAATTGAGAAAAAAGGGAATAATAGAGAAAATGAGAAAAAATATGGAAATTTAGGGAAAATTAGGTAAAATCATCATAGTTGTGTATACATATCTGAGAAAAGAAGAAACGAATCACAGTTACGAGATTATGTATTCATATTTCATTCTTTTTAAAGTGCTTTCCCCTAAAATGTCTAGGTGCGGCATGACTTTAGACACTAGACTTGGAATGATGGTAAGAGGACATTGCTCACGGCTAAAGCACCCAGCAGATTCAGGCGAGAGAAAACCAGTTACACATTTCACATCCAACGTCATTCTAACAGAGCGAAAATTGTATGTTGAACGTGAACATTCGTCCCTACGACATTTGACGAGGCAATGACCAATGGCTCTATTGTTGACTTGTTGATTAAACCGAATGTCATGGGTATCAATTGATGGTACTAAGGCTGTCCGCACTAGCGTACTCTAAAGCATACTCTATACACTATTCTCCTTCTATTTTTCACAGTAGTACTCTAACTTTCTACTGCGCTATAGTGTATATAGTATGGTTTACGGCGTGCCACTGCAGACAGTCTAACCGATGGAGGATCGATAGCCGGGGGTGAATTGGAGTCACACGAACGCAAACCGGGAGGAGAGGGGCCCCATTAGCTCTGCTGGGCGGCGGTGTGGCAGGCAGCGCCGGCGCTGGGTGGTAGGTTTATGTATGGTTCGGATATAAAAGTGAATGGTTTGGTTCATTTCTGTTTTTATGAATGTGATTGTTTCATTATTTATTTATCTATAGGGATGGGGTGATCTCTGTTTTTTGTTTGATTGAAGGGATAAAGTGAGATATGAATTGACGATATTTACTACTCCGTTGGCTGCTCTCACTCTAGTATTTCATCAAACATATATGATGCATGTCTCTAGTACTTCCTGTGATTCATCCCAAATCAATTCATTCATTGTTTAATACTCCTTCTGACGCGATTTTGTACCTTAGCTATGGAAGAGTGTGGATTGACGATCGAAATCTGACAAGATACAGCGCATGGTCGCATCTGACTACCAGCCCGGAGACATCCGACACCCGAACCCCGACCATTGAGATCGGCAACAAACCTACATGAGCCCTAACTGCCTAGGTCAGCATCGAAGCTGCCTAAGCCCGAGCTTGAGAGCAGGGTAGGTGACGACATTCAATACGATGTGGACATAGCAGACATCCTCATTGCTGAGAGGATAACTGCACTCAAGCATCCTCCTGACACGGAGCACAAACCTTGCTGACACCTTCCATGCCCCATCTCATCTGGCACTATGGCGGGCGGGCGCTGAAATACGGCAATGATAAGCGATAGGACTAGGGCAGGTACGATAGCGACTTCCGCAATCTAACCTTGCCCCAAGGCACGTCAGAGGATACATTGTGTATATATAGGTGTTATAACTCCTGCCCCATTTATGAGGTGATCGAGGGCAGATAGGGCGATTGGACAAGGCATGATCGAGTTACCTATAAAAGAGGCCCGAATGCCACCTTCCCAAGGGGACTCACACAGACACACACACATGACATAGCATGTAGATACCCATTTCTTGTAATCTCATTTCCCTCTTTCCATCAACAAAAAGCAAGAGATCAACACTGAACTTAGGGCACTTGCCCGAACTAGTGTAAATATTTATGTCTACACAGCTAGGACACCTCGATAACAAACATGGGGTGATATTGAAACTCGACAGTAGTACGAACACCGACAAATGGCGCGCCAGGTAGGGGGCTATCGTGCATTTCCACCTCGCTTCCTCGATTGCTTCACAACGTCCAGACTTCGTTCCCATCACCAAGGTTTGCTTCAGCGACTTAGTTCACCGCCACCTGTGGCGGTGAGTTTGAGGACATCTTCATTTTCCTACAACACCAGGCTCTTCGTTTTGGGAGCTTGGACTTCTTTGCCAGCAACGGTGGTATCCATCGAGTCTCCAACATGAGATCCATTGTCCAGCCTTCAATAGGCAAGACGGTCAACGACATCGACATGAATGCCACCAAGAGCATTCTTGCATCATCCTTTGTAGGGATGGTCGACTACGTGTTACTGTCCCTTCACCATGTCTTGGAGGGTGAAACTAGCTAAAACTCCAACTTCAACAATGGCACCGAGGGGAGCGAGCATCCTTCTCGTGAGTGCCACGTCGTCGAACATGGCGACGGCTCCTGAATGTAGCCTAGAGGGGGGTGAATAGGCTTTTTGAACATTTAGTCGGAATCTGAAACACTTAGCAAACTAATCAGACACAGATAAATCAGACTAGTCCGGTAGTGTGCGGACTAGTCCGGTGTATGCGGACTAAATTGATCAAGTTTGATCAGTGATTTCGATCAAAGTACTCTATTCAGTGGAAATTGAGTTACAAATAGAGTGTATTGCTTCAATAAAACTAGATGTGGCACAAGTTAACTTTAGATTCAAAGATTGAACTAGAATAAGCAAACCCTAGATCACTATGAATAGATAGAACAAAAGAACAAAGGACACACTGATATTTATCCCGTGGTTCGATTCCATAGAGGAAATCTACATCCATGTTGAGGAGCCCACGAAAGGACCGGGTCTTCACCAACCCTACCCTTGTCGAATCACCACGGAGGCTAATTCTCTTCCACTAATTACAAAGGGGTAAGATGACCGTGTTCAAGGGGCATTGTCTCATGTTGAGGGATCCCCAAGATTTACAATTCAAAACACCACCAAACACACTCAATAGTATGCAATGAAAAAGCAAGAGTGTGTGAGATAATTAAACCCAAGAGCTCAAGTCGTAAAGAACATGTCTCTCCTTTGATCTATGGTTTATCCTCGATGATTTGATCTTTCTTGCGTTGGATTGTGAGGAGAGATGTGTTTTCTAGGCTCTTGGAGGGTGTGATGGTGCAGGGGGTCGAGAGAGCTCATAGTTGGGTCGTGCACCTCTATTTATACTAGGGTTTCCAAAGGTTACCGTTAGGGTTTACAAAGTTCGGACTAGTCCGTGGCGGACTCTAGACTAGTCTGGTGTGTGGCATGTGGGAAACCCTAAGTGTCCTGAATTATCGGACATGTCCAGCCTAGGCGGACTAGTCCATTTTTGTCTCTGGAGATGTTCGGACTAGTCCAGCACATATCGGACTAGTCCAGTGTGGTGAATTCCTTAGTGAATTGAGGACAAGTCCACACTTGAAGGACTTGTCCGATTTTAGTCATAGAGGGTATCGGACTAGTCCGGATAATATCGGTCTAGTACGGTGTCGTGGAATTTTGAGGGGCTAAGGACAAGTCTAAAATTTTGGGGGACTTGTCCGATGTAGGTCAGCGAGGATTCCGGACTTGTCTGTTGAATATCGGACTTGTCCGATATTAATCAGATGGATTACCGTACTTGTCCGGACTTTATCGGACTAGTCCGATGCGGGCAAGTCTACACTGGGAGGACTTGTCTCATCTTGGATAGAGAGGTTATCGGACTAGTCTGGGATACTTCGGACTAGTCTAGTCTTGTGTAAACTTGTGTAGTGAGAGTGTTTTCTTTTGCTTGAGCTCTTGGGGTGTGTTTCCTCCGACACACTTCATACATAATGAGTATTATATTCATCTCTTGAGCTCTTTTCAACAGGATTCATCACTCTCCTTTCTTTTTGCGCTTACATTATAATTTCATCAAAAACCTGCGCTCATCTCAACAGTTTGGTTAGGATCTCATTTGTTTGTCATAAATCAACCAAAACCCACAAGGGATGCCTAGATGCACTTTCAATCTCCTCTTTTTTGGTGATTGATGACAACCAATTGAAATTTCACAAATATGATTGAAAATCCAGATTTTCATAAGGTGTGCACATATGAGCTTGGAACAAATTAAGCAATGAAAGCATAAGACATATGTGCACTCTTTATGGTGGGGTGCAAAACTACGTGTGAGTGAGCAATAATCGTGATGATGATGAGGTAAAACCATACTCATAATAACAGCAAGCATATATGTCAATCAAAAAGCATAAAAATAGATTGCATTACAGAATCATCAAAAACTTCATACACATGACTTAGAACCAAAATAAGAGCGTAATAACAGTTTTACAACCCAAAAGCATAATAAAGATCAGTTTTACAACCCAAAAGCATGACAGAAATCAAAAGATGCAAATGGAGCTCTCGTCTCTCAAACTACAGCTAGACCTATTGACTCCCCCTCAATCTCTCCCCCCTTTGGCATCAAGGCACCAAAAAGGAGGAGGGATCTAGAGGTCGCCGCAGGCTCATTTCTCGCTGTCGAGTTACTCCTCGCTCTCGGTCCGCTCATCATCTTCATCTTCAGGCTGCAGAGGAGGAGGAGGAGGAGGAGCGGATCCACTCGAAGTGCCCCCAACACAAAATAGGCCAGCTCGGAGGGAGAGAGAGGTGGCAACTCAAAGAAGTCTGAAGCAGCATCATCGGAGATAATGGGAGATCCAATAGGCTCGATCTCCACCTTCTGGCAAATATGCTTGACATTTTCCTTCACATACTTCGTATATGCCTTCCTTGCCTTGTTCAACTAATGAAGCTTCACTTTAGCCTTTTTGCAGGAGCCAAAGATGGCGGCCAAGTACTTCAAAATACCACTAGAAGACCCTTTTTGAGGAGGGGCCCTAGTAGTGGGAGCAGTCCAAGCATCTCCTTGAGCTCTCCTCGGAGCTTCTTCACTTGACACTGGAGATGGAGCAGCTGGGAGAGTGGCTTGGGAAGGCTTCTGAGGCCTCAGGGGAGTGTGCTCCACATCCTTCACGAACTCAATTACTGTGACTTTCTCAATCATGAACATGAGGTAGGGCGCATAGGCACGGGAATGGTTCGGTGTGCAAGAGATATTCACCATGTCGTTTCAGATGTAGTCGAAGATATCAAACTTCCTATTTTAGCTTATTACCTTCATCAGTGTCCTTAAGTAGCCTTGGACACTTCTTGCATCTCCATCTTTTGGAGCTATGGTTTTCCCACCCTATTGAGAACCATGAAGAATGGCTTTATGTTCTTGGTGGAAGGGGGATTGAATTTCAGGCGGGTGTCATAGAGAAACTCCATCTTGTCCTTCTCCAGGACGCCAATGTTCTGAATGATGAGCTCATTGCTGCTAGTGTTCTCAAGATGTAGCAGTCTTGCAAACTCATCATATGTCATGGTGTAATTGGATTCGTGAGTCATCCAAGTCACCCTCTCCTCTTCATCACTAGCAAAGTAGCAGGTAGCATAGAACTGAACAATAACTTCATCATTCCAGTTGTATCTGAAGGCAAACAGATCCTTCAGACCATGTCTTGCCACAACTGTAATCACATCATCAAAGGTTGGGCAGCTCTTCCTCTCAATGTGGGTTCAGTCGATCCATTGGCTTTGGACCACCGAAGTCTTCATTGAGATACACGGAACTGTAGTATTCCCCATGGAAGTTGCTCCAGAATCTTGCATCAGTTGCCTTTCTGGATCTGCTATAGCAGTCAATTGTTCTGAGCTTTGAAGCGACATCGCTTCCTTTGCCAACGAACCTTTCTTCAGTGGGGTCTCTGGTCCCCTTCCTTGGAGCACTCATCTCGAAAGGGCCAATTGGACTCGTGGCGATTCCTTTCCCTTTGCCCTTAGCTTGGCGAGGAGCTACCGAGCTAGGGCCAGCTGCATCCTTTCCTTTGGATGCAGACTTCTTGGCCACGACCTTTCGCCGCACCTGAAGTGGAGTGGGCGATGGGTCAGTGGCACGATGTTGCCTCTTCTTGCTTTGGCCCATCGAGGACCGAAGCAAAGACTCTTGGTCCAACTCAGCCTCAAAATCGGAGATCTCATCATTGGAGCTCGACATTGTCCTAACAAGAGAATTATACAATACAAGGATGAGATTTGATGGAAAGGAAATGCATTGAGTAGTAGGAATTTAGGGTTGAGTTCAGTTAAAAATCATACTTGTTCGGTGCTCAAGTGCGGACTAGTCCAGAGAACCGGACTTGTTCGTACCGAGACCGGACTAGTCCGGTGTTCAACAGCTCAAACCCTAACTATCAGATCAATGGTGGTTATCAATGCAAAAATAGCTCAATGTAGATGTAATACAACATGGAGTCATGTACTAACAAGTAGAGCTAAGCTATTTGGTCCACAACACAAGATATCGAAGGTTCTAGGGTTTTGGAGAAAGTTTACCAAAATCCTTTGATTCTTGAGGTTGGAGGCATTGTTGGTGCGGACAAGTCCGTGGTCCTCGATCCCCTTGCGATGAAGATCGTTTTCCACAGAGAGATGAAGCGATTTGGTGGATAAATCGTCAAATGGCCTTGGGGGCGCTCGAGTGAGGTGAGAGAATGTGAGGCAAGTTGTGAGGATGAAGAAGATTAGGGTTTGGCGGCCCTAGGGTTATGTAGTCGAAAAATCGGACTAGTCCGTGTTCAACCAGACTAGTCCGGACTACCGGATCTCAACGGACTAGTCTGCAGTGTGCGGACTAGTCCATGGTCAACCAGACTAGCTCGTGGTCTGCAGTTTGCGAACTAGTCCGTGGTCACTAGAACAAAAGCATTTAGCCCATTCATATATATTTGAAGGTGCTTACAAAGAAAATAGGGGGCAAAACACACAAATAATCTTGATGAATATGAATAGTAAACATACAACAATCAAACTATGACCATAATTAACCAAGATCAAGTAATTGAAATAGTTTTTTAGAGAAAGTAGAGAAAGATGATTTTCATAAGACAAACAATGGATTTTGAATAAGCCATACATGTATGCAAGTTTTCAAGCCACGTTCCGAGCATCAAGGATGTTTAGTTCATTTCAGAGCTCGCAAAAACATTTTTCATCAAGTGGCTTGGTAAAGATATCGGCTAGTTTTTTTTCGGTGTTGACATGGGAAATGGCTATGTCTCCTTTCATTGAGTGGTCTCTCAAAAAGTGATGTCGGATTTCTATGTTTTTGGTCCTAGATTGCTCAACGGGGTTATGGACAATTTTGATAGCTCTCTCATTATCACAAAGGAGTGGAATACGGCTCATATTGTAACTGTAATCCCTTAGAGTTTGTCGCATCCAAAGGAGTTGTGCACAATAACTCCCGGTTGCAACATACTCTGCTTCAGCCTTGGATAAGGCAATGGAGTTTTGTTTCTTGGAGGACCAAGAAACTAGGGATCTACCTAGGAATTGGTATGTACCGGATGTACTTTTTCTATCTACTTTGCATCCAACATAATCTACATCGGAGTACCAAATGAAATTGAACTTGGAACCTTTAGGATACTAAAGTCCTAGGTTGGGTGTATGAACAAAATATCGCAAGATTCTTTTTACGGCTGTAAAATGACACACTCCTTAGGATTGTCTTGAAATCTTGCGCACAAACATACACTCAACATAATATCAGGCCTAGATGCACATAAGTAAAGTAGGGATTCAATCATGGAGCGATATACCTTTTGATCCACGTTTGGTCCGTCTTCAAAAGGACCAAGCGCGGATCAAAAGGTATATAGCTCCATGATTGGATCCCTACTTTACTTAGGTGCATCTAGGCCTGATATTATGTTGAGTGTGTGCTTGTGTGCAAGATTTCAAGCCAATCCTAAGGAATGTCATTTGACAGCCGTCGAGCGAATCTTGCGATATTTAGTTCATACACCCAAGCTAGGCCTTTGGTATCCTAAAGGTTCCAAATTCAATCTCATTGGATACTCCGATGCAGATTATGCCGGATGCAAAGTAGATAGAAAGAGTACTTCCGGTACATGCCAATTCTTGGGTAGATTCCTTGTTTCTTGGTCCACCAAGAAGCAAAAATCCATTGCCTTACCCTCGGCCGAAGCGGAGTATGTTGAAGCCGGGAGTTGTTGTGCACAACTCCTTTGGTTGCGACAAACTCTAAAGGATTACGGTTACAATATGAGTCATATTCCACTCCTTTGTGATAATGAGAGTGCCATTAAAATTGCCCATAATCCCGTTGAGCACTCTAGGACCAAACACATAGACATCCGGCATCACTTTTTGAGAGACAAAGGAGACATAGGCATTTCCCAAGTCAACACTGAAAAACAACTAGCCGATATCTTTACCAAGCAACTTGATGAAAAACGTTTTTGCGAACTCCGAAATAACTAAATATCCTTGATGCTCATAATGTGGCTTGGAAACTTGCATACCTGTATGTCTTCTTCAAAATATGTTGATTGTGTTGCAAAAATCATCTCTCTCAATTTTCTCTAAAAAACTATTTCAATTGCTTGATCTTAGTGAATTATGGTCATTGCTTGATTGTTGTATGTTTACTGATCATTATTCATCAAGATTATTTGATTGTTTTGGCCCCTATTTTCTTTATTAGTACCTTCAAATATATACGAATGGTCTATCAAGTTATGTTTTGGTGACCACGGACTAGTCCGTGGTCACTCGGACTAGTCTGCACACTGCAGACTAGTATACAGAGTGTCTGGTAGTCCGGACTAGTCCGGCCGACCACGAACTAGTCAGATTTTTCGACTCCATAACCCTAGGCACCGCCAATACCTAATATCCTTCTCCCTCACAACTCACCTCACATTCTCTCTCTTCACTCGAGAGCCCCAAATACGATTTGGCGATTTCTCCATCAAATCCTTTCAAGTTTGGGTGGAAATCGATCTCCATTGCTAGGGGATTGAAGACCACGGACTTGTCCGCACCTCAAACTCTTCCTTCGTCAAGAATCAAAGAAGTTTGGTAAATTTCCTCCCAAACCCTAGAAACATCAATTTCTTACGTTTTGGATCAAATAGCTTAGTTCCTTTCAGCTAATACATTCTTCCTTGCTGTATTGCATCTATGTTAAGCTATTTTTGCATTGAGCAACAACATTTGTCTCATAGTTTGGGCTTGAGATGTTGAACACTGGACTAGTCTGGTCTCTGTACGGACAAGTTCGGTCCCTCCAGACCAGTCCGCACATGAGCACCGGACAAGTCTGATTTTTTAACTGAACTCAACCCTAAAATTCCAACTACTCAATGCATACGCTTGCCATCAACACTCATCCATTCCTTGAATAATCTCTTTGTCACAACAATGTCGAATGAGAACATCTCCAATTTTGAAGATGAGATGGAACAAGATTTGTTGCCACGTGCTTCGGAGTCTCGAGCTAACAAGAGGCAAGAGTGTGCCTCTGAGCCAGCACCTTCCCCACCTCAGGTGTGACGCAAGGTTCTAGCTAAGAAGCTTGCGTCCAAAGCCAAGGATGCAGTTGGCTCTTGCTCGGCAGCTCCTCGTCAAGCTAAAGGCAAGGGAAAAGGAATTGCCTCGGGCCCAATCAACCCTCTCAAGATGGCAGCTCCGAGGCAGGGGAACAGGGATCCCTCCAAGTAGAAGTTCAATGACAAGGGAAGCGATACGGCTTCCAAGCTCAGATTTGTGGACTGTTACAGCTGGTCAAAGAAGGCAGCCGATGCAAGATTCTGGAGTAACTTCCACGCGGACTTCTATAGCTCCGTGTACCTCTCTATGAAGACTCTAGTTGTCCGCAGCCAGTGGATTGACTAGAATCATTTTGAAAGGAAGAGTTGTGGCGCTTTTGATCAAGTGGTGGAGGCTATAGCAAGACATGGACTGAAGGACCTATTTGCCTTCAGGTACAACTGGAACGATGAAATCATCACTCAATTCTATGCCACATGCTACTTTGCCAGTGATGAGGAGGAGAGGGTGTCTTGGATGACACATGGATCCAATTATACTATTACCTATGATGATTTTGCAAGACTGCTTCACCTAGAAGACACCGACAACAATGAGCTCACTATCCACAACATTGGTGTCTTGGGAATGGATAAGATGGACTTCCTTTATGATACTAGCCTGAAGTACAACCCTCCATCGACCAAGAACATGAAGACCTTCTTCATGGTTCTTAATAGGGTGCTGAGGAAGACAATAGCTCCGAAAGATGGAGATGCAGGAAGTGTGCAAGGACACTTGAGGACCTAATGAAGGTGATTAGAAAGAACCAGAAATTTGATATCTTCGACTATATCTGGAATTACATGGTTAATATCTCTTGCACACTGAACCATTCCTATGGCTATGCGCCCTACCTCATGTTCATGATTGAGAAGGTCACAGGAATTGAGTTCATTAAGGATGTGGAGCACACTCCCCTGAGGCCCTACCCAAGCTACCCTCCAAGCTGCTCCATCCCTAGTGTCCAGCGAAGAGGCTCCGAGGAGAGCTCAAGGAGATGCGAGGACTGCTCCGGCCACTAGGGCCCCTGCTCAAAAAGGGTCTCCTAGTGGAATCTTGAAATACATGGCCGCCATCTTTGGCACATGCAAGAAGGCCGAAGTGAAAATTCATAAGCTGAACAAGGCAAGGAAGGATGACATGAGATATATAAAGCAAAATGTCAAGCGGATCTATCAGAAGCTGGAGATTGAGCCCATCGTATCTCCAATTATCACGGATGACTCCGCATCTGACTTCACTGAGCTTGGACCTTTGACTCCTTCTGAGCTTGCCTATTTTTGCATTGGGGGCACTTCGAGTGGATCCGCTCCGCCTGCTCCTCCACAGCCTGAAGATGAAGATGAAGATGAGTAAAGGACCGACTGTGAGGAATGAAGGCACTAGATCCCTCCTCTCCTTCTTTTTGGTGTCTTGATGCCAAAGTGGGAGAGATTGAGGGGGAGTCACTATGTATAGCTGTAGGTTGAGAGGAGCGCTCTACTTGTGTTTATTTTGGGTTGTAAATCTTTATCTGTGTTCTCTCATACTTTTGGTCTTGTGATGTTGTGCTAAGACTATGCTTATGCCTCTAAGTTATATTTATGAAACATGTGATGATGATTTGCTGCAATATGTGCTTATGCTCTGAAATTGACATATATGCTTGATGTTTAGATAATTATGTCAATTGTTTCATTTTCATCACAATTATTGCTCACACACACGTAGTTTTGCACCCCACCATAAAGAGTGCACATATGCCTTCTGTTGTCATGCTTAATTTGTTCCAAACACATATGTGCACACTTTATGAAAAATCTGCATTTTTAATCATATTTGTGAAATATCAATTGGTTGTCATCAATCACCAAAAAGGAGGAGATTGAAAGTGCATCTAGGCATCCCTTGTGGGTTTTGGTTGATTTATGACAAATAAATGAGATCCTAACCAAATTATTGAGATGAGCGCAGGTTTTAATGAAATTATGAAGAAAGCGCAAAAAGAAAGGAGAATGAGGATCTATATGGAAAAGAGCTCAAGAGCTTAATAGACTAGATCCTTGTGTATGGAGTGTGTTGGAGAAACACACCCCAAGAGCTCAAGCACAAGTAAACTCATTCACTTCACAAATTCATACAGGTCCGGACTAGTCTGATATACCCCGGACTAGTGTGATAATCCCTTTGTTCAAAATCGGACAAGTCCTCCCAATGCAGACTTGTCTACACAGTCCGGGTTTACACAGACCGGACTAGTCCGATATCACCACGAACTAGTCCGATATCTTTTTGACTAAGATCGGACTAGTCCCCCCAGTGCGGACTAGTCCTCAACACTTCACAACTTTTAATGAAATCGGACAAGTCCGATATCACCACAGACTAGTCCCATATCCTTTTGACCCAAATCAGACAAGTCTGATATATGACCAGATGAGTCCGAAAAACCTTCTGACTAAAATCTGACAAGTCCTCCAAGTGCGGACTTGTCCCCAATTCACTAAGGGTTTCATCACCACCGGACTAGTCTGATATGTGTCGGACTAGTCTGAACTTTTCCAGAGACAAAAATGGACTAGTCCGCCCCTGGCCGAACAAGTTCGATAATTCGGGGCACTTAGGGTTTCCCACACGCCGCACACCGGACTACTTCGGAGTCCACCACGGACTAGTCCGAACTTTGAAAACCCTAACGGTGACCCTTGGAAACCCTAGTATAAATAGAGGTGCACGGCCCAATTATGAACTCCCTCGACTCCCAGTGCCGTCACACTGTCCAAGAGCCTAGAAAACACGTCTCTCCACACAATTCAACAAAATAAATATTAAACTTGTGTGATCAACTCTAGATCAAAGGAGAGACATGATTATTCACATTTGATCTCTTGGGTTTGATTCTCTCGCACACTCTTGTCATTTCATTGCAGATCTTACGAGTGTGTTCTTGGTGGTGTTTTGATTTGTAATCTTGGGGAGCCCTCAACTTGTGAGAAGGCCCCTTGAACCCAGTTATCTTACCCCTTTGTGATAGTGGAAGAGAATTAGCCTTTGTGGTGATTCGACGAGGGTAGCGTTGGTGAAGAACTGGTCCTTTCGTGGGCTCCTCAACGTGGACGTAGGTTGCCTTCGTGGGAACTGAACCACGGGATAAAAATCTTGTGTCTTCACTTTGTGCTTATTGTTCATTACATCTAGGTTTTAATTGATCTTAGTCAAATTACGTTAAAACTTGAAACTAAGGTTATCTTGTGCTATCCTAAGTTTAATTAAAGCAACATACTCTAGTTAAATCTTAATTTCCGTTGCGTAGAGTACTTGGATCGAGATCATCGATCAAACTTGATCGATCTAGTCCGCAAGCACCGGACTAGTCCGCACTCTACTGGACTAGTCCAATTTATTTGTATTTGATCAAGTTGTTGAGTGTTGCAGGTTCCTACTAAAATTCAAAAAGGCCTATTGACCACCCCCTGTAGGCCACATTCAGTAGCAATATTGTGTGGCATCACGAGCCCGTCGACTCCGAGGGCCGACATGTGCCCCGGAGTCTCTGGACCTTGCTAAATATGGTCACCGCTCAATAGACGGAGAGCTTCCTAGCTTGACAATTGGACTCATCAGACTCAACAGGAGCCGAGGGCACGACAAGAGTGGCATGAGCCTTGCTAGGACCCGCGCTCCGAGCCGGGTGGTCGAGGCTGAGAGGGCCAGATCATCGACCCCCCTGCACAACTAAATGCACGAGCGTGTGGCGTCGTGCGATCTCCGTCGATCCGTTAGGGCTCGACATACCCACGACCCGAGCCCCAGCAGCACCAACACGGCCAGGGTGACCGATATGATAATGACGAGGATCGGAGCCCGAGCCCCTATTCTCCTGGGCCCAAGGCATTTGGGAAGCGGATACGTAACACCCCCTTAATGACTCATTTTTGAGCCCCGACCAATATTGGGGGGTACAACGGTGAGACCAACCCAGTGTATGGTTGGAGGACTACCGCCTGGCATGCAAGACTGGCAAGGCGGATGATGGCTTCTTCATCATCTGGTGCCTCCCCATCTACCTCACCGAATCGGTCTGGGCATAGCTGGAGTAACTTTTGGCCAACAACATCTGGAGCTGGATTGAACCCTGAGACACATTCACTGGCAACTTCTAGGGCACATACGTGTGCCGTGAAAACGAGACCCTTCGCGACTACAACCCGACTACAACCGGCGCTTCTCCAATAAGTGCAACGAGCTCCTCGACGTCGTCGATGCTGACATCGTCGCAGCATTCCTGTCCGGAACCACCCGCGAGTCCTTGGCACACAAGCTTGGTTCCGTAAAGCCAAGAAGCGTCAAGAAGCTGCTCGACGTCGCCACCAACCACGTCTCTGGTGAGGAGGCAGTTGGGGCCATCTTCAACAAAGGAAGGTTGAGGGCCCTGACATAAGAAAGCGCGCGACACCTCACCACAAAGACAAGAAGGAAAGGTCTGAGGCAACAAGCGCCGACACCAATTTGAGATTAGCTCGGATCTAGTCGTGACCGCCGCGAAGGCAATTTACGAAATTTTGCCAAAGTTCTCCATATTTTTCCTTTTTTACTATATATTTTTCAATTGTTTTACTTTTCTTTCTTCTGATTTTAAACTTTTTACATATTATGAAATGTAAATATTTTTTGAAACTTTTTACTGTTTTTACTAAATTATAATATTGTTTTTAAAATTATTATATACTTTCTAATTTTATATAAATTTTCCTGAATTTTTAAAATTTTCCAATTTTTCTGAACAAATATGGAAACTGGAGGGTAGAAAGGTCTTTTTACGTCACTTTGACTGTCATCAAGGGTGAGATACCATCTCAGTGGCAAATGAGCAAAGTCCACATTATTGTAATGGGATATTAGCAACAAACATGTTGGAAGTGGGATTGGTGAAACACAACGTTGGGAGTGGAAAAGTTCCCTATTTCTCACCAACATTGGGAGCACGAGAACACAGAGAGGCCCCAACTGATTGTAAATAAAGTAACTTTTCAATTCCTTAAACATTTGTAATCCGTTTAAGACATATATAATTCAATCAAGTATCTTGTTGTTAGTTAAATGCTTGGGGCACTATGGGCTAAACAGAACTTTGAGAAGCCCCTTTCGATCGATCAAAACCAAGCAACAGTGGCTAGAGACGGGCGTGAGATGGCGGGCACCAAGTGGCGTGTGGCTATCAACGGTTCAACCCCCTACGATTTCCATCTAGATGTGCTACTGGGGCCAACAAGTTATGCTCTTCTATTATTGAAACAATTGTGTTTCGACTACAATTTTGGAGGCTAATTGTGATTCAGCCTCAATTTTTCAAATTTTATGATTTAACTATAAGTTTTTTCGGCCCAACCCACAGTTAGCCGCAGATTACAGACTTTGTTAAGTTTTTACTAATAAACTTTATAAAAAAGAAGAAAAATAAGAGAAAACACAGTATTGACCAAAATACCCCCAGGTCTACCGTTTCACTCTCGACTCCCGATCCAAACGCGAGCGGCGGCGGTGCTAACCCTAAGCGGCGGCGGGTGGCCAGGGCGAGCGGAGGCAGGGCGCAGCGGGCGACCAGGGCGAGGCGGGTTCGCATGACGGCGGGCGGCCAGGGCGGCGGCAGGCGGCCAGGACGCGTGTAACACCCAGGAACCAAAAATAAAAATAAAAGCAAGCTGGACCCATCCGTCAGCCAAGCAATAGTCTTCTTCTTCCTCCATTGGCTACCTTGGGCGGCAGTGCACCACGTGGCTCATGGCCACCAGCCACCTGTACCCCATTTCCTCTTCCCTCATGTGATTTTTACTGCTCCAGAGACTCCTCCCCCACCTCTTTTGCTCTCCTCTCCCTTCTCCCTCACTTTTTCTCTCTCCTCCATTGTTGGAGATTGAGGTACCTTTGTTGATCTCTTCCTATGGTGCTTCTCATCCCGAACCGGCTGCAGACCGGTGTTCCCCTCGACGAGGTGAAGCTCTCCCTCCATTTTTATTTCGTTTCCTCTTGTGTGTCATGCGTACGACATCACCGAAGTCCGGCGAAGAACACCTCGCCGCTGGCGAGCTACACCTTTCGCAGCAAGGTGATGAACTTGAAAAAGGATGTTCTTGTCGTGTGCTTCGTCCTCGTTCCCTTGGTAGGTCGCGCCGCCACTGGAAATGAACTCCGACGAGCCGCCGGCGGCCATGGCCGCCATGGCCAGGAAGAGCTCCTGCTCAACTCCTTGGTGGCCTTACTGGGCCTGGCATGCGCAGCCCATAGTGGCCCAGATCTGGTTTTCTCCTTTTCTCACGTTTTTCCTTATTTCAGCATTTGCTGCTTCTTGTAAAATGCGTAATAAATTCAATATAACTCATAAAAATGTGAAATAAATTTTTATAGCTTCCTTATAAAAACATACACACGCTGGAATACTGGAATAAGTACATTATCCATGCATAAAATTATTGCAAGTTTTATATGCTTTACACTAGTAAAAATCATTACCCTATGTTTTTATATCCTAAAATTTGTAATATTTTGCAAAAATTCTTACCAATAGCACCCACATCTACGGACCAAATTTTACTCCATGAATCTCCATAGTCATTTAGGAAATGATTTAACAGTGACTTTCCTTATTACAATCATGACAAATAGATGGTGCATGGTATGAAAAATCATTGCTCTATATTTGTAGCTCTAAAACTCATGATAATTTGCATACATGTTTACCATTATAATATACACCTCCACGCCAAATTTCATTTCCTGGTTCTATTTATACGAGTTGAAAATGATTTAATAGTGTTTTTCCTTATTTTAATCCTGATAAATTATATATTGCATGAAAATTTCTGAAACTTTGCCAACACCTTCCTGAACAATGTAGTAACCCTCGTTAAAACTTATAGGACCATTATAGTATCATAATTGTCACAGTTTTACTCTTAAGATCCATTTCCGTTAATAGTTGTCTTGTTAATCACTGGTCTAGTTTAATAAATTTATTTCAGAAGTCATTCTATAAACATCAAAATAAGACCTCTGATCCTGACATTGATCTTGTGATGAGTACACATTGCTCAACATTCACGTGAAGTCCTGTATAATGTTGGTGTCACATCAATTATTATTGAACTAGAAGTCATTTATCTTTTGTGAAGAAAGGGTATGTCCAAATAAAAATTTAATTTGGTTGCTCTATCACCCTCTGAATTCTGTTGCAAATTAGATACAAGATCATTATATTAAACTTCTCTTCATAACTTTTTTATTTCTATCACATTGCATAATCATATGTGCATTGCATTGCATTTCAACATAGGAAACGACGATGGCGACACGGTGATTGGAGGTGCTGCGGTGACTTTGGAGACTAACCCAACATTTCCTTTTGAGTATACTCCTAATCCACAAGCTCAAGGCAAGCCCCGGTGCGCTCCACAGTATTGCAAAAATGTTCCTTTTATATCACATGAATGTGAGTCGTGTATTGTGCATTATACGTATAGGATTTGGTTGAAACTCCAGCTGCATTTGACCCAAATAATCCCATTATGTGCTGTTTTAGATTGATATTAAGACCCCGTTATGCTATGCTAATTTTTATGGCTGTCGGTAGAAGTCGAGCGGATTGGAACCCGTTCGCGAGTTGTAGGGTGCTTGAATTATTGTCTCATTGTCACTTGGAGATTTATTCATGATATTGAATTGGAGACCGAGCAAAGAGGAGTTAGGGAACAACAAGGCATGGGTCTTGTGTGTGGTAGCTTTGCTCGTGTCGGTTGAGGACTGATTCGAATGTGGCTTAGTTGATCAAGTTTGAATTGTACCAATCACATACTAGTTATATGGGAACTAGCAAACTGATGTAGCTCAATTACAACAATTGTTGGACATTGAACCCCCCCCCCCCCTCTTTTAATTTATTTGGGAGGGCATGGCTATGGTGCTCGGGAGGGGAGATTTGAATCGACTCTAGTTGTGTTGTTGTGAAAGGTTGTCGTATACGACTCCACGGGAGGGCGTACGTAACGTGTGATTGAGTTTCTACTGCAGGATGTAAATTGATTTAAATCGCCGTGTCCCGCGGTTAATGAGTACCACTTGTGATCTCGTCACATCATAGAAAGAAATGAGCAAATAAACTATTTATATGATGCTGAACTGTTTTTAATGTTACATGTGAACCATGTGTGAATTAGTATATGTTGGCACATCTTTATTTTCCTAATGAACCCTATTAACTTGGCTAAAATCTGAATAAGGATCCACATTTAGTGCTGTTTTGGCAAGTAAGAATCAGCCCTTTGAGCCTTGCATGGTCTAGAAGTCGGTTATGGAGAACCGACAATTTGACGGGTAAGTCTTGCTGAGTATTAGTTGCTCAGGCTTTATGGATTAAATCTTATTGCAAGTGACTACCATGGAAACTTTTGTGATTGTTGTGGCAAGGTGGTGTGGGAGGGTGAACCCCCATCGGAGTGGTCAATTGATTGGGTTCCCGCCTCTCCATCACATGGCCGCGAAGGATGAAGCGTGTTTATGGGCCGACATGATTTGGATTAGGATAGTGCGTTGAGTGCAAGAATGCTTCCGCATATTTTGTATAAACTCGCTTTATTTTGACGACATGAGACTATGGACTTTAACCATTGCAATACTTTAACCATGTTCATGTAATATAACTGTATTGCCTATGTTGTACTATTTAGTCTATTGCTTGTCAATTGACACCCGATGGTCCTATATCGACAAGTCGTTCTGTATATGGGGCGGTTCTGTCACAGCTGGTATCAGAGCCAGATCGGGGTTAGTACAATGCTAATTAGGCCTATTTTCAAAAAATTACTTTTACGGTGAGGAAACGTATTAGTGTGGCCCAATATAAGGATGTTAGTGTGTAGTTCAGGTGGCAAAGCTAACTTTTACTTTATGTATTTTATAATTATGTAACGACGCACCAACACTCAGGTAAAAAGGTAAGTTTTATTTATTATATTGTTCCGTTGTGATGAATATGTGCATGCGTGAGGAATTCTTTTTTTTTGCAGGTACGCTAACCACATTACTTAGCACGTGTAGAAAACGACTAATTGTGTCATGAGAGAACGTGGTTCCACCGAATTAACGTATGGTCAGTATATTTGACCAAAAATTTTTGTTTGGTGAGGGCGTATAGGCTGAATCTTATCGTGCATGCATCTTCATTGAAATCTGTCCAAGTCTGAAAACAGTGATCATAATAGCATCTTTGAAAAACAATATTTCCCAGTTCTTTGTACTTAGGGTATTGGCTCAGCCGTCTTGTGAACCTAAACGTCCTACTCTATTATATGTCCCATTGTCACGTGTTCCAATTTAGCTGTTAAGTAATTTTAAACTGCTCCCAAAAACTGAATACTGTTCTGTTACTGAATCACATTTCAGCACTCTGACTGCCACTTTGGACTGACATAAAAACAGTTCCGTTAATCGAATTGAGGCATATAAATATTTGTTGGAAAGCTATAAAGGTCCTCCAAATGTTTGGTATTAAATAGTTTGCCTGGTTTCAGCTCCAGATATTTTTAATCTTAGTTTTTTTATCGCTGCCATTTTAGTACACTATGCAACAAAAGTTTGGAATTAGATACTCTTTCAGTCTTTTACAACCTTGATTACTCTTGTGGGCATCAGAATACCAGGCTGGCTGCATTTCCCTTAGGCCATTAATTTCGTGACCCCCTCTTTTGTAATCAAACATCGTTGTACAACGGTTCTCATCGTTGGCCGTATTTTGTGGAATGAAAACCGTTGTTTCATTTCATGGTTCAGATCTGATTTTTTTTATTTGGGCACCATGTTATGTTGTGGAACTTGTTAATCCTTGTGATAAGTTTCAGCTAACAGGGCATAATTTTTTTTATTTGTGTGTGTGTGTGTCGCAGAATGGTGCGTACGCGAAACACTAATGAGCCCGAGAACTCCAATAGGGGAGGATCTCCACCACCTCCTCCCATATTGGCTGAAGCTATCGCTTCTAACTTGGAGTCTCGTCATGAGCAAACGGAGTTGATGAGGTTGCTTGTTCAGAATAATACAGGTGCAGGAACTTCGCGTCAAGGCCAGCGACCGCAACTAGCGACTTATGCAGATTTCCTGGCCACACACCCACCCATTTTCCATAAGACAGTGGACCCTTTGGAAGCCGATCACTGGGTTCGCACCATTGAGTCTAAATTTAGGATCATCAATTGTGTGGATCATCAGAAGCCTCTCTTCGCCGTGCAACAACTTTGTGGATCGGCCGGAGCTTGGTGGGAAAATTACCAAGCTACTCTCACCGCAGGGCATCAAGTTTCATGGGAAGAATTCAAGACTGCTTTTCGTGCGCAACACATCCCTGCGGGACTCATGACAAGGAAGCTTACGGAGTTTTTAAACTTGCAGCAAGGGAGCAGCTCTATACATGATTATTCCCGCAAGTTCAACCACTTGGCTCAGTATGCTACTTATCATGTAGACACCGATGAGAAAAGGAAGAATTGTTTCTTCAAAGGGTTGACCACGAAGCTGCAAGAACGGTTGGCCCTCCACCGCTCTATAAGTTTTACTGAACTTGTGAGCTCAGCTATTACAATGGAGGATGCCATCCACGCCCACAAAGTTGAAAAGAAGAAGAAGAGGGTGATGACTGGATCATCGAGTCAAGGCCCATTGAAATACCGTATGGCTGTTACCTCACCCACCGGTCAGAGGTACACCTCTGTGTCTCAATGGGGAAATCATCGTCCTCTACTGCAGCAGCCACAATCAGCACCTCGGCCATATCCACCACAAGCACCACAAGGTTTTTGCCCCCCGTCATCGGGACCACAAAGTGCAAGACCGGGATTTCCTTCTTGCTACACTTTTGGTTGCCCGGGACACATCGCGAGGGATTGTCAAGCTCAAACGCAGTAGCAAAATCCTCACAATCCTCGCTCTCAAGCCTCTCACAAAAATCAGCCACCTAAAGGACATGGTCCAAAAACCGGCCGGGTGAACTACACCTCGGTTGAGGAGATTCCAGAAGGAGAACAAGTGCTCGCGGGTATGTTTTCCCTCCACGACCACCCTGCTATGATTTTGTTTGACTCGGGTGCTACTCATAATTTTATAAGTCTCTCTTATGTTCACAAGTACCGGCTTCCTACATCAACTACAAAAACACCGTATGTTATTATTTCACCAGGTGGGAAAATAATTGCAACTAAAATGATTAATTCTGCACCTTTGAACTTGGGAAGAAAGATTTACCATTCAAATCTCATTGTTCTAGATGGACAAGGGATTGATGTGATTTTAGGGATGCATTGGATGAACCACCATCATGCCGTAATATATGTGTCTTCCCGGGAAATTCGGCTAGACTCTCCCTCTCATGGCCGCAAAATTCTTCAACTCTCCATTCCTCACATGTCCAAATCTGAAATTAATCATGTGAGTAACCAGAAGATGGAAGACATCTCAGAGGTGTGCGAATACCCAGATGTTTTTCCCGAGGAATTACCGGGAATGCCTCCCAATCGTGAGGTGGAATTCCGTATTGAGCTTTTACCCGGCACCACTCCTATCTCACGAAGGCCTTATAAAATGGCGCCAAATGAGTTGGCCGAGCTGAAAGTCTAACTAAAAGACTTGATGGACAAAGGCTTTATTCGACCAAGTTCATCACCGTGGGCTGTCCCGCTTTATTTGTCAAGAAGAAAGACAAGTCCCTACGGCTATTTGTAGATTATCGCCCTTTGAACGCAATCACCATCAAGAACGAATATCCTTTACCTCGGATTGATATTCTTTTTGATCAATTGGTTGGTGCCAAGGTGTTCTCAAAAATTGACCTTCGCTCCGGGTATCATCAAATTAAAATTCGTCCAGAGGATATTCCAAAGACAGCATTTTCTACTCAGTGCGGTCTTTATGAGTACTTAGTAATGTCATTTGGATTAACAAATGCTCCTGCCTATTTTATGTATTTGATGAATTTTGTCTTTATGCCAGAATTGGACAAGTTCATGGTGGATTTCATCGACGACATTCTCATATACTCCAAGTCTGAAGAGGAGCATGCTGACCATCTCCACATTGTTCTCCAACGTCTACATGACCATAAACTCTATGCTAAATTTATCAAGTGCGAGTTTTGGTTGCGAGAAGTGCCTTTCTTGGGTCATATCATTTCAGCTTAAGGCATCACCGTAGACCCGAGCAAGGTGCGAGATGTGTTGAATTGGGAGCCACCCGCAACCGCGTTAGAGGTTCGTAGCTTTCTTGGGCTTGTCGGGTATTATCGAAGGTTCATTCCAAACTTCTCAAAAATTGCCAAGCCTATGACGGACTTGCTCAAGAAGGACACTAAATTTATGTGGAACGAAGCATGTGAACATGCTTTCCAAACTCTCAAGAAGCATTTAACAACGGCTCCTGTGTTGGCGCAACCCGACATCATGAAGCCATTTGATGTGTATTGTGATGCATCCGGTACGGGTTTGGGCTGCATGTTGATCCAAGACGGCCGAGTTATTTCTTATGCGTCACGACAACTTCGTCGTCATGAACAAAAGTATCCTACTCATGACTTGGAGTTGGCTTCCGTGGTCCTAGCCTTGAAAGTGTGGAGGCATTACCTTCTTGGAAATCTTGTACACTTATATACGGATCATAAGAGCTTGAAATATATTTTCACTCCAAGTGATCTGAATATGAGGCAAAGAAGGTCGCTAGAATTAATCAAATACTATGAATTGCAGATTCACTATCATCCGGGAAAAGCCAATGTAGTTGCTGATGCATTGAGTCGTAAGTATTATTGTCACAACTGCCAAATTGATGCTGAAGTTTCTACTCTCGAAGAGGAACCAAGTGTGAGAATAATACCACATGGAGCATTGTATAATCTTGCACTTATTCCAACTATTCAAGGAGAAATTGTCGAAGCTCAAAGCAAAGATGTGGGAGTGGCAAAAATTAAAGAACGACTCCATCAAGGTGAAGCACTCTGTTTTCATGAAGATGATGAGGGTGTGATATGGTTCAATAACCGTTTGGTGGTGCCTAAAAATCATGAGTTGCGTCAAAAAAATTTAGATGAGGCTCATTTGTCTAAATATTCCATGCACCCGGGTAGCAACAAAATGTACCATGATTTAAGGCGCAAATTTTGGTGGACATGAATGAAGAGGGAGATTGCAAAATATGTGTCAAAATGTGACACATGTCGAAAAGTGAAGGCTGATCACCTACGTTCAGCGGGTCTTCTCCATCCCCTCAATGTTCCAAATTGGAAGTGGGAAGATATTAGCATGGACTTCATTATCGGGCTACCTCCTACCTCTCGTCATCATGTTTCCATATGGGTCATTGTGGATCGGTTGACAAAATTAGCTCACTTTATACCAGTTCATACTCGGTATACCGCCCGAAAGTATGACGAGCTCTACATTGCCCGAGTCTTGTGCTTGCACGGAGTTCCTAAGACCATCATTTCTGATCGGGGAACACAATTTGTCTCTCAGTTTTGGGAACAATTGCATATGTCCTTGGGCACGCGGTTGATTCAAAGTTCGGCATATCATCCTCAAACTAATGGTCAAACCAAGCATTTGAATCAAGTATTGCAAGATATGCTACAGGATTATGTTCTGGATAACACTAAAAATTGGGATGAATATCTACCATTGGCTGTGTTCTCTTATAATAATAGCTATCAAGAGAGCATCAGGATGTCTCCTTTTGAAGCTCTTTATGGCCGTCCCTGTCGAACTCCGTTGAATTGGTCCGAATCAGGCGAAAGAATAATTTTTGGTCTTGATATAGTGGCTCGAGCTGAAGAGAAGGTTCGGTTCATCCAATCAAATTTGAAGGCCACTCAATCACGCCAAAAGAGTTATGCGGACAAATGGCGTCGAGCTTTATCTTTTGAAATTGGGGATCATGTCTATCTTCGTGTCTCTCCAACTAAAGGTGTACGAAGATTTGGAGTGAGAGGAAAGTTGGCACCTCGCTACGTAGGGCCTTTTTCGATCATTGGAAAATGTGGTCCTGTAGCATATCAGTTGGGGTTACCATCCAACTTATCCGGGGTTCACAATGTCTTCCATGTTTCGCAATTGAAGAAGTGTGTGAAACCCCCAATTGATAAGGTCATTTCCGATGTGGAGCAGCTACAAGGTGATCTTACATACTACGAGCATCCCATTAAAGTTGTTGACCGCAAACAAAGGATAACTTGAAATAGCGTGAGTAATTTCTACAAGACCCAATGGAGTAACCACACCAATGGGAATCGAGGAGTTCATGAGCACAAATTTTCCGGACTTCTCTCTATCTTAGGTATGTATAATTAGTTCCTTTATTTCGAGTTTTATGTCTCGGGACAAGATTTTCTTAAGGGGGTTGGAATGTAACACCCAGGAACCAAAAATAAAAATAAAAGCGAGCTGGGCCCACCCGTCAGCCAAACAATAGTCTTCTTCTTCCTCCATTGGCTACCTTGGCCGGCAGTGCACCACGTGGCTCATGGCCACCAGCCACCTGTACCCCATTTCCTCTTCCCTCACGCGATTTTTACTGCTCCAGAGACTCCTCCCCCACCTCATTTGCTCTCCTCTCCCTTCCCCCTCACTTTTTCTCTCTCCTCCATTGTTGGAGCTTGAGGTACCTTCGTCGATCTACTCCTACGTTGTGCTTCTCGTCCCAAATCGGCTGTAGCCTGGTGTTCCCCTCGACGAGGTGAAGCTCTCCCTCCATTTTTATTTCGTTTCCTCTTGTGTGTCATGCGTACGACCTCGCCGAAGTCCGGCGAAGAACACCTCGCCGCCGGCGAGCTACACCTTTCGCAGCAAGGTGGGGAACTTGAAAAAGGATGTCCTTGTCGTGTGCTTTGTCCTCGTCCCTCGGTAGGTCGCGCCGCCACAGGAAATGAACTTCGGCGAGCCGCCGGCAGCCATGCCCGCCATGGCCAGGAGAAGCTCCTGCTCTGCTCCCTGGTGGCCTTACTGGGCCTGGCGTGTGCAGCCCATAGTGGCCCAGATCTGGTTTTCTCTTTTTCTCACGTTTTTCCTTATTTCAGCATTTGCTGCTTCTTGTAAAATGCGTAATAAATTGAATATAACTCAGATAAATGTGAAATAAATTTTTATAGATTCCTTATAAAAATATACACACGCTGGAATACTGAAATAAGTACATTCTCCATGTATAAAATTATTGCAAGTTTTATATGCTTTATACAAGTAAAAATCATTAACCTATGTTTTTATCTCCTAAAATTTGTAATATTTTGAAAACATTCTTACCAATAGCACCCACATCTACAGACCAAATTTTACTCCATGAATCTCCATAGTTATTTAGGAAATGATTTAACAGTGACTTTCCTTATTACAATCATGACAAAAAGATGGTGCATGGTAAGAAAAATCATTACTCTATATTTGTAGCTCTAATATCATGATAATTTGCATACATGTTTACCATTATAATATACACCTCCACGCTAAATTTCATTTCCTGGTTCTGTTTATATGAGTTGAAAATGATTTAATAGTGTTTTTCCTTATTTTAATCCTGATAATTTATATATTGCATGAAAAATTCTGGAACTTTGCCAACACCTTCCTGAACAATGTAGTAACCCTCATTAAAACTTGTAGGACCATTATAATATCATAATTGTCACAGTTTTACTTTTAAGATCCATTTCCATTAATAGTTGTCTTGTTAATCACTGGTCTAGTTTAATAAAATTATTTCAGAATATGTCATTGTATAAGCATCAAAATAAGACCTCTGATCCTGACATTGATCTTGTGATGAGTACACATTGCTCAATATTCAGGTGAAGTCCTGTATAATGTTGGTGTCACATCAATTATTATTGAACTAGAAGTCATTTATCTTTTGTGAAGAAAGGGTATGTCCAAATAAAAATTTAATTTGGTTGCTCAATCATCCTCTGAATTCTGTTGCAAATTAGATACAAGATCATGATATTAAACTTATCTTCATAACATTTTTATTTCTATCACATTGCATAATCATATGTGCATTGCATTGCATTTCAACATAGGAAATGACGACGGCGACACGGTGATTGGAGGTGCCGCGGCGACTTTGGAGACTAACCCAACATTTCCTTTTGAGTGTTCTCCTAATCCACAAGCTCAAGGCAAGCCCCGGTGCACTCCCAAGTATTGCAAAAATTTTCCTTTTATATCACATGAATGTTAGTCGTGTATTGTGCATTATACGTATAGGATTTGGTTGAAACTCCAGCTGCATGTGACCCAAATAATCCCATTATGTGCTGTTTTAGATTGATATTAAGACTCCGTTATGATATGCTAATTTTTATGTCTGTCGGTAGAAGTCGAGCGGATTGGAACCCGTTCGCGAGTTGTAGGGTGCTTGAATTATTGTCTCATTGTCACTTGGAGATTTATTCATGATATTGAATTGGAGACCGAGCAAAGAGTAGTTAGGGAACAACAAGGCATGGGTCTTGTGTGTGGTAGCTTTTCTCGTGTCGGTTGAGGACCGATTCGAATGTGGCTTAGTTGATCAAGTTTGAATTGTACCAATCACATACTAGTTATATGGGAACTAGCAAACTGATGTAGCTCAATTACAACAATTGTTGGACATTAAACCCCCCCCCCTCTTTTAATTTATTTGGGAGAGCATGGCTATGGTGCTCGGGAGGGGAGATTTGAATCGACTCTAGTTGTGTTGATGTGAAAGGTTGTCGCATACGACTCCATGGGAGGGCGTACGTGACGTGTGATTGGGTTTCTCCTGCAGGATGTAATCGATTTAAATCGCCATGTATCGCGGTTAATGAGTACCACTTGTGATCTCGTCACATCGTAGTAAGAAATGAGCAAATAAACTATTTATATGATGTTGAACTGTTTTTAATATTACATGCAAACCATGTGTGAATTAGTATATGTTGGCACATCTTTATTTTCCTAATGAACCCTATTAACTTGGCTAAAATCTGAGAATAAGGATCCACATTTAGTGCAATTTTGGCAAGTAAAAATCAGCCCTTTGAGCCTTGCATGGTCTAGAAGTCGGTTATAGAGAACCGACAATTTGACGGGTATGTCTTGCTGAGTATTAGTTGCTTAGGCTTTGTGGATTAAATCTTATTGCAGGTGACTACCATGGAAACTTTTGTGATTGTTGTGGCAAGGTGGTGTGGGAGGGTGAACCCCCATCGGAGTGGTCAATTGATTGGGTTTCCGCCTCTCCATCATATGGCCGCGAAGGATGAAGCGTGTTTATGGGCCGACATGCTTCGGATTACGATAGTGCATTGATTGCGAGAATGCTTCCACATATTTTGTATAAACTCGCTTTATTTTGACGACATGACACTATAGACTTAAACCATTGCAATACATTAACCATGTTCATGTAATATAACTATATTGCCTATGTTGTACTATTTGGTATATTGCTTGTCAATTCACACCCGACGGTCCTATATCGACGAGTCATCCTGTATACGTGGCGGTTTCTGTCACAACGCGACGGCGGGCGGCTAGTGCGCGACAGCTTCGCTCGACAGGCGGCTAGGGCGCGGTGACGAGGCGGCTCGTGCAGCGGGCGGCCAGGGTGTGCGGCTCGGCAGCCAGGGCGTGGCTGCTCGCGCGGCGGGAGGCCAGGGTGCGTGGTTTGGTGGTCAGGGCATGGTGCGGCGGTGTCTCGATCTCTCTCCTCCTGCTCCGTGCTCCCTGCCGGCCGGGGTCCTAAGCTACGGCAAATGGGCTGCATGCCGCTCCATACTGTCCGTGTTACTGCTGCCGCTACAGAGTGGCAAGGCGCGGTCGCAGCATGGAGGCAGGAGGGCGTGCTTAGAGGCCGCCGGCATGTCGTGGCTGCGGGCAGTGGCAATCGGGTGCTCCGGCTGGCCCATCACCCCGGTGGCGCATTTTCTCTCTTCTTGTTGCTATGCTAGTTCTACTTTGATGTTTTCTGTTCATTGAGCATAAATTTGAGATTTTGCATTAATGCTACCCAAACCTTTATGTTCTAAAGGTTCTGTAGTATTAAAAATTTAAGAGGTATATCTAAATATTGTTGAACTAGTGTAAAAATTATGTCTAATTTCTAAGTTTAATGTCCATATTTTCATATTTGACAAAAAATGAATTTGTTCAGATCAGGTTGTGCTGTTTTGAGCCTTTTAACGCAATATTATGGTGCAAACACAATGGTAACATCAAAATTCTGGGAAAATCACAAAGGATATATTTGTCTTTTCATGTCAATATTTAACATCGTTAGGAGAACTTAACAGACTTGTGGTAATCTAGAGCTTCGGTGGAAAACGTTGTGGTTAAAACACAAAATTTGAAAATCGGGATCTAAATCACAATTAGCCTCTAAAACTGTGGTCGAAACAAAATTTCCCCTTTATTATTTGATGAAAAAAATCTAGTGATATTAATAGTATCGATAATATGCATGCACCATCCACAGATGAAAGGGGATCAAAAGGTCTGATATAGTATATGTTCTTCTATTAATGTTTCACCATATTTCCATAGGGTTATTGATTTCCAGAAGTCTGAAATTAGTATTGTCGAAGGGTCAATGCGACACTTTCTCCAATTCTGCTAAGGAGCAGCCCGCGGAGGTTTTTGTTCGGCGGGGCTTAGGCCTCAAACTAGTGTTCTAGTTGAAGAGTATGAGACAATTGTTTTTACGTGGTTCGAGCCGCAAGGAGCGTAACACCCTACTCCACAGTGGATTGTATTGCTTGGTGAGTGTGTATGCGTATGTGTATGTATCGGGGGTTCTGAGTTTGGTCCTTGTATCGGTAGTTGTCCAGGACTTTTATAACCAAGACTAAACGCCTTACAAGTGGGGTCCCGGGGCCTGACAGGTGGTCCCGGGGTGATCTTATTCTAAAAGATCTAAGGCTTACCGTATAAGCTTCTCAGAGCGTGACAGTGGAGACTCGCTGTCTTGCCGCCTTCCTTGTCAGTAGCCCATATGTCGTTGCTGACGGTGGCAGATGGTGTCCCGTCAGCCTGTCTTGTTGACGCAAGCTACCCACTTGGCCAAGTGGGATAGGCTTGCAGCACCTTCACTGTGATGTGATTAGTCGTAGTTGTCTTCTGACCGTTGGCGTGCTCTGCGTCATGAGTCGGAGGTGGGTGCAGTCCTTCAATGCGTGCCCTGGGTGGAGCACTCCAGCTTTTAACTCCCGCACCTTACCGTCTTGGGGTGCTGCGAGACACGTGGCAGAGCTAGTGCAGGTCCTCGCCGGGGAGGCTAGCCCTGGTCCTTCATGGCATGTGGCAGCTCTGGGGCTCCCCAGGGCACGTGGCAGCTCCGCTCTCTCCTTAGAGGGAGGGCGCTTGGTCCGTCACCCCAAGCTTCTCCACCAAGGTTGTGTGGGTGTCTCCTCAACACGTGGCGCCTTGGGAGGTTATCTCCTCTGGGGACCTTTATCCCATACTTCTTCCCCACGTGGTGACACTGGGGCTTGATCCTGAGGGAGGATAAGACCTTGACAACTTCTAGATATGTGGTGCTGCTGGACTTGCTCTGGTGTCTTCATCCTATGTGCGAGGGTACCAGGTCTGCTGGGTACCGACAGTGGCCCCTGGGTCCACCTTGGGGTGTGGAGAAGAGCCCAAAGGTGGAGCCCTTTCCATGTCTTCCTGCACTATGCTTTAAATTCTGTCTTGGATAGCCGGAACGGTGGGTGCTTCTGCCAATCATCGCCACACGTCCTCCTCAGGTAGAGAGTTTGTGGTGACAAGATCTTTGCTACTGCCGCTTCTCTGCCTTCTGCGATGCCTTTAACAGCCACAGTTCCCAATGCAGTTACAATACCTTCGTATGCCCCGCCTTTACGGGAGCTACTTTAGCTATTTTCCCGGGTGGCTGACCGCCTGGGCCAGCGCTCCAACCCGGGGGCGTAGGGCCCATTGCCATGGGCACCGCGTCCTGAGTGGTGTGGGTTGGTCCTTCTCTCGAGGTACTCAGGCGCCGCGGGGGTGATTGAAAAGGAAGCCTTTCAGAGGGATCGTTTCCCTCCTTATTCACACCTTGCATCCTAAGATTTTGCCTTCTTCCTCAAGTACTCAAGCTTTATTTCCTTAATCAAAGCTCTGATCGTCTCCACCATCTCCACTTGCTCCAATGGCTTCCCCATTGCCTCCGTCTCGCCTTCTATCAGCTGACAACCTGTTGTCGATGCGGCGATTGCTTGGTTGGTCAGCGGCGGAGCGTGCGGGAATGATCCGCTATGGATCTCTCGCTCTTGAAGACTTGCGTGAAGACGAGACCGTCCTCTCCTCTGCTTATTTGTCTGTAGGGATTGGACTTCTGTTGTCGCGGTTCTTTTTCGCGGTGTTGGAGGAGTATGGGCTGCAGCTCCACCACCTGTCACCAAACTCTATTGCCGTGATAGCGGTGTTCGTCCATTTCTGTGAGGCGTTCGTAGGTTGTAAGCTGACGGTGGAGATGTCCCACCTTTTCTCCGTAATGAAAACCACTGGGAAAGGCGAGACTACCCAGGTGGGTGCCTACTACTTCCAGCATCGGGACAAATCCTCCCGACACTACATCCCTTCACTCAAATGAGGCAAGTGGAAATCCTGGAGAAAAGATTGGGCGATCGTGTGGGTTGAGCCCCATCCTACGCTGAAAATGCCTACTGCAGGTCCTACCGCTAATCCTGCTACTTGGAAAGCATTCCAGGGGCTGCCAAAGGAGTATTCACCGATATTGAGAAGGATCCAGTCCTTGGCGAGCAAAGGCTTGACCTCCCTGATGGTGCTGACCAACTTCTTGCGCCGTCGTATCGCCCCTCTACAGGATCGACAGTACGAGGCCTGGTACTACGCCGGTAATGCCGATCTGTGTCGGTTGGCTCCGGACTACCTTACCTCAAAGGAGTTGGAGGGTTTGTTGAAAGCGGTGACCTGCGATATGGTTGACGATGAGCACGTCTCCTTCCCAACCGACTGCTAGCCGCTTTTCATGACCCCTGATGTGAGGAACAATATTTTGGGCTCGATGCTGGTGGTCAATGTGTTCGGAGTTGCCCGCCTGCACCCTGAGGACACGTCGGGGGTTTCAGCGGTTCTGGTGCGATATCGCGTCATGTTGCAGCAAAGGTCGGATTCCTCCCGCTTGTTGGAGAAGGCTGCGGTAGGGTCCCCAACATCTTGTGCTGGGCTGGAGGGCAGCCAGCCTGCCCCAGTTCCATCGCCAGTAAGGCGTTCACGCTGTGTGGCCATTGAATCGGCTACTCTTGCGTTAAAGTAGAGGAAGTTGATGCGGGGGGGGGGGGGGGGGGGGGGGCAGCATCCCAACTTCTCATCGTGATGGAGCTGGGACGGCCGAAGCTCCCGTCATGAACCTGGTTTCCGATTCCAGCAGCGGCTCTGGTTCCGGTGGGGACACAGAGGGGACTATGCAAGCGATCACGCCATTGTGGGCCGATCCAGAGCCGGGGCCAGAGATGGCAGCCCCAGTCTTGAGGGATGGTCCTAGCAACCTCAATCTATCGCCCAGGGTGGAGGGTCAGGGTCACTGGAGTGGTCTAACCCAACGGTAAGGCTTATCTTCTTCCTCTGTTTTTTTCCTACCCACGTTCTTATGGAGTTTTATCCTGGTTTCTCAGTGCGCCGTCAGTCGACTTGGTGCCCTTGGTGCTTCCAGGGGCGGGCTTGGTAGGCCCCACCCTCCCTGGGGTTGGAGCGGAGTCTGCCATGTCGCATCCTATGCTCGAGGGCTCGTCGGCCTTAGGGGCCGTCGTTGACTCTACACTCTTGTCCGCTGAGGCAAGTGAGGTTGAAGCGGCACAGGGCATGGAAGTACCAGGCGAAGGGGTGCCCAACGGGGTTGTGCCCAGCTAGGTGTGCCAGGCAAGGAGGTACCTGGTGCAGAGGTGCCAGGCGGGGATGTGCCCGGCGTGGTGGTGCTCGGCAAGGAGGTGCAGGCGGGGAGGCATCCGACGGAGATGTGCCCGGCGTGGAGGTGCTCAGCGTGGACGTGCCAGGCGGGGAGGTGTTTGGCTTGGAGGCGGTTACGTTGGTCATGGCTGCTCCCTTTGGTGAGGTCAACCCGCCCGTTGTTGATGCAGCACTGGTGCCTGACGTTATTGTTGCTCAAGACGGAGACTTGCCATCGGCGACTGACTTCCCTCTTGCAGTGGAGGGGGGGCTTCAGCACCAGGTAGTGGCGTGGAGACTCTCGGAGCTCTTGCTGGGGCACCAATTGGTCCCCAGTCACTGGTATCTGCCGTGGCATCGATAGGAGAGGCAGGGAGGCAGTCACACTGTGGCGACGGTTGAGCCAATCCCTCTTTCCAACATTGTTGCCGCAGCTTAATCTGTTCTGCACCAAACGCAAGCTTCTTTCGCCTGGGAGTGGGATCAGCTTGTGGAGGAGCGGCATCTGGTGAAGCTGGCCGACACCAAGAACAAGGAGCTTGAGGTGAAGGCCTTGAAGGCCCATGCTGCTTCCGATGCCCGCCTGAAGTTGTGCGAGGATAAGCGGCTAGATCTGGTCTGCCGCGAAGTTGTCGTAGCTGACCCAGAATGGGAGCCGGCGACGAAGGGGGTGGAGGTCTCTCCGGGGCCTCGAGGAGAAGCGCCGCACTTTGGCGGACCTGGAGCTCGCCATCAAGCGCCAGGAGGACGATCTGGAGCGCCGTTCTCGGGAGCTCTCCGACCGGGAAGGGGCTGCGTAGAGAGAGGCGGAGAGCCTTCAGGCCTCCCATTCAGCCAAAGCCCAAGGAGTATGGGAGTTCCTAGCCTGTGCTGGGGCGGTGCTGGAGCCCCTCGGCCTTGGTCCCGTGCTGCGTGGGGAGCCATCTCAGGGGTGGCCCAGCTGCTTCCTGCCCTGGACTCTCTCTGTTCGTCGTTGGGGTCGGTGAACACTGTCCTCGCAATGCGGCTGGAGGTCGAAGGGGAGGAGTTGGCTGAGCTGGTGGCCTTCCACGTCCTGGTATGCTTCAGAAGCTGGTACTCGAAGATTCCGCTGGAGGCGGTGGAGAAGGGTCCCCCTAGTGAGTGGGAGGATGAGGCTAGGGCCGAGGTCCGAGACCTTGCCAGGGAGGTTGTTTCTTTGTTCCAGCGGAGTTGAGGGTGTCGGCACCTAGGCGCAAGGCTTTTGTATTCGAGGATGACTCCCTTGTGTAAATAAGTGTTTATGAATTTAGATTCATGTTGTTTTGTCTACTAGCTTGTCGACTTCTTCAAAAACGTTGCCCCAATTCCTTCTTTTGTGTAAGGTTTTGAAGAGCCTTTGCTGACGCCATTAGCCTTTTAGGGATCAACGCTTGCACAATTGACACAGCCGGTTTGTCGCTAGGTGACGCCCTGCCTATGGAACCCCCCTGGGAGGCCCCTTGGTAGGCGTGGCCAGATAGTTGGGTACGCCTACCACTTGAATGCAGGGTGTCTTCGACATGCCCCAAACGGGCTGGGGGAGCTTGAGTGACTAGTCCCAGCGTGCCCCCTTTCAGGGTCGCTAGGCTTTTTCTGACTGTTGTCATCCACGGTAGCCCCCCTAGGAGGTGCCGGAGCTGGATGCTCCGGCGTCACCCACCGTCTTCGTAGGTACGTCGACAGTCGGTCCCCTGGGAGGTGTCGGGACTGGATGCTCTGGCATCGCCCACCATCTGCGTAGAAACGTCGACGGCGGGCCCCTTGGGAGGTGCCAGAGTTGGATGCTCCGGCATCGTCCACCATCATCGTGAAGCTGTTGATGACAGGCCCCTGGTGTACAGGCTATCGCAAGGGAAACTTGTTAGCAACAAGTGCGGGGCAGGAGTCTACTCACTTATTCGCTCTTGGTGCTATCGCTGATGTTCTAGGACGTCGACTGCAGGCCCCTTGGGAGGTGTCGGAGCTGGATGCTCCGGCGTCGCCCACCATCTTCGTAGGTACATCGACGGCTTGCCCCCTGGGAGTTGCCAGAGCTGGATGCTCTGGCGTCACCCACAATCTGCGTAGAAACGTCGACGGTGGGCCCCCTAGGAGGTGACGGAGCTGGATGCTCTGACATCACCTACCATCTTCGTAGGTACGTCGACGGCCGACCCCCTGGGAGTTGCCAGAGCTGGATGCTCCAACGTCGTCCATCATATGCGTAGAAACGTCGACAGTGGGCCCCCTGGGAAGTGTCGGAGCTGGATGCTCCGGCGTCGTTCACCATCATCATGAAGTCATCGATGACAGACCCCTGGTTTACAGGCTATTGCAAGGGAACCTTATTAGCAACAAGAGTGGGGCAGTAGAGTTTACTCATTTATCCGTATTTGGTGTTTTTGTTAACGTTCTGGCACGTCGGCTGGAGACCACTTGGGAGGTGTCGGAGCTGGGTGCTCTGGTGTCGTCCACCACCTTTTTGTAGATGTCGACCGTAGGCCCCTTGGGAGGTGCTGAAGTTGGATGCTCTGGCGTTGTCCACCATCTCTCTGTAGATGTTGACGGCAGCCCTCCTGGGAGTTGCCAGAGCTGGATGCTCCGGCGTCGCCCACCATCTGCGTAGAAACGTCGACTGCGGGCCCCCTGGGAGGTGCCGAAGGTGGATGCTTTGGCGTTGCCCACAATCATTGTGAAGTCGTCGATGGCAGGCCCCCTAGGAGTTGCTAGAGCTGGATGCTCTGGCATCGCCCACCATCTCCGTAGAAACGTCGGCGTCGGGCCCCCTGGGAGGTGCCGGAGCTGGATGCTCCGGCGTCGCCCACCATTGTCGTGAAGTCGTCGATGGCAGGCCCCTTGGGAGGTGTCGGAGCTGGATGCTCCGGCGTCGTCCACCATAGACATGAAGTCGTCGACGGCAGGCCCCTGGTGTACAGACTATTGCAAGAGAAACCTATTAGCAACAAGTGCGTGGTAGGAGAGTTTACTCACTAATTCGCGCTTGGTGCTATCTTTGACATTCTGGGACGTCGACTGCAGGCCCCTTGGGAGGTGCCGGAGCTGGGTGCTCCGGCGTTGTCTGCCATCTTCATAGGTATGTCGACGGCTGGCCCTCTGGTAGTTGCCAGGGCTGGATGTTCCGTTGTACCATGTTGTGTATGTCCTGCACACATAACGACGCGCATATTGTTTTGCTCGCTGGTGAGATTTTCCTATCCTTAAGTATAGTCATGTCTTATAGTTCTAGGCTGGTCCACGGGATTTGGGTAATTTTGTGCATTGGCGCTTAGGGTCTAGCTTCCTCCTTATTCGGGGTGTGAGCGTCCTGGCTCCCTGGTACTTAGCTGTAGCACTGGGAGGCAAAACGCACACGCTTAGGGTACAAGACCAAGCTAAGCATGTTGTGCGATCTGGACCTCCAGCTTGGCGTTGGCTGTTCGCAGGGAACCATTTGGCACCACAAGGCCCCAAATAAGAGGGTAGCCGCGAGGTTCCAAGACACCTTGCAGGTACCTCAAATACATCCGCCTGTAGCAGGGTTGCATGACTCTACTAGGGGTGATACAAAAAATATTTTACCAAGTACACAAAGGCGATGTACGGAAGACAAGTCTAGTTTGATTGATCAGATAATTAATAGGTTAACGTAAGTGAGCATAAGAGGAAGCATATGGTAAGACAGTGATTTCCTTATCATTGGTGTTCATATGAGTGAATTGGCTTTACAACAGGCAACGACCCACTCCAGTTGGCAAGGGAGGTAGAGTGTTCATGCTTAGGGCACAGGACCATGCTAAACGACTGAACACTCTGGACCTGTCCGTCCCCGAGCTTGGTTGTCCTATATGATGTTTCCTGGTACCATGACACTCCTACACTGTCCTACATTCATGCTTAGGCATAGAACTTACGAAGGTGTTCTATGTTCCAAGGGTTGGGGAGGGGATCTCCTTCTTCCGTGGCGAGGCGGGCACACCCAGGGCGGGATACTTGTATCACTCGGAAGGGGTCTTCCTAGTTGGGGGAAAGTTTGTGCAACCCTTCTCGGGAGAGTATGCGCCGTAGCACCAGGTCACCTGCCTTGAGCTCTCTACTCCGCACAAACCGCTATTGGTAGCACCTCAGCGCCTGTCAGTAACTTGCATTTCGGATGGTGGCGTGCCTCCTTGCTTCGTCGATGAGGTTGAAATCTTCTCATTGGAGCTGGTCCTGTGAGGCTTCATTGAACACTCGGACTCTGAAAGAGCCCACAGCGATCTCTGGGGGGCGGACGGCCTCGGCCCCATATATCAGAAAGAAAGTTTTTTCTCCTAGAGCACGGCTAGGTGACATCCGGCTTGCCCATAGTGCACAGGGGAGCTCGTTGACTCACTTGGCACCATGCTTATCTAAGCTGTTATATGTGCGTGTCTTGAGGCCCCTAAGGATCTCAGCGTTGGTCCCTTCGACTTGTTCGTTGCTCTTTGGATGAGCCACGGAAGCATAACAAACTTTGACACCAAGATCTTTGTAGTAATCCTGGAAAGCTGCACTGGTGAACTTGGTCCCATTATCGGTTATGATCTTGTTCGAGACCCTGAACCTGCAGACAATTGACTTGATGAATTTGTTGCGGACTCCTTGTTGATATTGATCACTGGGTGATAGGATCTTGGTTCCCGATCTTTCGATGAGAATAGGAGGGTTCGATTTGTGCAGGAGAAGACATTGGCGATCCGACTACACTATCCCCAAGACGATGCGCCTTAGCTATCAGTACACCGACTCTGAAGTTGTATTGATCTTGCTGGCGCTCAATCAACCTGCCCACGAGGGCCTTTGTTCTTGCAAGCAATCGAAGAACACGCAAGAACAAGAAGAACAAGCACTTATCGATTGAATCAATGTGAAGTGGGGTTCTGGATACAAGTAGACGGGCGATCTAGTTGACACGCGCGTGTACAAGGAAGCAGCAGAAGCTAACTTACAAATAAACAAAACCCACCAGCTAATGAGGGTGGCGGCTACTATTTATTACCTTGCTAGGGTCGTGAGAAACCCTAATCACGAGTCCCTAATGGACTCCAAACGATACATGGGCCATGGGCCCAATTTTGGTGATGCAGCACCATGGACAGAAAAGGTATTGGTATTAAAATAATGATTGCGGCCGACTCCGAATAGATATGGACATGAGGCCACATCCGTTTGAAAGTAGACTTTCCAGGAAGTACTAGAACGCCAAGATCGGAGTCCGTATCAAGTAGTGGTGGCCGTCACAAGTTGGTGTTGTTCTACTGTCCAAATCCCGTCTGCGCAAAATCCCTTCCCATTGGCTTCTCTCCATTGTTCCTAAGCAAAACAAGAAAGCAAGTAGTTCCACGGTCTAGATAAGATGGACATAAGGCCAAGAACGAGTTCACCTCATAGATTAGTTGACGTGCACGAGCGCGAGTGATCGGACCAGAAACCGGTAGCTGAGTTGGTGCGGATGTATCGATTGTGTTGATGTCCTCATCATCCTCCCCTTCTTGCATTTGAGTCATCCGCGACTCAAGCTCATCTTCTTCTCCCAAATATGGCTTCAAATCTGCAATGTTAAATGTGGGACTAACCCCAAAATCCGCAGGAAACTCGAGTTTATATGCATTATCATTAATCCTTTCTAACACTTTGAATGGACCATCAGCTCGATGTAACAATTTAGACTTTCTCAAATCAGGAAACCTATCCTTTCGCAAATGTAACCAAACTAAATCACCAGGTTCAAAAGTGATAGGTTTCTTTCCCCTACTACCAACAAGTTTATACTTGGCATTCATGCACTCCAAAATTGACTCGTTCCATTGAAGGAAGAGGTAATAAATCAATAGGAGCACGGGGTACAAATCCATAAACAATCTCAAAAGGGCATTTCTTAGTACTAGAATGTAGGGAACGATTATAAGCAAACTCAACATGAGGAAAACACTCTTCCCATGTTTTTATATTCTTTTTCAAAACAGCCCTAAGCATGGTACATAAACTTCTATTCACAACCTCAGTTTGACCATCAGTTTGGGGATGACAAGTAGTTGAAAATAAAAGCTTAGTCCCCAATTTTGCCCATAACGTTCTCTAGAAATGGCTAAGAAACTTAGCATCATGATCTAAAACTATTGTGTTTGGCACACCATGCAACGTAACAATATCTCAGAAAAACAAATCAGCAGCATGTGTAGCATCATCATTTTACGACAAGGTATGAAGTGTGCCATTTTAGAAAATATATCCATGACAACAAATATGCTATCCCTCCCCTTCTTTGTTCTAGGCAGTCCTAAAACAAAGTCCATAGAAATATCCTCCTAAGGCATGCTAGGAACAGGAAGAGTCATGTACAAACCATGTGGATTAAGTCGTGACTTAGCTTTTTGACATGTCGTGCAGCGAGCAACGAAGCACTGCACGTCTCGCCTCATCCTTGGCCAAAAGAAATGACCAGCAAGTATGTCCTCCATTTTTTCACTCCAAAGTGCCCCATCAGCCCGCCTCCATGCGCTTCCTGTAACAACAACAAACGAACAGAGGTAGCTGGAATGCATAACTTGTTAGCTCTAAACACATAGCCTTCGTTGAGGACAAATTTATTCAATGTTTTTCCATCTTTACATTTCAGCAATACATCTTTGAAATCAGCATCATGTTCATATTGATCTTTTATGTTTCTAATCAAAAAATTTTAAAGTCAAGTTGAGATAGAAGAGTATAACGTCTAGATAAAGCATCAACAATAACATTATCCTTTCCCTTTTTGTGTTTAATGACATAAAGAAAAGACTCAATAAATTCCATCCACTTAGCATGCCTACGGTTCAGTTTCCCTTGACTCCTAATATGTTTTAGTGATTCATAATCACAATGGATAACAAATTCTTTGGGCCACAAATAATGCTGCCATGTTTTAAAGTTCGTACAAGAGCATATAATTCCTTATCATAGGTAGAATAATTCAGAACAGGCCCACTCATTTTCTCACTAAAATATGCAACAGGTTTCCTTCTTGTAACAAAACACCACCCAATCCAATCCCACTAGCATCACATTCAAGCTCAAAAGTCTTAGAAAAATCAGGAAGTTGGAGAAGAGGTGCATGCGTCAACTTATCTTTCAGTATGGTAAAGGCGTTATCTTGTGTGGTGCCCCAAGAAAAAGGCACCCCCTTCTTCGTAAGGTCATTCAATGGAGCAGCAATGGTGCTGAAATCCTTCACAAAGAGATGATAGAATCCAGCCAACCCTAGAAAGCTTCGCACCTGTGTGATGGTCTTTGGTACAGGCCACCCCTGAATAGCCTCTACCTTGGCTTGATCAACTTCAATTCCCTGTGAAATAACAATATAGCCAAGGAAAGAGACTCGATCCATGCAAAAGGTGCACTTCTCAAGATTAACAAATAATTGTGTCTCACGCAAAGCATTAAAAATGGCACATAAGTGATCAAGATGTTCATCCAAGGATTTGCTATAAATCAATATATCATCAAAATACATAACAACAAATTTTCCAATGAATGCACGCAAAACCTCATTCATTAATCTCATGAAGGTGCTAGGTGCATTAGTTAAACCAAAAGGCATGACTAACCACTCATATAAACCAAACTTAGTTTTGAAAGCAGTTTTCCATTCATCTCCTAGTTTCATGCGAATTTGGTGGTAACCACTACACAAATCAACCTTTGAGAACACAACAGCACCACTCAATTCATCAAGCATATCATCTAAGAGTGGAATAGGATGATGATATCGAAAGGTGATTTTGTTGATTGCTCTACAATCCACACAGATACGCCATGATCCATCCTCTTTAGGTACTAGAATAACTAGAACAGCACAAGGACTATGAGACTCGCGTACATAACCTTTGTCGAGTAGTTCTTGTACTTGGTGCTGAATCTCCTTTGTTTCTTCCGGATTTGTCTTGTATGGTGCACGGTTGGGCAATGAAACACCGGGAATGAGGTCAATCTGGTGCTCAATCCCTCGAAGTGGTGGTAGTCCTGGTGGTATTTCACTTGGAAACACATCAGAATATCCCTGCAAAATGTTAGCAACAGCAGGAGGCAAAGAATGTTGCATATCGTAAAGGGAAATCAAAGCATCTTTGCATACCAAAGCATAGGCAACAGAGGTGGAAGCAATTAGTTCATTAATATCAGATTGCATAGCAAACAAGAATTTTCCCTTCAGAGATATCTCATTTTTCTTATCAAACACAGATTTGGCATTGTTATTGTTCTCAACATTAGCATGGTCCTGAGATTTAGTTTTCCTAGCTCTAGCAACATCGTCTTGCATAATAGCTTTAGGAGACATAGGATGCAACACAATTTTTTTATCGTGGTAAAGAAAAGAATACTGATTTGATCTACCATGATGCATAGAATCTCTATCAAATTGCCAAGGTCTTCCTAGCAGAATATTACAAGCTTGCATAGGCACAACATCACATTCATGACATCCTTATATGATCTAATAGTAAAATTTATTCGCACAAGTCTAGTTACCTTTACCTTATTGCTGTTGTTTAACCATTGAATGTAATAAGGATGTCGTTGCGGTTTGGTGCTTAGTGCCAGCTTGGTCATCATGTCACTGCTAGCCAAGTTGTTGCAGCTACCTCCATCAATGATCATGCGGCAAGATCACTCTTTGATGACACACTTTGTTTGGAATAATGTGTGCCTTTGATTTTGTTCCACATTCTCCATTTGTGCACTAAGCACATGCTGCACAATGAGACTATCATAGCGCGTTGTATCTTCTACACCAATACGCTCTTCTTGATGTTCTTCGCTACCTGCATAGTTAGCTGCAAGCAAAACACATGTATCGTCATCAAAATCGCTAGAAGATTAGTACTCACCGTCATCTTTAACAATTAGAACACATTTGCTTGGGAAGTCACACTGCACATGGCCAAAACCCTTGCAGTTGTGATATTGAACGTCTCTAGATCATCCAGTAGATGCTACGGAAGAAGCACTCTCGGTGGGCTTTTGGGTGGTCTTTACTGCTAAGCTAGTGGAAGAAGCACATGGCTTGTTGCCAGAGGAAGAAGGTGCTGCCCGACTTGGTGAAGAAGATGGCGGGGAAGCACGCCCAGTCGAAGGAGTAGTCGTGCGTGGTTGCCATGAGCTAGTCTTTCCTGCAGAAATATTAGTTTTAGAGCTAGCTCGTCGTCCCTACACTTCCCTTTAAGCTTTACAAGCAAGATGAAACAAATGGGTAACATTATTGTAATCTGTATAAGCAAGTATGTCCTGAATTTCATGGTTTAAACCACCCAAAAATCTAGCCATAGCTGGTTCCTCATCCTCGTCTAAATTACAACGCAACATACCCATTTGTAATTCCTGAAAATACTCTTCTACACTTTTAGCTCTCTGTCTCAATTGTTGTAACTTATTTAACAGATCACGTGCATAGTAAGAAGGAACAAATCTATCCCGCATGAGCCGTTTCAAAGCATCCCAAGTTTGTCGTATGTTATTAGGATTTTTCTTGCCATGTTCCATCCACCAAACAGAAGCAAAATCAGTAAACTCACTAGTGGCTGCTCTAACTCTTGCGTTTTCAGGAAACTCATGACATGCAAATTTTTGATCAACAGAAATCTCCCAAGTAATATATGCATCAGGGTCATATTTACCATTAAAATGAGGTATCTTAAATTTGATCTTGTTAAAAGTATCATCATGATTGCGTACCTCACACTGACGATGCCCACCCATACCTTGATGGTTGCGTTGTAGCCGGCGCCGTGGCCTAGCTTCCTCATCTTCCCCAATCTCCGTATCTGCAGAATAGTCATCTTCATTGTCACGTACAATACTAGGAGCATTGCTCACCTGTCCATCCGCGGTGCGTCCACGATCCCTCTCCTCAAGGCGCTGCAGGATGGCTCCAATAGAGGTGTTCAATGCTTGAATGGAAATCTCCAACGTGCTGATTCTGGTGTTTGTGTCGATCTGCATATTTTCCAATTGACCAAGGCGGTCACTAGTAACACAAAAATCCTCATCATGTGCTTCTGTGCATAGCTGCACTTGGCGTTCGAAGTGTTGTATAATTCCTCGTGTGAATGCACGTCTTTGTTTGTATTTGCTCCTCCTGCCATGGTTAGTAGAAAAAAAGAACAATCCAATATGAAAGGGTAACGTTATCCCTAGCTACAAAGATTCTGGTGGAGAGAACTCGCTCACTCTCAACCTGTTCAATCAAGCTCTTACCTGTTCTTACCAAGCTCAGCAAGAAGGTGATGGCAACCAGCAAGTAATGAACAACTTCAAGAGCAGGTGTCAATCTATGGCTTTAGGTGGCTGAACTAGCACAAGGAGCAAACTTTCACCACGTTAATTACAACAAGCTGAATAAATGTTCTATGACAGTACTGTGCTGATCTTAGTCCAGACCGTACTAGAGACGCGAGCCGAGACACCAATGTCGTCACGAAAAACACCCCAAACAACAATCTGATTTTTTTTTTCTTTTTTTTGTTTTTTCTTTTGTTTGGGTGGTCACCCAAACTCTCTCTAGATGGAATCAGGAGACCCTAGAAAAAAATTTGCACATGCAGCTTTTGATATTGCACTTCCCTTTTTTTTCTTCTCTAATTGCTTGTGGCTTTTGATTCTGCACTTGCCTTTTTCTTGTTGTCAAACTCAAATTACTAATCTGATTCAAACTCGAAGTAGCAATCTGATTCGAACTCGAACTAGTAATCTGACTCAAACTCGAACTAGCAATCCGACTCAAACTCGAAGTAGCAATCTGATTTGAACTGGTAATCGAACTAAAACTCGAACTAGCAATCCGACTCAAACTCAAAGTAACAATCTAATTCAAACTCAAACTAGTAATCTGACTCAAACTCGAACTACGAATCTGACTTGAACTAGGTGACCGAATGTGACACGAACTCAAAACTCTAGTGGTGCAAAACTAAAGACCAGCAACTTGACTCGTCGAAGCAACCATGAACTCAACAAGTCTTGACTAAGTAGAGAAAGTAAAAGGCACAATGGTCTAGGAATAATGGAAAAAATAGATCTGGTATTTTTTGGAGCTTTTTTGGACTATAGGATGATAACAACGGAAAGAAAAGTAATGGTAGCACTCTCATCGATTAACCTTGCTCTGATTACCACTTGATAGGATCTTGGTTCCCGATCTTTCGATGAGAATAGGAGGTTCGATTTGTGGAGGAGAAGACGTTGGCAATCCGACTACACTGTCCCCAAGACGATGCGCCTTAGCGATTGGTACACTGACTCCAAAGTTGTATTAATCTTGCTGGCGCACAATCAACCTGAACACAAGGGCCTTTGTTCCTGCAAGCAATCAAAGAACACGAAAGAACAAGAAGAACAAGAACTTATCTATTGAATCAATCTAAAGTGGGGTTCTGGATACAAGTAGACGGGCGATCTAGTCGACACACGCGTGTACAAGGAAGCATCAGAAGCTAACTTACGAATAAAAAAAATACACCAGCTAATGAGGGCGGGGATACCGTTAATTACCTCCCTAGGGTTGTGAGAAACCCTAATCACGAGTTCCTAATGGACTCCAAACGATACATGGGCCATGGGCCCAATTTTGGTGATGCAGCACCATGGACAGAAAAGGTCTTGTTATTAAAATAACGATTGCGGCCGACTCCGAATAGATATGGACATGAGGCCAGATCCGTTTGAAAGTAGACTCGATAATCTTTCCAGGAAGTACTTGAACGCCAAGATCGGAGTCCGTATGAAGTAGTGGTGGCCATCACAAGATGGTGCTGTTCTGCTGTCCAAATCCCGTTCGCGCGAATTCCCTTCCCATTGGCTCCTCTCCATTGTTCCTATGAAAAACAAGAAAGCACGTAGTTCCACGGTCTAGATAAGATGGACATAAGGCCAAGAATGAGTTCACCTCATAGTTTAGTTGACGTGCACAAGCGCGAGTGATCGGACCAGAAACCGGTAGCTGAGTTGGTGCAGATGTATCGAGGGTGTTGATGTCCTCATCACTAGGGCTGCCTCCGGCCACTTGGTGCACTTATCTATTGCGACGTAGAGGAATTGGTACCCTCCGAATACCCTGGGGAACGGTCCCAGGATATCCAGCCCCCAGATCATCTGCAATGACTGTGCACGGGTGTGAATTTGCTTGGCATGAAACTGGCATGCCTTGCACTTCTTGACTAGTTTGACGGCATCTTGCAGTGTTTTTGGCCAGTAGAAACCATGCCTAAAGGCTTTGCCAACCAGCGTGCGGGAGGCCGCGTGATTCCCACACTCTCCTTCGTGGATTTCTGCGAGCAAGTCGTAGCCTTCCTGTCGGGTTATGTATCATAGCAGTACGCCATTGGCACCACGTAGGTCGAGATCACCTTCTATCAGCACGTAGCGTTTCTCCATCCTCACAATCCTCTTAGAGGATGCTGGCTCCTCCGGGAGGAGGTTGTCTTTTAGGTAGTCTCGGACCTCCGTGACCTACACATCGGGGCTGTCCTGGACTTCCATATCTCAGGTGTCAGGTGATTGGGGATCCCTGGTGATGCTCAAGAACCTTGGTCATAGGGCTGTCGTGGTTGCCAGCTCCGTGGAGCTGGGATCACCTTCTTCATTAGGCCCTGCTAGCCTAACGGTCGGCCGCAGCAGCACTCCCCCCGGACTTGCTTGATGAACAGCTGGGAGTCTCCCTTGACCATCATCTGCTGGACACCAAGACCTCGTGCAAATGTGAGCCCGAAGATGAGGGCTTTGTACTCCGCCATGTTGTTGGTGGCCTTGAAGTCAAGGTGCACTACGTACTTGGACTGCTCACCTTTTGACGAGGTGAGCAATACCCCGGCTCCAGCCCCTTGCTTCCTTGAGGATCTGTCGAAGAAGAGTTTCCAATGAGGTCCGATAAGTACCGGAGCCCTGGGCTCTGGTTCACTGATCTCCTGGCCCCCTGGGTTGCTCGGTGAGGGGGTACATTCAGCAACGAAGTTCGCCAAAGCTTGGCCTTGATTGCATGTCGTGGCAAGAAATCAAGCTTGAACTCCGCTAATTCAAACGCCCACTTGGCTATGTTGTCGGTTGCGTTTGGGCTGCGCAGCACTGCTCCCAGTGGGAACGAAGTCACCACTAATACTCGATGTGCTTGAAAATAATGGCGGAGCTTCCTCGATGCGATTAACACCGCATAGAGCAGCTTGTGCACTTTGAGGTATCTTGTCTTTGCCTCATGGAGGACTTCGCTCATGAAGTAGATCGGGCGTTGAATGGTCCGGGACTTTTCCAGGGAATCCGACTCATCTTTTTCCTTCTGCTTCAGGTCCAACGATTTCATTTCTCCTAGGCCTCGTGCTTCCTTTGGGGGCTGGGGCCCAAAAGCTTCGGGGCCCCCCATGGGGACCCGAACATCCTCTGGGGGCTGGGACCCAGAGGTTCCTTGGTCTCCAGGGCCCCCTAGGGGGACCCAGACGTCCTCTGGGACTGGGACCCAGAGGCTCATTGAGCTCCAGGGCCCCCTAGGGGAATCCGGACGTCCTCTGGGGGCTGGGATCCAGTGGATCCTTGGGCTCCGGGGCCCCCTCGGGGGACCCGAACGTCCTCTGGGGGCTGGGACCTAGAGGCTCCTTGAGCTCCGAGGCTCCCTCGATGGACCCGGACATCCTCTAGGGGCTGGGACCCAGAGGCTCCTCTGTCGCTAGGGCCCCCTGCGAGCTCCAAGCCCTGGGTCTCAGAATCAGCTGCAAGGGCCCCTTCCTTTTGCCGGTGCAGCTGGTGACTGGCCCACTTTGCAACCAAAACCATGCTTACCACTTCTGTTGTGGCGGCAATGTAGAGGTACAGGGGCTCCCTGGGCTCTGGTGCCACCATTAGTGGTAACGTGGTCAGCTACTGCTTTAGCTCGCGGAATGCTTCTCCGCTTCTTCGGTCCAGACGAATGGTCCGGACCGGTGCAGAAGATTGAAGAACGGAAGGGCCCGCTCATCCAGCCTAGAGATAAACTGGCTGAGCGCTGCCAAACACCCTACAAGCTTCTATACATCCTTGATGCGGGCTAAGGTCCGCATCAGCTCTACCGCTTTGATCTTCTCGGGATTGGCCTCAATCCATCGGTGTGAGACTAAGAAACCGAGGAGCTTAACAGTTTTGACTCCAAACACGCATTTGTCGGGATTGAGCTTCGTGCATGTGGTTCGCAATCTATCAAAGACTAGGGCGAGGTTCTCTAGTAATGATGTATGCGACTGGATTTTTACTACAATATCATCGACATATACCTCTACTAGGTCCCGAATGAGGTCCCCGAATGTTTTATGCATAGCTCGTACAAAGGTGGGGAGGTCATTCTTAAGACCGTAAGGCATGGAGACATAGCAGTCAAGGCCATCTACAGTTATAAATGCAGTATGTTTATCGTCTTCTCTAGACATTGGGATTTGGTCGAACCCTGAGTACGCATCTAGAAAGCATAGCATATCGCACCCTGAAGTTGAATCTACAATTTGATCAATTCTAGGGAGAGGGAAGGGATCTTTAGAACATGCCTTGTTGAGGTTAGTGTAGTCAATGCACATCCGAAGCTTACCACCAGCTTTGGGGATGACAACCGGATTGGCCAGCCATCTAGGATGGTGGACCTCCCTATGAAGCCAGCCTCGAGGAGCTTCTTGATCTCCTTGCGGATGAAGTTTTGTCGCTCGATAGACTGCTTACGGGGCCTCTGTTGTTGCGACCGTGCGTCGGGGTAGATCTTCAGACAGTGCTCAATCACTTCCCTAGGGATGCTCGACATCTGCGACGATTGCCAGGAAAGACATCGACGTTGGCTTGCAGGAAGGTAGTGAGTGTCGAGTCTTGCTCGCCGTCGAGACGCCCCGCTATACGGGTGGTCTGAGCCGCATCAAAGCCAATCTGGATTGTCTTAATGGGTATGTCATCGTTGTCGGAGGGTTGCACTCATGGTGCAGCGGTGCAGCTACGAGCGCGTGGGTCTGGCGAAGGCCTACCCGGCTCAGCATCACTCAAGATAGGTCTTGGGACCGTTGCCAATGTTTGGAGCTTTTCTAAGATTGTCACCGCAGCAGCGCGATCTCCGCAAATCTTGAGGATGCCGGATGGTGTCGGCATTTTGGGGATGAGGTAGCCGTAAAGGGCTACTGCCATGAACCGGTACAGGGCTGGCCTACCGATAATAACGTGGTAGCGGAGGCTCACCTCCACGATGTCGAATACGATATTCTCCGTCCTGAAGTTCTCGAGTGTCCCTAGGGTCACCCGGAGGTGGATGCAGTTGTACGGGGTAACACTCTCCGATCCTACCCCTGAGAACAATCTTGTCGGGGCAAGCTCAGACTCGGGGATCATAAGCTTGTCGAAGGCTGCACGGCTGATGAGGTTGAAACTGGCTCCACCATCTACCAGAACGTGGTAAAACTTTATGTTGGCGATAGTGGGGGTGACGAGGAGGGGCAGCTGCCGGCTCCTGCCATGTTCTCGGGGTAGTCAGAGGCGTCGAAGCTGATCGCCGTCTCCATCCATTTGTGATGCGATGCCAGGGCATGCGTAGAGGCTGCTGAAGCCATTGCCCGGTGCAGGGTCTTGACCGCAGTCCTAGAAGCAGGTTCCCATGATCCTCCACATATGACGTGGAGTGCTTTGCGACACTCATGGTCGCTGTTGAGGTCGAGGTTCACGACCTAATGCATCGTTTCCATGGTACACAGCGGCCTTTGGAACTCCTTCTCCACGTGTTCGTCGACGCGATAGTCGACCCTTTGCGGCTTGATTTCGCTGCAGCTACCAGACTTGATGAACACCATGGTTGGTGAAAGCGCTACCACTTTTTTGGTGGAAAAATCCCCTTCCTGGGCGCCAAATGTTGAAGGGTCAATGCGACACTTCCCACGGATCTGCCAAGGAGCACCCCGCGGAGGTTCTTACTCGACGGGGCTTAGGCCTCAAATTAGTGTTTTAGCGGAAGAGTATGAGACAGTTGTTCTTACGTGGTTCAGGCCGCAAGGAGCATAACACCCTACTCCACGGTGGTTTGTATTGCTTGGTGAGTGTGTATACGCATGTGTGTGTATCAAAGATTCTGAGTCTGGTCCTTGTATCGGTGGTTGTCCATGCCTTTTATAACCAAGACTGGACGCCTTACAAGTGGGGTCCCGGGGCCCGACTGGTGGTCCCAGGGCGATCATATCCTAAAAGATCTAAGGCTTCCTATATAAGCTTATCTGAGCGTGACGGTGGAGACTCGCTGTCTTGTTGCCTTCCTTGTTAATAGCCCATGCACCGTTGCTGACGGTGGCAGATGGTGTCCCGTCAGCCCGCCTTGTTGCCGCAAGCTACCCACATGGTCAAGTGGGATAGGCCTGCAGCGCCTTCACTGTGATGTGATTAGTCGTAGCGGTCTTCTGACCGTTGGTGTGCTCTGCATCGTGAGTCGAAGGTGGGTGCGGTCCTTCAATGCGTGCTCTGGGTGGATCGCTCCAACTTCTAGCTCCCGCATCTTACCTTCTTGGGGTGCTGCGAGACACGTGGCATCGCTGTTGCAGGTCCTCATCGGGGAGGCTAGCCCTGGTCCTTCGTGGCATGTAGCAGCTCTGGGGCTTCCCAGGGCACGTGCCAGCTCCGCTCTCTCCTCAGAGGGAGGGCGCTTGGTCCGGCGCTCCAGGCTTCGTGATGGCCCTGGAGCTTCACCGAGGTTGTGTGGGTCTCTCCTCAACACGTGGCGCCTTGGGAGGTTATCTCCCCTGGGGACCTTTATCCCATCTTTCGTGCCCCACGTGGCAGCACTGGGGCTGGATCCCAAGGGAGACTAAGACCTCGATCGACAACTTCTAGATACGTGGTGTTGCCGGACTTGCCCTGATGTCTTCATCCTATGTGCGAGGGTACCCGGTCTGCTGGGTACCGACAAGTATGTTCTTTCAAGTTACGCTTTGAGTTATCGAATCAAGATTGAACGCTACAAAATACAATTTTTTATATAGTCAACACATCGACAAAACAACTGACAATCAGCATATGAATCTTGAATTGGATCTGATGACTAGGGTAGGTTAAATGTAATGTTAATTTCAGGCGCTGAAATTAGCACTCCCAATAACCAATATGTCCATATTCATGAGAGTTAGAAGGGACATTTTTTTTTCGGTCAACATGTCTTTCATGTGAAACGGCCAAAATACAGGAAGTAATAAATTACGTACCTGTTTAACTAAACGTGGTGAGACTGGTTTGCTGGTATTTAGGAGAGACGCTATGCGTAGTTGCTTTAGGGAGCTGTTTTTGGTAACATTTCACTGAAACACAATGTAACTGCAAGGTACATCTGAATATTTATGAGGACCAATTACCAAAATGTCAAATCCTAGTGCAACTTATACGATGAGGGTGTTAATAAGTATGCATGTAAAATCCATGCATTTAAATTCATGGCGCAAACAGCAGGACATAATCATGAGGAACAATACTCTCTCTGATTTGGATTCGTTCTAGGTTGTTTAACATTATTCGATCAAATACTCTTTTATTTTATGATTTATGACTAAGGAATCTGGGACAAACCAGTGTCATAACATGCAGTTCTCAGTCTTTCAATCCTCCTGTATAAGCCTCTCTTGTTACGCATAATTGTTAGTAAAAAGGACAAAAATGAGTTGATACAATAAGATGCAGAAAAATTTAATAGCAGAAAAAGAATATTCTATCCCTGAATGACAATAAACAACTATTTCCCGATCCCCAACAACTATGCTTTCGTACCAAGCATGAAGCATCTAAGGCACAGAATATCGGAAGAAAAAAATGTGAACTGATTCAAGCTAAATGACCAAGCAATTTTTTTTAATATTATAGAAGACAGAGCTACATTGCATACATGTTGCATCGTCATCCTATTCAGAAAGTCCATAGGTCCATATTTATTACAAAATGTTGTGTTTGTGTATGCCAGTATGGCAATAATGAGAAAAGAATTACACCTGGTCTTATAAGTTAGAACATGGTGAACCCTGCAGTGATATGCAGTCTTACCACTAATTCCAGAAAAAAGAGGCAATGCTTAAACAAATAGCATAATTCCCTACCTAATTTCAGTATTTCAGATTACAAAAATCCATGTATGAAATGGTGAATAGATGACAATGCTATCTGGACTAAAAATACATCCAGAGGCCATCAAGACAGCAGAAAGCAAACTAATGACATGATGTGTTTATGACTGGGACTCCTGTTTTTATTTGCAATTCTCATCCTTGCATCGTCGCTGATCAGCAATCATCGACTCAAAAACACCCAGAAGATCATCCAATTCCTTTGAATCCTCTCCTAGTTTTTTCATGGCAACAACTATGCTCTCAATGGTAGATAAGCACCCAGTCCTAGGTTCATGTCTCACTTCGCTATACAAGCTAACCCTGTCCGACTCCAGCTTCACGTGTGGTAGAAGTTGCAACCATGGATTTTCATGGTACATCCTTTGTGCTTTTGCCCAAGTGCCATCCAACACAATCAAATGTTGTACCTGACAAGCTGAAGCATCAATGCAGATTGCCCGCTGGCATGGAAATAACAGAGCGGATTTTGGTGGTATAGTGATTGAAAATTCCTCAAACTCTTTTACCTCTCCAGTAAATTTTGATTTATTCGTTTGTATCTTCGTGACGATAAAACCATTTGAAACAGCTGCTTGACCAAGTGAACCTCTTGATAGCCATCTGATTTTGGGTTTTACACCACGCTCAATGTCAATCCAGAGTTCCTCGTCTGTGTACTCAATTGTGCACTTCTCCATTTTTTTTCTAGTCCAATGTTGCCCGCGAGCAGCACTATCATCTCCTTTCTCATCGCCCACACTATTAGAATGGTGCATTGTGCCATTTATTTCCATGGTACCCCTAAACACAGAAACTAAATTACCATTATTCTTATATGCCAACCCCATATCACTTTCTTTATTGCTTCCACCATTAACAGCATTAACATCAGAATTTGCTACCTGGTTTTCTGCGGATCTAGGACTTTCAAGATCAGGAGGTTGTCCATCACCCTTTTTCGACCCAAATATCACATCACCGTTGTAGTCACAGCCAAGAGAATCAACCTCACAAATCAAAACGTCATCATGGACGTCCTCAAGATTCAAATTTTCATCAGAACCACCAAGACTCACGTCTTCCGTGCCCAAATCACCACAAGCATTGGGTGCTGTATTATCAAAATCGTAAGAAGCACCAAATTTTCTATCCGATTGAACACAAATTCCGTCAGGAGGCAAGGCGAGTTCAAATCTTTCACCTTCATATCGCTCAACGCCATCAACAATCTGCGTCATGATCTTACAGGGCCTGTCCCGACGACCACCATTCCCAACAGAGGCGACTGCAGCAACAGGATCGGCTATACCGCCACCGAGATTAGAGGCCGCAACGCTGCCGCCGTCTCCGAGCGTCGTGAGGACGAAGCGAGCGCAGTGATTGACGTCGGTGACCTGGGCGACGACGAGGTTGCGGAGGCCGAGGCGGGCGACTCGCGTGGAGTTGAGCGGATGGTAGGCTTCCATTGCGTGCTGCAGGACGGTGACGCCGACGGCAGTATCCACAGGAGGGGAGCGAAGCCGACCGCAGAGGCAGAGGCGGAGGGGCTTCGTGCAGACATCGCACATGGGGCGGCGCTGGCCGGGCTTCCGCGGATGCGAATCACTCTGGTTCGCCGCCGCCATGGTGAAAGTACAAGGGGACTGGCAGGTGAGGAGGTGAGGGCCGATTGGCGTTTATTGTGTTTTGGGAGGCTGATGATGGGTTATAGGGTGGGCATCCAGTTAACAGATACAATTCAGTTCGGTTTTTTTTTAATTGGGTTTTTATGAAATGGAAACTGTGGGTACCCGCTATGCCGGGTACCTTTGCACACAGGCTAAAAATATCTAATTGTCTTGCCTTCTTGGTGAGGCTGGATTCGAGGACGTCACGTGTCCAGAAGGTACGGACTCCTCCCTACTTCAGATATCGGATCCAGCGTTTCTACATGGACCTCAAGTCGGGGTTAAACTGCCCGAGGAGACGGGCTCCCAAGCGGCCACGTGTCCAACCAAACAAGATCCCGATCCTCCATAGGAGTGGACTCCGGTGCAGCGGCGTGGATAGAAGCACCAAGTCGATCGCCTCCCGCCTCTGCGCTCCGACTCAACCACGTGTCCCGCGGTACTGGAACCCTCGATCTACTCAAGAACGGGCTTTAGGGCTACCACATGGTCCGCGAATCGGGAGCTGATCTTCTGCAGAGGCTAGCTCCCGAGCTACTACGTACCCTGCAACTTGCCTTTGGAGGTGGGTTGCGGGAGTTAAGAGGGTGGTGCGCCTTGTCTAAATCAAGCATTAAAAACACGCGCCTTCTCCAGGCGTATGATACGACGCACGCCCACTCTCAAGTACCACTACGCTCAATCGCATCGTAGTGAAGACGTTGCAGGCCTATCCCACTACGCTAAGTGGGTAGCTTACGGCGACAGGAACAGTTGGACGGGACATTTCCTGCCATCATCAACGACTATGCAAGGGTCACTGGCGTCTGAGGCGGCAAGAAGGCATGTCTTCAATCCAACGTCAGAGGAGAATTATGCGAGAAGCCTTAGATCTTTAGAATAAGATCATCTCGGGGCCACCTGTCGGGACTCGAATCCCACTTGTAAGGCATCCGACCTTGTCTATAAAAGGACCGAACTACCACCGTGACAAGAATCCCCAATCTAACACATACACACGCTACACACTTGTACACACCAGCAATACAACCTTACCGTAGAGTAGGATATTACGCTCCGGCGGCTTGAATCACGTAAAACCATTGTCTCACCACTCTAATACGCGTAATATCTCCATTGAGGACTAAGCCCTACCAATCAAGAACCTCCGCGGGGTGCTCTCGTAGTAGGTCCAAGGGAAGTGTCGCAAGAACACTTCGACATTTTGCACACCAGGTATGGACTGTATCCTCAAAAAAGTGGTTGCGCTTTCACCGCAATGGTGTTCATAAAGCCTGTGGAAGGCGGTTTCTGTGGCCGTCGTCCGGTGACCAGATCCATCGCCCGAGCGACACATTTTGGTTCATCATGCCCCCGCACAGATGTTGCTGGCCAGGGCGGGGCATCCGGTCACATCCTGGCCCAGTCGGCGCCCCTCGAGCCACTGACTGCAAGCCCGGAGAGCGCTCTGGCAGCAGCCAGGGCCCTTCTCCACCACCCATCGTCCTTGAGCGCTTCCCAAGGAGCGGCTCAACAGTGAGTCCAAGACATCGACAACTTCATTGTTGCGGCCATCAATTCTCCTAACAGATGGAGGCATCACATGTTGCTATCTGAAAGCATCTAGGCCCCCATGAGGTATGGTTTTGGTGATTAATAACAACCATTGGACTTTACCAATGAATTTGTGGATGCAAGGTCTCTCATAATCACTCAATCAAATGAAATCAATATGTCATTGGAGACCCCTAAACAATCAATTTATGAGATCAAATCAATGATATGAAGACAAGAAGTGAAAGCTCTTATGACAAAGTCATTCAACCACAATTAATGACACTTAATGCTTGACAATCATCAGAAATATATTTCCAACAAAGTCTAAGAGGTAATTTGAGCAAGACACAAAAGAATCACTTGGAAACAACTCGAAGCAAACAAAATCAACTCACCGGATCAACCGATGTTTCTAGAGAACAACACATCGATCGAGTTGGTTCAGCAGAAGAAGAAGACCTCAGAACAAAGCACTCACCGGATCATCCGATGTTAAGGGCTAGGCTACATCAGTCCATCAGTACAGTTTCTAATATCCTTGGACCAAGTGTAGCACCGGATCATCCGATGTACAGAAATATACACATCGGTCAATCACTCTAGTAAGCATCAAGTTTGAGTCAATTCTGGAGGAAGAGCCACCGGATCATCCGATGAGAAGACAAGTGCAACATCGGTCTAACAACGGTCATATTTGACACAATGACGTCAATTAAAGTAAACTTGACCGATGATAACTAAAGGGGAGACATCGGATCATCCGATGTTCGCAGAAAAGTTTTGTCAGCCTACTTTTCCAACGGCTATTTCGTGGAGGCTGGCTATAAATATCCCATAAACCTGTCATTTCGATAAGTCTTGATCACCACACATTCTCAACACATCCACAAGCGTTCAAGACCAAGAGCCATCACTTCTACATCATTTCGACCACCTACACACCAAGAGATAGGCTAGAACTAGCTAGAGAGAGAGCTTGTGTGCCTCCATTCTGGGTGAGTGGAATCTCTAGGATAGTGAGAGCCTTAGGGGAGTGCTCCTTGGTGTTTGTAACTGTGAGAGACTTCCGGAGCTTGCCAAGATGTTTGTGGAAGCCCGGAGGGTCAAAGTTGTACAAGGCTTGAGCTCCACCTTGCTGAGGTTGGCAAACGGAGAAGAATAGTGGAGATCCCTCGTCTCGGTGACTTGGGTGTGGCTATACCCTTTGGTGGGTGCCACAACGTGGATGTAGGAAGATCTTGACGATCTTGCCGAACCACAGGAAAAAACCTCGTGTCTCCTCGGGAGTTTGCATCCTCTTCCTCTCCCTTACATTTATGCATTTTATATTCCGCGAAGTTGCTATTTACTTCAATGCATAGATTGTTTTGCGTAGGGAATTGGGCTTTTAGGAATTAAGTTTTATTGCTTAGATTTTTTAAAAAGAAAGCCCAATTCACCCCCCTCTTGAGCATTCGATCCTTACAATTGGTATCAGAGAAAGGTTGCTCATAGGATCATTCTAGCTTCACCGCTAGAGAGCTAAAATGGCCAAGGTTGGGGGTTCGGTTCCTATCTTCGAGGGCAAGAACTTTTCCTATTGTAAAGCACGCATGCGCGCTTATCTAGAGGCTATTGCTCCCGAAGTATGGGAAGCGACCCATGCGGGGTTTTGAGAACACAACTATGTTGGTGATCAAATTAAATTGGATGCTAAAGCTAGGAATGCAATATATGAATGTATTAGTCAAGATGTGTTTGCTAGGATTGCTAGCAAAGAAAAAGCTTGTGAAATTTGGGCTTGCTTAATAGAGATTCATGAGGGTTCTTCTCGAGTCAAGGAACTTAAATATCACATGCTTAAAGCAAAATATGATGAATTTAAGATGCTACCTCATGAAAATGTCAATGAGATGTTCTCTCGCTTGAATGTACTTATTGAAGAAATTAATGCTCTTGACATTGCTTCTCTTGGCAAGGGACTCATCAACCGCAAGATCCTCATGCTCCTTCCCAAGCCAAAGTACAACATCATCAACTCCATGCTTCAAAAGGAGTCTCTTGACCACATTGAAGTTTCGGAGCTCATTGGAGAAATTCACGCTCACGAGATGAGTGTACTTGGAATGATGGAGCAATCATCTTCAAAAACAATTGCTCTAAAGGCCTCCACCAAGAAAACAAGCCTCAAGAAGAAGAAGGTGGTTGATCCTAGCTCAAGTGAAGAAGAGCAAGCATCAAGTGAAGATGATGATGATGAGCTTGCATTGATGATGAGAAAGTCTCACGCTTGAACTCCAAGATTACTAAGAAGGGATACACCTTTGATCCCAAGAAGAAAGCGTTTCTACCAAGGAGAGATGATCACAAGACTTGCTACAATTGTGGTGATCAAGGCCACATCTCCTATGATTGTCCAAAACTGGACAAAAGAAGAGAGAACCACAAGAGCAAGCATCGCAAGCTTGAAGAAAGTGAAGATGATGAAGAAGAGGCCAAACCCAAACCAAGATCCTTTGGGAAGAGGAAACATGACAAGGGCAAGAAGGCAATACTCTTCCCAAAGAAGAGAAATGGCCCACAAAAGGTGTTCATGTGTGAGGCAAATGAATGGGTCACCGACGAAGAAACAAGAGATGAAGAGAGTGATGTGGAAGAAGAAAGTTTGGCCGGCCTCGCCATTGCCAACAATGATGACTCACCTCTTCATCCACCGCCCATGTGCCTCATGGCGAAAGGTAACACCAAGGTATTTGACGACTCTAGCGATGATGTGCTTTCCCCTGATGATTTAACATCTTTGATAAATGAATATCATGCTATCATTAAGAGGGAAAAGAGTAAGGTTAAAGCTCTTGAAGAAACTCGTGCTAGACTTGAGAGTGCTAACCTTGATTTGCTTGACAAGTATGAAAGCATACTCAAAGAGCATGACACGCTCAAATCTCATGTCAAGCAAATTGAGGAAGAAAAGGTTAAAATCAAGTTAGATAATCATGAGCTTAACTTAGCACACCAAACACTCTTAGAAGAGCACAACAAGTTAGTACAAGAACATCAAACACTTAACCTTGCTCATGACATGCTTGATCAAGAGTTGAAAAATATAAAGAAGCAAACTCTTAATCATAGGATATCCATTACTTCTCATGTCACTAATGCCTTGAACAAGTCTTTGTCTTTGAAAGCAAACGCTAGGGAGAAGGACTTGTTGAAAGAAATTGAGAGCCTCCGCACTACTGTGGCTAGAATTTCAAAAGGGGAAGTCAAACACAAGGAAATACTCTTCCAACAAGCAAAGGCCTTCAACAAGAGAGGACTTGGATCCTTCCCGGTGCCTAACAAAGGAAAGGTGCCCTCACCGGAGCTTAGAACAAGCTTCATCAAGGAAGTTGGTTCTTATTGCCAACATTGTGAGGTCACCGGTCACCACACAAGGGAGTGTCCTCTTCCTAACCGACCCTCTCCCAAGTTGCCCATTAATTACAAATCTACTTTCAATGATCGTTATTATCTCTTGAGTAAAGTAGATGGCAAGGTGAAGGCTAGGTTCATTAGCAAGGACATGAAGGGAATGAAGGGGAAGCTCCCCAAGCAACTTTGGGTCTCAAAGACACTTGTATCACACATACAAGGACCTAAGTTGGCTTGGGTGCCTAAAATTAAAAATTGAATTCATGTGTGTAGGTGAACTACAAAGCCGGAGGAAAGCATTGGGTACTCGATAGCGGGTGCACCCAACATATGACCGGCAATGATGGTATGTTCACCACCATAGAAAACCCCGACAATCATGAACAAGTCACCTTTGGTGATAACTCTAAGGGAAAGGTAATTGGGTTAGGTAAAATTGCTATTTCAAATGATTTATCCATTTCCAATGTTTTGTATGTCAGTCACTTAGTTTTAATTTACTTTCCATTGCACAACTATGTGATCTTGGACTAACATGCACATTTAGCAAAAATGATGTTGTTGTGAGTAGTGAAACAAGCCAAAACATAGTCTTCAAAGGATTTCGGCATGGACATCTCTACCTAGTAGATTTCTCCAACAAGAATGGTAGCTTGACCACTTGTCTTTTCACAAAGACAAGCTTGGGTTGGCTATGGCACCGATGCATAGCGCACATAGGGATGAGCAAACTCAAGAAGTCATTCAAGCTTGGGATGGTGACCGGCATGAAGGATGTTACATTTGAGAAGAACAAGCTTTGTAGCGCTTGTCAAGATGGGAAGCAAGTTGCTTCACACCACCCGATGAAGACAATGGTGTCAACCTCCAAGCCACTTGAACTACTCCACATGGACCTCTTCGGACCATCCACATATCAAAGCCTTGGCGGTAACCTCTATTGTCTCATTATAGTTGATGACTACTCTCGCTATGCTTGGACTTTATTTCTAAGTGACAAGAGTGAAACTCCGGAAGTATTCAAGACCTTCGCCAACCGCGCTCAAAGGGAATTTCAACCTCCCATCATCAAGGTCCGGAGTGACAACGACACCGAATTCAAGAACTACAACATTGGGGAGTGGTGTGACCGTGAAGGCGTGAAGCATGAGTTTTCGGCGACATACACCCCTCAACAAAACTGTGTCGTTGAAAGGAAGAACAAGACACTCATCACTATTGCGAGAGCAATGCTTGATGACTACGGCACGTCGGGGAAGTTTTGGGTCAAAGAAATCAACACGGCGTGCCATGCCACAAATAGGGTCTATCTCTATCGACTACTTCAAAAGACCCCGTACGAGCTTCTCATTGGGAGAAAGCCCAACATCTCCTACTTTCGAGTCTTTGGATGCAAGTGCTACATCTACCTCAAGAAAAGGCTCGGTAAGTTTGAAAGAAGATGTGATGTTGGTATATTTTTGGTTATGCATCAAACTCAAAAGCATATCGAGTATTCAACCAAACCTCCGGTTTAGTAGAGGAAAGTTGTGATGTTGAGTTTGATGAATCTAATGGCTCCCAAGAGGAGAGTTTTGGTCATGATATAATAGATGATGAGCCTCTACGAGAAGCCATGAAGAACATGACCATTGGAGACATCAAGCCTGAAGTTGAGGAGAGCCATGATCAAGGGAGAACTTCAAGTTCCAACATCAACACTTCAATGGCGCCTCAAGTTGACGAAGAAGAGAAGGATGATCCATTGCCGACTCAAGACTCACACGCCCAACAACATCAAGAAGAAGAAGAAGTCCATGATCAAGTCCAACCACAAGAGGAGCAACACGCATCACCATCACCAAGTGCTTCGCAACCACTTATGAGGCATGGACGCATCTCCAAGGCGCATCCGATGGACCAAATCATCGGAAATCCGTCAAGGGGTGTAAGTACACGTTCTCCCCATTTCGCTTCATTTTGTGAGCACTACTCGTTTGTTTCATGTGTAGAACCCACTCACATTGAGGAAGCACTCCAAGACCCAAATTGGGTGATGGCCATGCAAGAAGAACTCAACAACTTCATCCGCAATGAAGTTTGGGTGTTGGAGGAGCCACCCAAGGACAAGAACGTCATCGGAACAAAGTGGGTGTACCACAACAAACAAGACGAGAATGGCGTTGTGGTCCGCAACAGGGCAAGACTTGTGGCCAAAGGGTTCTCGCAAGTTGAAGGACTAGACTTTGGGGAGACATTTGCTCTGGTCGCCCAGCTAGAAGCCATCCGTATACTTCTTGCCTTTGCATCACATCATAAATTAGACTTTATCAAATGAATGTGAAAAGTTCATTTCTTAATGGTTACATTAACGAGCTTGTTTATGTTGAACAACCTCCCGGGTTTGAAGATTCGAGGAATCCTAATCATGTGTATAGGTTGCACAAGGCGCTCTAAGGGCTCAAGCAAGCACCTAGGGCGTGGTATGAACGGCTACGGGATTTCTTGATCATGCAAGGATTCAAGATCGGGAGGGTGGACACCACACTCTTCACCAAAGACATCAACGGAGATTTGTTCATTTGTCAAATTTATGTTGATGATATTATTTTTGGTTCAACTTACGAAGCTCTTAGCCATGAGTTTGGCAAAATGATGTCTAGGGAATTCGAGATGTCGATGATTGGAGAGCTCAACTTCTTCCTTGGATTTCAAATCAAGCAACTTCAAGAGGGGACCTTCGTCTATCAAGAGAAGTACACCAAGGACCTCTTGAAGAAATTTGAGATGGAAGATTGTAGCTCAAGAAGCACTCCAATGGCAACAAATTGTCATCTCGACGCGGATAAGGACAGTAAACCTATTGACCAATCTAACTACCGTTCTATGATTGGCTCATTGCTTTATCTTACTGCATCTAGGCCCGATATCATGTTTAGTGTATGCTTGTGTGCTCGCTTTCAAGCGGCACCTAAAGAATCGCATAGGAAGGCGGTCTTTAGGATACTTAGGTATCTTAAAGCATACCTCTAGTATGGGCTTGTGGTACCCTAAAGGTGCAAAATTCCATCTCTTGGGATACTCGGATTCGGACTTTGCCGGATGCCGCGTGGATCGCAAGAGTACCTCCGGTGGGTGCCACTTGCTTGGGCGTTCCCTAGTATCTTGGTCAAGCAAGAAGCAAAATTCCGCCGCCTTGTCCAAGGCGGAAGCGGAATATATTGCGGCCAGTGCATGCTGTGCCCAAATTCTTTATATGAAGCAAACCCTTTTGGACTTTGGTATTAAATTTGGTTGTGTGCCTCTCCTTTGTGACAATGAAAGTGCGGTTAAGATAGCTAAAAACCCCGTTCAACACTCCCGCACTAAGCACATTGATATTCGCCATCATTTCTTGAGGGACCATGAAGCTAAGGGAGACATCTCATTGCGAGGTGTTAGGTCCGAAGAACAATTGGCGGATATCTTCACTAAACCACTAGATGAGAAACCTTTTTCTAGGCTAAGAAGTGAGTTAAATGTGCTAGATGCAACGAACATCATGTAAGAATGCATCTCATATAGGTCTTGCCTAACTCTCAAAGGATAGGGGCGAGCAAGGGTTAGCTTGGGATGGAGGTTCTTTTGTGTTTCCCCAAGGTTTGGAGAGTGGATCTCCCTGAAGAAGCCTTTTAAAGGTTCAAATTTGGCAAGATAGATTAATTTTATGCCTTGCATGATGCCTGCCATATAGACTTGTAATTTCTTGCACTATAAAATTGCTTGGCATTGCATACGAGAGATTGTCACAAAGGGGAACCCACCTCATGAGAAAGAGACCTGTTTGAAATGCAACATCTCAACTCATATAAGGTGAAAAGAACAAAATGTTAGGTGCATTAATGCCTAGAGGAACATGCTTTAAAGAGATAGAAGTCTTCATACTCTAGCTCACAAAGCATGGTCCTTAAATTTTATTTGGATAATTTCCTTCCCATTTTTCTTCGGTGTTCTATTCGCTTTAAGGCTTAGCCAAGCTATTGGCATATTAGCATTTTTGAGGGGTAAGGGGTTGCCCAAAAAGTCCTAAGACATGTGTTTCTTATTGTTTGTTCGTTTGGTCAATTGACATATATGAGATGTTGCTGCTTTATAGTCATAGGATTATCTGATGCTTAGGTCAGACCATCATCGGATCAGTTGGCGTTCAAAAGCCAAGAGTCAGACCAGTCAGCAACACAAATCAACCAACGCGTTCATTTGGAGAAACATCGGTCCATCCGGTGTTTACAATTCTGGAGCCGTGATGAATTCCACCGATGATATTCCCTTCCACGTCGGACCATCTGGTGTCAACGACACCTTTTTGAATACCCTTACTGTAACATTCGACCGATGCTATCTCTTTGCACGTCGGTCCGTCTAATGTCAACGATACCTTTTTGAATACTCTTATTGTGCTATTCGACTGATGCGTCTAACGTTTAACGTCGGTCCATCCGGTGTTAAAGTTTCAGCTAGGGTTTGGGACCCACTATTTAAACGGCGCTTCGCCTCTTTTTCTTCTCTCCCCGATCCCGACTCACCCGCGCTCATCTTCGCCGCCGCCGACCTCCGGCCGCCGCTGCCATCGTCCAGCGCCACCGCCGCATCATCTAGCGCGGCCGCCACTCGCCTCCACCGTAGCCGCCGCCGCCGCTCCACCCTGCCGCCGCTCCACCCAAGTGCCGCCGCCTCTATCCACCACCACAGCCGCCCCACGCACACACCACCCTCTGCATCGTTGGTACCTCCACCGGTCGCCGATGCTAGGGTTTCCGACCGCATCAACCTTCGTGTCGCCGTTCTGTGCATCGTCGCAATGGCTCGTGACAAGAAGAACAAGGGCAAGGCCATTGCGGAGCCGGCCGCAAAGAAGCAGAAGCTCTCGAAGGAGGAGAAGAAGGCGTTGATGGCCACTCGCGCCGCCGAGGAGGATCTTTGAAGATCCGCAAGGCTCATCCGAGGCAGCCTCCCGTGATCGATGAGTCCGAGGCCGAAGAAGAGCCGGAAGTGCCCCTTGTTTGCCGGCACTCCGCCAGGACCCGTGGGGGTCATCCCACGGTAGCACCACATCCGAGACCGACGGATGCCGATCATCGTGAGAACAGGGAGGCCCAGAGAGCCGTCTACAAGATGGACACCACCGTTCATGTTGGTGAAGGTGTCCGGTTGACTGATTACCAGAAGATGAAGGCCAAGCAGCTAAGAAGGCTCACATGGAGTGTGCTGCTTGAGGAGTGGTACCCGCAGCCCAGAGAGGCTCTTGTGGACTGTCGTTTCTGGACTGTAACACAGGCGTCGCTCTATGAGACCTATAGACGCCGAGGCCACATGTTATTCCAGCATAACCTTCTGGATTGGGATCAGCTTGCCCTGGCAGCAGAGACAGAGATTCGCCCATACTTTGAGAGGTATCGCGGGCTGGTGCAGCTGATGTCCTATGAGAGGAGTGCTTATGTGGAGGATTGGGTACGTGTGTTCTACGCTACCCTATACGTCTCTGAGGGCCGCAGGTCGATTGACTTCATGTTCATGGGACAACATCATCATCTGACGAGACAGACGCTGACACAGCTGCTGGGAGTGGACCTGCGCGACACTTGCATGCATGAGAGAGTATATGGTCAGACAGACCCGCCGACGAGGCCGCTCACTGGAGGAGTGGCACCACCACTGGAGGAGATCCGCTCTCTGTTTGGACCGACCTTCTCTCCAGACCAGCCGAGGGTACCGGCACTACTGACTCCTGCTGCACGCACAGTGCACCTTGCCTTGCGCCGCACACTCTTGCCGAGGTCCGGGTACTTAGAGGGGTTCACCAGCCTACAGCAGACCCTCCTGTTCTACATCATGAACAGGATGGAGTTTGATATTGTGGACGTCCTCATATGCGAGATGTAGGATGTGATCACCGATGGAGTGGGCATGATGAGGCAGCTTGTGTATGGACACTGGATCAGCTACCTGCTCTCCGTGATGGTCCCTGAGGAGTCCGCCGTGCATGACCGTCTCACTGATGAGAGTGTCACACGGTTTAGCCACTACCGTGCTCCAGCTCCTGGAGACCGCCGCCTTGGCCATCCAATCGAGCATCAGGTCAGGGCTCGGCTATCTGAGGAGGACTGGTCGGATCTGGAGAAGGAGGATGAGAAGCTGGCAGAGGCAGAAGCTCAGGGTGAGGACCTGCAGCATATATGGTCCGAGAGCGACACTGATGACAGCATTGAGGAGTACTTTCCACCTCCTCCCTCACCCAGGCAGCACGATGCGGAGGCTGGAGGCTCTACAGTGCCACCCCCTACTCCACCTCCCGTCACAGAGGCACAGGTCTCTCAGCCGACTGAGCTCACCTCACTTCTTCAGTAGATGGTTGAGCAGCAGCGCTTGGACCGGCTTGCAGCTGAGCAGGCCCGAGCGGAGCAGGCCGCACGCCTTCTGGAGCTCCAGCAGCAGCAGCAGGAGATGCAGCACCAGATCGCCCGTGAGAGGCGAGAGGACACTGACCGACTGACTGGGCTGATCGACCAGATGCACCAGCGCTCCCTCGACCAGCAGTAGCAGACGCAGCAGGCGATGATGGGCATCCTGGGGTTGATCACCAACCTCTACACCCAGGCCGGGATTGCCCTGCCGTCGCAGCTGCCAGGCGTCGCTCCACCTCCACCTGTCCTTGATCCAGCTTCCGCTCAGGTGCCGACCACGCCGATCCCTTCGATCAGCATGTCTCCACTGCTGGCTCCCGGCGCACCGATTCACTCTCCACTGCCGGCCACGACACTGTTCTAGTAGACAACGACATCCGTCGTCAGTGCCCCTCCTCCAGCAGCTCCTACTCAGCAGGCACCGACGGCGGCTCCTACGACCCTGACAGCTCCCTCCACTTCTACTCCAGGCAGCAGTTTCGATGACAGCACTCCCGACGGTGACCAGTTCGTCATCACGCCTAGTACTCAGGGTCCTTAGGCACTCGGATCCCTTTTTTGTGTCTTGATGCCAAAGGGGGAGAAGAGTTAGAGGAGAGTCAGGGGGAGGATAGCTTAGCCTCAGGGGGAGCGTCCTAGCTGTAGGGGGAGTTTATCTTTATGAGTTATCTTTTGTAATTTGGTGTGTTTGCTGCTCATTTGCTACTTATTGAGCATTAATGAACTTGTCACTTATTCCAACTTTCGAGTTATTGATTGATTTTGAGCCTTCAAATTTTAAGTGTGATAATATTGTATTCACTGCATATCCTCTTAAGTTTCGCAGTATCAAATTCATTACTATTGTGCTTCAATTGTTGTGTTGTCATCAATCACCAAAAAGGGGGAGATTGAAAGCATCTAGGCCCCCATGAGGTATGGTTTCGGTGATTAATGACAACCATTAGACTTTACTAATGAATTTGTGGATGCAAGGTCTCTTATAATCACTCAATCAAATGAAATCAATATGTCATTGGAGACCCCTAAACAATCAATTTATGAGATCAAATCAATGATATGAAGACAAGAAGTGAAAGCTCTTATGACAAAGTCATTCAACCACAATTAATGACACTTAATGCTTGACAATCATCAGAAATATATTTCCAACAAAGTCTAAGAGGTCATTTGAGCAAGACACAAAAGAATCACTTGGAAACAACTCGAAGCAAACAAAATCAACTCACCGGATCAACCGATGTTTTCAGAGAACAACACATCGGTCTAGTTGGTTCAGCAGAAGAAGAAGACCTCAGAACAAAGCACTCATCGGATCATCCGATGTTAAGGGTTAGGCTACATCGGTCCATCAGTACAGTTTGTAATATCCTTGGACCAAGTGTAGCACCGGATCATCCGATGTACAGAAATATACACATCGGTCAATCACTCCAGTAAGCATCAAGTTTGAGTCAATTCTGGAGGAAGAGCCACCGGATCATCCGATGAGAAGACAAGTGCAACATCGGTCTAACAACGGTCATATCTGACACAATGACGTCAGCTAAAGTAAACTTGACCGATGATAACTAAAGGGGAGACATCGGATCATCCGATGTTCGTAGAAAAGTTCTGTCAGCCTACTTTTCCAACTGCTATTTCGTGGAGGCTGGCTATAAATACCCCCTAAACCTGTCATTTCGATAAGTCTTGATCACCAGGCATTCTCAACACATCCACAAGCGTTCAAGACCAAGAGCCATCACTTCTACATCATTTCGACCACCTACACACCAAGAGATAGGCTAGAACTAGCTAGAGAGAGAGCTTGTGTGCCTCCATTCTGGGTGAGTGGAATCTCTAGGATAGTGAGAGCCTCAAGGGAGTGCCCCTTGGTGTTTGTAACTGTGAGAGACTTCCAGAGCTTGCCAAGGCATTTGTGGAAGCCCAGAGGGTCGAAGTTGTACAAGGCTTGAGCTCCACCTTGCCGAGGTTGGCAAACGGAGAAGAATAGTGGAGATCCCTCGTCTCGGTGACTTGGGTTTGGCTATACCCTTTGGTGGGTGCCACAACGTGGATGTAGGAAGATCTTGACGATCTTGCCGAACCACGGGAAAAATCCTCGTGTCTCCTCGGGAGTTTGCATCCTCTTCCTCTCCCTTACATTTATGCATTTTATATTCCGCGAAGTTGCTATTTACTTCAATGCATAGATTGTTTTGCGTAGGGAATTGGGCTTTTAGGAATTAAGTTTTATTGTTTAGATTTTTTAAAAAGAAAGCCCAATTTGCCCCCCTCTTGGGCATTCGATCCTTATAATTGGTATCAGAGCAAGGTTGCTCATAGGATCATTCTAGCTTCACCGCTAGAGAGCTAAAATGGCCAAGGTTTGGGGTTCGGTTCCTATCTTCGAGGGAAATAACTTTGCCTATTGGAAAGCACGCATGCGCGCTTATCTAGAGGCTATTGCTCCCGAAGTATGGGAAGCGACCCACACGGGGCTTGGAGAACACAACTATGTTGGTGATCAAATTAAATGGGATGCTAAAGCTAGGAATGCAATCTATGAATGTTTTAGTCAAGATGTGTTTGCTAGGATTGCTAGCAAAGAAAAAGCTTGTGAAATTTGGGCTTTCTTAATAGAGATTCATTAGGGTTCTTCTCGAGTCAAGGAACTTAAATATCACATGCTTAAAGCAAAATATGATGAATTTAAGATGCTACCTCATGAAAATGTCAATGAGATGTTCTCTCGCTTGAATGTACTTATTGAAGAAATTAATGCTCCTGACATTGCTTCTCTTGGCAAGGGACTCATCAACTGCAAGATCCTCATGCTCCTTCCCAAGCCAAAGTACAACATCATCAACTCCATGCTTCAAAAGGAGTCTCTTGACCACATTGAAGTTTTGGAGCTCATTGGAGAAATTCACGCTCATGAGATGAGTGTACTTGGAATGATGGAGCAATCATCTTCAAAAACAATTGCTCTAAAGACCTCCACTAAGAAAACAAGCCTCAAGAAAAAGAAGGTGGTTGAGCCTAGCTCAAGTGAAGAAGAGCAAGCATCAAGTGAAGATGATGATGATGAGCTTGCATTGATGATGAGAAAGTTCTCACGCTTGAACTCCAAGATTACTAAGAAGGGATACACCTTTGATTCCAAGAAGAAAGCGTTTCTACCAAGGAGAGATGATCACAAGACTTGCTACAATTGTGGTGATCAAGGCCACATCTTCTATGATTGTCCAAAACTGGACAAAAAAAGAGAGAACCACAAGAGCAAGCATCGCAAGCTTGAAGAAAGTGAAGATGATGAAGAAGAGGCCAAACCCAAACCAAGATCCTTTGGGAAGAGGAAACATGACAAGGGCAAGAAGGCAAGACTCTTCCCAAAGAAGAGAAATGGCCCACAAAAGGTGTTCATGTGTGAGGCAAATGAATGGGTCACCGACGAAGAAACAAGTGATGAAGAGAGTGAAGTGTAATAAGAAAGTTTGGCCGGCCTCGCCATTGCCAACAATGATGACTCAGCTCTTCGTCAACCGCCCATGTGCCTCATGGCGAAAGGTAACACCAAGGTATGTGATGACTCTAGCGATGATGAGCTTTCCCCTGATGATTTAACTTCTTTGATAAATGAATATCATGCTATCATTAAGAGGGAAAAGAGTAAGATTAAAGCTCTTGAAGAAACTCGTGCTAGACTTCAGAGTGCTAACCTCGATTTGCTTGACAAGTATGAAAGCATACTCAAATAGCATGACACGCTCAAATCTCATGTCAAGCAAATTGAGGAAGAAAAGGCTAAAATCAAGTTAGATAATCATGAGCTTAACTTAGCACACCAAACACTCTTAGAAGAGCACAACAAGTTAGTACAAGAACATGAAACACTTAACCTTGCTCATGATGTGCTTGATCAAGAGTTGAAAAATATAAAGAAGCAAACTCTTAATGATAGGATATCCAGTACTTCTCATGTCACTAATGCCTTGAACAAGTCTTTGTCTTTGAAAGCAAACGCTAGGGAGAAGGACTTGTTGGAAGAAATTGAGAGCCTCCGCACTAGTGTGGCTAGACTTTCAAAAGGGGAAGTTAAACACAAGGAAATACTCTTACAACAAGCAAAGGCCTTCAACAAGAGAGGACTTGAATCCTTCCCGGTGCCTAACAAAGGAAAGGTGCCCTCACCGGAGCTTAGAACAAGCTTCATCAAGGAAGTTGGTTCTTATTGCCAACATTGTGAGGTCACCTGTCACCACACAAGGGAGTGTCCTCTTCCTAACCGACCCTCTCCCAAGTTGCCCATTAATTACAAATCTACTTTCAATGATCATTATTATCTCTTGAGTAAAGTAGATGGCAAGGTGAAGGCTAGGTTCATTGGCAAGGACATGAAGGGCATGAAGGGGAAGCTCCCCAAGCAACTTTGGGTCCCAAAGACACTTGTATCACACATACAAGGACCTAAGTTGGCTTGGGTGCCTAAAATTAAAAATTGAATTCATGTGTGTAGGTGAACTACAAAGCCGGAGGAAAGCATTGGGTACTCGATAGCGGGTGCACCCAACATATGACCGGCAATGATGGTATGTTCACCACCATAGAAAACCTCGGCAATCATGAACAAGTCACCTTTGGTGATAACTCTAAGGGAAAGGTAATTGGGTTAGGTAAAATTGCTATTTCAAATGATTTATCCATTTCCGATGTTTTGTATGTCAAGTCACTTAGTTTTAATTTACTTTCCATTGCACAACTATGTGATCTTGGACTAACATGCACATTTAGCAAAAATGATGTTGTTGTGAGTAGTGAAACAAGCCAAGACATAGTCTTCAAAGGATTTAGGCATGGACATCTCTACCTAGTAGATTTCTCCAACAAGAATGCTAGCTTGACCACTTGTCTTTTCACAAAGACAAGCTTGGGTTGGCTATGGCACCGATGCATAGCGCACATAGGATGAGCAAACTCAAGAAGTCATTCAAGCTTGGGACGGTGACCGGCGTGAAGGATGTTACATTTGAGAAGAACAAGCTTTGTAGCGCTTGTTAAGCCGAGAAGCAAGTTGCTTCACACCACCCGATGAAGACAATGGTGTCAACCTCCAAGCCACTTGAACTACTCCACATGGGCCTCTTCGGACCATACACATATCACAGCCTTGGCGGTAACCTCTATTGTCTCATTATAGTTGATGACTACTCTCGCTATGCTTGGACTTTATTTCTAGGTGACAAGAGTGAAACTCCGTAAGTATTCAAGACCTTTGCCAACCGCGCTCAAAGGGAATTTCAACCTCCCATCATCAAGGTCCGGAGTGACAACGACACCAAATTCAAGAACTACAACATTGGGGAGCGGTGTGACCGTGAAGGCGTGAAGCATGAGTTTTCGGCCACATACACCCCTCAACAAAACGGTGTCATTGAAAGGAAGAACAAGACACTCATCACTCTTGCGAGAGCAATGCTTGATGACTACGGCACGTCGGAGAAGTTTTGGGCCGAAGCAATCAACACGGCGTGCCATGCCGCAAATAGGGTCTATCTCCATCGACTACTTCAAAGGACCCCGTACGAGCTTCTCATTGGGAGAAAGCCCAACATCTCCTACTTTCGAGTCTTTGGATGCAAGTGCTACATCTACCGCAAGAAAAGGCTCGGTAAGTTTTAAAGAAGATGTGATGTTGGTATATTTCTTGGTTATGCATCAAACTCAAAAGCATATTGAGTATTCAACCAAACCTCCGATTTAGTTGAGGAAAGTTGTGATGTTGAGTTTGATGAATCTAATGGCTCCCAAGAGGAGAGTTTTGGTCATGATGAAATAGATGATGAGCCTCTACGAGAACCCATGAAGAACATGACCATTGGAGACATCAAGCCTGAAGTTGAGGAGAGCCATGATCAAGGGGGAGCTTCAACTTCCAACATCAACACTTCAATGGCGCCTCAAGTTGACGAAGAAGGGAAGTATGATCCATTGCCGACTCAAGACTCAAAAGCCCAACAACATCAAGAAGAATAAGAAGTCCATGATCAAGTCCAACCACAAGAGGAGAAACACGCATCACCATCGCCAAGTGCTTCGCAACCACTTATGAGGCATGGACGCATCTCCAAGGCGCATCCGATGGACCAAATCATCAGAAATCCGTCAAGGGGTGTAAGTACACATTCTCGCCATTTCGCTTCATTTTGTGAGCACTACTCGTTTATTTCATGTGTAGAACCCACTCACATTGAGGAAGCACTCCAAGACCCAAATTGGGTGATGGCCATGCAAGAAGAACTCAACAACTTCATCCACAATGAAGTTTGGGTGTTGGAGGAGCGACCCAAGGAGAAGAACGTCATCGGAACAAAGTGGGTGTACCGCAACAAACAAGACCAGAATGGCGTTGTGGTCCGCAACAAGGCAAGACTTGTGGCCAAAGGGTACTCGCAAGTTGAAGGACTAGACTTTGGGGAGACATTTGCTCCGGTCGCCCAACTAGAAGCCATCCGTATACTTCTTGCCTTTGCATCACATCCTAATATTAGACTTTATCAAATGGATGTGAAAAGTGCCTTTCTTAATGGTTACATTAACGAGCTTGTTTATGTTGAACAACCTCCCGGGTTTGAAGATCCGAGGAATCCTAATCATGTGTATAGGTTGCACAAGGTGCTCTACGGCTCAAGCAAGCACCTAGGGCGTAGTATGAACGACTGCGGGATTTCTTGATCATGCAAGGATTCAAGATCAGGAGGGTGGACACCACACACTTCACCAAAGACATCAACATAGATTTGTTCATTTGTCAAATTTATGTTGATGATATTATTTTTGGTTCAACTAACGAAGCTCTTAGCCATGAGTTTGGCAAAATGATGTCTAGGGAATTCGAGATGTCGATGATTGGAGAGCTCAACTTCTTCCTTGGATTTCAAATCAAACAACTTCAAGAGGGGACCTTCGTCTATCAAGAGAAGTACACCAAGGACCTCTTGAAGAAATTTGAGATGGAAGATTGTAGCTCAAGAAGCACTCCAATGGCAACAAATTGTCATCTCGACGCGGATAAGGACGGTAAACCTATTGACCAATCTAACTACCATTCTATGATTGGCTCATTGTTTTATCTTACCACACCTAGGCCCGATACCATGTTTAGTGTATGCTTGTGTGCTCGCTTTCAAGCGGCACCTAAAGAATCGCATAGGAAGGCAGTCTTTAGGATACTTAGGTATCTTAAGCATACCCCTAGTATGGGCTTGTGGTACCCTAAAGGTGTAAAATTCCATCTATTGGGATACTCGGATTCGGACTTTGCCGGATGCCGCGTGGATCACAAGAGTACCTCCGGTGGGTGCCACTTGCTTGGGCGTTCCATAGTATCTAGGTCAAGCAAGAAGCAAAATTCCGTCGCCTTGTCCACGGCGGAAGCGGAATATATTGCGCCTGGTGCATGTTGTGCCCAAATTCTTTATATGAAGCAAACCCTTTTGAACTTTGGTATTAAACTTGGTTGTGTGCCTCTCCTTTGTGACAATGAAAGTGCGGTTAAGATAGCTAAAAACCCCGTTCAACACTCCCGCACTAAGCACATTGATATTCGCCATCATTTCTTGAGGGACCATGAAGCTAAGGGAGACATCTAATTGCGAGGTGTTAGGTCCGAAGAACAATTGGCGGATATCTTCACTAAACCACTAGATGATAAAACTTTTTCTAGGCTAAGAAGTGAGTTAAATGTGCTAGATGCAACGAACGTCATGTAAGAATGCATCTCATATAGGTCTTGCCTAACTCTCAAAGTATAGGGGTGAGCAAGGGTTAGCTTGGGATGGAGGTTCTTTTGTGTTTCCCCAAGGTTTGGAGAGTGGCTCTCCCTGAAGAAGCCTTTGAAAGGTTCAAATTTGGCAAGATAGATTTATTTTATGCCTTGCATGATGCCTGCCATATAGACTTGTAATTTCTTGCACTATAAAATTGCTTGGCATTGCATACGATAGATTGTCACAAAGGGGAACCCACCTCATGAGAAAGAGACTTGTTTGAAATGCAACATCTCAACTCATATAAGGTGAAAAGAACAAAATGTTAGGTGCGTTAATGCCTAGAGGAACATGCTTTAAAGAGATAGAAGTCTTCATACTCTAGCTCACAAAGCATGGGCCTTAAATTTTATTTGGATAATTTCCTTCCCATTTTTCTTCGGTGTTCTATTTGCTTTAAGTCTTAGCCAAGATATTGGCATATGAGCATTTTTGAGGGGTAAGGGGTTGCCCAAAAAGTCCTAAGACATGTGTTTCTCATTGTTTGTTCGTTTGGTCAAAGGACATATATGGGATGTTGCTGTTTTGTAGTCATAGGATTATCTGATGCTTAGGTCAGACCATCATCGGATCAGTTGGTGTTCGAAAGCCAAGAGTCAGACCAGTCAGCAACACAAATCAACCGACGCGTTCATTTGGAGAAACATCGGTCCATACGGTGTTTACAATTCTGGAACCATGATGAATTCCACCGATGATATTCCCTTCCACGCCGGACCATCCGGTGTCAACGGCACCTTTTTGAATACCCTTACTGTAACATTCGACCGATGCTATCTCTTTGCACTTCAGTCCATCCGATGTCAACGGTACCTTTTTGAATACCCTTACTGTGCTATTCGACCGATGCGTCTAACGTTTAACGTCGGTCCATCCAGTGTTAAAGTTTCGGCTAGGGTTTGGGACCCACTATTTAAACAGTGCTTCGCCTCTTTTTCTTCTCTCCCCGATCCCGACTCACCCGCACTCATCTCCGCCGCCGCCGACCTCCGGCCACCGCCGCCATCCTCCAGCGCCGCCACCACATCATCTAGCGCCGCCGCCACTCGCCTCCACCGCAGCCGCCGCCGCCGCTCCACCCTGCCGCCGCCGCCGCTCCACCCAAGCACCGCCGCCACCTCTCTCCACCACCACAGCCGCCCCAAGCACACACCACCCTCTACGTCATTGGTACCTCCACAGGTCGCCGACGCTAGGGTTTCCGACCGCATCAACCTTCGTGTCGCCATTCCGTGCATCGTCGACTTCGTTCACGCGCTTTGCCTCGTCGCAATGGCTCGTGACAAGAAGAACAAGGGCAAGGCCATTGCGGAGCCGGCCGCAAAGAAGCAGAAGCTCTCGAAGGAGGAGAAGAAGGCGTTGATGGCCGCTCGCGCCGCTGAGGAGCGAGAGCGTGGCCGAGGAGGATCTTTAAGGATCCGCAAGGCTTGTCCGAGGCAACCTCCAGTGATCGATGAGTCTGAGGCCGAAGAAGAGCCGGAAGTGCCCCTTGTTCACCGGCGCTCCGCCAGGACCCGTGGGGGTCATCCCGCGGCAGCACCACGTCCGAGACCGACGGCTGCCGATCGTCATGAGGACAGGGAGGCCCAGAGAGCCATCTACGAGATGGACACCACCGTTCATGTTGGTGAAGGTGTCCGGTTGACTGATTACCAGAAAATGAAGGCCAAGCAGCTAAGAAGGCTCAGATGGAGTGTGCTGCTTGAGGAGTGGTACCCACAGCCCAGAGAGGCTCTTGTGGAAAGTCGTTTTTGGACTGTAACACAGGCGTCGCTTTACGAGACCAATAGACGCCGAGGCCACAAGTTATTCCAGCATAACCTTCTGGATTGGGATCAGCTTGCCCTGGCAGTAGAGACAGAGATTCGCCCATACTTTGAGAGGTATCGTGGGCTGGTGCAACTGATGTCCTATGAGAGGAGTGCTTATGTGGAGGATTGGGTACGCGTGTTCTACGCTACCCTATACGTCTCTGAGGGCCGCAGGTCGATTGACTTCTTGTTCATGGGACAACATCATCATCTAACGAGACAGACGCTGGCACAACTGCTGGGAGTGGACCTGCATGACACTTGCGTTCATGAGAGAGTATATAGTCAGGCAGACCCGCCGAGGAGGCCGTTCACTGGAGGAGTGGCACCACCACTGGAGGAGATCCGCTCTCTGTTTGGACCGACCTTCTCTCCGGACCAGCCGAGGGTACCGGCACTACTGACTCCTGCTACGCGCACAGTGCACCTTGCCTTGCGCCGCACACTCTTGCCGAGGTCCGGGTACTTAGAGGGGTTCACCAGCCTACAGCAGACCCTCCTGTTCTACATCATGAACGGGATGGAGTTTGATATTGTGGACGTCCTCATATGCGAGATGCAGGATGTGATTACCGATGGAGTGGGCATGATGAGGCAGCTTGTGTATGGACACTGGATCAGCTACCTGCTCTCCATGATGGTCCCTGAGGAGTCCGCCGTGCATGACCGTCTCACTGACGAGAGTGTCACACGGTTTAGCCACTACCGTGCTCCAGCTCCTGGAGACCGCCGCCTTGGCCGTCCAGTCGAGCGTCAGGTCAGGGCTCGACTATCTGAGGAGGACTGGTCGGATCTGGAGAAGGAGGATGAGAGGATGGTAGAGGCAGAAGCTCAGGGTGAGGAGCTGCAGCATATATGGTCCGAGAGCGACACTGATGACAACATTGAGGAGTACTTTCCACCTCCTCCCTCACCCAGGCAGCACGACGCGGAGGCTGGAGGCTCTATAGTGCCACCCCCTACTCCACCTCCCATCACAGAGGCACAGGTCTCTCAGCCGACTGAGCTCACCTCACTTCTTCAGCGGATGGTTGAGCAACAATGCTTGGACCGACTTGCAGCTGAGCAGGCCCGAGCGGAGCAGGCCGCACGCCTTCTGGAGCTCCAGCAGTAGCAGCAGGAGATGCAGTGCCAGATCACCCGTGAGAGGCGAGAGGACACTGACCGACTGACTGGGCTGATCGACCAGATGCACCAGCGCTCCCTCGACCAGCAGCACCAGACGCAGCAGGCGATGATGGGCATCCTGGGGTTGATCACCAACCTCTACACCCAGACCGGGATTGCCCTGCCGTTGCTGCTGCCAGGCGTCGCTCCACCTCCACCTGTCCTTGCTCCAGCTGCCGCTCCGGTGCCGACCACACCGATCCCTTCGATCAGCATGTCTCCACCGCTGGCTCCCAGCGCACCGATTCACTCTCCACTGCCGGCAACGACACTGTTCCAGCAGACGCCGGCATCCGTCGTCAGTGCCCCTCCTCCAGCAGCTCCTACTCAGCAGGCACCGACGGCGGCTCCTACGGCTCCGACAGCTCCCTCCACTTCTACTCCAGGCAGCAGTTCTGACGACAGCACTCCCGATGATGACCAGTTCGTCATCGCGCCTAGTACTCAGGGTCCTCAGGCACTCGGATCCCTTTTTGGTGTCTTGATGCCAAAGGGGGAGAAGAGTTAGAGGAGAGTCAGGGGGAGGATAGCTTAGCCTCAGGGGGAGCATCCTAGCTGTAGGGGGTGTTTATCTTTATGAGTTATCTTTTGTAATTTGGTGTGTTTGCTGCTCATTTGCTACTTATTGAGCATTAATGAACTTTTCACTTATTCCCACTTTCGAGTTATTGATTGATTTTGAGCCTTCAAATTTTAAGTGTGATAATATTGTATTCACTGCATATCCTCTTAAGTTTCGCACTATCAAATTCATTACTATTGTGCTTCAATTGTTGTGTTGTCATCAATCACCAAAAAGGGGGAGATTGAAAGCATCTAGGCCCCCATGAGGTATGGTTTCGGTGATTAATGACAACCATTGGACTTTACTAATGAATTTGTGGATGCAAGGTCTCTCATAATCACTCAATCAAATGAAATCAATATGTCATTGGAGACCTCTAAACAATCAATTTATGAGATCAAATCAATGATATGAAGACAAGAAGTGAAAGCTCTTATGACAAAGTCATTCAACCACAATTAATGACACTTAATGCTTGACAATCATCAGAAATATATTTCCAACAAAGTCTAACATGTCATTTGAGCAAGACACAAAAGAATCACTTGGAAACAACTTGAAGCAAACAAAATCAACTCACCGGATCAACCGATGTTTCCAGAGAACAACACATCGGTCGAGTTGGTTCAGCAGAAGAAGAAGATCTCAGAACAAAGCACTCACCGGATCATCCGATGTTAAGGGCTAGGCTACATCAGTCCTTCAGTACAATTTGTAATATCCTTGGACCAAGTGTAGCACCGGATCATCCGATGTACATAAATATACACATCGGTCAATCACTCCAGTAAGCATCAAGTTTGAGTCAATTCAGGAGGAAGAGCCACCGGATCATCCGATGAGAAGACAAGTGCAACATCGGTCTAACAACGGTCATATCTGACACAATGACGTCAGCTAAAGTAAACTTGACTGATGATAACTAAAGGGGAGACATCGGATCTTCCGATGTTCGCAGAAAAGTTCCGTCAGCCTACTTTTCCAACTGCTATTTCATGGAGGCTGGCTATAAATACCCCCTAAACCTGTCATTTCGATAAGTCTTGATCACCAAACATTCTCAACACATCCACAAGCGTTCAAGACCAAGAGCCATCACTTATACATCATTTCGACCACCTACACACCAAGAGATAGGCTAGAACTAGCTAGAGAGAGAGCTTGTGTGCCTCCATTCTGGGTGAGTGGAATCTCTAGGATAGTGAGAGCCTCAAGGGAGTGCCCCTTGGTGTTTGTAACTGTGAGAGACTTCCGGAGCTTGCCAAGGCGTTTGTGGAAGCCCGGAGGGTCAAAGTTGTACAAGGCTTGAGCTCCACCTTGCCGAGGTTGGCAAACGGAGAAAAATAGTGGAGATCCCTCGTCTCGGTGACTTGGGTGTGGCTATACCCTTTGGTGGGTGCCACAACGTGGATGTAGGAATATCTTGACGATCTTGCCGAACCACAGGAAAAATCCTCGTGTCTCCTCGGGAGTTTGCATCCTCTTCCTCTCCCTTACATTTATGCATTTTATATTCCGCGAAGTTGCTATTTACTTCAATGCATAGATTGTTTTGTGTAGGGAATTGGGCTTTTAGGAATTAAGTTTTATTGCTTAGAATTTTTAAAAAGAAAGCCCAATTCACCCCCCCTCTTGGGCATTCGATCCTTACACTATCGCGCACGTCATCCATCGACTGTTGCACCGCCGCCTCCCGTTCCATCGACCGTCGTCAAGCTCAGATAGATGGTTGCGTCATCATGAAGCAGCTGCGGGAGAGATTGCGCAACCTTGACACCGAATACGACCCTTAAGGAGCTGAGCAGGAGGCGTCCTCCGTCCTAGGTGCATCACAGGTAAACCCTCTGCCGCTGCCTCACAAGGATTATGTTGGGTCGACAGCCACCCTGAGTACTCTGTGCAGCAGGTGCTGCAGCAGTACTTGGCCCAGCCTGTACCACAACAGCAGCACATGGGATAGCCGGTACCACAACAGCAGGCTCTACAGCAGCCGCACGTTGCGCAACAAACCCCCTTAGAATATGCTATTCTGTACGCCTCTCTGGCAAAGCCTATCGGAGGGTGCACAACCTTGGCTCCATACCTCCATCTAACGTTATGGCCGCGCAAGTTATGGCCACACCTACCAGAGAAGTTTGACAGAAGCGGCAACCCAGCCGAGTTCCTGCAGATCTACGCCATGACACTCCTTGCTGCAGGAGCGGATGAGCTCATCCTGGCGAACTACTTCCCCATTGCTCTGACCGGCTCGGCCTGGTCATGGCTGGTGAACTTGCCCAAGGGGTCCATAACCTCTTGAGATGAGCTCTACCGGTTGTTTACGGCGAACTTCAGCAGCTCCTACACGCGTCCCGACACCAAGCTCAAGCTCCACACCATGCAACAACAACCAAAGGAGACACTGCAATCATTCATCCAACGTTTCTCCCAGGTACACAACTCCATCTTTAAAATCTTCAGTGCTTCTATCATAGTGGCATTATGACAGGGAGTGCGTGACAGGAAGATGCTCGAGAAGTTAGCCATGCACAACATGCAAGATGTCTCTGAGGTCTTCTCCATCACCGACTGGTGCACCAGAGTGACAGAAGGTCGTGACTGGCACATCCAGCATGCCCCCGAGGTAGGCGGGACAGACCAGGCTGGCGAAGGTGCCCTTACCCTGGGTAGCGTCTGTGAGACCTATGTATGCTGAATACATTGGCTTTGACAATAAAAGTTTTGAATGCTGCCATAACATCTTTTTAGCATGGTGCGACTCTAGCTCCGAGCTTCTGCAAGGTCTGACAATAGGTCCGACTTTCTTTGTCTAGGTCCGACATGTTTTTGGGTAGCTCTGGTGAGCTTTTTCTTTAGCTCTGGCATGTCTTTGATAGCTTCGGCATGTCATTGTTAAGCTCTAATATGTTTTGATAGGTCTGACTTATGTTGGTTAGCTCTGACATGTTTTTCAAGCTCCGATGTTAGGTTGTACTAGCTTTGGTAAGCTCTGACGCTAGGTTGTACTAGCTTTGGTAAGCTCCGGCTCAAGCTCCGGTTAGCTTTGGCAAGGTCCGGTGCTTGATCGCAGTGTTTCTGCTTTTATCTTGCAATGTTTCGAACTTGCTTTACACTTATGGAAAGGTTGCTTAGTATTATTTTACTAAGTTTTCGGTGTGTTTTGGTGGTTAAGACTTATATCATTTTGCTATGGTTTGCAACATGCTTATGTGAGGTGCTCACATAAGATGTTGTAGTTTCGGAACTAACGAGAGTCAAGTCGAGGACTTGTGCTCGGAAGTATTGGTTGTTTATTCATGTGCAGGTGTTGCTTGAGTTCAAGACATGGCTGGTGACAGGATCCATTGAACTAGTCTTAGGGAGAAGATGAGGTTCAACAACCGAGTTCAAGAGGAATTGTGGTTGAGTTGATCGGGAGGTCGCGCAACATGTATGAATCAAGAACAATGCATATGAAGGTATCGTGGATATTGTTGAAAGATGTTTGCACGTGTGCAAGAAGTGCATGGACATGGCTACATGGTTCTGAGGCATGATCAAGAGATGTGGACATAAATAATTGGGTGGAAAGGTCCAATCGACTAGGCTATGGACTAAAACTGCGGCTGAGTCGTGTTTGACTCAAATATGGAAAGATTTGAGTGGGTTATGATAAGATTTCGTGTGGGTCACAAATTTGAGTTGTTTTAGGAATGTGGGATACGTTCCTAAGGTGTTTGGAAGTCTTAAAATTGCTTCTATTTGTGTATAGAAGAGTCCTAAGCAGTTATGGAAAGTTTCAATTCCTCATTTAAGTAGGATGGAGTCCTAGTTTGAGTTGAGTTGGCCTTTGGGCTGGTTATATAAGCAAGGGAGGCCAGAGCTCATGTGAGAGGACTTTTGGGTTGTTACTCTTTTGTTCTATTGAATAAAATTCATATTTTGAAGGAATTTTTGTGCCTTGTTCGTCCGACTTGTTCCAGACAAGTTTTACTTGTCGAGTTTCTGCACAGCACTATCTTTCGTCGGTGGTTTTATGATAACTCAAGTTTTACATATACTATTGACATGGTTCATTTTGAGTTGTCTTCAAAACTTGATTATCTACCATCTATCAAAATTTCACGTTCGTTGGATTTGTGGTTTTTAATCTACACGAGTTTTTTTTTGCAGTGTTTCAAAACTGTTTTTCTCGGGTAGGACAGATTGACCTTTGTTCGATCTTTCAATCATAAATTGAGTTTCTCTCAACGGATTTGAGTGATTCTTGTTGTGCCTTCTTTGTGACTTGGTTCTCTCTGATATCTATCACTTTTTTCATGGTGAAACACGTTTAGATTAGTTGCACACACTATTTCTTTAACGGATCATTTTTCTGCCGAAGGGGTTGGGATTTGATTGTTTCCGCTGCGTAAGATTTTTAAATCTACCATTCACCCCCTCTAGTAGATTTTCACGTGATCTTCAATCCTACAATTGGTATCAGAGCCATAGTGCTCTAATATTTGTGATTTGCATGTGTTTTGACTAATCATTATGCAAAAATACTCCGCAAAACCTTGTGTCTTTAGTGGTATTGATTTCCAGGTTTGGAAGGCATGCATGGAAGCCTTCATCCAGGGTCAAGGCTTCGCAATATGGGAGAAGGTATACAAGCCTTACGAAGTGTCATCAAACGATCAAGTTACAGCTACAAATCTGACAGATGTCGACAACAACAACAAGCCTCAGAACTTGATCATACAAGGATTAACTCAAAGCGACTTCGACCGTGTTGCACACCTCCGATCTGCATATGATGTGTGGAAAGCACTTTGTGACTACCACGAAGGATCCAACATGATCAAGTAGGTAAGGCAAGACATGTTCATGAAAGAATACATGCGCTTCGAGATGCAACCCGGTGAGTCTATTGATGACCTTTTTGCTCGCTTTAATAAAATTCTCAGCAACTTGCGTAGTGTCAATGTTAATTTTTCAAATACTAAAAATGCTAGGCAATTGTTAAGTGCATTATATATGTCAATTTGGGAGATGAAAGTCACATATATTCGTGAAACTGCTATCATGAGTACACTTACTTTAGATGTGTTATATTCCAAGTTAAAAACTCATGAAATTGACATAATATCACGTAAGAACCCCAACAAGTCTATTGCTTTTGTTTCTCAACGTGATATGCCTAGGTCCGGCCAATCTTCATCTTGTAGTACACTTGTTTTGTTATCCTCTCTAACCCTTGAACAAATTGAGGAGTTTCCATAGGAGGAGCTAGTACTTCTCTCTACTAGGTTCTCGAAAGCATTGCAAAATATGAGAAATAGAAGGAGAGGAAGCTCCGGACCTCAATGATGTTTTGAATGTGGTAAGATGGGACATTTTTGTTCAAATTGCCCTAACCTTTCAGGTCCTATTTCCCGGGATGAAAAGCAAAAAAGGACAAAACACTCCTCTACAAAAGATACGAAGAAAAAGAAGGGTTTTACAGGGCGTCAATTGGTGAGCAGTTTTATCTCTGCACTTCAATAACTTGGCTCAAGCGATGTGGACATTGAAAGTGACGAAGATGAAGATGATTTGGCAAACTTGTGCTTCATGGCGAGCAAGTCAAGTTCAAGTATGGAGGAGGCTGAACACAACAACGACAATGAAGAGGTATGTCCTACTTGCGAAGAAAGGTGTGATGCTATTTCTCGTGCAACTATTATAGTTAAGAAAAAGGACAAAAAGCTTAGGGATAGTGATGCTAAAATTGAATCACTAGAATTTGAAATCAACCGTTTAAAAACTTTGATTCCTAGTGATGATGCATGTCCCTCATGTGATTTAATATATGAACAATTGTCCTCATTAGGAAGTGCGCACACCTCCACACTTGATAAACTTGAGTTAGAAATTGAAAAAAACAGAGAGCTTGCTGCACTTAATGATAAAAACTTGAAAGATGCTAGCCGTTCTACAATTGATTTGCATTGTTCTACTTGTGATGATCTTGATAAGAAACTACAAGATGATATGAATGAAATTTCTATATTGAAAAAATGCTTTACATTCTCATGAAGTTAAATATTGTTCCAATTGCAAATTAAAAGGAAAAAACTTTATGTGAAAATTGCCTTGATCTGTCCAATAAACTTGATGACATGCATAGGACATTAGATAGGTTTTGTAATGGGAATAAGAACCTAAACATGCCACTGAATTCTTCCAAGTCTTGCAATGATAAAACTGGTTTAGGTTTTGATTCTCATCCTCGTGCTAAGCAAAATCCACCTAAAATTATAAAGTCATTAGGAAGTTGTTTGATTCAAACAGTTTCTAAACAAAAAGAAGTGGTTTTCAAATCTGCAGGAGTGTTGTCTCATTCAGTTTCAAATAAAAATGTTGCTTGCTCATCTAGACATGAACACAAAGTTAAATTTCATTGTACCTACTGTGTTAGAGATGGTCATGTAATAGATTTTTGTTATATACTAGCTAAACAATAGAAAAAAGAAAGAATGATTGAATCTCATAACTTTCATGCAAAATTTGCTGCACATGTTAAACCGAATGATAGGAACATGCAACCTGCTCAAATGAGTCGAAAACATGCAAAGTTTGCTCCCAAACCTACCGTGTTTCGTGCTACACATGTAACATTTGATAAGTAAGTAGTTGGGTACAAAAATCCTAAAGCTTTGGCTCATAAACCTGCTTTTTTATCTTAGCTTTCGCCTGTTATTTCTGCTGGACATCGTGTGACTCAGTACTGGATTCCAAAATGCCTTTTGACTAACCCTAGTATTGAGTCTTCGACGTATTGTGCTTCTATGTAGGTTACACGCTTGAGGAAGGAGAACATTTGGATTGTGGATTCAGGTTGCTCACACCACATGACCAGTAACAAAGAATGATTCTCCTCCCTCTCTTTTGTGTCACATGTAGAGAATGTTACTTTTGCCGATAAATCTTCAACTCCTATAATTGCTAAGGGTTCGGTTAGAGTAAATAATCACTACACTTTGAAGGATGTGGCACTTTTTAAAAATTTGAAATACAACTTGTTTTCTGTTTCACAACTGCTAGATGAAAATTTGGAAATAATTTTCACTAAGAATTGCTGCAAAGTTGTAAATTCAAATAGTGAGCTTATTTTTAACATGTCTCGGTTTGGAAGAGTTTTTAAATGTGATTTTGATGTCTTCCTATAAGCATAGGTGTCTTGTTGCTAATGATTCAAAGGACTTATATTTTTAGCATTGTAGACTTGGTCACGTAGGCTTTGATCATCTAACGCGTGTTAGTGCTCTTGATCGCATACGTGGGCTGCCTAAGCTTAAAGGGGACAAAGAAATTGAGTGATCTTCTTGTAGAAATACTAAGATGGTTGTAGGTTCACATACTCCTCTCACAATGATCCTGACAACTGAACTCGGTCAACTTTTGCACCTTGACACCGTATGACCTTCACGCGTTCAATCCTTCAGAGGTAAATGGTATGTTCTTGAAATTGTTGATGATTATTCTAGATACTCTTGGGTTTACTTAATGGCATCTAAGAATGAAGCTTTTAGTCACTTTAGAACTTTATTTCTTAGATTATCAATTGATCATCCAAGATCTTTAAAAGCAATTAGAAGTGATAACGAAACTGAATTAAAAAATCAATCTTTTGATCACTTTTGTGATGAAAATGGAATAGATCATCAATTTTCTTCACCATATGTACCTCAAAAAAATGGTGTTGTAGAAAGAAACAACAAAACCTTAGTTGAGATGGCTAGGACTGTGCTTGATTAATATCAAACTCCTAGGAAATTTTGGGTTGATGCGATTGCAACTGCTTGTTATGTCTCAAATCGTGTTTTCTTGCGCGCTAAGCTAGGTAAAACACCATATGAGCTCCGGTTTGGACATAGGCCTAGTGTTACATACTTTCAGGTCTTTGGTTGCAAATGCTTTGTTAAGAAACATGGTAATCTTGATAAATTGAACCTATATCCATTGATAGCATGTTTCTTGGTTATCCATCTCATACTAGAGGCTAGCGTGTGCTTTTCCTTGACACTAAAAAAATTGTGGAGAATTGTGAGGTGTCTTTTGATCAAGCTACCACAGGTACTAGGTCAAACATTGCAGGTCCGGATCTATATCCGCAGAGGGAGAGCATTTTCGTTGAAGATGAGGAAGAAGTGGTGCTGCTGCCAAAATTTTAGCAGCTAATGACATTGTTCCAGCTCCTGATTTTGATTCACAGCCAGCACCGACGACCACCATTACTGGTCCAGATCCTCCTCTAGTCACAAGCTCATCGATTTGTGATGAACATGAAGAAGAGGAAGCTTGTGAAGTGTTCACTCCCCTCCGGGTTCTCAAAAGTCATCCTCTACAACAAATTATTGTAAGCTTGCACGAACGAGTCACACGGTCTAGGTTTTGCGATCCAAACTCTCATGCTCATTCTGTTTTTGTTGCTTCTTTTGAACCCAAAGATATATCACACACACTCACTATTAAATCTTGGATTATTGCCATGCAAGAAGAGTTAGAAAAATTTGAAACAAATAATGTTTGGAAACTTGTACCTCCACCTCAAGGTCACACTTTAATTGGAACTAAATGGGTGTTTAAAAATAAACAAAGTGAGGATGGGGTTGTGGTTAGGAATAAGGCTAGGTTGGTTGCTCAAGGTTTCACTCAAGTTGAAGGTCTAGATTTTGATGAATTTTTTGCTCATGTTGCTAGATTAGAAGCCATAAGAATTTTGTTAGCTTTTGCTGCATCTAAAGGTTTTAAGCTTTATCAAATGGATGTTAAAATTGTTTTTCTTAATGGCTACATAGATGAGGAGGTTTATGTCAAACAACCACCGGGTTTTGAAAATTAAGATTTTCCTAATCATGTTTACAAGCCGTTCAAAGCCTTGTACGGTCTCAAACAAGACCCTAGAGCATGGTATGATAGGTTAAAAACATTCTTACTTGAAAAGGGGTTTACCATGTGCAAGGTTGATAAAACTCTTTTTGTGCTTAAGCATGGCAATGACTCATTAATCGTTCAAGTGTATGTGGATGATATTATCTTTGGTTGTGCTTCTCATAATCTTGTGTCCAAGTTTTCAGCTATGATGAGTTCAGAATTTGAGATGAGTATGATGTGAGAACTCACATACTTTTTGGGGCTGCAAATCAAGCAAACCAAGGAGGGTACCTTTGTGCATCAAATGAAGTATACAAAAGACCTCCTAAGGCACTTCAACATGGACAAAAGCAAGCCTCTTCGGACACCAATGAGAACAGCAACAACACTTGAACGTGATGAGGATGGTGAACACGTGGATCAAAAAGAATATAGAAGCATGATCGGATCACTTTTGTACCTCACAGCATCAAGATCGGACATACAATTCAGCGTATGTCTTTGTGCACGGTTTCAAGCCTCTCCACGTGCTTCACATTGTCAAGCCCTCAAAAGGATTCTCAGGTACTTACATGGAACTCAAGAATTTGGTATTTTTCTTCCTTCTTCCTCAACCGTTACTTTGAAAGCTTTTTCGGATGCTGATTTTGGGGGTTGTAGGATTGATAGGAAAAGTACTTCTGATGCTTGTCATTTTCTTGGTAATTCACTTGTTGCTTGGTCATCTAGAAAACAAAACTCAGTTGCACAATCTACAGCTGAATCTGAATATGTAGCTACTGCTAGTGCTTGCTCACAAATTCTTTGGATTGTTTAAACACTTAAGGACTATGGGGTTGATCTACATAGTGTTCCACTGTTTTGTGATAACCCTAGTGCCATTTGCATTGCTAAAAACCCCGTGCAACATTCTAGAACTAAGCACATTGACATTAGGTATCACTTTCTCCGTGATAATGTTGAAAAAGGAAACATTTGTGCTTCACCATGTAGATACCGAACAACAATTGGCTGACATTTTTACAAAACCTTTGGATTTCACTCGTTTTTGTTTTATTCGTAGTGAAATAGGGGTTATGCATCCTCATGACTTACATTGAGGGGGAGTTTTGAAACTTTAGAAATCTATGTGTGAATCTGAAAATAAAATAATATGAGCATAGTATTTCATACATATATGACTTTGTGGTTCCTTTTACATGCTGAAAGTTCTTACTACATTACTCGTGTTATACATTTTGTAGTTTTTGCCATGTCTAGTAATTGGAATAATTACATACACTAAATCTGGTCATGGTCGAACATTCTTGCTGTTTTGAACTTGTTGCATGCTCACAAGTGCTTTTAATCATAAAGAATTAATCAAGTAATCAACTCACATGTTGTGTTTTTATGAACAAATATAAGTTGAGAAAAGATCAATAGAATATGCAGCATCACACTTCTTCTTTTGACATGGCTTATCACTGCACTTAGATATGAACTTGGAAGAAGTGGTGTATGACTAAAACCATGTCCTTAAGCTTCTGATTGTCAAATGACATAGGCTTGGCTTGGTTGGTTAGAATAAGGTAGATGCGCATATAATCTCTTGCAAATATCACATGATCTAAATTTGTGCTTTGAAAAATAATAAAATGCAGCACAAGTGTCATGCTTTCAGGTATTGAAATAGTTAAGTTTGTGAGATCATGACTTGCTTAAATTGAAAATTACATTTGATCTCTAGCATGGCTTACACTACTTTATGTATCTCATTGGTGTGATAGTGTAAGTTACTTGATAGTATGACTTGGATGAGCTTTGTTTTATATGTATATGTTATAATATGCTCATAATAATTAAAAATTTTGTCTTATAAACATTGCTGAATACATTGTCAAAGGGGGAGAGATAATATGGTGAATTTTTAAATATAAGTATGCAAGGGGGAAAAATTTATTTCTATCTCATTTGATTTTCAAATAGGGAGAGAAATTGTTCTCAAAACTTTTCATGCCATTGTTCGCCATTATTTGGATTTTAAATGGTGTTGCCAATGCATTCATCAAGGGGGAGATTGTGAGACCTATGTGTGCTGAATACATTGGCTTTGACAATAAAAGTTTTGAATGCTTCCATAACATCTTTTTAGCAAGGTCCAACTCTAGCTCCGAGCTTCTGCAAGGTCCAACAATAGGTTCGACTTTCTTTTTCTAGGTCCGACATGTTTTTGGGTAGCTCCTGTGACCTTTGTCTTTAGCTCCGACATGTCTTTGATAGCTCCGGCATGTCATTGTTAAGCTCCGATATGTTTTGATAGGTCCGACTTATGTTGGTTAGCTCCGACATGTTTTTCAAGCTCCGGCGCTAGGTTGTACTAGCTTTGGTAAGCTCCAGCTTAAGCTCCGGTTAGCTTTGGCAAGGTCCGGTGCTTGATTGCAGTGTTTCTGCTTTTATCTTGCAATGTTTCGAACTTGCTTTACACTTATGGAAAGGTTTTAGTATTCTTTTACTAAGTTTTTGGTGTGTTTTGGTGGTTAAGACTAATATCATTTTGCTATGGTTTGCAGCATGCTTATGTGAGGTGCTCACGTAAGATGTTGTAGTTTCAGAACTAACGAGAGTCAAGTCAAGGACTTGTGCTCGGAAGTATTGGTTTTTTATTCATGTGCAGGTGTTGCTTGAGTTCAAGACATGGCTGGTGACGGGATCTGTTGAACTAGTCTTATGAAGAAGATGAGGTTCAACAACCAAGTTCGGGAGGAATTGTGGTTGAGTTGATAGGGAGGTCGGGCAATATGTATGAATCAAGAATAATGCATATGAAGGTATCGTGGACATCGTTGGAAGATGTTTGCACGTGTGCAAGTAGTGCATGGAATGGGCTACATGGTTCCGAGGTGTGATGAAGAGATGTGGACGTAGATAATTGGTCAAAAAGGTCCAACCAACTAGGTTATTGACGCAAGCTGCGGCTGAGTCATGTTTGACTCAAATATGGAAAGATTTGAGTAGGTTATGATAGGATTTCGTGTGGGTCATGAATTTGAGTTGTTTTAGGAATGTGGGATACGTTCCTAAGGTGTTTGGAAGTCTTAAGATTGCTTCTATCTGCGTATAGAAGAGTCCTGAGCAGTTATGGAATGTTTTGATTCGTGATTTGAGTAGGATTGGAGTCCTAGTTTGAGTTGAGTTAGCCTTTGGGCTGGTTATATAAGCAAGGGAGTCCACAACTCGTGTGAGACGACTTTGGGGCTATTCCTCTTGTGTTCTATTGAATAAAATTTGTAGTTTGAAGGAACTTTTGTGCCTTGTTCGTCTGACTTATTCTTGACAAGTTTTACTCGTCGAGTTTCTGCACAACACTATTTTTCGTCGGTGGTTTTACCATAACTTGAGTTTTACAGATCCTATTGACGTGATTCTTTTTGATTTGTCTTCACAACTTGATTATCTACCATATTTCAAAATTTCATGTTCATTGGATTTGTGGGTTTTGATCTACACGAGTTTCTTTGCAGTGTTTCAGAACTGTTTTTCTCGGGTAGGACAGATTGACCATTGTTTGATCTTTCGATCATAACTTGAGTTTCTCTCGACGGATTTGAGTATTCTTGTTGTGTCGTCTTTGTGACTTGATTCTCTATGATATATATCACTTTTGTCACGGTGAAACACGTTTAGATTAGTCGCACACACGATTTCTTTAATGTATCATTTTTCTGCTGAAGGGGTTAGGATTTGATTTTTTCCGCTACGTAAGATTTTTAAATCTACCATTCACCCCCCTCTGGTAGCTTTTCATGTTCTCTTCGATCCTACAGCAAAAGAAGAACAAAAACCGGGGCGGCGGCCAGAACAAGCCGCTGCATAGGGCACCCTTAGCGACAACAACTGCGACCGGTGGTGGTAGACCCCAACGCCCCAAGAAACGTCCACGTCAGCCACCTGCTACTGCCGACCGCGTCGGGCCTCGGTGCACAAGACTCGCGACCACATAGCGAGCGAGTGCTGGGAGGTAAAGAGATGCGCCGAGCGATACCAAGAGCGGGCGCAGCGGCATCTTGACAGCGTCCCCTTACGCCAGCGGGAGGGCAAGCAGAAGGTCAATCCCAACGTTGACGATGACGAGGAGATGGAGTACCAGAAGCAGGAACGGACCATCAAGTTAGTCCACCAAGACGAGGACTCCGATGCTAGCAGGGTCCAAGAGCATCGTAAGACACTCCATGTCATCTTCGGGGGGTCTTGGGACCCCGCGTCCCGGAACGTAGTCAAGACACTGCGTCGAGCAGTGGCTCCAATAGCTCCTGCTTGCGCTCTGGCGCTGCACCATGAGTGGAAGCAGATGCCAATTAGCTTTGACACCTTCGGCTGTCCCAAGAACATGGCAAGAGCTAGGATCCAGCCCCTCCTGGTTGCCCCCACCATTGCCAACGTCATGCTCCACTACGTATTGATAGATCGCGGGGTCAGCCTAAACCTCATTAGCCGTGCGACCTTCGACCAGCTGAAGATCCCGGTGTCCAGGCTCACCCCCTCGAGCCTGTTCTAAGTGGTGGGACCAGGGAACATCATCCCGTACAGCAACATCCATCTTCGGGTGACCTTTGGGACACCCAAAAACATCAGGACAGAGAACATCCTGTTTGACGTCGCGGATGTCAGCCTCTCCTTCAACGCCGTCATCGGTAGGCCTGCCCTGTATCGATTGATGGCCGTAGCCCACTACGACTACCTTGTCCTGGATATTCTGACCCCCTCCAGCGTCCGTAGGATCCGAGGAGACCGCTCTGCTACGGTGTTAGCCTTGGAGAAGATCCAAGCCCTCACAGCAGACCCATCACTTGCCCCGGGTGGCACTGGACCAAGTTAGCCTATGTCGAGCTCACGTCAGCGCGACTCGCCCACTGAACCCCGTCTGCAGCCTTCCGACGGCACCGACGCTCCCGTCAAAGCTGTGAATATCAGTTCTGGCTCTGCTCAAACCACCTGCAAGGCGGGGGGCCAAGGCAGAAAGTAGGGACACCCGCTCATCGCCCCATTGGTAGCTATCGATGAAAGGTTTCCCATCAACTGTCACAGTTATCCTCGAAGCTTTGAGCACCCCTATAAGTTAATCTTAGCTTAGTAGTAGAACAGTGTATAGATTTTATAGAGTCTATGAGTAGCATTTACGACAACCATGTCCAGAGTGCACAGTCAGCTTAGCCTGGTCCCAAACCCTAAGCCTATGCACCCTGGCTCCCTCATCATCCGGAAGCAAGCCGTTGCCTTCCTTTGTAAAAGCTTGTCTCCTCCTGTGAATGATGATATAGAAGAATCACTGTCTTACTCCATGTTTCCCTAACAATGTTCATTTAATTATGCGTTAATTTTATGATAAACCATGCTAGACTCATTTATTGTATATTGCCTTCATATACACAGTAATACGCTTTATATCTCACCCTTGCTGGAGTTGTGCAATCCTACTGCAGGCGGGCTTGCTTGAGGTACCTACAATGTGTGAGGGGTTCTCTCGGCTGCCTCCATCCTTGGAGTCCTGTGCCACCGGATGGCCTCCCAGGAAAGGTCTACCCCAAGCCGGAGGTCCAGAGCGTGTGAAATACATAGTCTGGTCCTGTACTTTAAGAACGCACACTCTGCCTCTCAGCGTTACAGCCGAGTACAAGGGGTCAGAAAGTTCATACCCTAAGGATGGAGGGAGCCAGACCCCGAAGCACTAACACATTGAATACCCAAGCCATGTGTGTCAACTACAGATAGTGAGACATGACAAAACTATGGAAGAGGAAGAGGTAAAACCGGCTAGCAAACTAGTCCCTCCTTTACCATGTGTGCAGGACAGTGTTGACGGTTGTTATATACCAATTTCACCCATCAATATAACTCAATTATGTGAAGGAAATATCATTTCTTGCACACAGGTATTTTATACAGAATTGAAGTGAAACAAGGGGATGGATCCTATAAATTATCATCCCAACCAATCAAGCATCGACATGTGGCACCACATGGATCAAATGGCCCACAAAAAAAGTACCCAAGGCCATCCAATGGTGTAGCACCTATATCAAGGGATGGGACCTACCTGGAAGTCACCCCGAGACAACATAGACCGTTTGGAGGACTTACCAAATCGGCCGACCCCCCCCTAGTCGACCGACCTGGTCTTTCCTCCAAACTCGGTCAGCTTCCATGTGTTGGCTCCTCCCGGCTTGAAGAAGTTAGTAGTGACTGATTCGCGCGCTTTTGGTGGCGGGAACCGACCCTTCTCCAAGCTATAAATAGGACCCCTCACCCCTCACTTCAACACACACCACTTGAGTATTCATCCATTGTATACACTACTATCCATAGGTTTAGAGGAGTATAAGTTGTAGAGAGAAGAGTCTCTAGTCCATAGTCCAAGTAGGAGATGAGTAGAAGGAGTATCTTCCCAATTCCTAATTGGGAAAGGTATGGCTCTAATATTCCTATTTGTATTTGTGACTTTGCTCTTAATAAAGATGTTATCTTTAGTCTTCTATTGTTCATATACTTGGATGAAGCGTTTCTTGTTTGATTGTGGATTCCATATATGTGGTAGGAGTAGTATTTATGATTATGCTATATCATTCTCATTATATCATCATAAACACTACAAACCCCCGCTATAGTGTAATTAGCTATGACATGATTATGTTAATAAGAATCACTTATGCTATAAATTAACATTGGTTCAACAATGATTTAGTTCATTGCCTAAGATGGCTCGGGCCTAGGCTCTTAAGATAATTACATAATATGCTAGCATGGTTCTAGGATAGAAAGTAGCATTGAATGTCTCATAGACCCACAGATTGAAGAGGTAGGAAGTGGGTGGTGATAGCCCTATCTGTCCTTTGTAATTCTCCATGTTCGGCTATGCCACAATCTCCTGGCAGGAGTCATCCTAGTGTTGCCAGGGGTAAACCCGTGCCCAATTGTGTTAACCCACTTAGAATGAGAATTCATAATTAATATGATCATTAGTAACTAACATAGACTATGTATATGTACACTAGAAGTATAGTAGGAGTATTTATCTAACTCTTAGCCTAGTCCCTCTTTACCCCATTTATTCCCTTAGGATAGAATGCTCTTGTGTGTGTCACACTGCTCCAAATATCATTTATCCTTCCTTCCTAGAACTCTACCTAGACCAACCTAGCTTCTCAATCCGATGATTGCTTTGCTTCCACCTAGCCTTTCTTTGGGAGAATATAAATGAAACCCATTGGGAATACTCTAAAAGGGGAAATGCTACATCGATATATTCCGTGCGCTTGCTGATTTACATGTGTAATCTAAAATCTATTAACAAGCATTTCTGGCACTCGTGCTAGGAATGAATTGTTAGTAGTGCATAAGAAGTATCAACAAGCATTTCTGGCGCTGTTGTCGGGGATGTTTTGTTGGTGTTTCTTAGGAGTCGTCAACAAGCATTTCTGGCACCGCTGCCAGGGAAGGCAACCGAAGTATTGCATGATTGAGTGTATAGGATAGGACCCTGGTAGGTTTTAGTAGGATAACCTTCTTTGTTTTTGCATTTTATGTGAAAACAGAGTAGTGTATGTCTGGTTTCCGCTTGTCGGAAAACTTTGTTGAAGATCCCGAATCCCTTTTGAGAGATCAACCTCGTGTCGTTACTCCTCAGAAGTTTCAAGCGGCAAAGCAAGAAAGGACAACTGCACCAACAACCGAAACTCCAATGGCCCAGAAGACCCTTTGTGAGTTTTCGGCTCCCTATGCTAACAATGTGCCTGTTGGGCCCACTGTTAACACGAGAGATGTGAACGTCGAAATAGAGACTGTTCTGATCACTATGGTGCAAGCCAACCCATTTTGTGGGAAGGCTAACAAGGACGCAAGAGCTCACCTACAATAGTTCCTTGAGATCTGCAACACTTTTAAGATCAAGGATGTATCTCCTTATGCTGTCCATCTTAGGCTGTTTTCGTTCTCTCTTCTTGGGAGAGAAAAGTAGTGGTTCTACACGAACTGAATTGTTGTAGACACTTGGGAGAAGTGTTCTACGGTATTCCTCGCCAAGTTTTTCCCATTGGGCAAGACCAATGCCCTACGTGGAAGAATTTTCAGCTTGATGCCAAGGAATCTATTCATGAGGCTTGGGAAAGGCTTCAGGAGTATACCCTAGCATGTCCCCACCATGGGATGGATGATTGGCTAATTCTCCAAAACTTCTACAACGGGCTGATACCTTCTGCCCGTGACCATGTTTATGCTGCTGCTGGAGGAGCCTTCTTCACATTGATGGTGCCCAAAGCTAAAGACTTAATTGAGAAAATGATGTCAAACATGGGTTGGAGCGACGAGCGTCTCCACACCCGCTAGCGAGGCATGCACACCTTGAAGGAGGTGGATATCATCGCTGCCAAATTGGACGTCCTTATGAAGAAGATTGATGGACAAGGCAATAGTAAGGTATGTGGCAATGCCTATGCCTTAGACTGTCACATCACTTGTGAAGTCTGTGGCAGCACGGGCCATTTGGGCAATGGCTGCCCAGAAACCCGTGAGGATGCCCTATACGTAGCCAACAATGGAAACAATAATGTATATCGTCCAAGAGGTGAAGGGTGGGGCCAACCATTCCCATTCTTTCAAGGAGGGTACAACAACAATGGCAACAATGGAAATCAACCCAACTTGAGAGAACTTGCCATTGGCCAGCTGAAAATTAATGAAACTCTATCGAAGAAGTTGTAAGCTAATGACAAGACCCTAGAAAGCATTAAGGCCAACATTGAAGGACTATCCTAAGCCTTCAAGAATCCATTGAGTTTCAACCAGATGTTAGAAACCCAGTTGGCTCAACTTGTTGCAGTTGTTCCTTCAATGGAAAAATTGAGTGCGGTGGCTACGAGAGGTGGCAAGACCACTCGGGACCCATCGTATCACACACAAGAGAGAGGACAACTACAAAATAGAAGAAGGATGCCCCAGTTGGCATAAGTGAACCACTTAGTGAGAGAATGGCCAAGCATTTTGAAGGCACCAACTTATTGCCATTCCGTCACAAGCAAAGGAAGCCAACAGTGGATGAGCAATTCAACCGCGTTGTTTAGATCATCCCGAAAATCCTCATCAATGTGCCCTTGATTGATGTGATGCAAGTAATCACTTATGCTCGCTAGCTCAAGGACATATTGAACAACAAGCGACCATTGCCCACCACTGAGGTTGTCAAGCTTACGGAAGACTGCAGTGCAACCATCCTCAATAGGCTTGTAGAAAAGAAGAAGGATCTTGGATGTCCTACAATATCATGCTCAATTGGGGCTCATTACTTTGATAAGGCCCTTTGTTACCCTGGAGCAAGTGTGAGTTTGATGCCCAAGGTGGTTTTTGACCAACTGAACTTCACAAAGCTTACTCCAACACCAATGTAGCTCCAACTGACTGATTCTTTAGTCTGTTATCCGGCGGGTATTGCTGAAGATGTTCTGGTGAATATCCGAACTGCTTCATAACCGTGGATTTATGGTGCTCGACATGGAGGTCAAGAAGGATATACTGCTCATTCTTGGGCAAACATTACTTAGCACCGCGAAGGCTCGGATAGATGTGGGAGCTGGAGAAATCCATTTCCATAACAATGGCAAGGAGGAGAAGTTTAACTTTCGCCCAAAGATGGAGCAATGCTCCATGATCCGTATCAGGTATGGTACGAATGTTAAACACATTCAAGAGGTCAAAATCACACCTCCAAAGGTGGACCTGCTCATTGCATTCATGAGGAATTTGATCTATGTGGAAAAACCATCTTATCGTCCACACTGTGAGAATGCTACCAAAACACCTTTATCATCAAGGTCCGACTCTAGGTCCGAGCTTCAGCAAGGTCCGACGATAGGTCCGGCTTGTTTTGGGTAGCTCTGGCGCTAGGTTCGACTACCTTTGGTTAGCTCCAGCTCTAGGTCCAGCTAGCTTTGGTAAGTTCCGACGCTAGATCTTGTTAGTTTTGGTAATCTCTGATTCAATGTCTGGTTTGCTTTGGCAAGGTTCAGAGCTTGATCGCAATGATTCTGCTTTTAATTTGCAATGTTTCGATCTTTCTTTTTAGGTTATTGAAAGTTTCCTTAGTTTTTCTTTTACTAAGTTTTTGGTGTGTTTTGGTGGTTATGGTTGATATATTTTTGCTAAGGTTTGTAACATACTTATGTGAGGTTCTCACGTAAAGTGTTGTGGTTATCGGAACTAATGAGAGTGTCGTGTCGAGGACTTGTGCTCGGAAGTATTGGTTGTTTATTCATGTGCATGTGTTGCTTGAGTTTAAGACATGGCTGGTGACAGGATCCATTGAACTAGTCTTGGGGAGAAGATGAGGTTCAACAACCAAGTTCGAGAGGATTGTGGTTGAGTTGATCAGGAGGTCGCACGTCATGTTTGGATCAAGAACATTGCATATGAAGGTATCGTGGACATCATTGAAAGATGTTTGCACGTGTGCAAAGAGTGCACGGACGTGGCTACATGGTTCCAAGTCATGATGAAGAGATGTGGACGTAAATAATTGGTCGGAAAGGTCCAACCGACTGGGTTATGGACTCAGGCTGCGGCTGAGTCATGTTTGACTCAAATATGGAAAGATTTGAGTTGGTTATGACAGGATCTCGTGTGGGTCACAAATTTGAGTTGTTTTAGGAATGTGGGATACGTTCCTAAGGTGTTTGGAAGTCTTAATATTTCTTCTATCTGCATATAGAAGAGTTTTTTGCAGTTATGGAAAGTTTCGATTCGTGAATTGAGTAGGATTAGAGTCCTAGTTTGAGTTGAGTGGGCCTTCGGGCTGGTTATATAAGCAAGGGAGGCCAGAGCTCGTGCTAGACGACTTTGGGGCTGTTTCTCTTGTATTTTGATCAATAAAATTCGTAGTTTGAAGGAACTTTTGTGCCTTGTTCGTTGGACTTGTTTTTCTCAAGTCTTTCTCATCGAGTTTCTGCACAACACTAAATTTCTTCTGTAGTTTTATTGTAACTCGAGTTTTACAGATCTGATTAATGTGATTCTTCTTGGGTTGTCTTCACAACTTAATTTTCTATCATCTGTTAAAATTTCACGGTCATTGGATTTGTGGTTTTGGATCTACACGAGTTTCTTTGCAGTATCCCTGAACTGTTTTCTTGGGTAAAACAGATTGACCTTTGTTCAATCTTTCGATCGTAACATGAGTTTCTCTCGATGGATTTTTGTGATTCTTGTTGTGACGTCTTCATGACTTTATTACCACAATCTATACTTGTTTAGCTACAATTGATCACCTTTAGATTAGTCGCACACACGATTTCTTTAACAAATCATTTTTCAGCCGAGGGGTTTTTTGTTGCTTCTGCTGAAAAGTTTTAATCTAACATTCACCCCCCTCTAGTAGATTTACACGTGCTCTTTGATCCTACAATTGGTAACAGAGTCACGGTGCACTAATCTTTGTGATTTGCATGTGTTTTTGACTAATCATCATGGAGAAATACTCCACAAAACCTTGTGTTTTTAGTGGTATTGATTTTCAGGTTTGGAAAGCATGTATGGAAGATTTCATCCAGGAACAAGGCTTAGCAGTATGGGAAAAGGTGTACAAGCCATACGACGTGCTGCCAAACGATAAAGTCATGGCTACAAACTTAAGAGATGTCGATAACAACAACAAAGCCCGCAATTTGATAATCCAAGGACTAACTCAGAGCGACTTCAACCGTGTTCCACACCTCCGATCGGCGTACGATGTGTGGAGAGCACTTTACAACTACCACGAAGGATCCAACACGATCAAGGAGGTAAGACAGGATATGTTCAAGAAAGAATACATGCTCTTTGAGATGCAACCCGGTGAGTCCATTGATTACATCTTTGCTCGCTTTAATAAAATTCTCAGCAACTTGCGTAGCTTCAATATTATTTTTTCAGATGCTGGAAATGCTAGGAAATTACTAAGTGCATTAGACATGTCAATTTGGGAGATGAAAGTCACATCTACTCGTGAATCTACTGTCATGAGTACAATTACATTAGATGTGCTATATTCTAAATTGAAAACTCATGAAATTGAGATAATCTCACGTAAGAACCCCAACAAGTCTCATGCATTTGTTTCTCAACCTGATATGCCTAGCTCTGGCCAATCTTCATCTAGCAATACACTTGCTTTGCTGTTTTCACTAACCCTGGAATAGATTGAAGAATTTCCAGAAGAGGAGCTATCACTCATCTCTACTCGGTTCTCAAAAGCATTGCAAAATGTGATAACTATAAGGAGAGGAAGCTCCAGACCTCAACGATGCTTTGAATGTGGTAAGACGTGACACTTTCGTACAAATCGCCCTAACCTTTCAGGTCCTTCTACCCTTGATGAAAAACAGAATAAAGTCAATTCCTCTTCTGGCAACATCAACAAGAAAAAGAAGAGTTTTACAGGATGCAAACTGGTAAACAATTTCATCACCACACTTCAAGAACGTGGCTCGAGTGATGTAGACATTGGAACTGACGAAGATGAAGATGATCTGGCAAACTTGTGTTTCATGGCAAGCAAATCAAGATCAAGTATGGAGGATGCAGAACACAACAGTGACAACAAAGAGGTATGTCCTACTTGTGATGAAATGTGTGATGCTATTTCCCGTGTAACTGTTATTGTTAGGAAAATGGACAAAAAGCTTAGGGACGATGCTGTTAAAATAGAGTCACTAGAATCTGAAAATAATCATTTGAAAACCTTGACTCCTAGTGATGATTCTTGTTCCTCATGCAATTTAATATATGAACAATTTTCCTCCTTAAGAAGTGCACACTCCTCCACTCCTGATAAACTGGAGTTAGAGATTGAAAAGAACAAATAGCTTGCTGCACTTAATGATAGAAACTTAAAAGATGCTTCTTGTTCTACAATTGATTTGTATTGTTCTACCTGTAATGATCTTGAAAAGAAACTAAAAGATGTTATAATGAAATTTCAACAATGAACAATGCTTTACGTGCTCATGAAGTTAAATATTGTTCTAATTGCAAATTAAAAGGAAAAACTTCATGTGAAAACTGCCTAGAATTGTCTAAGAAACTTGATGACCTGAATAGGACACTAGAGCAGTTTTGTATTGGGAACAAAAATTTAAACTTGCTACTGAATTCATCCAAATCTTGCAATGATAAAACTGGTTTAGCTTTTGATTCTCATGCTCATGCTAAAGCACATCCATCTAAAATTGTAAAGTAATTAGGAAGTGGTTTGATTAAAACAGTTCCTAAACCAAAAGCGGTGGTTTTAAATCTGCAGGAGTGTTCCCACGTTCGGGTTCAAATAAACATACAGCATGCTCATCTAGACATGAACACAAAGTTAAATTTCACTGTACCTATTGTGGTAGAGATGGTCATGTCATAGATTTTTGTTATAGACTAGCTAAACAACATAAAAAGGAAAGAATGCAAGCTAGATCTTATAACTCTCATGCAAAATTTGCTGCACAAACTAAACCGAATGTTAGGAATATGCAACCTACTGTTATGAGTCAAAAACATTCAAAGTTTACCTCCAGAGCTTCAGTTTTTGCCTCCGGACCTTCTGTTTTTGTCTCTGGAGCTACTAGTTTTTGTGCTATACAAGTAACACCTTATAGGTCAGTAGTTAAGAACAAAAAATCTCAAACTTTGACTCATAAACCTGTTGTTTTACCTCAGCTTTCGAGTGTTTTTCCTGCTGCACGTCGTGTGACTCAGTACTGGATTCATAAATACCTTTTGACTAACCCCAGTATTGAGTCATCGACGTATTATTCTTCTATGTAGGTTACACGCTTGAGGAAGGAGAACATTTGGATTGTGGATTCAGGTTGCTCACGCCACATGACCGATAACAAAGAATGGTTCTCCTCCCTCTCTTTTGTGTTACGTGTAGAGAATGTTACTTTTGCTGATAATTCTTCAACTCCTATAATTGTTAAGGGTTCGGTTAGAGTAAATGATCACTACACTTCGAAGGAAGTGGCACTTGTTAAAAATTTGAAATACAACTTGTTTTCTGTTTCACAACTGCTAGATGAAAATCTAGAAATTATTTTCACTAAAAATTGCTGCAAAGTTGTAAATTCAAATAGTGAGCTTATTTTTAATATGTCTCGGTTTGGAAGAGTTTTTAAAGCTGATTTTGATATGTCTTCCTCTAAGCATAGGTGTCTAGTTGCTAATGATTCAAAGGACTTATATTTTTGGCATCGTAGACTTGGTCACGTAGGCTTTGATCATCTAACGCGTGTTAGTGCTCTTGATCACATACGTGGGCTGCCTAGCTTAAAGGGGACAAAGAAATTGTGTGCTCTTCTTGTAGACATGCTAAGATGGTTGTAGGTTCACATACTCCTCTCACAATGATCATGACAACTGATCCGGGTCAACTTTTGCACCTTGACACCGTAAGAACTTCACGTGTTCAATCCTTCGGAGGTACTTGTGATTGTTGATGATTATTCTAGATACTCTTAGGTTTACTTTATGGCATCTATAAATGAAGCTCTTACTCACTTTAGAAGTTTATTTCTTAGATTATCAACTGATCACCGAGGATCTTTAAAAGCAATTAGAAGTGATAATGGAACCAAATTTAAAAATCAATCTTTTGATCACTTTTGTGCTGAAAATAGAATAGATCATCTATTTTCTTCACCATATGTATCTTAACAAAACGTTGTTGTAGAAAGAAAGAACAAAACCTTAGTTGAGATGGCTAGGACTATGCTTATGAATATAAAACTCCTAGGATTGGGCTGATGAGTTTTCAACCACTTGTTATGTCTCAAATCGTGTTTTCTTGCGCGCTAAGCTAGGTAAAACACCATATGAGCTCTGGTTTGGACATAGGCCTAGTATTACACACTTTCGATTCTTTGGTTGCAAAATTTTTGTTAATAAACATGGTAATCTGGATAAATTTGAAGCTAGATCCAATGATGGCATGTTTCTTGGTTATCCATCTCATATTAGAGGCTACCGTGTGCTTTTACTTGACACTAACAAAATTGTTGAGACTTGTGAGGTGTATTTTGATGAAGCTAGCCCAGGTACTAGCTCAAAAATTGCAGGTCCGGATCCATATCCTCAGGGGGAAGGTATTTTTGAAGAAGAAGAAGAAGAGTCAGTGATATTGCGTGATAGTTTCGAAGCTGACACGTGTCCATCTCTGAACTTTGAACAAGCTCCGACTACCATCTCTGCTGGTCCTGATCGTCTACAAGCCAGAAGCTCATAAATCTGTGATGAACCTAATGAAGAAGAAGCTTGTGAGACATCTGTTCCCCTACGAATTTACAAGAATCATCCCGCGCAACAGATAATTGGAAGCTTGCATGAACGTGTTACAAGATCTAGGTTTTCCGACAAAAATTCTCATGCTCATTCTGCTTTTGTTGCTTCTTTTGAACCCAAATATATATCACACGCACTCACTAATGAATCTTGGATTATTGCCATGCAAGAAGAGTTAGAAAATTTTGAAAGAAATAATGTTTGGAAACTTGTACCTCCACCTCAAGATCACACTTTAATTGGAACCAAATGGTTGTTTAAAAATAAACAAAGTGAGGATGGGGTTGTGATTAGGAATAAGGCTACATTGGTTGCTCAAGGTTTCACAAAAATTGAAGGTCTAGAATTTGATGAAACTTTTGGTCCTGTTGCTAGATTAGAAGCCATAGGAATTTTGTTAGCTTTTGCTACATCTAAAGGTTTCAAGTTATATCAAATGGATGTAAAAAGTGTTTTTCTTAATGGCTACATAGATGAGAAGGTTTATGTTAAGCAACCACCTGGTTTTGAAAATCCAGATTTTCCTAATCTTGTTTTCAAACTGACTAAAGCCGTGTATGGTCTAAAACAAGCTCCTAGAGCATGGTATGATAGGTTAAAATATTCTTACTTGAAAAGGTGTTTACCATGGGCAAGGTTGATAAAACTCTTTTTGTGCTTAAGCATGGCAATGACTCATTATTCGTTCAAGTGTATGTGGATGATATTATCTTTGGTTGTGCTTCTCATGATCTTGTGTCCAAGTTTTCAGCAATGATGAGTTCAGAATTTGAAATCAGTATGATGAGAGAACTCATGTACTTTTTGGGGCTGCAAATCAAGCAAACCGAGGAAGGTACCTTTATGCATCAAATGAAGTATACAAGGGACCTTATCAAGTGCTTCAACATGGACAAAAGCATGCCTCTTCGGACACCAATGGGAACAACATCAACACTTGAACTTGATGAAGATGGTGAACCTGTGGATGAAAAAGAATATAGAACCATGATCGGATCACTTTTGTACCTCACGGCATCAAGACCGGACATACAATTCAGCGTATATCTTTTTCCAGGGTTTCAAGCTTCCCCACATGCTTCACATCGTCGAGCCATCAAAAGAATTCTCAGGTATTTACATGGAACTCAAGAATTTGGCATTTTTCTTCCTTCTCCCTCAACTGTTACTTTGAAAGCTTTTTCGATGCTGATTTTGGGGGTTGTAGGATTGATAGGAAAAGTACTTCCGGTGCTTGTCATTTTCTTGGTAATTCACTTGATGCTTGGTCCTCTAGAAAATAAAACTCAGTTGCACAATCAACAGTCGAATCTGAATATGTAGCTGCTGCTAGTGCTTGCTCACAAATGCTTTGGATTGTTCAAACAGTTTATGACTATGGGGTTGATCTAGATAGTGTTCCAGTGTTTTGTGATAACACTAGTGCCATTTGCATTGCTAAAAACCCCGTGCAACATTCTAGAACTAAGTACATTGACATTAGGTATCACTTTCTTCATAATAATGTTGAAAAAGAAAACATTGTGCTTCACCATGTATATACCGAACAACAAGATGCTGACATTATTACAAAACCTTTGGATTTCACTCGTTTTTGTTACATTCGTAGTGAAATAGGGGTTATGCATCCTCATGTCTTAAATTGAGGGGGAGTTCTGAAACTTCAGAACTATATGTGTGAATCTGAATTTAATAATATGAGCATAGTATTTCATACATATATGACTTTGTGATTCCTTTTACATGTTGAAAGTTCTTACTACATTACTCATGTTATACATTTTGTAGTTTTTGCGAGGACTAGTAGTTGGAATAATTACTTATACTAAATCTGGTCATGATCAAACTGTCTTGTTGTTTTGAACTTGTTGCATGCTCACAAGTGCTTTTAATAATTAAAAGTTAATCAATCAACTATCCACATGTTAAGATTTTATGTTGAAATGAAAAAAGTGAGAAAAGATCAATCAAATATGCATGCATCACACTTCTTCTTTTGAGATGGCTTATCATTGCACTTAGATATGAACTTGGAAGAACATGGAAGAAGTTTTGATAATCTCTTGCAAATGTCATATGTTAAAAATTTGTGCTTAAAAGAAAATAAAATTGCATCAACAAGTGTCATGCTTTCAGGTCTTGAAATAGTTATGTTTGTGAGATCATGACTTGCTTAAATTGAAAATTACATTTGATCTCTAGCATGGATTATAATACTTTATGTATCTCATTGTTGTGATAGTGTAAGTTACTTGATAGTATGACTTGGATGAGTTTTGTTTTATATGTATATGTTATAATGTGCTCATAACAAATTAAAATTTCTCTTTTGTACCTTGCTGAATACATTGTCAAAGAGGGAGAAGTATGCAAGGGGGAGAAATTTATTTCTATCTCATTTGATTATCACAAAGGGGGAGAAATTGTTTTCAAAATTTTTCATGCTAATATTCGGATTTAAGTGGTGTTGCCAATGCATTCATCAAGGGGGAGATTGTGAGACCTATGTGTGCTGAATACATTAGCTATGGCGATAAAAGTTTTGAATACTCCAAAACACCTTTATCATCAAGGTCCGACTCTAGTTCCGAGCTTCAGCAAGGTCTGACGATAGATCCGGCTTGTTTTGGGTAGCTCCGGCGCTAGGTCTGACTAGCTTTGGTTAGCTCCAGCTCTAGGTCCAGCTAACTTTGGTTAGTTCTGGCGCTAGATCCTGTTAGTTTTGGTAAGCTCTGGTTCAAGGTCTGGTTTGCTTTGGCAAGGTTCAAAGCTTGATTGCAATGGTTTTGCTTTTAATTTGCAATGTTCCAAACTTCCTTTTTGGATTATTGAAAGTTTGCTTAGTTTTTCTTTTACTATGTTTTTGGTGTGTTTTGGTGGTTATGGTTGATATCTTTTTGCTAAGGTTTGCAACATACTTATGTGAGGTTCTCACGTAAGGTGTTGTGGTTATCTGACATGTTTTTCAAGCTCCGACGCTAGGTTGTACTAGCTTTGGTAAGCTCTGACGCTAGGTTGTATTAGCTTTGGTAAGCTCCGGCTCAAGTTCCAGTTAGCTTTGGCAAGGTCCGGTGCTTGATCGCAGTGTTTCTGCTTTTATCTTGCAATGTTTCGAACTTGCTTTACACTTATGGAAAGGTTGCTTAGTATTATTTTACTATGTTTTTGGTGTGTTTTGGTGGTTAAGACTTATATCATTTTGCTATGGTTTGCAACATGCTTATGTGAGGTGCTCACGTAAGATGTTGTAGTTTCAGAACTAACGAGAGTCAAGTAGAGGACTTGTGCTCGGAAGTATTGGTTGTTTATTGATGTGCAGGTGTTGCTTGAGTTCAAGACATGGCTGGTGACGGGATCCATTGAACTAGTCTTAGGGATAAGATGAGGTTCAACAACCAAGTTCGAGAGGAATTGTGGTTGAGTTGATCGGGAGGTTGCGCAACATGTTTGGATCAAGAACATTGCATATGAAGGTATTGTGGATTTCATTGGAAGATGTTTGCACGTGTGAAAAGAGTGCATGGACGTGGCTACATATTTCCAAGGCGTGATGAAGAGTTGTGGACGTAAAAAATTGGTCGGAAAGGTCCAACCGACTAGGTTATGGACTCAGGCTGTGCCTGAGTCGTGTTTGACTCAAATATGGAAAGATTTGAGTTGGTTATGATAGGATCTAATGTGGGTCACAAAATTTGAGTTGTTTTAGGAACGTGGGATACGTTCCTAAGGTGTTTGGAAGTCTTAAGATTGCTTCTATCTGCGTATAGAAAAATCTTGAGCAGTTGTGGAAAGTTTTGATTCATGAATTGAGTAGGGTTAGAGTCCTAGTTTGAGTTGTGTTGGCCTTCGGGCTGATTATATAAGCAAGGGAGGCCAGAACTCGTGGTAGACGACATTGCGGCTGTTTCTCTTGTGTTTTGATCAATAAAATTCGTAGTTTGAAGGAAATTTTGTGCCTTGTTCATCGGACTTATTTTCTTCAAGTCTTTCTCGTCGAGTTTCTGCACAACACTACCTTTTTTTGGATGTTTTATCATAACTCGAGTTTCACAGATCCGATTGACGTGATTCTTCTTGGGTTGTTTTCACAACTTAATTTTCTATCATCTGTGAAAATTTCCCATTCATTGGATTTGTGTTATCTCTATCATCCATAAAAATTTCCCGGTCATTGGAGTTTCTTTGCAGTATTCCATAACTGTCTTTCTTAGGTAAAACAGATTGACCTTTGTTCGATCTTTCGATCATAACTTGAGATTCTCTTGACATATTTTCGTGATTCTTGTTGTGACGTCTTCGTGACTTGATTCTCCACAATCTATACTTGTTTAGCTACAATTGATCACCTTTATATTAGTCGCACACATGATTTCTTTCACTGATCATTTTTCTGTCGAGAGGTTTTTTGTAATCTACCATTCACCCCCTCTTGTAGCTTTACACGTGCTCTTCGATCCTACACACACCGACGCCCCAAGAATACGGAGAAGTCCGGGCCTCCCCAAAGGCCCAAGTCCACCAAGCCGCCAAAGAAGGAATGGCGTAAGAAGCAAGACAAGCCATCCGAGCCCATCCTTCCGGGCCAGGATGTAAAGAAATGAAGAAGGAGGAATGTCCATCTCATCGAACGGTGGTGATACCTAGCCAATAGGTTAACTTGGTAGTTATCCTTTTCTTTAATTTTGCTTTTCTCTTAATTTGGTTTTCCCTATTTAGTTTGATTTTTCCCCACTACATATTTGATTTTTCTTAGTAAGTTGAGAATCTTATATTCTCAACTATCATTTTTATTTCTTTGTTTTTCACAAAAAAAATATTATGTTTTGAAAAAGGAATTTTTATTCGAAAAACAATTTTTCTGAGCTACAAAAGTGGTAATTCACCAACTGGCTAATTCCATAGCTATTTGGGAGCCACCTGCCAAAAGGAAGAACAAGGGGGCCCACTTGTCAATTCGGCCGACCCCCCTGTTCGGCCGAATAGGGGAAGGAGCCATTTTAGCTCTCTCTCTCCACCGACGGCTACATTTGATTCCCTAGTGACCATTGGGGAGTGTACACTATAAATGGTGATCGTGAGGAGCACTCCTCACACTTCACCTCATTTCATACCTCCCCAAAGTCACTATTGCTCACATTGTTTTTCTTGCTCTTCATTGAAGTTCCCTTGCTCAAAATCCAACTAAAAAAGATTTGCTTTTGCTTGCATTTGCAATTTGCTCTCAAGCTCTTCAAGGGAAAATTTGTCGGGGTTTTGCTTTTGCTAACATCAACTCTTTCGAGTTTTTGCCTTGTTGTGTTCTTGTTTGTTTTGTCCATGAAAGGAATGAAGAGGTTGTTTGGAAAGAGGAAGTTGGCTGCAAACTCAATCCATGGTGGAGATTCAAGTGCAAGCCCCTCTTCCATTACTACACCAAGTTCACGGAGGAGTGTAGGTGATGACACTCCCATGGGAGAGAGAAGCAACCCTCACCAACTTCTTCACGACGACGACTTCAACATACAAAGTGAAGTTGAAGATCAAGCACACAAGCTCCTCCAAGATCATGAGTTTTCTCATACAAAAGCTTATGATCCGAATTTGATATCCAAAATAGGTATGGATTCCGAATTCTTTCTATTTGGCGTGCATTAGGATGGGAAAACTTTTCTCACATAGAGGAGAGAGGTTCACGCCTTCTCTCCATACAATTCCTTTGCACACCCAAAATAGGATTTGATCGTATGAGCCAAGCACCCCGTGAGCTTCTACACGTCCTTGATGCAGGTCGGGGGCCGCATCAACTCGATCGCCTTGATCTTCTCCAGATTGGCCTCGATTCATCAATGCGAGACCAAGAAACTGAGCATCTTCCTGGCAGAAACCCCGAACACGCACTTGTTCGGGTTCAACTTCATGCACGTGGAGCGCAACATGTCAAAACTAGGGTGAGGTTGTCTAGCAAGGATGTATGCATTTTGATTTTGACAAAGATGTCATCGACATACACTTCTACTGGGTTTTGAATGAGGTCTCTGAACGTTTTATGCATGGCACGTACAAAAGTATGTATGCATTGAAGGGGAGGTCGACCTCTTCCACGTCAAAGAGGATGCTCTCCATACGGTAATTCCCAGGCATTCCGAATGTGACCGGTAGGTAGATGTTACCATACGGAATGACGTGCCCCGGTCCTACCCCCGATAATGGGCTTGAGGGCTTGAGCTTAGACATGGGGATCTGCAGCTTCTATAAAGCTGCACGATTGATGAGGTTGAGGCCCGCCCCACCATCGATCAGCATGTGGTAGAGCTTGATGTTGGCGATGGTCGAGGCAACAAGAATCGGGAGCAATCCTACTCCCGCCATGTTCTTGGGGCAGTCGGAGGTGTCGAAGCTGATCGGCGCCCTCATCCACTTGTGTTGTGGCGCTAGGCTGGGGGTTGGAGCTACCGCTGCCATTGCCTGATGTAGGGTCTTGACAACATTCTGGGACATGATGTCTTGGGAGCCCCCATAGATGACGTGGAGCGTCTTGCTATGCTTGTTGTTAGTGCTGGAGTCAAAGTCGTAGGGTCCATATACTTCTTTTAGGGCGCGCTAGACGTCCTGGTACTTGATCTCCTTCTGCTCATTGACGTAAGGGTCGACCTTCTATTTGCCTTCTCGCTGGCGGAAAGGTGCACCGTCTGGGCGCTGCTACTGCTCGCGGTAATGTTCCGCAAGCTTCTTGATCTCCCGGCACTCACTAGCGATGTAGAGCTTAGTGTTGTGCATTGGGCATGGCTTGACGCTATCTCCACCGTCAGGTGACTGTCGCGATCGCTTGTCAAGGCGTGGCCCCTGGCCTCCGCCGACCGCTGCAGTTGCAGCAACTGGGGCCCCTGTTAGTGGCTTGTCCTTGCCACCAGACCTTTTTGTTTTTCTTGCTGCTGCCTTGAGCAGCAGCACCCCGACCGGGTTGACCGACATTTCCCGCCTCAGGAGTAGAATGGGAGTGTCAGTTGCGCCCCTCTGCGGCCCTGGCACACCGATCCGCTAAGACGAAGAGCTCAGAGACATCTTGCACGTTATGCATGGCTAACTTCTTGAGCATCTTCTTGTATCGCACAATCTGTCTGAATACAACTACAATAGAGGCATTCGAGATGTGGGGAATGGTGTTTTGTACTAGGGAGAATCGTCGGTTAAAGGATCACAGGGACTTCCTCCGGCATTGTTGCACGGTGTGGAGGTCTAGCTTGGTGTCGGGGCGTGTGTAGGAGCTGCCGAAGTTTGTCGTGAACTGCCGACACAACTCTGCCCAGGGGGTTATGGACCCCGGGGGGGGGGGGGGTTCATGAGCCATGACTGGGCAGAACCGGTCAATGCGACAGGGAAGTAGTTTGTCATGATGGCCTCGTCCCCTCTTGAAACAAGGATGGAGGGGAAGTAGATCTATAGCAACTCTGTAACACCCTCATTTTTATTCATCATGCAATGCATTCGTCCCCATACATGTTGATGTTAAGACACTACAAAAAGAAACAATATTAAAATGAATTAGAGGCAAACGAACCATTAAAATCAATAATGGGTATGGACTTGTCCAGTCCCCATCCCGGAGTACTCCGGTATACCCGTCTACTCTGGCTTAATTTAGTTCTTCAGGGCAACGGACTTGTCCGTTACCTTGTACGGACTAGTCCTGTTTTGCTTATGTTCCCATCCGGACTTGTCCATTAATTTTACGGGCTAGCCCGATTTTGAAACTGTAAAGCCTCGGACTTCTCCGGGTAGTGGCATTTTAGTCTGCAATCCCTTATCGTTATTGTACAGCAAACTTGTCCGCTTAACAACGGACTAGGCCGTTGTGACGGATCGGGGTCCCGGCATTCCAAGATTCCCATTGAGTGGTGTCGTGTGATATAGCACCCAACAGCACACACGAAAAGATATAATAAAGAGACGAAAAGACATAATAAAGATACAAAGTTTTCATTTCATAATAAGATGTTGTTTACAACATAGTGTACCACAATGGTACACACACAACGGAAAGTACATACTCATTCTGTCAACTAGCTATGCATAAGAGAAGCCGTCCATGCCCGCGGACGCTTCTCACTAGCAACACGAAGCAGATCAGCAACGAAAAGGTTATCTAGTGAGATATACAGCTCGATGAGGTCGAGTTCTCACCAGACATCCATCAACATAAGCAAAAGATTATACCTGCAAAAACATGAATATAACAACCGAGAGCACGAAGCTCAACAAGACTTAACCGTCTCACCTAATGCATGAAATTCTACATGTTTGGAACTTTAAAGACTAGAAGTTGTGATTCTCAGAAATGAACTCGTCGAAAGTAAATCCTTAGTTGTACGTTTTAAAGTAGCAAATGCGATATCAGTGCGCATGCATCATAATGAACTCCACAATCAAACAAGAAACGCTCCGTCCGTGATGATACTTGCCCAAAGCTGCATAAGCTTCATTCAAGTTAAATGTTCAGGAATTATAACTTTAATTATGCTATCTCTAATTCAGTCAAGGTTGCAGTACAAAAGATTATTCATAGCGTCATATTCATATTCTTCGAACTACTTTTTATTACTACGTCACGACTCGGTGATGGACCGCTAGGGGCCACAACCGATGAGCAAGGACACTAAGAGGAGTATTAGGCGTACCTTTATGTCGGCTCAGCAGGTTGGGAGGACCATCGTAGATGCCGGGTGACGTTGAGGCGCGACGGTGAAGCAACCGAAGGGGAATAAATCAATTTCCACCGTGGCAGTTAGGGGAAAGGCGACGTATGGCCAGGCGCCACTTCCAGGGCGATGAGGGCGCCTTGGCGATGCTGTTGCACAATTGGACGAGCTGTGAAAACAGAAGAAGAATCACGTCAATGTTGAATCGATGGGCGACGGCAAAACAGATGGAGAGCTCCTCTGCTCTGGAGGGAAGGCGCAGCAACAAGCTGGGCATGTCGGTGAGGACCAAGACTTGTGCATGGCCTCGGGCAGGACCGGAACAGCAGGGGAAACAGCACTGCATGGGAGTGCAGCATCGTGCAGAGAAATGGCGAGATGCTGCTATGTGGCCGTGCGTGAGCCAACAGAGAGCAAGGGAGACCAACGTGAGTGAGGCAGAGAACGATAAAGGCGGCCCTGGGTTTGCTTATGGCTAGGTTGGTTGCTGGGGAGGTGGCGCATGCAAATGCAGTGCGTGGCGCCCGGTGAGCAGTTGACGATAAGAGAGAAACAGAGTGAGTCGGTAAGGTTGCTTGTGTAGCTGACAGTGGGGTCCACCATCCCCCTTTGGCTCTTTTCTTCAAAATCAGTTTCAGCAAATAAATGTGCTCTAAAATCCTTGAATTTTGGCTGGTTGGCTAAGTAAAATATGGAGAATCTATTTTTGAATTCCAAACTATGAATTGATATTGAGTTTGAAAGTCAAATTTGAATTTGGATTTCATCTTTTGTGACCCATTTAATTTGAAACCCGCAAATGTGTAAAATCCTAACACTTGACGAGGCTGCTATTTAAAATATGAGAAACACATTGTGGACTCATATTTATATTTTTAATTAAATATTCGGATGCTCGGCGGGAATGAGATCACACCGTAAAGTTTGTTTCATTCTCATACAAAGTTACGGCGGTGTCTTGAGATCTTCTTCTTGACGTTGAACTGCTGTAACATTTTTCATGGTAGAGGCACATAAGGTTCTGTGCTATTTGGTTTTCTTATTTTTTGACGTTGCCCTCATGAAGACTTTACTGCCTTAGTCTTGTACTCGGAGAATGAACACCTGGTTCTTCAACTCTGTTGATCATCTTGACTATCTTGAATAATAATGCACCTGCTTTCAACACTGGCTTTGTGTAACTGAGTCCTTAAAGCTTAGGGTATTATTTTCCAAGCATAAATCAAGGTGTTTTAGCGGAATTACTTAAGGAATCAGTAATCTCGCCTCGACTTGATGTCTTAACAATTTAGAAAACAATAGGAACACTTTGCATGGGCATAAGGGCATCAAACGATCAATTCCACTTATGTGGCCAGCTAGCAAAGACTCACGACATATGATAACAACAAGGTTTTTGGAAATGTCAAAGTCACATGCATTAATGCAAGGATTTAGACATAGTCAAGGATATGACAAACGTCACAAAGTTGGATAATCATTTGGTAATCCCAAGTATGGAGAAAATCAAGAGGTTTCATGAGAATAAGCATATGACCGGTATTTCTCGTGAATAGAAAGTAGTTAAGTTCCAAACACTGGTAATAGTTGAGTCTAAACAAGTTAGGGATAAGGACTCAACTTTTGCTTGGTTATAAGGGATTTGAATGATTGTCTTCCCTTGTGTTAATCATAAAGAAAGAAGGAAACAAGTTTAATACAACACAAGGATGGTAAAAAGATCAAGGTGATTAGACATAACTTAAGGATTTGAATGGAGATACTCATTCTTGCTCATAGTTCATTATTAATCATTTTCCCGCTTTGCTTATGCCATTGTTGACTAGTGTTTCATGATGCATGACAAGTTGGATGATGTAGTGTGTATGCAGTGCATAAGGTATGATGCACTCTCTTGTATGGTTTGAGCAAGAACAGGTAATACAATTCAAATACAATAAGAAATATTTGAGGATGCCCAAGGCTTAAAATACTTGGTCATGAAAGTGGCTAAGCAAGGAATGCTTCTTTCATATAATGACCAAGGTTGCTAGATTCACATTTCGAAGATTGATAAGGAATGGTTGGATAATACACTAAGAATCTCATCCTTTGTGAAGTTTAAGATAACTCTAACGAAGTCATCACTCTCTTAATAATGATGAGTCAGTCTTGTACTCAAAGTTTGCTCCTGCACAGATGCAATTCCATTTTGTGGTGTTGGTGTCGATGAACTCCGATGCATGTGATCAGTTATGGAACATCTCAGTTAACTCGGGCACTCCTTCCCCCTTAAGTTCCAATGTAGTAACTTTAGAAATCACTACATACCAAACCAACTAACCTCTCAACCAAGTTTTCAATCTCTAGTTCCAAAAGAGTGTATTTCATCACCGATAGTTTCTCTCTATTACATTTGAAATTACCCGATCGATATACTGTCCAGAATCAACCAGCCTGTACCAACTTCAAATTTCGATGATGCCAATGGCACTTTCACAGCTTGAGTTGAGTACTGAAGTTAAAGTTAACTTCACTATATTCTCAAGGAGTACTCACTTGCTCTCACATCAATTCTGGTTCCAAAGATATGGAGTTTCAAAGTTAACATGCTTTCTAAATCATTTCTGCAGCATCTCCCTAGTATGTACCAACTTTGATTCACTTTTCCAAATGTTTCTGGACATAATTAGCTGATGCCCAGAATTACAAAGTTTGAGAACACATCACAAGCTTCCCAACAGTGCATCACATGACTCTTAGCGCTTTATGCAGGAAGTTATGAGCAAATAACAGAAAGGTTCAAAAAGGGTTCCCAGATTTGTGTTGTTGTAGCAGTTTATGTTCTTCTGACAATTTTACCAATTTAACTTGGAAATCTGTTGTGGGAGTGAAAAGAAAAGTTGTAGAGGACATTAACATATTTATGAATTTTTTACTTGCCCTCATAGCTGTTCTGGATCATGAGTTATGTGATTTTAAAGATGACAGACTTTCTGTGAAATTTTGACAGCAGTTCATTTGTTTATGGTTGATTTGTCCACAAATTTTTATACAGATATATATTCAAAATTTGAGAGGAATTTAAATTACAACATTTATACACATCTTGTAAGGTTTCCGGGTATGTAACATATGAATCCCTTTGAATTTTTAACAAAGAGTTATGATCAAATTAGCAAAGAGTCCAGAAACTGGTTCAGTCTCTGTCCAGATTTGGCAGAGTTTGGTGATTTGAAATTTTGAATAGGTTGGAGAGGGATTCTGCTCTGGAGTTGAACAGAAAAGTTATAAGGAACTCTCAGATATTTCCAGAAATGTATGGCACCCTTCATTGGACTATTCAATTGGGAGTTATGGCTTTTCAAATTGAGGTCAAATTTCTGGTAGAAAACAGGGATTTCCGTTTTTAAAACATTTGGTTTGAAACTTAACACTAATTTGAATCTTAGTTCAACATTAGAGTTCAATAGTTCATATTGGTTCCGAAGTTCACATTTTTAGTCACGAAAGCTAAGTTGACTCATTAACATTGAAAGGATGAGATTAAGGAGTTATGACATTGATGCATCATAAGAGTTATGTCAGTACAACGGTGCCTCACAAAAATGAAAATCCTAACCGGATTATAACAGGCATATACGTACCGACGGTGGCACTAAAGACGGTCTCTCACAAACATGTTCTACTCGCAATATGTTCATGTAGTTAGTGTACCTGCATAAGGTGGATCACATCAACAAGCTATTCACGGACGTGTGTCTCCTTTATTTATGTAATCAAAGATGTTCTCTGTTACAACACGCCGTAGATTGTTTATAGGCAGGGTCACTGCGACACTAACAAGGAGACGCTCCCTGCTAATGCATGTCTCCTATTAGATGCCCCCCACCACTGATTATCTAGGTTGCCGGCTGCATTCTGGAGCTAGCCAGTATTTGGCAGCCGCATTGCCAATATCAGCAACATACACATATAGAAAGATATGTATACCCAAGTGGATATCACACACATTGACCAATCAAATATTAGCAAAGTGTCAATCACGATTACTAAGTAACTATTTACAAATAATTCCCCTGTTCATCCAACTTAACAAGTAACTAATTGCACAAAGAATAATTGTCACCTAATCCTCTACATGGTAATGTAATTCTCCCTTTGAATGATTTCAGAAATGTCGAGCCTGCATAGTAAGTCTCTAATTTGCTCGAGGCTACGACCTTTAGCGTTCCTGAAGGTGGGTCCATAGTCTTGCCACAGAATAAAAATGAGATTTAGCAATAGATTAGTAACAAAGTAAAATAAATGCACTTACACATGCATTGCAATTAGGCTGCTCTTCAAATAAAGCCATGTGTAAGCAGACATGGAAGCCACACATGTTGCCCGGAGCTTGTTGTGGGACGTCGAATGCATTATGATATTTAAGTTGTCGGTGTTTTCATTTTACTTGTTCAAAAGCCCTAAACAAAAACATTCACAGTCAATGTAAAATTATCGTGCAAGGACGAAACAGTCAAAATATAAAGTGAAGAAGGAACTTACTCATCAATAACAGAAGAGATATCATTCCATGTAGGGTTATTCGCGCACCAGTTTTTTCATCTCTCAACCTTGAGGAGTCACAGTACCAGACTTGGTCGTACCTTGTAGAAATTTCAGTGGTTACCCAATGGTTACCCGGGTTGAACGGTACAACTAGAATCTCCTTATCACTGATGTGTTGCATTGCCCTCACAAAATATTGAACAACATCTTTTTGGTCGCTCGACGTTTGAATATAAGTTCTCGCTGGTACTTGAGGATCAAGATATGCAGGAGACGTGTTTCCTATGTTATGACGAATATGTTGTTGCTAGTGCGTGTAACACCCTCATTTTCATCCATCATGCATTGCATACATTCTTCAACATGTTTAGCATTAACCAACATAAAAAGGAACAAGATTAAAATGAACTAGAACCAAAACAGCATATAAATTCTACAGCAGTGCCGACTTGTCCGATTGAGACCCCGGCTAGTCCGTTTGACTCTCTATTGCCCTACGGTCTTATCCGTTTTTTGCCCTGGATTAGTCCGAATTTGCTTTTGTTGATTGTCCGGACTTGTCCGTTGTTGAGTACGAACTAGTCCGTTCCTATCTACTGGAACTTCTCAAAGTTATCTGGTAATCCCTCCTTCAGTCCGGTTTTTGGAAAATTTACCAAACCTCCGATCTTGTTTGGCTTATACTGGACTTGTCCGTTTTCCTTTATGGACAAGATCGGATTTGTCTGGAACCTGAACGGACATATCCGTTCAACATTTGACTTCCAACGGACTAGTCCAGCCCCCTATTTGACTTGTCTGGTGTGCCCAACTCGGATTCTATCTTTTCCCCATAATTTGTTATTGGGTTTCTACCTTAATTGGGCCCAATAACATCGTGCCCAACCCCTGTGGAGCCCATGTGGGACCTCTACACGGCCTCCACCACCTTGAACTCGAAATCTATCAAAGCCTACCACCTCCACCTCTATATAAACACCCCGACACCCACCCCTTCACCTCTTTGCCACAATCGAAGAAACCCCGAAACCTAGTTTGTGAGAGTTGCCGTCAAGAGGGGTTCATCGTAGCTGGGAGAAGAGAAGGAGGAAGGAGAAGGATCAAGCAAGATCGATCTTCGTCAGCTCATCGACATCATCATGAATTCTCCACCAATTCTCCATCTTCTTTGGATCTAGGCTCAAGATCTCGAGTTTCGTTGAATTCACAACCCTTGAGTTGTTTAATTCATGGTAATTACCTTAGATCATCTTTGTACTTCAATATTGGTCCCATAAATCAACTAATTATACTCTAGTTGCAAATTCCCCAAAAAACCTAGCCGAGCGGACTTGTCCGGCCATGTGCGGACTAGTCCAATCGACTTTCTGGTCCAGGACGGACTAGTCCGATCCCCAGTACGGACTTGTTCGACTTTCTGGTCCAGGACGGACTAGTCCGATCCCCAGTACGGACTTGTTCGGCCACCTAAATCTGAAGTTGCTGAACTAATTCCAAATTGACTCAAATCAACTCTAAACCTGTTCAAACTTTTTAAAACCTATTGTAACTAGTTAGTACACATTAATAGCAACTCATTAACAAGTTTTACCACATAATTGCATTAATCATGCATGTCATGGCATATTGAGTAATATATGAGCATGTATTGATTGTAATGTCTGTTTTGTATGTCTTCGCGCGGAATTGAAGGTGTCGCGCTAGAGGGTGCTGTCGAGGACCTCCAATACCAGAACTTTGAAGCTTTTGACCCTAATCAACCTTAGGACCAAGGCAAGTGTCCTTGATCATTTTGATCCCGTTTTTAAATGTTTTTTTTTTTGAAAAACTGCATGCTTGTGTCTATTTGATAGGAAACCCATGATAAGTGTTTACTAGACTTGTTTGACCATCCTTGTCGCTTGGAATATATTGTGAAGAGTCGGAAAGGGGTTTTGATCTTTTTGCTTCGCTCTAATTAATTGGTATGGGAAAAGAACCAAATGACTTAATTATGAACTAATGGATGATGAGCATTGATGAACATGAATAATTGGTAACATGGGACTGGGAGATCTAAGCAAGCATGGTTTGTGGATTGGGTTGGATGATATGGTGGTTTTGCTTGCCTTGGATCTAAGGACCGGTCCATGCGAGAATAAGCCAAGACAACAGTGCCACCACAAGACCAAGTATGGGTGTGGCTTAGCCAATTAATTAGGAGTATTACCATCATTGATTCAGATCATTTGGAAGAGCGGGGAATCGGAGTCGGTTGGGTTTGCAATAGTGGTGGGACTGCCCTGGGATCTGAACGGCACAAGAGGGGGCCCTTGGTTGGATGTGTTCAGTTGGAGGCATCACCCCTGGTGAAACCTCAGTGGGTCTGAATATGCTGGTAGTCCCTTTGTAAAGGCTATTTTGTGATCTCTTGGCCATACACCGAAGGAAGTGTAAATGGAATAAGGGAGGTTTCTTTAGTCACTGTCGGGTGACAAAATCACAAACTTGTGGGTAAAATGGTACAACCTCTGCAAAATGTTAAAAACTATCATGATAGCCGTGCTCCTGGTCAAGAGCACCTGGATGACCTACATGATTAGAGTGGACATGGGATTTGGGATGTTATGGTAATGGTTATGATTATGATTATGGATTGGATGGTGATAAATGGATATGGTTAATGATGATGGTAACAATATGGTATATGGATGGATAATGAATGATAGATATAAATTATTATGTTTATTTGGGATATGATGGGATAAATTTCACATAGACATTATAGGATGCTTTTTACATGTTTTAAACGTACTTTTTAGCAAATAGCCATTATTTATTGTCAATTCCTTGTTTAAGCTACATGTCATTATTTCCCACACTTGTTGAGTATGACATGTACTCACCCTTGCAATTTCCCCACCAACAGTTTCAGGTGATGTTTGGGAGTACCATGAGGATAATGCGGAGTACTAGGCTGTGTGCTGCCATCAACTTGCCCGTGGTGTTGCTTGGAGTCGTGCTACCCGTATGTTTAATTTTCTTAGTTTTTCTTTATTAGATTATTTCTACTGCATTAGTTTTCAGAACTTATTAATAATGATCATTAGAGCGGTAATCCGAGGATTATTTGGATATTGTAATAAAAGTACTTATTTAATATTTTGTGCTGTGGTAATTATCTGTTTATCATTTGTGAATCACTTGTGTATGTGTGTTAAACATCCTGGGCACACATATGCGTCACACATGGTTCATTTCTGGAACCGAGTGTCACAAATTGGTATCAGAGCCATAGGTTGACCATAGGGCACAACCTAGATAGAATGGACACTTTGGAGCACATAGGAACACTCAGGAAGCATTGTGGTTTGTTTGGTGTGCTGATTGTTGTGTAATGTTGCTTGTATTCTTGTGTGCTTAGTAGAGGATTATGGGATGCTTTAGCACTTGCCACATCCATATAGGGTAGTATAGGTAGTTGTTTAGTTTCACATACCTTGATGCATATAGTTGGGGATGTTTCTAAATTCTTCTATCTCTTGCTCTTTCTTCAGATGTCGAGGACTTGCAACCAAAGAGATGCCAGTGAGAATGAGGAGAACAACGGAGCACCTCCGAATAACAATAATGCACCTGGACCTGAGGCGGTCAACCTTCAGCAGTTGTTGCCTATGCAGAATCAACTTATGCTGACGGTGATGCAAACCTTGGGACAGCTGTAGGCCAACAATCAAAACCAGTCCCATATGCCTCCGCCACTGCCACCCCCATCGCCTCATAACAGATTGGGAGAGTTTATGAGGACTAGGCCACCTACTTTTGCTCAAGCCACAGATCCCATGTAAGCTAATGATTGGCTAATATCTGTGGAGAAGAAGCTTGCTATTGTCCAGTGCAATGACAGGGGGAAGGTTCTTTTTGCCTCCCATCAGCTAGTTGGAGAAGCTGCGAATTGGTGGGACTCGCTATGCAATGCCTATGCTAATCAAGAGAGTATCACTTGGGCTAAATTCAAGGAGAGCTTCCGTTCTCATTTTGTGCCTGAAGGTGTTATGATCTTGAAAAGGCACGAATTTGAGAACCTAAGGCAGGGAAAGTCAAGTGTGAGTTAGTATCTCAATAAATTCACTCAACTCTCAAGGTATGCTCCGGAAGATTTCAACCGGGATAGCCACAAGCAATATTTGTTCATGAGGGTCCTAAACAATGAGATTCAAGTCCAATTGCTCAATTGTGACTATGCATATTTCCAAAAGCTTGTGGACAATGCTATTGTGGTTGAGAACAAGGTTCGCGAGATGGAGCAAGATAATAAGAGGAAGACACCATATCAAGGACAACCACAAGGGAGCAATGTTGGCCCCCGCTTTGCACCACCAAATGCACCATACTACAACCCCTCTGCTCATGCATATCGCGCTGCTATCCCAACACGCCCAACTCAACCAGTGCAGCAACGCCCTGCCATGCAAGCTCTTCACCCTCCAATGCCTCATGCACCCCGCGCCAACTTTCCTGCTAATGCTCGAAATCAAGCTCACCCTAACTATTCTGGTGCAGCAAGGTCATGCTATACTTGTGGTGAGCTAGGACACTTTGCATCTTAATGTCCTAAGTCAAGACTTGGTCAAGGGAACAATGCTCCATGACAGAACCCAAGACCAAATGGAGGAGCGCCACAAGGCAACCGTGGACCGCAAAATTTTGTTCGTGGCAAGGTGAACCATGTCTCTATGGAGGAAGTCCAATAAGCGGATGACTTGGTGATTGGTATGTTTCTCGCAAACTCCAACCCGACGACTATGTTATTTGATTCTGGAGCATCACATTCATTCATTGCATCAAAGTATGTTGCCAACTATAGTTTGCCCATATATCATATGAAGTATAACTTGTTGGTTATGTCTTCTGGAGGGGATATGAGGACGAACATAGTATGTCCAAAAGTAAGCCTTAGAATAAGGGGGGTAGACTTCTTCGCCAACCTTATCGTTTTGGATTCGCAAGGACTGGACATAATACTTGGTATGGGCTGGTTAAGGAAGCATAATGGAATAATTCAATGTGCCACAAAGACGGTGAAGTTGACAAATGAGGAAGGGGTCAACATAGAATTTGAAGCATCTCAACACACAACAAAGCAAGTGAAGTTGAATAAAATGGATAATGCAACAATAGAAGAGATCCCAGTGGTGTGTGAATTTTTGAATGTATTTCCAGATGAGTTGCCAGGTATGCCACCTGATTGTGATATTGAGTTTTTTATTGATTTGATACCTGGAACTGCACCTATAGCTAAGAGTCCATATAGGATGCCTCCTATAGAATTAGCGGAGCTCAAGAAGCAAATTCAGGAGCACCTAGAAAAGGGTTTTATTCGCCCAAGCTCTTCGCCTTGGGGAGCGGCAATGCTATTCGTAGATAAGAAGGATGGATCCCAAAGGATGTGCGTGGAATATCGAGCTCTCAATGAGGTGCCAATCAAGAACAAGTATATGTTGCCCCGTATAGAGGATTTGTTCAATCGAATGAAGGGCTCTTGTGTTTTCTCTAAGATTGACTTGAGGTCAGCCTATTTCCAAATGAAGATTAGACCGTCAGACATACCCAAAATAGCCTTTCGGACACAATATGGATCTTATGAGTGTACCGTTATGTCCTTTGGATTAACGAATGCAGCTGCCTATTCTATGTACCTCATGAATAAGGTTTTCATGGAGTAATTGGATAAATTCGTTGTGGTGTTCATTGATGACATTATGATCTATTCGACAAGTGAGGAGGAACATGAGGAGCATTTGAGGCTCACATTGCAGAAATTGAGGGAACACCAGTTGTATGCCAAATTTAGCAAGTGCCAGTTTTGGTTACGGGAGGTGTCATTTTTGGGACATATCATCTCCGGAGGAGGAGTATCGGTTCACCAAGGAAAAGCGAGAGATGTGCTTAAATGGGGACCGCCGCAAAATGCGAAAGAAATATGGAGTTTTCTTGGAATGGTTGTATATTACCGTCGATTCATCAAGGATTTCTCCAAAATGGCCAAGCCCATGACTGAGTTGTTGATGAAGGGAAAAGCATTCCAATGGACTCAAGCTTGTCAGGACAGTTTTGAGGAGCTTAATAAGAGGTTGACAACAGCATCTGTGTTGGTTTTGCCAGATGTGAGCAATAGTTTTTATATCTATTGTGATGCATCAAGGCAGGGACTTGGATGTGTGCTGATGCAAGCAGGTCAAGTAGTAGCCTATGCATCAAGGCAATTGAAGAAACATGAGCAAAATTATCCTATGCATGATCTCAAACTTGCAGCTGTAGTGCATGCCTTGAAGATATGGAGACACTATATTCTTGGTCATGGGTGTGAGATTTACACGGATCGCAAGAGTCTCAAGTATATATTCACACAAACAGACTTGAATTTGAGGCAACAAAGATGGTTGGAGCTCATCAAGGGTTATGATGTGAGAATTAATTATCACCCGGGGAAAGCCAATGTGGTGGCAGATGCTTTGAGTTGGAAAGGAGTGAGCCACCAACTCACAATTCAGGAGTTGCCATCCGAGCTATGCAAGGAGTTTGAAAGGTTGAATCTTTGATTTGTGAATGAGATGGGAATAATGGAGTTAAATCCGACCTTGGAGCTAGAAATTCGAGAAGGTCATACCAAGGATGAGGAAATCCAAGGAATCAAAGAAAGGACCCAAGAAGGGAGAGAATTAAGATTCAATGAGGATGACCAAGGTACTCTATGGCATGGGAAACGGATTGTTGTGCCTAATGTAAAGAATATTCGAGAAACGATATTAAAGGAGGCACATGACTCGCCTTACTCAATCCATCATGGTTGTACAAAGATGTACAACGACTTGAAGACATGTTATTGGTGGGCTAGCATGAAAAAGGACATAGTTGAGTATGTAGCTTTGTTCGATGTGTGCCAACGGGTCAAAGCTGAACATCATAGGCCAGCTGGATTATTGCAGCCATTGAAGATTCAGGAATGGAAGTGGGAAGAAGTTGGTATGGACTTCATAGTTGGGTTATCGTGAACCCAGTCCGATTACGACTCGATATGGGTTATTGTGGATCAGTTGACTAAATCAGCTCATTTCATTCCTGTCTAGACCACAACACCACCGCAAAGCTAGCATAATTGTATATGGAGCATATTGTGTGCCGATATGGAGTTCTGAAGAAAATAGTCTCGGACTGAGGTTCTCAATTAACCTCTAGGTTCTGGGAGAAACTGCATGAATCTTTGGGTACAAGGTTGAATTTCGGTTGTGCATATCACCCTCAAAAGGATGGACAAACTGAGAGGATAAATCAAATTTTGGAAAACATGTTGAGAGCTTGTGCCTTGAAGCATGGACGCAGCTGGGACAAGAGCTTTCTATATGCTGAATTTTCCTACGATAAAAGTTATCAAGCAAGTTTGAAGATGTCACCATATGAAGCACTATATGAAAGGAAGCTTAATGAAGACGAAAGGGCTATGCGCATAATATGCCGAGGAACTTAGCCTTTGAAGTGGGAGACTTTGTATACCACAAAGTGTCACCTATGCAAAGTCATAAGCGGTTTAATGTCAGAGGCAAGTTGGAACCTCGCTATATAGGACCATTCAACATTTTGGCCAAACGTGGAGAAGTGGCATATAAGTTGGAGATGCCAACAAATGTTTCCGATGTCCATGATGAGTTTCATGTTTCTCATCTCAAGGAGTGCTTAAGGGCACCTGAAGAACAAGTGCCAATGGAAGAACTGGAATTAGATGCAAATTTGACTTATGCTGAGCAACCGGTCAAAATCTTGGAAACCAAGGAGAGAGTAACAAGGAAAAAGGTGATTCGATGATGCAAAGTACAATGGAAGCATCATACAGAATCGGAAGCAACTTGAGAGCTGGAAGATGAGATCAAGAAAGAATTTCCCTATCTCTTTCTTTCTACATCAAATCTCGAGGGCGAGAATCATTTTAAGGGGGGTAGGTTTGTAACACCCTCATTTTCATCCATCATGCATTACATACATTATTAAACATGTTTAGCATTAAAACACATAAAAAGGGAACAAGATTAAAATAAATTAGAATCAAAACAACATATAATAATGCAGCAGTGCGAACTTGTCCGGTTGTGACCCTGGACTAGTCCGTTTGACTCTTTGTTGCCCTATAGACTTATCCGTTTTCTGCCGCGGATTAGTCCGAATTTGCTTCTGTTGATTGTCCGAACTTGTCCATTGTCTAGTATGGACTAGTCTGTTCCTACCTCCTTGAACTTTTCAGAGTTGTCCGGTAATCCCTCCTTCAGTCCGGTTTTGGAAAATTTACCAAACCTCCGGACTTGTCCGGCCTATACCGGACTTGTCCGTTTTCCTTTCTGGACAAGATCAGACTTGTCCGAAACTTGAAAAAACTTATCCGTTCAACTTCCTGACTTCCAACGGACCTGTCCGACCTCCTAGTGGACTTGTCCGGTGTGACCGACTCTGATTCAATCTTTTTCCCACGATTTGTTATTGGGTTTCCGCCTTAATTGGGCCCAAGAACGTCATGGCCAACCCTTGTGGAGCCCATGTGGGACCCCTACACAGCCTCCACCACCTTGAACTCAAAATCCATCAAACCCTACCACCTCCACCTTTATATAAACACCCCAACAACAACCCCTTCACCTCTTTGCCAGAATCGAAGAAACCCCAAACCCTAGTTCACGAGAGCCGCCGTCAAGAGGAGTTTATCGCAGCCGGGAGAAGAGAAGGGGGGAGGAGAAGTATCAAGCAAGATCGATCTTTGTAGCTCATCGACATCATCGTCAATTCTCTACCAATTGTCCATCTTCTTTGGATCTAGGCTCAAGATCTTGAGTTTCATCGAATTCACGAACCTTGAGTTGTTGAATTCACGGTAATTACCCTAGATCATCTTTCTACTTCAATATTGGTCCCATAATTCAACTCAAACTACACTCTAGTTGGAAATTCACCAAGAACCCTAGCTGAGCGGACTTGTCTGGCCAAGTGCGGACTAGTCCGATCAACTTTCTGGTCCAGGCGGACTAGTTCGGTCCCCAATACAGACTTGACCGGCCACCTAAATCTGAAGTTGCTAAACTAATTCCAAATTGACTCAAATCAACTCTAAACCTATTCAAACTTGTTAGAACCTATTGTAACTAGTTAGTACACACTAATAGCAACTCATTAACAAGTTTTACCACATAGTTGCATTAATCATGCATGTCACGGCATATTGAGTAATATATGAGCATTTATTGATTGTAATGTCTAATTTGTATGTCTTTGCGCAGAATTGAAGGTGTTGTGCTAGAGGGTGTTGTCGAGGATCTCTAGTACCAGAACTTCGAAGCTTTTGACCCCAATCAACCTTAGGAGCAAGGCAAGTGTCCTTGATCATTTTGATCCTATTTTTAAATGTTTTGTTTGAAAAATTGCATCCTTATGTCAATTTGATGGGAAACCCATGATAGGTGTTTACTAGACTTTTTGACCATCCTTATTGCTTGGAATATATTATAGAGAGTCGGGAAGGGCTTTTTACCTTTTTTCTTCACTCTAATTAATTGGGATGGGAAAACAACCAAATTACTTGATTATGAACTAATAGATGATGAGCATTGATGAACATGGATAATTGGTAACATGGGACTGGGATATCTAATCAAGCATGGTTTGTGGATTGGGTTGGATGATATGGTGGTTTCCCTTGCCTTGGATCTAAGGATCGGTTCATGCGGGAATAAGCCAGGACAACAATGCCACCATAGGGCCAAGTATGGGTGCGACTTAGCCAATTAATTAGGAGTGTTACCAGCATTGATTCAGATCATTTGGCGGAGCGAGGAATGGGTGTTGGACGGGTTTGCAATAGTGGTGGGACTGTCTTGGATCCGAACGGCACAAAAGGGGGCCCTTGGTTAGATGTGCTCAGTTGGAGGCATCACCACCGGTGAAACCTCAATGGGTTTGAATATGCTGGTAGTCTCTTTGTAAAGGCTATTTTATGACCTCTTTGCCATACACCTAAGGAAGTGTAATTGACATAAGGGAGGTTTCTTTAGTCACCGAAGGGTGAGAAAATCACAAACTTGTTGGTAAAGTGGTACAACCTTTGCAGAGTGTTAAACACTATCATGATAGTCGTGCTCCCGATCAAGGACACCTAGATTACCTACATGATTAGAGTGGACTTGGGATTTGGGATGGTTATGTTGGGTTATGGTAATGGTTATGGTTATGATTATGGACTGGATGGTGATCAATGGACATAGTTAATGATGATGGTAAGTATATGGTATATGGATGGATAATGAATGATGGATATGAATTATTATGTTTATTTGGGATATGATGGGATAAATTTCACATGGACATTGTATGATGCTTTTTACATGTTTTAAATGTACTTTTCAGCAAATTGCTATTATTTATTGTCAATTCCTTGTTTAAGCTATATGTCATTATTTCCCACACATTTGCTGAGTACAACATGTACTCACCCTTGCAATTCCCCCACCAACAGTTTAAGGTGATGTTTGGGAGTACCCTGAGGATAATGTGAAGTACTAGGTTGTGTGCTGCCATCGACTTGTCTGTGGTGTTGCTTGGAGCCGCGCTATCCCTTATGCTTAATTGCTTAGTTTGCTTAATTAGATTATTTCCGCTGCATTAGTTTTCAAAACTTATTAATAATGATCATTAGAGCTGTAATATGAGGATTATTTAGATGTTGTAATAAAAGTACTTATTTAATAATTTTTGTTTTGGTAATTATCTATTTATCATTTGTGAATCACTTGTGTATGTGTGTTAAACATCCTGGACACACATATGCGTCGCACTTGGTTCATTTTTGGAACCGGGTGTCACAGTGCCTACACGCAAAATGCCAAATTTGTTACATATAACACTTATATTGAATATATGTATTGAAGAACCTAGTTTTTGAGGACTTACAATGCGAAGCAGCGTATTAGAGAGACATCCAACGCGTTGAGGTTGAAAAGGTCGTAGAGATTGGACCATATGATGACAAAAGCGCCATCACCTGAGAGAATGTGTTTATCCTTCAATGCCACTAGTATGGTTTTACACTTTTTGTAATTTTCCATGTAGTATTGTTGAAGTTGAACACAAGGTTTACCAACTTTTTTGAGTGCGACCACAGTTAACATCAGCTTTCCCCTTTCAAACTTCAGGTTTGCATGCATCATTGGTTTCATGCAAGCTTCCTTTAACGACAATCACTGTTGCGGTTGACTATTGTTCTTGGCACATACATTATTCGTCAGCTTTGCCGGTGGCTGGTCCGGTGTAGGGTGCAGGGCACTTCGAGTGTGAGGTGGAGACCGACATGGTTCCTCCTCAAGTGGAGACTTCCGCGATGGCTCTAGAGGTTGAGACAGATGCGGCTTCTGTGTAACTAGAGGCAACTGCTCTCCAATTGGAGATTTCTGCTGCTTCTTTATATTTTGATGCAGAAGCAGACATCCTCAAGAGACATCGAAGCATTAGAGGTTGACGCGGAAGCTGCTGCTGCTGGGTCAACAACAATAAGGCTCCATCTCCACTGAACCCTCTAGTAATTGCATCCCACATAGTAAACGTTTTATCGTCCGGTGGCACTTTAGGCTGCAGGTTTTTCGTATTTTCATGCACCATGTCCACCTTGACCACAGCATAGGATGTTGTGTCCACCTGGATGTCATCAAGCATGGTCTGATTAGGATACACTAGCCCTCTCCTGACCTCCACTCGAGTGATTCCTTCGACCATTAGCAGAAGGATGCATGTTGTTGGCTAAGACCAGTTATCTATCGTTTCCAACTCAGTTGAAGGTCGAGACGCTAGTTCTGAAGATCCTTATGTGGTTGTACACCACCAACTGTTGTAGAAGGAAAGCTGCTCCTACGCTCCTTGTCGTTACTTAAGATGAAAAATGCGCTAGGGTTTGCTATACCTGCTCTCTCCAACATATGCTTCACGTCTCCTAGGAGCTCCCTTTTCAGCTGTAGTTTCAGCTCCTCGACGTCTACTTGTGATGTCGAGGTCGTTTTCTGCCTCTGATACGTATTTTTGTGTTCCGGAAAACCCTCCCTCTAGGTCCACTTACTAGAAACACCACGAACACGACCTCGTTGCTACGGTCTTTGCAGGGTCTTGGTGAGGGCATCGTTTTCCCTCTCACCATTTGACTCTTCGCTACTCAAGTTCCAGGCTCTTTGAGCGACATGTAAGGTGCTCGGGCTATAGAAGCTGATACCGCCTGACTCAGACAACAGTGAACGAGCATGCATAAATGCTTTCAGCTGTCCACTGAAACTGTCTTATGGATTCGCAACACCTAGCTTGGCCAATGCTTCTTCCTATTTTCCCAAATCCTTTTTTTCCGGCATAACCGGTGTTACCTAGGTGGTGGTCAAGCTTGTTCTGCGATCGGAGCCACTACATATGTTCACTGTTCTTGACAAAATAATATGATTCACACTTTTTAACAAATCTCACTCAGTCATCTTCTGACACATGTTGATAATTATGGAAGGGGCTTTCATGTTTCCTCCAAAAATTGCAAAGCTTAGTTTTGTAGGTCCTCCATGCATGAGAGATCATCTTCATAGCTAGCTTCTTCCCCTTCTGTTTCATATGTTCTGGATATTGAATGTATGGTTGGATAGAGCTTTAAAGAGTTCATCCTTTTCATTTTCGGTCAAGTGATCGAATCTCTGCAGGTTTAGCGACACCCTTTCCCAAACAGCTGACCACAAATTCTGGACAGTCTCGTATTCACATTATGGTCCAGGGGTAAGCCTTCCTCATTGGCCTCATTAACAGTCAAAACATTTGTCGACCATGTCATCTGCGGCCTTTTCTTTCTTGCGTTACCAGAGGCAGATGCATCCTCTTCATGAGTGTGCTGGTGAGAATGCTACTAAGCCTTCTCTTCAATATGTTGCTGATGCTCCAACTCATACATCTTTAAATTCACAAAATTTACTAAAATCCTGTAAAACATTATCAAATTTCAGTCACATTCGCATAAACAGTCACATAAGGGAGCAAATTCTTTCATGGCATTTGTACCTTGATTAGAAAAAGATCTATGTGCCAAGTGTAAGGACAATCCAAACCAAGCAATCATTAAATAATAGCCAAAGTGTAATACTCTAAGCGTAGGACCCCGAAAATATACTAAACATTAACCGGTGAACCACCAAAGCGCGGACCATTTCGACTCCAACCAAAGCGTAATACTCTAAGTGTAGTACTCCGAAAATATACTAAACATTGACCAGTGAACCACCAAAGTGCGGAGCATTTCGACTCCAACCAAAGCACGAACAAACCTTATTAGGGCAGTGCCGAGCTGGTCGAGGAGAGTTGAGGGTCAACGGCGGTAGTGCGACAATGATCAAGAGGCTAGTGTCGAGGCGGCGATGAGCTCCGAGGAAGGGGACCGACGGGGCGGCGTGCTCCTGGGAAGGGGACAACATGGCGGCAGTTTCTAGGGCGAAGAGCTTAAGTGTCGAAAAGTTTTGTTAAGTGTTGGGAAGAGAGCGCGCGAGAGAGGCAAAAGTACCTTAGGACAACAATATAAGTGAATGTGGCCTAGAGGGGGGGTGAATAGGCCTTGAAAATTTCATGCACACTTAATAGAGTCGTCAAAAACTTGTCTGACTGGACTAGTCCGGTTGTGTGGGCAGACTAGTCCGGTGTGCTGAAATATGTGAATTGATTAAATGTTATTTGAGAAACTAGATTCTTTTAGCAGCGGAATTGAGAACAACAGATACTTTGATTTAAGATTATTGTAAGAATGCACGTGAAAACTTATAATCAACTTAAATTGATGTTTAGTAATCAAGTGATCTAATGAACAAAATGTAAAGGAAATAAGGCACAAGAGACACGAATTTTCACCGAGGTTCGATCTCACCACAAGATATATGTCCTCGTTGAGGAAGCTCACACAGAGCTGGGTCTCCAACCCTTTCCCTCTTCATGTCACCACACATGCCAACTTGATTCCATTAGCACGGGAAATCATCAAGTTTGTGGGGCAACCTCACACGTTGATGGCTCCCACGAGAATTACAACGAAAGAAGTGATCAAATACACTTAAAAATATTACAATACAGAATATGAGTGTAGAAAGATCAAACCCCAAGAGCTCACAACGAAGGAACGACGATCTCCCAATCCTGAATCCAAGTGTTCAATTGATTTTACTCTTTTTGCACTTTAGATGTGTGGGGAGATGTGTTTTGGGCTCTTGGGACAAGGTGGCGGTGCTAGGGTTTGTATTTTCAGCAGTGTTCGACGTGTGTCATTTGAGGAAGGCCGTGGATCCTCTTTTTATAGGGTTTCCAAAAAGTTACCGTTGTAAAGCCCTAATACTGGACTAGTCCGGTGTAAGTCCGAACTTGTCCGGTCACAGTGCAACTCGATGTCCAGAAAGTCTGGCGGACAAGTCCGGTTTTGAAACGGACTTGTCCGGTCCTATGTGAAGATAGACTCCAGAAAGTCTCGCAGACTAGTCCGGTCAGAAAACAGACATGTCCAGCCCTGTGTGAAGATGGACTCCAGAAAGTCCGGCGGACTAGTCAGGTTGGAAAATGGACTTGTCCGACCCTATGTGAAGATGGACTCCAGAAAGTCTTGCGGACTAGTCCAGTCCATGATCGGACTAGTCCGGTGCACTGTGAGATGTTAGGTTAATTTTAAAACCCTTACCCCTGCACAAGGTCGTGAGCTCTTGAAGTGTGTCTTTCATACACACCCTATACATTTAAAATCTAATTTGTTCTTCTAAATTCCATCAAAGTCTTCCTCTTTGGACACCACTCCTTTTTTCACCTTTTTGTGTGCACCGAGCAGTTTCACTTTGTTTGTCCTGCAATCATCTCAATTGTTTCATTAGGATCTCATATGTTCGTCATCAATTAGCCAAAACCCACAAGGGATATCCTAGATGCACTTACAATCTCCCCCTTTTTAGTGATTGATGACAACCATTTGAGATATCACAATTGAGAATAAAATTTTGATTTTCATAAGGTGTGCACATATGAGAATAAAGATTAATTCACAAAAATCTTCTCACATATGCACACACCTTATGGTGGGGTGCCTAACAGGTGCGTGATCAACAAAATGTGATGAACTAAAGATAAACAATAATGAACATAGAAGTAAGCATTAGAGCAACAATAAGCATCACACATAGGAAAGGAAATATTGCATTACAAAGTTTTAAAAATAGGTACATGTCCTCGATCACAAAAGCTTAATAACCAATACTAGAGATAGTTCGAGTCTCAATCTAGTCTCAATCTCCCCCCTTTGGCATCAAGGCACCAAAAAGGGAAAAATCAAGGGGAATCACTCATCGCTGCTCCCTTCTTCAGTTTCAGTCTGATCTTCATCGTCACCAAGTTCCATTTTCTTTAGTGCTTCATATGGAGCTCCCTCTTTATCTAGCATACACTTATCGACTTGCTCCACTTGTGAGCCGTTAGATTCATCAAACACTACGTCACGTGCTACTTCAACAAGGTCGGACACCTTGTTGAAGACACGATAGGCATAGGAATTAGATTCATATCCGATCAAGAACCCTTCATCGGACTTCGAAGCGAACTTCGAGGCCCTCGGTTTCTTGTTCAGAATAAAACATTTACAACCAAAGACTTTGAAATAAGAAACATTAGGATTTTTACCGGTAAGAAGCTCATATGGAGTTTTCTTCAGTAGTCGGTGAAGGTACAACCGATTTGTGGCATGACAAGTGGTGTTCACCGCTTCTGCCCAAAATCGATCTGATGTCTTGTATTCATCCAACATAGTTCTTGTCATTTTGATCAATGTTCCGTTCTTCCTGGCGGCCACTCCATTTTGTTGAGGGGAGCAGGGTGCCGAAAACGCATGCTTTATCCCTTCTTCATTGAGATACTCTTCAACTTGGGTGTTCTTGAACTCTGTCCTATTGTCACTTCTGATATTCTTTATAGTTGATGAGAATTCGTTCTGATCTCTTTTCAAGAACTTTTTGAGGGTTCCCTGAGTTTCTGATTTATCATACAAGAAAAATACTCAGGTAAATCATCAACAATTACTAAACCATATTTGTTACCACCGATGCTGATGTACGCAATTGGACCAAAGAGATCCACGTGGAGAAGTTCCAGCAGTCTTGTGGTAGTCATCACATTCTTGGCGGGGTGTGGTGCACCGACTTGTTTTCCTGCTTGAGACGCACTGCACGCCCTGTCTTTTTCAAAAACCACATCCTTACGACCATGGATGTGACCACCTTTTAGAAGTTTCTGCAGATTTCTCATCCCAACATGGGCTAGCCGTCTATGCCACATCCATCCCATGTTGGTCTTAGCAACCAAGCAAGTGTTGTGTTCGGCTTTATCTTTGTTGAAGTCAACAAGATAAAGCTTTCCCTTCAACATTCCCTTGAATGCAATCGAGCCATCGCTTCTTCTAAAAACGGTCACACCCTCATTAGTGAATAAAAAGTTGTAACCTTTGTCGCATAGTTGAGATATGGACAAAAGATTATAATCTAGAGAGTCTACATGTAAAACATTAGATAAGTTGTGTTGAGAGGATATTTCAATGTTACCGCTACCAAGGACCTTTCCTTGGCTGTTGTCTCCAAAGTATATGCCTTCACTTGGATCCTTGTTGTACTCGTACTCCACAAACATACCCCTCTCTCTGGTCATGTGATTTATGCATCCGCTATCTAGCACCCATTTAGATCCACCAGAGGAGTAAGCCTGCAAAACAAAATTATTCCTTGTTTTTAGGTACCCAATCTTGCTTGGGTCCTCTCAGGTTAGTCACAAGAGTCTTGGGAACCCACACACAAGTTCTCAAGTTCTTGTGGCGTGGCCCTGTATATTTAGCAATGACTTTTCCAAAATTGTTTTTCATGAGAACATAGGAAGCATCAAATGTACGAAACAATATTTGTAAATCAGATTCATGGGATCTTTCCTTAATAAAAGCGATTTATTCTTAGCATGATTAGGAGTAGACATGTGTTTGTTCCTCTCAAAACCAAGACCATCTTTGACATTAGGAGGTCTAGTGACCATATATGCACTGCGTGCATATTTGATCTTCTCCTTATCAAAGATGCCGCTTGTGGGAGGATGCATATTATGAGAAGTTGAAGCATTAGGAATAACATTCTTCTTACTAGAGCAAGTGCAGGTTCCGATTGTTGTCAAACTCATATCTTTGGAGGAAGAGCTCTTGGAGGAAGAGGAGTCACTTTGCTTGAGCGACTCAACTTGCACCTCAAGGATCTTGTTAACTTTTGACAAGTTAGCAAGTTCTTCCTTGATTGCAATATGCGAGTCCTCTAGCTTTGAGTAAGTTTCCTTACTCAAGGCTAGCTCAAACTCAAGTGACTCGTTCTTCTCTCTTTCAAGCTCAAGAAGCTTTTCAACTTCTTGATATCTCTTCCTTTCACGGATGAGCATATCTTCTTGTCGGTTAACAAGTTCCTCCTTTTCAAAGATTTCGTTCGATAAAATTTCCATTTTCTTTAGAGCAATTTTACTTAATCCTCTAAACATTTCTTCATTATCACTAGAGCTATCAAAGTCATCAATAGAGGAATTTAGCGTAGGAGGAGTAAGTCGAACCTTTTTCTTGCCTTCCTTAGCCATAAGGCAAGTGTGGTTGTTCATATCCCGTCCTCCCATGTTTGGGAAGAGTGTGGCTCTCATAGTAGGTTTCTTGACTGCGATAGTGGCCATCTCTTCTTCTTCATCGGAGGAGGACTCGTCGTTTGAGTCCCACTCCTTGCCAATGTGAGCTTGATGGGCTTTTCTTCTTTTTTTCTTTTCTTGAGGTCTTGTTTCCTTCTTCTCTTTGTTTTCTTCATAATTGCAGTCCACCATGAAGTGACCATACTCTCTGCAGTTGTAGCAAGTGCGTCGAGCCTTGGATTTCCCTTTATCCTTGCTTTTGTCTTCATTTGAATTGTTGCCGTGTCTTCTTTTCATCATGCGCTTGAACTTCTTGATAAAGAGTACCATTTCTTCATCATCAAGATCGGTACTCTCATCGCTTGTATCTCCGTTGTGATGGTCTTCACGAGTTTCTTTGAGTTTGGGTGTGCACGTTGCTTTGAGAGAAACTTCTTTCCTTTTGGAAGAGGTGTGTTCGGCTAAGTCTTTGACGTATTGAGCCTCTTTCTCCATCATTTCATTATTTATGATCTTCTCCAATAACTCATCGGGAGTCATTTTGTGAAATCTTGGGCTTTCTCTAATCATTGAGCAAAGTGTGACATTTCTTGGCATGAAGGCTCTAATCATTCTTTTGACCACCTCGTGATCCGTCCATTTCTTACTTCCATAGGCACGAATTTTGTTGATGAGTTCCTTCATCCGGTTGTACATGTCTTGAGGTGATTCGCCTTCTTCAATAGCAAATCTCCCCAACTCTCCTTCAAGCATCTCAATTTTAGCTTCACGAACTGACCTATTTCCTTTGTGAGCTATCTTAAGTGTATCCCAGATTTCTTTTGCACTTTCTAATCCATCGATCTTGGTGAATTCCTCTCTGCTTAGTGATGATGTGATCACCGCGACGGCTTGTGCATTTCTGTGAATCTCTTGTTCTTGTTCTGGAGTGAGTTCCTCATCTGTGTCCAGGATATCTATGCCTGTGCAAACAATGTGCCACAGACTAGGATTAAGAGATATTAGATGCATTTCTATGTTGTACTTCCACATGGTGTTGTCACTTCTGTCAAACTATGGAGGCTTTCCCATAGGAGTAGATAGATAGTGATTGTTTGAATTGAGACGGTTGTAGTTGTAAGGATATCGGGAGTAGTCGTGATGACCACTCCCAGTCGTCTTCTCTTCTTCTTTTCCTTTTTGTGCCAGCAGTTTCTTTCTTAGGAGTGCCTTTATCTGTCGCACTTCTTCATCATCATGTGGGCTTTCTTTTAGCACATCGAAGGCTTTAGCTTCTTGTTCCTCCCCATTGATGTTCATCTTCGGGATATCGTTGTTCTTCTCAGAGGCCATTGATCTCTCCGAGATGTGAGTCTCGTTGATGGAGAACCTCGCTCTGATACCAATTGAATGTGGCCTAGTGGGGGGGTGAATAGTCCTTGAAATTTCCTGCACACTTAATAGAGTCATCAAAAACTTGTTTCACTGGACTAGTCCGGTTGTGTGGGCGGACTAGTCCAGTGTGCTGAAATATGTGAATTGATTAAATGTTATTTGGGAAACTAGATTCTTTTAGCAGCGGAATTGAGAACAACAAATACTTTTATTTAAGATTATTGTAGGAATGCACGTGAAAACTTATAAGCAACTTAAATTGATGTTTAGTAATCAAATGATCTAATGAACAAAATGTAAAGGAAATAAGGCACAAGAGACACAAATTTTCACCGAGGTTCGATCTCACAACAAGATCTACGTCCTCGTTGAGAAAGCTCACGCAGAGTCGGGTCTCCAACCCTTTCCCTCTTAAGGTCACCACACAGGATGACTTGATTCCACTAGCACGGGAAATCACCGAGTTTGTGGGGCAACCTCACACGTTGAGGGCTCCCACGAGAATTACAACGATAGAAGCGATCAAATACACTTGAAAATATTACAATGCAGAATATGAGTGTAGAAAGATCAAACCCAAAGAGCTCACAACGATGGAACGACGATCTCCCAATCCCGAATCCAAGTGTTCAATTGATTTTATTCTTTTTGCACTTTAGATGTGTGGGGAAATGTGTTTTGGGCTCTTGGGACAAGGTGGTGGCACTAGGGTTTGTATTTTCAGCAGTATTCGACATGTGTCATTTGAGGAAGGCCGTGGATCCTCTTTTTATAGGGTTTCCAAAAAGTTACCATTGTAAAACCCTAATACCGAACTAGTCCGGTGCAAGTCCGAACTTGTCCGGTCACAGTGCAACTCGATGTCCAGAAAGTTTGGCGGACAAGTCCGGTTGGAAAACGGACTTATCCGGCCCTATGTGAAGATAGACTCCAGGTCCGGCGGACTAGTCCGGTCAGAAAATGGACTTGTCCGGCCCTATGTGAAGATGGACTCAAGAATGTCTGGCGGACTAGTCTGGTTGGAAAACATACTTGTCCAGCCCTATGTGAAGATGGACTCCAGAAAGTCTGGCAGACTAGTCCGGTCCATGATCGGACTAGTCCGGTGCACTGTGAGATGTTAGGTTAATTTTAAAACCCTTACCCCTGCGCAAGGTCGTGATCTCTTGGAGTGTGTCTTTCATACACACCCTATACATTTAAAATCAAATTTGTTCTTCTAAATTTCATCAAAGTATTCCTCTTTGGACACCACTCCATTTTTCACCTTTTTGTGTGCACCGAGCTGTTTCACTTTGTTTGTGCTGCAATCATCTCAATAATTTCATTAGGATCTCATATGTTCTTCATCAATTAGCCAAAACCCACAAGGGATATCCTAGACGCACTTACACTAAGACGCGCTCAGAAGAGCCACCGCCGGGCGCGTCTCCCTTTCGCTCCAACAAAAAGAATAATTGGGTCCCACAAGTATGTAAGTCATATCAGAGACGCGCTTTATAAGAGCATGTCTCTTTGCTTTTTAATTAATGCGAGCAGTTGCCAATAATGCCATTCGCGCAAAATTTGATGCATCGAAATCGGAGACGTCCTCTTGAAAAACATGTCTCCCATTATCTTGCAATAAAGACGCGTTGTTGTATGGCGCATCTCACATCACATTCATCTCCCATTTTTCAGAGCAGAGCAAGTGCTATATTCAATAGTGCTTCACTGTGTGGCATCAGCAGGATGTCTTATCATTCCAGCATCCTGCTTATGCTTCTCTTTGTGCCATCACAACAATTCTGAATCCTTCTTGTTTCCAAACCAACTCTTCAAATGAGAAATGATAGGAAAGTACCAAAACACCTTTTAGGCCCTCTTTTTCTTCTATTGGAGTTCTCATCATCACCATCGTCTTTCCTACGATGAATCGGTCCACTCCACAAATAGGGTATTTCTCAAGGTTTTCGTACTCAGGTCCACGATATAAAATGCAATCATTCTTGCACGCGTGGATTTTCTCCACCTCCAAACCTAGTGGATAGATTATCTGTTTTGCCTCACAAAATGTCATTGGGACTGTGTTTCCTTGGGGTAACATGTCCTTAAGGAGCATCAACAATTCCTTAAAACTACAATCACTCCATCCGTTTCTTTCCTTCAACTGGAAAAGTTTTACCATCACAATCAGTCTAGTGTACTTAGCCGCACAACCATGATACAATGGCTTCTTTGAGTCCTTGATCATCTTCTTGTAATTTGCAAGTTCACCATTATTGTACTGATCATCGTCGCCATGTCTCTCAACACTGTGTTCCATGTCCTCTATGTTATGCACATGAAACTCACTGTCATCATCGGTGAACCCTTATATATCTAGCTCGTTCACATCCTCGTCGTGATCTTCTTCGTTACTGGTAGGGACCTCCTTCTCCAGATATGAATCTCTCATCTCTACTTAATTAAGCCCCTCCTGCCCATGTTTGTTCCAACCTCAATAATCAACCATGAATCTATGCGTGATCAAATGTGACCTCAACACTTCATCTGTGTGATATCTCTTCTCATTCTTGCAGTGTTTGCAAGGACAACAAATAGTCCCTCTAATGCTGTCCAACATGTATTTCTTCGCGAAATAGATAAATTCATCTACCCCTTGTATATATTCATTGCAAAGGCGCAACCCATACATCCAACTTCGATCCGATGACATCGTACAAAAAAGAAGAGCGAAATCAAAGAAATTCGAAGCCACTGATAGTCAAGATCCAAAGGGATAAAAAAATTAAGGAACATGAGAGGAGAGGACTAACCCTTGGTTTTAAGATCCAATGATAATCATGGCAATACTTTTACTCGGCCACCTCCAAAGAGGGAAAGAACAGGGCAAGAACAGGGCAGATATGGTAGCCACTTGTTCTGCATAGCTGGCAGGTTGTAGAAGGGCAAAAAAATCAAGACAAACCGATTTAACGCATGTCTCTCTATAGAGGGAATGGGAGACGAGTCCACTTCCATGATAAAAAGAGACGCGCCTGACCGGTGGGTATGGGAGACGCGCCGACTTCAATTTGAAAGGAGATGTACTCCAAAGAAAGTACATCTAAGTTATGAAACAAATATGAATCGCGCTCAATTATAGTGTGTCTCCCATTTGTCAGAGAGGAGGACATGTCTGAGATACCTACTTAACCGAGACGAGCTGTATAGTAACGTGTCTCCTTGTACGTTCAACTGAGCCATGTCAGATTCTCGCTGATGCAGGCTCGTCTCGCTTAACATTATCAGATACAATCACCTTTAAAACATCGCCCATATTTGTCTCCTATTTGGGTTTCATACATAGTGGGACCTTCTTCTCACTTCGGGCGGCATGCAAAGGTAATAGCCTCTTGGGATTCTACTACTTTGTAAGGCGTAGGAATCCCCCATACAAATACATCAGGTCCATTCGTTCTGGAGAGTTGGAGACCTGGAAGAATGATTGGGTAGCTATTCAGGTGGACCGTCATGATCAGCTGGAGCTGCCAGAACGATTCTCGACAACGGAGTCCGACTCTTGGGAGGAGCTCCCGAAGCTGGCAGAAAAGTAAAACCCCGTGCTATCAAGAATCCAGAACATGGTTGACGGAGGATGGACGTCTCTGATGGTCCTCCGCAACTTCCCGATGAACCGCTAGGCTCCACTAAAGGAGCAACATTTTGCAGCTTGGTCATACTACAGAGAAATGGATTTCCTCCATAGTGACGTTGGTCAGGGATCCAACTTAGATGAGAATGCCCTGAAGCTCCATCTGCAGAAGTTGTACAGTGGAACTTTATAAAGAGATGGCCTTGTACCTCCGACAGAGTTCTTGCCTCTGTGTGTTGTTCCAGAGATCAGGAGGGAGCTGCAGAAGGTATTGTCGTTCCTTGAAGATACAAGTCTTGCAGTGCGACAAAGGAGCACTCCGCCAACAGGGATTGTGATCCCCAGAGCTTCGGCTGCCTGCCCACATGGAGGGTCCGGACCTGCACTTGTCAATGGGAAGGGCAAGTCTCCTATAGAAACAAGTCAGAAGAAGTATGACTCATGTCAGGGCAAAGGCAATGAGCCTGTCGACACCTCCAGTCAGAAGACGAAGTTGACGCGAGCTCATGGCAGCTCTATTAGGGCAGCTCCGACAGAAATGGTTCCACCACCTCGCCCGACCTTCAAATTAGTGCTAGTTGTGCCTCCAGCAACAGCAACCTTGGCTTTGACGGCCAAGGTGAGCTCCAAGATCAGGAAATCATCTTCGGACCCAATACCTATGGTAGGCACTAGGTCTGGTAAGTCTTCTACTCCAGTCCCGGTGCCAGCGGCAGGCTCTAGGCCTGGAGTGTCTTCTCAGACGATGGAGATCCCAGCTGTAGTGACACCGGTGGCTGCCACGACTCCTGTAATGAAGTCTAGAGCTTCTGCCTTATCGGTGATGCTGGATTCTAAATCTGACTGTCGAAGGAAGAGGTTTCATGCTGTCTGGAGCTGCAGCATCCCCAAGTAATGATCAGCACTTGAACTCATGTTTTCCTCTTACTTCTCGCTTTTTGTTGAATTCATTTTTTTCTTTTGTTTCTAGAGTGTCGAGAGCTGCTGCTACTCCGGCACCAACAACCAGTCAGGATAGAGTTGCAGCCGTGGAGACCATGCCGACCAAAGCTCCTATTGATCTTGCGGCCTCTCCTATAGTGATGGCGGACGACATGGTGGTCACGGAGTCAACTGGCATCAAGACTAGACCAGGGCCAGCAGCCGAAGGTGTCGTGGTTGCGCCAAACCACGCAGAAGAAGTGATGGAGCAAGATGTGGAGATACCAGAGCTAGTACTGAAGATACTGGTTGCAACTTCAGAGATAGCGACACACATATTTGATGCCATGTTGGAGCCAACATCAGACGTCGAGGTAACACAAAAATCGGAGGTAGACGCCCCGGTGGTAGCTGAGCTTGCGCCTGCAACAGAGTCTTTAGTCGACATTGCAGGGGAGTAGCCAGCTCACACCACAATGGTGTCAGATTCAGCACCTGAAGATCTAGCCGCGGGACCTTCAACGTTTGCGCCTGAGGTTGACGAGCTCCCAGAACTCAGTCCAACTGATGTCAAGTTATTGGAGTCCATGCTTGTGCCATGGGATCTAACAACTCTCCCGGAGGCTATGGAAGCTCCAGCGGATCCTCAGGAAGGTCTGGAGCTGATCCCCCTATCACTCTCAATTGAGGACACTTGCTCAAGCCTTCACCAAGTTCAACCCGGCTTCGACTACGAGCGAAGTGCTATGGAAGTAGAATGGCAAACTCTTCAGTAGTGGCGGAAGCTTCTCAACTTCAAGACGAAGTTGACACAGACCCGCCTGGCCAACTTGAGGGACCTGCTTGCAGCCGAGAAGACGCGGCTAAAACGGATGGATGAGTTGCTAGATGACAGGCGAGCTACCATAGAAGCTTTGAACGAGAAGACTCGTGAGATCCATGAAAAGGCGACAGAAGCCAACAATTTGGTGGATGCTCACTTTGAGACCCTTGAGAAGTTTAGGGATGAGCTCCTCAAGCTACAGGAAGCTATCGACAATAAGGAGCAAGAGCTCCTAATGAGAAATGCTGAATTCTCTTAAAAGTTAGAGCACGGTGAGTAGGACTTGGCTGACCATGTTGAGAAATTCATGTCCTGGTGCGATAGATAAAAGCACCAAGTATGGCTGGCAGGAGAGGGGGTCAACAAGCGAGAAAGTGTTGTCTCTGCCAGGGAAAAAAATGAATGTTCTACAGAACTATCATCTGCTAGGAGATCTCTAGAGGAGCTTTGGACCTCATGGAAGGTTGAAGATCATCAGATATGGGACTTCCTAGGGCGTGTAGAAGAAGCACTGGTGCCTCTGGGTTTCAATCTGGTTCTACCGACTGACCCGAAGCCTGAAATGGATAGAGCCTTGACAACTCTGAATTCAGCCGAAGACAAGCTGGGAACACTTGAAGACGTAATCTGCGACCAGCTTGAAAATGATGGAAAGTCTCTAGCAAAGTCAGTCGCAGAATATGTGCTAACTTGCTTCTACAGCCGAGACCACTCGATGTCTTCAGTTTTGGTGATGGATGGACCCATAGCTGAGAAAGAAGAAGCTACCCAGGCAAGCGTCCAAGAGGCTGTCGAGAAGGTTGCTGCATTGTTCCGGCAGAACTCCAGCCAATAGCTAGGATTTTTTTCTTCCCTTTGTGTCTTCTACATGTATAATACTTTGAACTTTTGAATGAAATCCTCTCGAATTCCACTTTTTTTGTCTTCAATATTATAATTGTCATAGTCTTATTGGCCCCCTGGTATATATGCTCAAGGATTGAGGACATGTAGCATAAGGATCTTAGCAATGTCTTCAAGAGGTTGTAGTAGCTCCAAGTACCCCTTGCCAACATATTGCGTCGATGTCGGACCCCTTGGGGGATGTCGGAGCTAGGTACTTTGACGGCGCCCATCACCAACGTGCAAAACATCATCATCGGGCCCCCTGGGTGGTATCAGAGCTAGATGCTCTGGTGGCGCCTATCGTCAATATTTGAAACGTTGATGCTGGGCCCCCTGGGGACGTCGGAACTCCCAGAATGAGTGTGAAAATCATTTGTCCTGCACATGAGAGACAAGAAAAGTAGTAAAATGCTTCTTCGTGCCTATAGCTTAGCTGCGACTTATTGTCCTTAATTAAAATTTAGGTCCTAACAAACTCAATGCAATATACATAGTATACTTGTTGTGCTTTTATAGGTGCGTGTGCTGTCCGGACCCATCTTACTGTGACACAACACTAGAATAGGTAGAGTGGTGTACTTAGGATGCTAGACCAGGCTAAGTCTTTAGCCGACTCCAGGCCTATCATTGGCATTGTTTTTCAGGCGGGCAGACCATTCAAATAAAACTAGATCCCATAAAATTCTACCAGTAACACCAAGACAATATCACATGTATTCTTAGAGACCAAATTCCAAAAAGATTGCACAATTCCACTATTGGCAAGAAGGTAAAAGGAAGTAAAAATTACGAGCTTGCGCAAAATAAATGCATGTAGAGTCTATTTTCATATAAATGTATTTCATTATAGGCCCGGATAACATGGGAAGGAAAGAAAACACTTAAAGTATAAGACAAAGTTAAGTGTGCTATACATCCTAGACTAACCCGACTCTGTTCATAGACTCCATAAAATAGTCTATACAATAACAAACTCACCTCCGTTCTAAGTGTATAACTTATGGAGGTGCTCTATATTCCAAGGATTAGGAAACGGTGTCCCATCCTCTATTGCTAAGCGAACGCATCTGGGGCCAGAAACCTTAATGACTCGGAAAGGACCCTCCTAGCTGGGTGAGAGTTTGTTCATCCCTTCTCGAGATAGTATTCACCGTAGCACCAGAACACCTTCTTTCAACTGCCGGTTGCGTACATGCCTTTGGTGATAGCACCGGAGCGCTTGGCGATATCACGCGTTTCGGACAGCTGCTCGACATCTTACCTCATCAACAAGGTCTAGGTCATCATGTCGGAACTGGTCCTGTGCAGCTTCGTCGTAGGTCCGGACTCAGAGAGAACCCATAGAGATTTCTGGAAGAAGGACTGCTTCAGCTCCGTACACCAAGAAAAATGGAGTTTCTCCGGTAGCCCGGATGGATGTTGTCCGGCTAGCCCACAATGCGGACGGAAGCTCTTCTATCAAGTTCGTACCATGCTTTTTGAAGAATTCGTAGGTGCAAGACTTTAGTCATTTAAGAATTTCTACGTTTACTCTTTTGGCTTGGCCATTACTTGCCGGATGTGTTACTGATGCATAGCTGAGATTGATGCCAAGGTCTTCGAAATAGTCCTAAAATGCTGCACTAGTGAATTGGGTCCCATTATTAGTGAAAATTCTGTTTGGAACTTCCAATCTGCAAACAATGGACTTTAAGAACTTGATAGCTATCTGCTTGGTGATTGTCACAACTGGAGTTGCTTCCGGCCACTTCGTGAACTTGTCGATGGCGACATATAAGAACTGGCACCCTCTAACGGACTAGGAAAGGTTTCGAAATATCCATCTCGGACACAGTGAACGGCCATGAGGGAGGATTCATCTACTATGACTGCATCGATTTGTGGATCTGTTTTGTGTGGAACTAGAACGCTTCGCATCGCTTGACCGGCTCGACTGCATCCAGGAGGGCTGTAGGCCAGTAAAAACCATACCGAAAGGCCTTACTGACCAGCGTGCGAGATGAGGCGTGATTCCCACTTCGCCTCCATGGATTCCTGTGAGGAGCTCACAACCTTCTTCTCGAGAAATGCACCACAATAGGATGCCGTTGGCGCGACCTCGATAGAGATCCCCTTCTACCAATGTTTATCTCTTAGCCAATCTGACAATCCGTTTAGTGGAAACACTGTCTTTAGGAGGATGTTGTATTTCAAGTAGTCCCGGACTTCCAAGATCCATGCATCAGGACTGACTTGAGCTTCTAGATCTTGTGGGCTAGGTTGCTCGAAGCTTCCTGTAGCGCTTACGATCCTTGGTGGACGCAGTGGTAACAGGGCCATCGAGACCACCAGCTTCGGGGTGCTAGTCTCACCCCCATCTCGTATCTTAGCAGGCTGAGCGGTAGGTGCTGGTAATCTCCTCACAAAAACTCCATCGGGTGCCAAAGCCTTGGTAGAAGCCTTCGTCGAGAGGTCGTCAGCTTCAGTGTTGTTGAGGTGCTGGACATGTCATAGGTGCAGGACATCGAAGGCTCTCTGCAACTTCTAGACTTCAAGAAGATATGCTCCTAGTAGAGTGTTATTACAACTACATTCACCTTTGACTTGTTTGATGATGAGTTGCAAATCTCCCTTCACCAACAGCTGCTGGGCGCTGAATGATAACGCGGTCTTTAGTCTGAAGATGAGAGCTTCGTACTCTGCCGTATTGTTGGTCGCCTTGATGTCAAGGCGGACCATGTACTTGCCCTTTTCTCTGTTTGGTGAGAGGAGAAGAATTCCAGCTCCGACCCTCTGCTTTCGTACAGAGCTGTTGATGAAGAGAGTCCAGTGGGGCTTGGTGAAGACCGGACCTTAGGTTCTGGCACCTCAGGGTCAAGTGCTCCAGGACCAGAGAAAGATGGCGTCCATTCCACGACAAAGTCAGCTAGCGCCTGACTCTTGATGGCGTGTCAAGGTTGGAAGTCAAGCTCGAACTCTGCCAGTTTTGCAGCCCACTTGGCGATGTTTCCTGTTGAATTGGGATTATGGAGAATAGAACGTAGTGGTAAGAAGTTACGAATGAAATCATATGGGCTTGGAAGTAGTGGTGTAGCTTCCTTGAGGCAATAAGTCACGCATACAGTAGCTTATGCACCTCAATGTACCATGTCTTAGCGTTGTAGAGTACTTCAATGATGAAGTTGACTGGTTTTTGGACAGTTTGAACCCTCCTGGATGGGTCCGAACCTTCTTCTTCTTGAGCGGACAGAAATCTCCCGGAGGGGAGAGGTTGATCCACAAGCAGCTTGCCTTTTGGATCTGTGCCTGGGGGCTGGGACCCAGACTCACATTGATGATATTATCCTCCAGATAGCTCCGAACCCTCCCGGAAGTATCCGAGCTTCTCTGTAGAGGAGCTTGGAGATGTGTCTGGCCTTTCGGTGACCACAACCATGCCGACAAGTTCTGTCTTTGCAGCAATGTAAGAAGAAGAGACTCACCAGGCTCCGGAGCTACATTGGTAGCGTAGTTAGAGATTGTTTCAGCTCCTAAAAGGCCTTCTCTGATTCTTCGGACCAATGGAAAGGTTCAAACTTCCTCAATAGCTTGAGGAAGGGAAGTGCTCGCTCAGCCAACCTTGAGATGAACCGGCTGAGGGAGGCTAGAAAACCAATAAGCTTCTAAACGTCCTTGACATGGGTAGGAGGCCGCATCGCTTCGATTGGTTTTATCTTGGCCGGATTTTCTTCAATTCCTTGGTGGGTGACCAAGTATCCTAGAAGCTTTCTGGAGGGAACCCCAAAGACACACTTGTCAGGGTTGAGCTTCGTGCGCGTTAGGCGCACCTTATCAAAGATGGATTGAAGGATTTCTAGCAGTGAGTCTTTGTTCTTCACTTTGACAATGATGCCATTGACGTAAACTTCCACTAGGTCCCAAGTAATATCCCCAAAGGTTTTGTGCATAGATCGCAAAAAGGTGGAGAGAGCATTTTTGAGACCATAACACTACGTAAGAAACGCTCGTCTGAGACGTGCCCGATTGAAGAAGGGATGCGAACAAACTGTGCACCTCCCTTGTCGCGTCTCTCATTACATTGTCATCAGAGATGAGCGGCTGGCACGTTGCTGATTAGCATAAGTGCAAGACAAGCTCAAAGATATCGCTTATCCTTTCTTTGAGTCATAACAGACATTCTTTACAGGGTCATTAGAGACGTGAGTCTTGCGCGTCGCCTATTAGCATACATGCGAGACAAACTCTAACATAGCGCATCACAGATTTATTGACTGATCCGAGACGAGCTTCATTGCATCGTGTTGCAGATTTGTTTACTGATCTGAGATGGGCTTTAAGTAAGTTTGTCTCCTTTATTTAGGTAATCTGAGATGATTTTTGTTATAGCTCATCACGGATTGTTTACAGGCAGGGTCTCCTATAGGTGCCCCCACCCCTGATTATCCTGGTTGCCAGCTGCATCCTCGAGCTAGCCAGGATTTGGCAGCCGCATTGCCAGTGCCAGCAATATACACATAAATGAACATATGTATAGTCAAAAAGATCACACCTTAAATTATATTGACCAATCAAATATTAACAAAGTGTCAATCGTGGTTATCAAGTATACTAATTGCACAACAAGGAGTGCCCCCTTTTCATCCTGATTACAAGATAACTAATTACACACATCATAACTGTCATTATCTAATCTTGTATACCACAATGAAAATTCTCCTGATCAATAACTTCATTAATGGAGAGCCTTCATAACCTCTAATTCTCCGACGGCGACATCCTCAAATTCAATAAAATCACTAAAATCTTATAAGACATTATCAAATTGCAGTCACATTCGCTTAAACAGACACGTAAGAGAGAAACTATCTAAGGGCTTAGGAACGAATTGGTATACAATTATAACAAACATAGGAATTTTTAGTGAATGGAGAACCGAGCTTACTTGAAGCACATACAGTTGGTGAGCATGTACAAAGCATCAACAGAGAAATTGTTCTCATCATAAAGGACATGGTAGTGAGCTGGTGTGCTTGTCCCCTGAAAAATAAACAATTTACATTCCACTGATGCATTCATAGCCTGATATCAAAAACTTGTGAGAGATACAAGAATTATCACATAGGTACCTTGATTCCAGCATGGCTGCAGAGGTAGAAATCAAACTCATTGGAATGGCAAATGCTAGTGTCAACCACAGTTCCTGTAGTTTCGAGGGTTTGCGAATCAGAATTCAGTATATACATTGATAGTCAAAACAAATCCATTACTTCTGCATTGGACATAAGCAAGGAAGATGAATGTATACTGTAATGAAAATTCTCCCTTTGTATCAATGACTTCATTAATGATGATCCTTCATTGGACATACTCAATTCAATAAAATCACTAAAATGCATGCTCTGAGGGTAGGGTCGAGGCGGCAGCGTGCTCCGGGACAAGCTAGAAGAGGCACCAAAGCGGCGGTTCCTCAACTCTCTGATGACTGCACACCGGCGTGCTCCGGGGACTGGGATAACATTTCCACTTATGTGAAGGTGGTGGCGTGCTCATATCGATTACCGAGGTCGGGGTTGAGGCGGCGGCGAGCTCCGGGACAGGGGACAAGGTGACTTGCCCCAGCGTGCTCAACTCTATAATGACCAAGGTCGGGGTCGAAGGTGGCAACGCAACAATGATGAAGAGCGAGTTGAGGAAGAGGGACTATGGCGGCAAGCTTAGGAGCTGCAGTTTCTAGGTTGAGAGACCGTGCGAGAGCTAAAATTTCTTGCCATGTGTTGGGAGAGAGTGCGTGAGGGACAAAAATAGCAAAACCTGGAGACGGACCTCTATAACACGAGAGAGCACGAGTAACTTTTGCGCAGAGATTTTCAGCATAGAGCGTGCGAGAGCTAAAAATAGGTCAAAATTGGAGATGCACATATATAAAGCTCGTCTCACAATATTTTGTGGTCAAACGGGCACGCCGTATGCCAAAGATGCGCCACGATGTGCTGAGGCCAGGAACAACATCTTTGGCATCTGGGCATGTCCAACTGGCAACTGTGCGCAATGCCTTATATGATAATTGCAACGCGCTCAGCTTTCCGTGGTGGGACAAAAGATCTTCGGCAAAAATTGGAGATGAGCCCTTGTAAGGCGCATCTCCCTTTTGCTGGAGGTCAAAAATCGGAGACGCACCTGTTTAAAGAGCGCGTCTCATGTTCTTGTCTCCCTTTTGCCACTCGCACGATATCGTGAGCGTCCATTGCCACTTGCATGCAAAATAACATCGTGAGCGTCCTAATTCCTGGGATAAACTCATAAACAAAAGCATGACACTGCAATTCAGGGATATATAACGCATGTCTCGCCTTGTTTTGTGGCCGAACGGGCACGCCACATGAGAAAGATGTTGTTTGCGCGGTGCGCCACCATCTTTCGCATGCGGGCATGTCAAACTGGCAACTGTCCGCAATGCCTTATGTGATCATTGCAGCACGCTGAGGTTTCTGTGGTGGGACAAAAGATCTTGGGCATGAATTGGAGACAAGCCCAGGTAAGGCACTGTAAGATCCCAGTTTTTCCTTAAATAAAAAGTTCAGTTACCAGTTTGTTATTAACCGTGGTGGAGAATAATTGTGGTTGTGCACATGAACTTAATCTCTTCAAAAATCATTCTTTCACTCATAGTTAATTTTATTAACATAGGGGATGGACTTCACCAAGGACCCTAGGATAATTCAAGTGACCTTTCTGCAAATTTTAGAATTTTTTGAATGGAAATTTGCTAGGGCAAAACAATATGCAGTACTAAATATATTCAAATTGTTTCAAAACTTGAATATAGATACTGTACATTTAGTCCCTGTCAAAATATTGAAATCTGAGGCTATACATATTTCCATGGCCTCATAATATTCCAAATAGCACCCCTGCAAATTTTCATAATTTGTGAAGCTCATTTGCTATATAATTCAGTGACTCCATTGAATTTCCTTCAAATTAAAATTTGAATTTGAATTCCAGTTGAAAGTTGTCCAAATTGGAAATCCAATTTCAGAATCTGACTCTACACATTTGATTTGGCTTCTCCACAAAAATCTAGGATTTTTGGATCAGTTTGGTAAGGGAATTGAAGTTCCACAGAGGATTGACTTGAAGGGGCAGTGGGACCCACTAGTCATAGAGGCATTACCGTGAGTGCTCCTCTGTTGCACCGTGGCGACACCTCCTGGCATGCAAGCCACCGAGCTGCTTGCTTGCTTGCGCCGTGGCAAGCTCTCCACGCCTATCCTGGCCTATTTCTACCCTCCCTGACCGACGGTGTCGAGTTCCAACTCGGTTTTGCTTTCCCACGCCACTGTTTCGCCCCGAAGTCACACAGCACCGCCGCCTTCCTTTCCTCCCAGTGAGCACCCTAGCTTTGCCTTATTTCCCTTCATTGCAAACAGCAAAGATGGCGCCAAGGCTGTGCTCTATCTTCTACGCCAATTTGTTTATCGTTTTGCTCATTGTGTTGGCTGTAGTTTGAAGTTCCGCGGATGCCACTGGAGTCGGGGACGAACGTCGCCTCTGCTCCATTGTCGCCAGCACTCCCCAACCCGCGTTACACCTCAACTCCAACAGCAAAAAGAATTTCCATCACGAGCTCTTTCACGGTAAAAGTCGTTCCTCCTTTCCTTCAGTATCGAGCGCATGGTTTGAGTTTTACCGATGCTAGTTCATACCGAGGTCCTTAGATCATAGGTTCAATTCTGTTTCTTTGTGCAACTATTTTTCAATCCGATGAAGGATTCTATTCTATACCTCCTAACTCACCAGCTCACCAAAAATAAAGGGAAGTCATCAAGAGACGAGGTCGGATTTCATGTTTTCCCCGTCGCCAATGAAAATCAGTCGATCCACCTTTGAAGTCCACGCTGCTGGTGATTTCATCCCATTTGCACCCCTTAGTTATCTTCCCCATGCTCCCAGGAACGTTACCAGCCTTTCCCCGAGCTTCTTGTGGCATTCCCGAGCGATTCCGACGATCGCCAAAACCCTATCTCAGCCGCCACCGTCGCGCCGCCACCTTCGGCCGTCACCGCCACGATTGGACCCCACCATGTTGTGCGGTCGATTTTAAGGCCAGGCGGTCAGAGCTGAGACGAGTGGAGGTCGACGCGGCGAAGCCTGGCGAGCGCTGCCGCGGTTCCGGCGAGGAATGCCGCCGCGTCGCGAGAAAGACGATGACCCAGCGGGTCCCGCCTATCAGCGTCATTTCCACCACGTGGGATCAGCTGTGGCTGCGCGGGTTAACCCCGTGGCCCTTGGTGTGGCTCAGCCCTGATTGGTCCATTCAAATGAAGTGGGGTCGGCCGCTTTAATGAAAATTTCCAATTGGAAAATAATTCCAAAATTCCATCAAACTTCTAAAATCCATTACTCGTAGTAGAATTGCTCAAAAAATTCTTAATAAATTCTGGTAGACTCATCTTGATCCCAACTTTACAGTGGTGCAATTTGTTCCTTTGAGCTAACTGCTTGGGAAATTTATTACTCCTGTTCTGTTAATTAGAAAATTCCCAATTTTGGTCACGACACTCATAAAAATGCATTTGATCTCCAGTAAAATTTCAAGTTCATTGGACTTCAATTACTGTGATGATCAGTGTTCCAAATCTCTATGTAGTTGAAAAATTGGGAAAAATACAGAACCATTTTCAGATTTTTTCCCCAAACTTAAAAAAATCATTTTCTCCCTGTAGGAAGCTCAAACAAAAATGTGAAACAAATTTTCCCAGAACTAGTGAGATCCTCTCTACCATGATCATCCACTTTTAGACATGAAAAAGCTTTTGAATTACAACCAAAATTCAGAGAAGCCTTTTACTTGTTGGAATTATAGAGGCAGCAAACTTCTTTGATCGACTCCATACCATCAACATCCTTTGCCTCGGGGAAGATGGCTCCGCCTCGCTCCCGCTCTTGCTTCGCTGCACAACACGCCTCCGCCTCCTTCACCGCCAACCCTTGCTCGCCGCCATGGCCGCGCTGGTAACGTTGAGCGCTGCGGTGGTCGTGTCACTCAACATGGGCGATGATAGACCCCTGCCGGTCAGGGATGACTGGGATCTTCGCCCCGACAAGTTATTTCAAGCGGAGGTCCGCCACAAGTTCCACTCCACGGTTCATCATCTGGGTTCCTCGCCCAAGGGCTCCTTCTTCATGATCACAACCTTTCGAAGGTACACATTTCGTCTCTCAGGGAGTACAGTGGGTTGGGCTCTTTGTTCCGTGTTGGGTGGATCACCTCTGGATTTCCATGTTCAACAACTACAAGAGTGTTCATTTCGCTTCTCGGTGGCCAGCAAACAAGTGGGTCTGCTGATCAATGCCAGGAGGAGGATCACCACAGCATCCTTTGATGTGTACTTCAACCTTTGGCGCACGGGAGGGCCAGACTGGATCTCCGAGTACAGGAAATGGGAGCAGGAACAGCGGGAATGTTGGACAACGGTTTCAAGGAAGAACTCAGTAAACAGGAGGGTTTCCTTCGCCTCCCCAATCCGGCAATGTTTTCACGCAAAAAAGGCAACCCCAATGGTAAAAGGGTTGTGGATCGGCCAAAGTTTTTTGTGACCTTCACCAAGCTCCAAGAAGTGCCGCCGGACTCTGCTTTCTGGATAATCAGAAGCTCGCTGGATCTAACCGTCTGGCCACCGTGAAGGGAGGTACGTGGCACAACAATCAATACAACTTTTTGAATTCCTGGGTGGACGGTGGGAAGTCTGGTCCCACAACATTCATGCCTCACTGTCCTCCGACGCCATGGAGCATGAACATTTCGGCGCATGCCCCTGATGCGACCGTGCGGAGCAGTAGCAACCCTATACCTAGCACTACTACGAGGGAGGTCGGCGAGTGTTCTCATCCGAAGGGGGGTAGAGCCCTTCCTGTCTCAGTCTCGCAAGGTCCCGAGGGAACTCAGCGTGGACAAGACAGCAAGCTGGAGAGAGAACCGAGGCTGCCAAGCGATCTTGACGCTCTGGTGTGGGATGTGAAACGCTGCTATAAATGCCTTAGTCCCTTCCATCTGAAACCCCAATTTCGTAATAATATTTGTTGTAATCTTTGCTTTGGATACGGGCATATAAGAAAAACTGTTTTTCGGCCTCCAGAAAAATCCGGGTGTGGCGTAAGAAAAGCATACCCCTCATTAAGGCCAGCGGCCTCTCTCTAGAACCGTCCTCCGCCATCGTCACCCACAAACTCAACTGCCCCCTCAACTTCTCCCCAGTCGCTCCATCTTCCTGGCTCCTCCGCATCTTGCACTCCACCTCCATCTCCACTGCTCTCTCGCTAGCCAACTCCTTTGGTCCCATGGCCAACTTCCCGATCGATCCCACCAGGTTCTTGGCCAACCAGCACTTCGACTTCCTTGATGGAGGGCCGGACAGGCTACCAAGGATGGTGGTTCACTTGCCTGGGCATCATCACCCAGCGCACGAGGAGTTTGCAGTGGCAGTGGACGTCGAGCACGTTCTGGCGGAAGACCAGTACGACGACTTCAGGCTCAGGATTCGGAACTTCCTCATGCAAGATATGGGTATCATTGTCACTCACTCTTGTCTCTCTCCACTGTGCATAGCTTTGTTTGCATTTCAGACTAGCCTGTTTCGGGATCTTCTAGTGATGAGAGAACCAATCATGGTGGATGGGGTCCGTGTGTCTTTCGTCGGGCATGATTTTGAAAGGAACCGTCGGATGCATGAGTTTGGTTGTGTGAGATGGTTCATGATTGTGGGGTATCCGTTAGACTACAGATTGGTGGAAGCAATAGAACTGGCGGTTTCCGGTTTTGGCAAGTTACTACAATGGCACACAAGCCCGAGGGCGCTAGGATTCATTCTTGTGAAGTGTCTTTACACCAATGCTAGGTTGGTCCCCAGGAGCCTAGTCCTGCGTCAAGGTACCACGGATGGTGTCGGTTACTCTTGGACCTGTCCGATTTACATCCTTAACTGGATAGGCCCACATGGCTTTGGAGAAATCCACTGGGGCGTCCCCCCGGAAGATGACTTGCCAGGAGGACGACTCCAGTGCTGGCACACCTGCTGACACTCCTCTACTCAATCTTTTCCCAGGTCCAGTCAATTTCCCCAGCCTTGACTCTATTGACTCTATCTGTCCCTACCCTGAGCTCCCCATCACTTTGCTGCAGGCGACAGTGGTAAAAGACTACGACGTTCCCCCTGAGGTGGCGCCAGATGATGTCCCTCCCGGAGCTGGATGACGATGTCGACCAACAATCTTAATTTGCCAGGAGCGGAGGGCGCAGGGGACACTGGGAGCTGCTTGGTTGGTTTTCAAACTATTTGCTATTCAGTCTTTTGGGATGTCGATGTGCCGGACATGGGTGTAGTTGTTATGATCAACACTTGTTATTTTGCTACATTTTTTATTATGCACAGTATCTGTCGTGAGCACCTGCTCATTTGGACCGGCTAGTGGCCTGATTCTAAGGCCAAGTCAGTTATTCCATTCTGGAGCCCTTTGGCTGTGACCTGTTACATTGTTGCTTGGCCTAATTACTTGACACGTGCTGGCGGTTGGATCAATTTTTGGTTCCTGCATTCTCGCCTTTGGGGGCCGGTCACCCAGTGGATGCTGTCTTGGGGGTATGTTGGGTCGCGTTTGTCCAGGCCCCAGCCCCTCTTCTCTGGCCAGGATTACATCCCGGTCTGCCCATTTACCCTCTATGGTTATCTATGGCGCACAACTTAAACCGTAACTGGAATGTTTTTAACTGGAACATCCGTGGTCTCAACAGTACTGATAAACAGCAGGCAGTCAAAGCCAAAATAGAGGAGGTTCATGAATGTAACATCTTCTGTATTCAAGAGACTAAAAAAGAACATATTGACATATCTTTCCTTAAACGAGTGGCGCCCAGAAGATTCAACAAATTCGCTTATGCACCATCCAGGGGTGCCTCAGGAGGTATACTAGTGGGCTGGAACGACAATCTTCTTCATGGGGAGTCTCTAGAAATTAGGGACTTTGCCATTTCTATTTGGTTCACATCTCGACAGAATGGGGTTGTTTGGCACCTAGTCTCGGTCTATGGACCCTGTCAAGGTCCCCGCCGCTAAGAATTCAGTGAGTGGTTATGGAACCTAGATTTACAACCGCAAGAGTTATGGATGATACTGGGGGATTTCAGCTTCTATCGTCACACTAGTGACCGTAACCGCACCGGAGCGAATTCAGGTGACATGCAGACCTTCAATAGTATCATCCTACACTTGGGACTTATTGAAATCCCTCTACAAGGAAGGAAATACACGTGTAGCAACATGCGATAGTCCCCCCTGCTTGAACAACTAGATTGGTGCTTTACTTCAACGCAGTGGTCTCTATCATTCCCAAACTCTACACTTCGGCCGCTAGCCAGGGACACATCTGACCACGTTCCGCTAGTGGCCCAGATCAGCACTACCATACCCAAAGAAAAATGCTTCAAATTCAAGAACTACTGGCTCAGACATCCCCAATTTTTCTCCATTGTTAAGGACTCGTGGGATCAGCCCCTAGCCACAGTTGGAAGTGCCAAGAGAGTATCTGCTAAATTAAAATGACTGAGATACAAGCTAAACAAGTGGAGCAGAACACTGGGTGGCCTGAATAAACTGATCAAGCGATGCAATGAAGTTATTTTGATCATGGACACAATGGAAGAACAAAGGACATTATTTCCACAAGAAAGCAGCTTTAGAAACATGATCAAACGCCAACTTGCTCAACTCATCAAGCAACAAAATGACTACTGGAGACAACGCTACACAGAGCGATGGGCCATGCTTGGAGATGAGCCAACAAAATTCTTCCTGGCCGCGGCAACAGAAAGGTATAGGAGAAACAACATCCCAGTCATTCAGGACGACCAAGGAGTAGAGCTGATGGACCATGGGCACAAAGCTTCCGCTCTCTGGAAGGAATTCAATGAAATGTTAGGCCAATCTGACCCGACTCATCAAAGGCCACAAATTCAGCAACGGGTTTTGCCCAGGAAACACTTACAAACACTGTAAAACCCAGTCACCAGAGAGGAAGTTGATGCCACAATCAAGACGATGCCAAGCGACAAAGCTCCAGGCCCAGACGGGTTGAACACAAAATTCATTCAAGCATATTGGCACATCATTAAGGAAGATATATATCTGCTTTGCTCGGATTTCTTCAATAACAACATCAATATCCAGCCACTGAATAGCTCTTTAATCACTCTCATCCCAAAGATCAATAATCCCTTCATGGTTGCATACTACAGGCCCATATCACTACTGAACACCACTGCCAAACTGATCACCAAAATACTCTCAGTACAACTGCAGGAAGCCATCACAACCATCATCCACAAAAATCAATACGGCTCCATCAAAAAAAGAACAATCCAGGACTGCGAGGGTGGTAAAGAAAGTGAAGATCCTCATGTGGCTTATATTTTGGGACCGACTCAACTCACGCAACCTCCTGAAGAGAAAGAACATAGCCATTGATGGGAATGACTACACCTGTGTGCTCTGTGTTGACAATGCGGAGGAACTCACTTACCATCTCTTCTTTAGCTGCTCCTTTAGCATGGCATGTTCGAACATCCTTGGGGTTCATTGGGACCATGACATCCCTTTCTTCGACACTCTGCAGAAGGCCAAGAACAGCTGGAGTCATCGAGCCTTCATGGAAATCTTCTCTATAGCGGCTTGGGAGATCTGGATTGCTCATAACAACTTCATTTTAGAAACTCTCCCCCTACTATAAATGCCTGGAAAAGGGCCTTCATTTCTTCTACCAGGCTTCAAGCTTGTCACTTTAAGCCTGAGGATAGGGACTGGGTGCTCCTGTGGCTACAGAGCTTGTAAGGGTTGTTCCTCTCTCTGGAACACCTAGTCAAGTGTTGTTGTGCCTTTGTAACTTAAACTCAATTTCATTTTTTAATATATTTTCATAGCTGCCGGGGTTCTCCCTTACAGTTTTTATTGGTAAAAAAAACAAACTTCTTTGATCATCTCCTGTTTTTTTGCAAGAGCCTTCATTATAGTCCCGGGTATCTACTATAAAAGTTCAAAAGCCAATTAATATCATTATCTTATATTGATTACAGGATATTAGCTTGTGACCTTAAACATATTATTTATTTTCAAAGTCATTCATATATATTATATGCATATCGTGTAGTAACTGAAGTCGAGGAGGAGCCAGAAGCCTTGGAAGTCCATCTACTGGAGACTAACGTAGACCCATACTCGCATTCAGGCAAGCCCCAATTTGCATTTAAGTTCCTTACCGTGTCTTTGCAGTTTTCATTCACCTTATGTCTTCAGATGTTTGTGCATTATGTTTAAGGTGTTTGGCATCCACTTGCATGACCAAATAACCCAGGGAGTGGTTAGAATAGCTCACCGACTCGTGTAGCAACTGCCATGCTAATGTTGTCAGGAAACTTGTAGAAGTCGAGTAGTTGGAATCTACTCGCGAGATAGAAAGATGACACTCATCTACATTGGGTTGGGTAAATATAAAGAATGGATGTTAATATGAACTGGAGACCGGTCAGAGATGAGTAGGAAGCAACAAGAGGTGGTCTTGGTTGCACAGCTCTGACCGTGTTGATTAAGGCCTGCGCCGTATGCAGCCCTGCTGGACAAGCTTGAATTGTACCAGCGACATACTGGAGAAATGGGCTCCAGCAAACTGACGTAGCTTGATACTGGTTTGTCGAGGCATACTATTCCATTTTATAGGTGTGGGTTGAGGTCAGCAAGGTGTAAATCAACTGGTTGGCACGTCAGAGTACACCCCACGTAGGGACCTCCTGCCCGTGATGGATCAACCGGTTCCACATTCGAGTGTTGGGTGAAAGGTGGACATATAAGACTAGTACTGAAGTGTTATGTAGGTACTGCTGTAAGTACTCGTTGGCGCTTCTGAAAGTGCGTATGTGTCGTGTTGTCCGGAAGTGTTCTGATTGCAATCACTGTCCCTCGCGGTCATAGAGTACCACTTGTTCACTGTGTCGTGATGTAGTAAATACTAAAGAAGCCAGGAGAATACGATGTTTTGAATTATTATTGTTTTGCAACCTTGTGTGGCTTAGAGATAGCACAATTAAAAGTTTACAGTTTCCAAATACTTAACTTGTAATAGCAATATGTGCTTTGGGCATGACATATCATCGACAAAGTGTTTCTTGTTTGATTGTGGAGTCTATGATGTGCCGTGCCTGAGGAATGGCATTTGCTACTTAAAACATGACTATAAGGATCCACTTGTTGGAGAGTCTTTTACTGCTTTACCTTACGTATGCTTAGTATTCACCCTGCATTTTTCTAGTAAGACTGGTTACTCTTGCCGAGCCTTAAGCTCATGTTTGCAGTTAACAAGTTTTTGCAGATTACATGACCGATGACGGGTTCGACGACGAGGCTGCACCCTCTCCAGGGTTTACAGCCGAGTGGGAGCCCCGCACGCCGCCGTAAGTTTGGTGAGTGAGGGTTGCTAGTGCGAAGTGTCCAGGGCATGGAAGACTTTGCTTTTGCATTGCTAGGGCCAAGAGCGTAGCTCTGAGGTATTAGGTCGCTTTCCTTTTCGCTTAGTATTGTAAAACTTCCGCTGTGTTTATAAATAAAGACTTACTATTGTATTTTATTCTTGTTCTTTTCTTGTATACTCTTGGGTGTTGCATCACACGACACCACCCAATGAGATCCTTGGATGTCGGGACTCCGGTCCCCACAGCATGATATCAGAGCATCATTGGTAATAATGTGCTTGAAAAGAGCATATTTTTCAAACTTAAGATTATGAGTGAGGAATTAACTATATGCCCATAAAAGGAGTAGTATTAGTATAAGATATAAAGGTGGTAAACTAACTTATGTGTTATTATTTCTGTAACGATGATCCGAAGTCAGGTAAGAGGTAAGGTACGCCACTGAGAGCGGATCAATCTCGGTAAGCTCAGCATACGAGATGGGGTATGTGATTGTTTCTGTGGCTTAGCATGGAAAGTCAATATGAGTCTCTGAAACGGTCCATGTTTCTGAGAACATATGACATGAGGTACCCCAATGTGACACAAAATTAGTGGGCGCCCCCGTCGGGCGGTGGATGACCCGATAGTTTGTGTCTCTAGAACTATTTATGATCTATGGGAGCATGCAAAACACGTATGCCCGAGCGTGTATAAGCCGGTTTGTGCAGGAGTCTTTGCTGTACAGGCGTAGTACATCCATGTACCTCGAGACATGACCTCGCTCGAGGGCAACTCACACCAGAGTCGTATGCATTACTTTTATATATATTACTGTGACTGCCTATCGTGTTTCCCCGTGCCGCCCTTTAGGTGTGAAGGAGTGAAAGGGGATTGTGTGTCTTCTGCAGCTACACTAACTACAGTAGCGACCTGTGTAGAACACGTTTGCGAGTGAACGATACTAGGGCCACCTATAAACGTATGTTGATATACCGGTTAGAATTTTCTTTGGTGAGGCACGTAGTACCATCAGTATCAAATTTGATACTTGACCATACCCAACAACAGAATGGCTGCATTACGTTTTGGAAAGTCCGACTATCTGATGCTGGTAGGTTTGGACTCCGCAAATTGGGTTTCAACTCGACAAAGGGGTTAGAACCAAGATTCTTAATTTCTGCCAGAAGTTTGCTCAACTTTGCTGGATGATGATCTTGGTTAGTTTTTATTTATCATAGGGCTATGCTATATGGATGGAAATCTCTTGAAGACCTCTACAACTTTTCTGTTGACCATAAAGGCAGAAAAGCTTGATAATCTGTTGAAATTTGGAGTATATTTAAACTGCTCCAGATGACCATACCATTGTACCAGTCTCTGTATTTTTGCCATAACTAACTGTAGAAAAATCTTCTGCCTTATTGTGATACATATATGGAAAGCTTATAAAGATATCTACATATATTTTATTCAATATTTTTCCTGATTCAAATTTGAGTCAAATCAAATTTTGATTTCAAAACAGTGAACTGCAGGGCTGCTGGTGGAAACCAGTCAGTTCATCAGTTAAGTTTGGATAGTTATAGATTTTGATACAGAATAGTGACATGGTCACATATATACATTTATGGAAAGCCGAGGAAGTCCTCTATCAATTTTATATTGAACTCCTGAACTGAAGCTTGGTGTAATTGTGTTTAATTCCAATTTTCGCAAACTTGTTTCTGGCAGACCAGAACTTGAAACAGTTTGCGCATAGTTTCGAATTTGCGCGCTATACCTGTATAAATTTTTTTTTCAAGGCTGAAATATTTTACTTCTGGATTGTTAAATTGATTTTATACAATGTTTATTTTGTCATTACCCCCATATAATTTTATGATATACCTGTATAAATTGTGGAAATAACCACATGTACAGGGGAGGTTCTGTCAAAATTTCCAGAAAACTTGGGTCAATTTTAAACCTGTATAGATTCTACTTATTAGTTCACCTGGAGCTGTATGAGTACAATATGGAAAGGTTGTAAAGTGTACTACAACTTTTGTATTCAAACCAACTTCTGGTTCTGACATTTCCTGTTTGAAAATTTTACATTTATACAGGAAGGTCAGCTGTAACAGACTGTGATTACTACTCCAGCTTTAAATTCTCTTGAACTAATGGAAGTTGTATATTTGGCACTCAAGTATCCTTTCCACAGATGGCGTATTTGATGGTACACTTACGGAACAGATGGGTGTTCGCGACGTGTGCTCTTTGAAGAGGTTTTCCGGAGTTGTTGATAGCGCTGCTTCAACGGTTCGGGTATCGCGAAATACCGAGCTATTGGGGCAGGGAATTCGATGACGGAGGTGTGACAAGATGCACCATCTATGTTGATGTGCCTGCTGGTCCTCCATACATTGGATGGGCTCCCTTCTCCATCCAGGCGAAAGGGACTCAGTTGGAAGACACGTGGTGTTTTGCCGTGAGTGTTGCTATTGCGATGTTTTGCAAGCTTCATTATGGTAATATAGTGGGCACCCCGTTCGCGCTCTTTCCAGTCGACGGTAGAGCTGGTGATGAGTGGGCGAGTCAAATGGGTGCAACTTAGGGCATTCACGAAGAGGTACCCTTGATAACCTTGGCGTTATATGCAGCATCATCGTGTCAAGTGAGCTTTACACAACATGCTAGCATTGAAGGGTTGATGGGTGATCTGAAGCAAGCTATGATTCAAGGAGATCACTTTGAGTGGGCCAATGACTCACTTAGAGCCATGATTGCTCCTCTCAATCGACGTATAAACGTTAAGGAGAATCAGTGGCTCTGAGCTGTTCAAGATCTATCGGAAGCTCGCCAGGAAACGCACTGCACAGAGAGCACATTGGAGGCGAGTCAACTTGAGGTGCAGATGCTGGTTGATCAGCTGAATACAGTGACTCAAGAATATGATCAATCCAGGGAGGAGACTCAAGATTGGAAAGCTAGTTGCGAGAATGCACAGAAGGAACTGGAGGCCTTTAAGACGTTTCTTCTACAGGCTGATGTGCAATCATTAGTTGCCGCGACATCATCAATGGCGGGTGAGACAGCAGCTCGTGCTCCAGCACCCGCACCTATGGCACCAAATCCTGAGGACGAGGACAAAGAAGATCCTGACATACTCGAGTACTCCGAAAAGGACGTATCGGAGTAGGATGGGGCAGCACTCCTGCCATCACGGGGCCACGTATAATTAGTAGTTGCTCGTGTTTATTTTGTGGCCATGTTTGTGTCATATTAAAAATAGTAGTGGGTGTGTACAAGATGACAAGGTGTGTATGACGCCTCATGGAGACCAAGTATAGTAGAGATGCACTTCTGTAGTGGGAGTTCTTCATTTTGGGGTTCACTACTCTAAACTTGGTCATGAGATAATATATATTGATAAAGTTTATACTTTATCAATATATGTGAATGTTATGCACCTATATCATTGCTAATATTCACACTACTGTAACATTAAATGGATGAAATAAAAACAAACATGTTGCTGATTTTTAAAACATGTAGATGCAGAATGGTGCGTATGAGTTCAACGCCCTAGATGGGAGGCTCAGGCCGTGGTCGTGAGGATGAATCTCCGACCCGGAGCAAGCTGCAACACCGCAGTAACAAGTTCCACCACCACCACCTCCTGCACTTCCGAGGAGTCTCACGGAGGTTCTCGCCGTAGTGCTCGGATCACGTGACGAGCAAACCGAGTTGTTGCAGACCTTGGTTCAACATTCATCCCGTCAAGGGGGGCGACCAGATGTGGGTCCACCGCAGCCCTATCCGAGTTCATACTCGGACTTCACATCAACGCACCCGCCGGTCTTCATGGAGGCCGATGAACAGTTGGAGGCGGACAACTTGCTCCGCTCCATAAAAGGAAAGTTCATTTTGCTGCAAATAACCGAACAGCGGAAGACCCTGTTCACGGCACAATAGTTGCAGGGATCTGCTGGTGCGTGGTGGGTGAATTATCTCGCCGCACGACCAGGAGACTATGTCATGAGCTGGGGGAGTTCCGGGAGGCATTCCACGCCTATCATATACCTCCTGGGATCATGAGGAGGAAGCTTCAAGAGTTCTTGGAGTTGAAGCAAGGAGGAAGGAGTGCTTACGAGTACTCCAAGACCTTCAACCACTTGGCCCAGTATGCTCAGGACCAAGTGAGTACATAAGATAGGAAGCGTGAGTGCTTCTACCGGGGTTTGAACCCCAAGATGAAGGACAAGCTTGCCTTGTTCAATCGCGGTAGCTTCAACGACATTGTCAATGCCGCAATCGAGGATGCTACTAGGGTGCTGTCCTCTGACAAGAAGAAGAGGAGTGCTCTGCAGGGCAGCAAAGGTGGTTCTCCTCAGAGGTACTGAATGGTGTATCAATAACCATCCGGCCATAGGTGGCAGTCGCCATCGTGACCACCGATATTTCGTGTTTGCCACTTCAACAACACCGTCTTTCGTCCGCAGCAGCAGCACGGGATGATTCCGCTTGCACCTCCACCTCCACAACGTGCACTGGGATTCCGTCCTTCCTTCCGTGCTGGTCAGACCCCATACATGTGTTTCACGTGTGGTCGTACGGGGCACTTTGCCAAGGACTGCCCACAGGACAGGCAGGGCAGGAGACAGTCATCGTACCAAGGGAATCCAGCCCTGCAACCAGCCCAAGAAGCCAGCCACCAGAACCAGCAACATCCACCACCTCGCCATTGAGGACGTTCCGGAAGGCGCACCCATACTCACGTTTATGCTCTCTCTCCTTGGTCGTCCCGTAGTAATGTTCTTTGACTCTGGTGCTTCCCACAACTTCATTAGCAAGTCTTATGTCATTCAATATCAGTTGCCTATCATTTCCACCAAAACCCCATATGTGATTTGTTCTCCAGGTGGGAAAGTAGTATCAGATGAGATGGTCCATAGGATACCTCTTAATCTGGGTGGGAACATATACCCTACCTCTCTCATTGTACTTGAGCATCAGAAGTTATATGTCATCTTAGAGATGGCATGGTTGCAATACAATAGTGCTATTCTTGACATCGTTCCTCGGAGGATATATCTGAAATCTCCACTCCACCCTCCCCAAGATCTCACTCTTGAGAGTATTATTCGAGTGACTCCAACTACTTGCAACACTGAGGCCATTAAACTTGAGGATATTCTCGTAGTATGTGAGTATCCGGATGTATTTCCCGAGGATCTTCCTGGTATGCCACGAGAAAGAGATGTCGAGTTTAAGATTGAACTTGTACCGGGAACAGTGCCGATCTCGAGGAAGTCATATAAGATGGCACCTAAGGAACTTGCAGAACTGAAGGAGCAGCTGAAGGAACTTACGGACAAGGGTTTCATTCGTCCAAGTTTATCACCTTGGGGCTGTTCTGCATTGTTCGTGGAGAAAAAGGATAAGACATTGAGACTATGTGTGGACTATCGTCCACTCAATGCGGTCACAATCAAGAATAAGAATCCACTACCACTCATCGATATTCTGTTTGATCAACCGGTGAGTGCTAATGTATTTTCGAAGATGGATTTTCGTTTTGGGTATCACCAGATCAGGATTCAACCAGAGGATATACCTAAGACGACATTCTTGACGAGGTATGGATTGTATGAGTACCTTGTCATGTTCTTTGGATTAACCAATGCACTGGCTCATTTCATTTATCTCATGAATTTGGTGTTCATCCCAGAATTGGACAAGTTTGTCGTAGTCTTCATCGAAGACATCCTTGTGTATTCGAAATCCGAAGAAGAACATGCTCAACACTTACGCGTCATGCTTCAACGATTGTGAGACCACAAGATGTATGCTAAGTTCAGCAAATGTGAGTTCTGGATCAGCCAAGTGCCATTCCTAGGGCACATCATCTCTGCTGACGGGATTGCAGTTGATCCAAGCAAGATTAAGAAAGTACTCAAATGGGAGTCTCCAAAGTCTGTACATGAAGTTTGAAGCTTCCTAAATTTAGCAGGATATTAATGGAGGTTCATTCCTTTCTTCAAAATAGCTAAACCAATGACAGAACTTCTAAAGAAAGGGAAGAAGTATGTATGGACGAAGGAATGTGAGCAAGGTTTTGAAGCATTAGTGAAACAACCCACAACAGCACCGATATTAGCCCAACCGGACACAACCAAGTCATTTGATTTTTATTGTGATGCATCTGTGATTGGTTTGGGTTGTGTATTGATGCAAGATAGAAGGGTGATCGCTTATGGATCACAGCAGCTTCGGAACCATGAGCAGCATTATCCTACTCATGATCTTGAGCTCGCTGCCGTGGTACTTGCATTGAAGATGTGGAGGCACTATCTGTTGGGCAACCTAGTGCATCTCTACACTGATCACAAAATCTTGAAGTACATCTTCACCTAGAAGGACTTGAATATGCGACAGTGAAGATGGTTGGATTTGATCAAAGACTATGAGATTGAGATCCACTACCATACTGGCAAAGCAAATGTAGTTGCAGATGCGCTGAGTCGCAAGTCCCATATCAATAATCTTTCCATCATCTCGATGGAAGAAGAAGAGTCGAGTCTCTACTTGGTTCCATATGGAGCGCTCTACAATCTAGCTCTCATTCCTACCATAAGGGAAGATATTGTAGAGGCTCAGAGGGAAGACAAGGGCATGTTGCACATTCGTCAAAAAATGAAGAAGGGGGAGATGAAGTGTTTCCGATGTGACGATGACGGTACCATCTAGTTCAAAGACCGCATCGTGGTGCCCCACAATGTGGAACTTTGGAAGAAGATATTGGACGAAGCTCATTTGTCCAAGTATTCTATTCATCCAGAAAATAACAAAATGTACCAAAACATAAAGAAGCAATTCTGGCGGACAGATGAAGAGGGAGATAACGAAGTACGTATCCGAGTGTGATACATGTCGGTGGGTGAAAGCCGACCATTTGAAGACAACCGGTCAGCTTCAACCTTTAAGCATACCGGCCTAGAAATGGGAGGACATCAGCATGGATTTCATTGCTGGATTACCTCTCACATTTCACAAGCATGACTCGATTTGGGTGATAGTCGAACGAATCACCAAGTCGGCTCAGTTTATTCCAGTCAATGTCAATTATGTGGCACGGCAATATGCAGAGTTGCATATTGCCAGGATTCTGTGCCTACACAGAGTACCCTGCACTATCATATCATATCGTGGAACCTTATTTGTTGCTCGATTTTGGGAGCAGCTCCACGCGTATCTGGGTACCAAGTTGATTCGGAGCAAAACTTACCATCCTCAGACTGATGGTCAAACGGAGCGAGTAAACCAAGTGCTAGAGGATATGCTCCGCGCATGTGCCATCCACCATGGTAAGAATTGGGATGATCATCTACCATTGGCGGAGTTTTCATACAACAATTGTTATCAGGCTAGCATCCAGATGGCACCATATGAAGCTCTTTATGGCCAGAAGTGCCGCACACCTTTGAACTGGTTTGAATCCGGTGAACGAGTGATATATAATATCGACTTGGTGAATGAAGCCGAAGAATGAGTACGAGTTATTCAAGCCAACCTCAAGGCTGCTCAGTCTCGTCAGAAAAGCTATGCGGACAAATGGCGTCGACCTCTTCACTTCGATGTCGGGGATCACGTTTATCTTCGTGTATCCCCAATGAAAGGGATTCATCGCTTTGGAGTAAAAGAGAAGCTAGCTCCAGGCTTCATTGGGCCATTCGCAGTAATTGAACGATGCAGACCTGTGGCTTATCGGCTAGAGCTACCAGCGTCGCTTTCAGGGGTCCATAATGTGTTTCACATTTTGCAGTTGCGGAAATGTCTCAAGGCCCAAGCTAACGTCCGTATGGAGGATTTGGAAGCTCTCCAACCAGATCTTACTTACTCTGAGCATCCAACCAAGATAATCAATGAGAAGACTCGCACCACAAGAAGACGCACCTTGCATTTCTACAAGGTCTTGTGGGGCAACCACACCGCTGAAGAAGCAACGTGGGAAAGCGAGGAATATATTAGAGCGAACTATCCGGACTTGTTAGCGGCATATGTTCATTAGATCTTTTTTTTATCCTTCCTATTGTAATCTCGGGACGATATTCTTTTAAGGGAGGAGGAATGTAAAATCCCAGTTTTCCTTAGATAAAAAGTTTGGTTACCAGTTTGTTATCAACCATTGTTTTTCACTCATACTTCAATTTTATGAACTTAATCTCTTCAAAAATCGTTCTTGCACTCATACTTAAATTTTATTAACATAGGGGATGGACTTCACTAAGTACCCTAGGATAATTCAGGTGACCTTTCTGTAAATTTTCGAATTTATTGAATGGAAATTTGCTGGGGCAAAACAATATGCAGTACTAAATATATTCAAATTATTTCAAAACTTAAATATAGATACTGTACATTTAGGTCTTGTCAAAATATTCAAATCTGAGGCTATACATTTTTCCAAGGCCTCATAATATTCCAAATAGCACCCCTGCAAATTTTCATAATTTTTGAAGCTCATTTGCTATTTAATTCAGTGACTCCATTGAGTTTCATTCAAATTAAAATTTGAATTTGAATTCCAGTTGAAACTTGTCCAAATTGGAAATCCAATTTCAGAATCTGACTCTACACATTTGATTGGCTTCTCCAAAAAAATCTAGGATTTTTGGATCAAGTTTGGTATGGGAATTGAAGTTCCAGAGAGGATTGACTTGAAGGGGCAGTGGGACCCACTAGTCATAGAGGCGTTACAGTGAGTGCTCCTCTGTTTCACCGTGGCGACAACTCCCAGCAAGCTATCCACGCCTCTCCTGGCCTATTTCTACCCTCCCTGACCAACGGCGTCGAGTTCCAACTCGGTTTTGCTGTCCCACGCCACAGTTTCGCCCCGCCGTCGCACAGCACAGCCGCCTTCCTTTCCTCCCGGTGAGCACCCTAGCTTTGCCTTATTTCCCTTCGATGCAAACAGCAAAGATGGCACCAAGGCTGTGCTCTATCATCTACGCCAATTTTATCATCATTTTGCACATTGTGTTGGCCGTAGTTTGAAGTTTCGCGGACGCCACCAGAGTCGAGGATGAACGTCGCCTCTGCTCCATCGTCGCCAGCACTCCCCAAGCCGCGTTACACCTCGACTACAACAGCAAAAAGGATCGCCATCATGAGTTCTTTCTCAAGATAAAAGTTGTGCCTCCTTTCCTTCAGTATCGAGCGCATGGTTTGAGTTTTACGGACGCTAGTTCATACCGAGGTCCTTAGATCATCGGTTTAATTCTGTTTCTTCGTGCAACTACTTTTCAATCCAATGAAGGATTATATTCTATACCTCCTAGCGCACCAGCTCACCAAAAAACGGAAGTCATCGAGAGACAAGGTCTGATTCATGTTTTCCCCGCAGCCAATGAACATCCGTCGGTCCACCGTCGAAGTCGATGTTGCCGGTGATTTCATCCCGTTTGCACCCCCTAGTTATCTTCCCCATGCTCCCAGGAACGTTCCCAACCTTTCCCCGAGCTTCTTGCGCCATTCCCGAGCAATTCCGACAATCGCCAAAACTCTAGCTCCGCCGCCGCCGTCGCGCCGCCACCTCCGGCCGTCACCGCCACGATTGGACCCCACCATCATGTTGCGCGGTCGTTTTAAGGCTAGGCGGTCTGAGCCGAGCTGAGTGGAGGTCGATGCAGAGAAGCCCGGCGAGCGCCGCTGCGGTTCCGGCGAGGAACGCCGCCGCGTCGCGAGGAAGACGACGACCCGGTGGGTCCCGCCTATCAGCGGCATTTCCACCGTGTGGGAATGGCTGCGGCACCGGATCGGGTGCGGCTGCGCGGGTTAACTTCGTGGCCCTTGGTGCGGCCCAGCCCTGATTGGTCCATTCAAACGAAGTGGGGCCGGCCGCTTTATTTAAAATTTCCAATTGGAAAAGAATTCCAGAATTCCATCAAAGTTCTAAAATCCATTACTCCTAGTAGAATTGCTCAACAATTTCAATATAAATTCTGGTAGAGTCATCTTGATCCCAACGTTACAGTGGTGCAATTTGTTGGACATGAAACTCCCAGAATTTTCATAATTAATTCCTTTGATCTATCTGCTTGGGAAATTTATTACTCCTGTTCTGTTAATTGGAAAATTCCCAATTTTGGTCAGGACACTCATAAAAATACACTTCATCTCCAGTAAGAATTTCAGGTTCATTGGACTTCAATTACGATGATGATCAGTGTTCCAAATCTCTATGTAGTTGAAAAATTGGGAAAAATACAGAACCATTTTCAGATTTTTCCCCAAACTTAAAAAAATCAGTTTCTCCCTGTAGGAAGCTCAAAAAAAATGTGAAAAACATTTTCCTTGAACAAGTGAGACCCCCTCTACCATGATCATCCAGTTTTAGCCATGACAAAGCTCCTGATTTACAACAAAAATTCAGAGAAACCTTTTACTTGTTGGAATTTTAGAGACAACAAACTTCCTTGATCATCTCCTGTTCTTTGCAAGATCCTCCATTATAGTCCCTTGTATCTACCATAAAAGTCCCAAAGCCAATTAAGATCGCTATCTTATATTGATCACAGGATATTAGCTTGTGACCTTAAACATATTATTTATTTTCAAAGTCGTTCATATATAGTATATGCATATCGTGTAGTAATTGAAGTCGATGAGGAGCCAGAAGCCTTGGATGTCCATCTGCCGGAGACGAACGTAGACCCGAACTCGCATTCAGGCAAGCCCCAGTTGTCATTTAAGTTCCTTACCGTGTCTTTGTAGTTTTCATTCACCTTACGTCTTCAGATGTTTGTGCATTATGTTTAAGGTGTTTGACATCCACTTGCATGACCAAATAACCCCGAGAGTGGTTAGAACAACTCACCGACTTGTGTAGCAACTGCCATGCTAATGTTGTCAAGAAACCGGTAGAAGTCGAGTAGTTGTAATCTACTCGCGAGATAGAAAGATGACACTCATCTACACTGGGTCGGGTAAATATAAAGAATAGCTATTAATATGAACTGGAGACAAGTCAGAGATGAGTAGGAAGCAAAAAGAGGTGGTCTTGGTTGCATATCTCCGACTATGTCGATTAAGGCCCGTGCCGTATGAGGCCCTGCTTGACAAGCTTGAATTGTACCGACAACATACTAGAAAAATGGGCTCCAGCAAATTGACGTAGCTTGATACTAGTTTGTCGAGGCATAACGTTCTGTTTTATAGGTGTGGGATGAGGGCAACAAGGTGTAAATCTGCTAGTGGGCACGTCAGAGTATGCCCCATGCAGGGACCTCCTGCCCATGACGGATCAACCGGTTCGACATTGGAGTGTTGGGTGAAAGGTGGACATATACGACTAGTACTGAAGTGTCATGTAGGTACTGCTGTAAGTACTCGATGGTGCTTCCGAAAGTGCACATGTGTCGTGTTGTCTAGAAGTGTCCTGATTGCAATCACCGTCCCTCGCGATAATAGAGTACCACTTGTTCACTGTGTCCTGACGTAGTAAATACTGAGGAAGCCAGGATAATACGATGTATTGAATTATAATTGTTTTGCAATGTTGTGTGGCTTAGAGATAGCACAATTAAAAGTTTACAGTTTCCAAGTACTCAACCTGTAATAGCATTATGCTCTTTGGGCATGACATATCATCGACAAAGCGTTTTGTTTGATTGTGGAGTCTATGATGTGGCGTGCCTGAGGAATGTCATTTGCTACTTAAAACATGACTATAAGGATCCACTTGTTGGCGAGTTTTTTACTGCTTTACCTTACCTATGCTTAGTATTCACCTTGCATTTGTCTAGTGAGACGGGTTAGTCTTGCCGAGCCATAAGCTCACGTTTGCAGTTAACAAGTTTTTGCAGATTACACAACTGATGACGGGTTCGATGATGAGGCTGCACCCCCTCCAGGGTTTACAACCAAGTGGGAGCCCTGCACGCCACAGTAAGTTTGGTGAGTGAGGGTTGCTAGTGTGAAGCGTCCAGGGCATGGATGACTTTTCTTTTGCATAGCTAGTGCCGAGAGAGTAGCTATGAGGTATAAGTCACTTTCCTTTTCGCTTAGTATTGTAAAACTTCTGCTGTGTTTATAAATAAAGACTTGGTATTGTATTTTATTCTTGTTCTTTTCTTGTATAGTGTTAGGTGTCGCATCGCACGACACCACCCAATAGGATCCTTGGATGTCTGGACTCCAGTCCCCACAGGCACGTCTCGCATCAGCTCTTCTCCCATGGGCCTTAATGCAACTCGTCTCTCATTTGCCTGTCTCTTTTGTCGGAGGTCAAAATCAGAGACACTCCTGTTTAATGTTCGTCTCTCATGTGCTCGTTTCCCTTTTGCCACTCGCATGACATCGTGAGTGTCCGTTGCCACTCGCGCGCAGAGTTAACATCGTGAGCGTCCGTTGCAGGGATAAACAAACACAATGACATTGCAATTAAGGGATATAATTGGAATTAAGGGATAAACAAACGCAATGACATTGCAATTCAGAGATAATTTGCAACTCAATAAATTTTATAGATTATACACATAGCGTGCCCTCTAAACTATAAATTTCGATTCTAACATTATTCCTGCGAATCTCCGATCGACCAATCTAAATTGTACTGTCCAACTTGCTCCCGAACACGTCTCTTATATTCCCCTAGATCCTGAAAATATTGACATTCTTTACATTAACAAATGTCAAATGAGGAATGTTATATAACCTACTTTGGGCACTAACACAAAGTTACTAACCTTGATAAGTAGATTATAGCAATCATTTTCAACATCAGGCGCATTTGGCTGATGAAGCAAATGCTGAACTTCAAGTAGTATAGTTTTGATTGTAAAACCAGACCACCACCCCGAAGAGATATCAATTTAAGCAACATAAGAAACAAGTTCCAATAAGTTCGACAACAATTATTAATTACTTGAGCAAAATAACTCCATCTTATAGTCTCTTGATCAAGAACCCCAAGGCAGAGTGCTCCCGAGCGATTGACATTCGAGTGAAAGAAACCAAGTGGAAAGGCGTCTCTTGGAGGCACCAACGAATAGTCCTTCGAGAACGAGATTATCAGGGGGTAGTAATCATCTTCCCAGTTAGTCTACAAAGGAAATGCATTAATAATAGGATGATGGTTATACTCATATGATTGTGCTTGTTCTTCATGACTTACCCCTTCTTTACCATGGACGATGCACCGCCACTTCAAAAAATCTTTCGACTTAGGCTTTGCAGAGAAACCCTACGTAGAGAAATCGGAAATACCAAAAACAAACAAGACAGAAAAAAACTATAGTTAAGTTCATCATTTCATTGCAGAGCTACATATATACAACCATGCGACTGGTGTGCCATATGTACATACATGGGGATGGTTCTTGTGCAATGCTAAGTGCTCCTCCTTCAGTCAGCCACGCGTCAAGCCGATATCTAACCCATCCATGAACAGTGACGACGACGACGAGGACGGCGACGACAGCGATGGAGAACAGAGGCAGCGGTCGCACTGGAGTTGGTCGATTAGTAAAGGAGTGCTGGTCGATTAGTAAAGGAGTACCAGAGGCGACGAGACGAGCGAGATAAATGCTAGACGCGCGAGACTAAAGCAAGACGCCCGAGATATGAAAGCGTGTCATCCATTATTTAAAGAGAGACGTGCGGCACGAGGACTGCAGAGAACCTAATTTTGGCGGCGGTGGTGTAGAAATGCATGCGACCGGCGTGCTCGACCTTTCATATACCCGATGCAGTATGAATGTGTTCCATTGTTCCATCATTGCATGGGAAACCAACCACTCCATCATCGACTCCACACATAGCTTATATAATACGCACCATCACACGTCAATTCTCCACAAGCGCGTTGCTTATTTTGCATCCATTTTTTCTTCTTCGTCTTCTCCGCGCCGACGACAAACCACCACCATGGCCATGCCACTAAGCTCTCCGAGGGAGCCACCCTGCAAGAAACTGTGCTGCAGCTCCCCTGAGAGGCTCAACACGGAGTCGTGCCTCCTTATGGTGCAAGAGGCGTACAACAATACGAATCGCACCATGAGTTCCTTGGGTTTGGGTACCCTAAAAGAATTTACTGGAATGGGTAACATCGGCCACTACCTCTACGCCCTCACAGGAGTGGCCGATCTTCTCGACATTCTATTCGAGAAGATGGCCTAGGTGCTCGGCGGCGAGGGCCGCAGAAACCTGGTGGTGGTGACGGAGAGGAACCTCGGTCGCAGGGTTGCACTACTAGTGCAACCGGAGCAATTGGCGTAGCCGGCCCAGGCTTCGGTTGCATAGGCGCCAGAGTCGCCGCCAGAGGAGGAGGAGGAGGAGTAGGATTTACTTTTTGTTTGTTGATGTTTTTCTTTTCTTGTGTCCTCTTGTAATTTTTTCTTGTGTTTTGTAATATATTGTGTTAATGAATGACATTTATCTGTGTTCATCTATGTAAATGATTATTATCTTGTGTGTTCAACTATGTGCATGAATGAATGTGCAGCGTGTTCATCGTGTTCCTCATGAATACTAATGAAGGATTTGATTATTTTCTATACAAGTGAATAATTTAGTTATGAAGTCAATGTGCTCTAAGTTCAGTGATGTGTGATATTAACAGCGAACCAAAGCAAAAAGAAAAAAAGCATGAAGCTAAAGGAGATGTGGGTAATAGGAGATGCGCTTTCCATATAAGTGTGTCTCTATTCTAGCAGAGGAGAGGGAGACATCGAGCATAGGATACTCGCTTTGTTGCTAAGTGTCTCCATTTTGTGTCTCCGCATAACCCTTATATAAGGTGCCATCAGTCTCTACTCCACTCTTGGTTTGTCTTCTCTGCGCAGACAACCCACCATGGCCAACATTGCGCTGCCAAGTCCGCCAAAGAAGCAACATTGCAAGAAACAGTGTTGCCGCTTCCCCGAGAGGCTCAACAACGAGCTGCTCGAGATGCTATTCTATAGACTGCTCGAGATGATGGCCGAGGTTCTCGATGGCAAGGGTCATAGTAACCTGGTGGCGGCGATGGCGAGGAACCTCAGTCGCGAGGTTCCACCGCCGGATCCGGACCAGCCAGAGCAACTGGAAGAGCAGCCGGCCAGGGCTCCTGTTGCACCGGCACTGGATGGCCGCCGGAGGAGGAGGAGGGGGAGGAGGAGTAGGATTTAGGTTTTTTTTGTTTTTTAGTTGATATTGTTTTTCTTTTGTGTTTTTCTTTTTTTTGTGTGTTTGTAATTTATTGTTAATGAATGAATCAGTTAGTTGTGTTCATCTGTGTGATGAATACTATCTTGTGTGTTCAACTTTGAATGAATGAATGTGTTCATCATGTTCCTCAAGAATGACTATTTAGTTATCAAGTGAATGTGCTCTACATTCATTCAGCGATGTCTTCATGCGTCTGTAATCGAAGATAAAGGATACATGCTTTCTTTAAAGTTCATCTCATTTCTTTCGCAAATAGGAGATGTGCTTCGTTAGATGCACGTCTCCCATTTGTCAAAGAGGAGGGCACACCTCAGATACCTACTTAACTGAGAAGGGCTGTATAGTAATGCGTCTCCTTGTACATTTAACTGAGCCATGTCATATCCTCGATGAAGCGGGTGCATCTTGCTTAACCTTATTAGAGACGATCGCCTTTGAGCATATCGCCCATCTTTGTCTCCTATTTGGGTTTCTTACGTAGTGTAAGGCATTGCTATGTAATAGTATAGACCATCTACTCTGATAGAAGCAGTGTGCTCTTCATCTTCCTTAGACATTGGAATTTGATGGAAACCAGTATGCATCTAGGAAACAAAGTAGCTCCCAGCCAGAGGTAGAATCCACTATGTAATCTATTCTTGGTAGTGGAAAAGAGTCTTTTGGGCATGCCTTTCTAATATGGTGTAGTCGATGCACATCTAAAGCTTCCCGCTGGGCTTGGGTACAATGGCTGGGTTTGCCAGCCAGTGTGGGTGGTGTACCTCCCGAATGAATCCAGTGTCAAGCAGTTTTTTGACTTCTTCTCGGATGAAGTTCTACCGCTCAATATATTGCCTTCAGGGATTTTGTTGTATAGGCCATGTGTTGGAGTAGATCTTCAGATGATGCTCGATCACCTCCCTGGGATCCCAGACATTTGTGACGGTTGCCAAGCAAACACAACGACATTTGCCCAGAGGAAAGTGACGAGCGTGAGTTCCTGTTTGTCACCTAGACCTCCCGATATACGAGTGGTCTAAGTGGCATCAGAACCCATTTGGACGACTTTGACGGGGACGTTGGTGTCGTTGCTTAATTGCACACGAGGTGCAGATTTTAAGTTGCGTTGGAGCGAGCTCGAAGGTTGTTGAGCAGTCTGGTCCTTGAAGGTTTCAGCTTCTTGCGATGTTGCAAGCTCATGAAGCTTCTCCAACATTGTGACTCTAGCAGTGCGGTCCCCTCGAATCCGGAGGATGCTGGACAGAGTTGGCATCTTCAACACCAGGTAGCCATAGCGGGCCACCACCATGAACCTGTACTGGGTCGGCCTGCCAAAGATGGTGTTGAAGTGAAGGTTGATGTGTGCTATATCAAAAATTAGCTTCTCCGACCAATTGTTCTCCTGAGTTCTAAAGGTAACTGGCAGAGAGACTGATCCAAGTGGTATGATAGCTCCCAGACCCACCCCATAGAACGGACGCGAGGGCCAATGGTTCAAGAGATTGAGCTGAAGCTGCACGAAGGCGGCAAAGCTGATGAGGTTGAGTGCCGCTCCACCATCAACTAAGACGTGGAAGAGCTAGACATTGTTGATAGTCGGAGAAACTATCAAAGGCAGTTGGCCAGCTCTGACCATGTTCTTTAGACTGTCAGAAGCATCAAAAGTGATAGGGGTTTTCATCCACTTCCAATGAGGCTCCGCCTTGGAAGTAGGAGCAGCAGCCATCATCTCCCGATGTAAAGTCTTAACTATGCACCGAGAGGTAATGTCCCAGGACCCTCCACACATCATATGGAGAGAATTCTAAGATTCGTTGTTGGAGATGGTGTCGGAGTCATTGACGGTGTTGTAGACCACTTTTATCACCTTCTTGGCGTCTTGGAAGCCTAGCTCTTGATCTAACGAAGCTTCGACAACCTTCTATTTTCCTTCCGGCTGGCGGAAAAGTGCATCATATTGACGCTCCTTTCTGCGTTCAGCGAGCTTTTCGTCCTCGTGACAATCTTCAAGATTATGCCCCGTGGATTTGTGTACCGGGCACCACATCTTGTCACCATCGCTTTTTGGGGCGTGGCCCCCGACCACCAGGTGTTGCTGCTACAACAGTAGGTGCTCCGGCAAGTGACTTGCTCTTGCCACTTGACTTAATTTTTCTTTCGCCACTACCTTGGACGGTAGTAGCTCCGGCCTTAAAGGTGAACTGCTTGACCTCTGCAGCTAGTTTGGAGTTCATCTCCCGGCCCTCAGCAGCCCCAGCACATTTATCAGCTAGGCTAAAGAGTTTCATGATGCTACCAATGTTTTTGGTCACTAGCTTCTCGAACATCTTCTTATCTCGAACTCCCTGTAGGAATGCAACAACGACAGAAGCATTGAAGATAGAAGGGATGGTGTTCCATACCTATCAGAATTATTAGATGAAAGATCGAGCGACTCTCCCGACTTCTATTGTACAGCAAATAGGTCCAGTTTAGTGCCTGGTCAGATGTAGGAACTCCTGAAGTTGGTGGTGAACTGTCGCCATAATTCCTCCAGCTGTAGATGGAGTCAAGGGGTAGGCTCATAAACCAGGACTTAGTAGTCCCGGTCAAAGCCACTGGAAAGTAATTGGCCATGAGGGCCTCATTCTCTCCTGCAGCAAGGATAACAGTGGAGTAGATTTGAAGAAATTTGACAGGGTTGACTGTCCCACCATACTTCTTCAGCAAATGAGGTTGGAACTTGGGTGGCCACTCCACCATGCAGAGATGTAAGGTGAGGGGCGAACAACTGCCTCCAACTCCCAAAAGAGAAGGGTTTTCACGAGCTAGTTGCCTCTTGCAACTATGCTCGATGTTGATGCAGCCATCTTGCCTCATGTACTGGTAGTTAAATCCAACCAGAGATCTTGAGTCTGGAGCCTCGATGACGTGTGAGTGCAATAAGGCACAGCAGGAGTACGCGACATTGCTTTGTGGGAGGGCGCACGCCTCCTATGCTGTAATGCCAAAGGATCAAGTCTTCCACACAAAGTCCTGTTATGGGTAGGTGTCTACCCTGCATCAGGCAGACCCTAGTTGTTGAGTGTTGTGGCTGGAGCTACAACCAGATGCTCAACGTCAGCATGCCATTGTTCCAGCGCGGCCGGAGGAGCTCCAAGCACTAGAGGACGCTAGAGGAGAGTTCGCGCTGCGTTTAGTGCATTCTCAGGGTTGTTGGTTAATTCTGTGACCGACGCAAGGACACCACCTTGCTGTACAGCATTCGTTGCTACAGCAGGTGGTGGGACGACGTTCGCTAGCACCTGATCATTAGCGGGATTTCCACCAACTGCTTGTCCAGTTGGTACATTCGAAGCGGCGGCAGAGTACACTATCTTGGAGATCTTGGACCCGCTACCTTGCATGCCAAATGTCGAAGTGTACCAACGACACTTCCCTTGGCACTACTTAGAAGTAGTCTGCGGAGGTTCGTATTTAGGTAGGGTGCTAAACAAGATCCAAGAGCAAGGTGACATAGGAATTTTATGTGGTTCGGGTCGCCCGAGCGTAATATCCAAATCCAGGAGATGTGTGTTGTTTATATGAGAATGTGTAAGCCTGAGCTTAGTTGTGTATGAGCGTCATTCCGCTTCGATTCTATCATGCAGCGCAACCCTTTTATATGCCAAGGATTGGCTGTTATAGTGCGCCAGGGCTCGACAGGTGGCCCCAGCTGTATTAACCACCCTATACATGATCTACAGGCACAATGGTGGTTAATAGCATGTTAACGTGCCTTGATGGCAGCTTTATCGGTCTTGATAGCCTCCTGATCGTGCGTCATTAACACAGAGTTAAAGACACGTTAACCAGGCCTTGCAACAGTAGTATTATTGCCCTTAAATGTCAGCGCCATTGAAGATGATGAGGACATCTCTCCTTTGCACACAATACAAGGACCAATCACTAGAGCACGTGCGCGACAATTGGATCTCCAGGTACGTTCTAACCTTGTCAATTGTTTTTTAGAACTTACGCTTGTTTCCATGCATGTTTTATTGATTAGGAACAATGGAGAGGACAAGCAAAGGCTTGGAGGAGTTTAAGGAGTCAAGGAGGAGGAGATAGGACATCCACCCCAAGGAGGAGTCCAAGCCCAACTCGACTTCGAATCCACCTTAAGGTCCAGGAGCTGCCTTCACCAAAGTTGACGTCTCGGACACATACAGAGTCGGATTTGGACGTTCTATATATGGTTGGAACCGTGATTTCATAAAACTTCCAATGAAACCGGCCCTACCTTAAAATTCCTTCTGAGTTGACGGGAATCGGTGAAACAAGTGGGCATCCAGAATCTGTCCAGTGTTGCGCCACCGTCATTTCGGCTGCTGGCCTGTTTATCGTGTGGAAGCCCATTAGGGTTGCGTTCAGGGGTCTTGCACTCCCCTAACTCCTATTTATACAGCAGCGGTCACCACATTAGGGTTGAGTTTTTCTTAGATACAATATGTCATTGAACAGTGTCACTAATCATCGGTTGTGAGACCCCACTTCGTGATCATTTCAGTTTTGATTGCAAATTCTCTGTTCTCGCTTGTGTTCTTGGTTTCGCTTGCAGGGATAAGCCTTCATGGCGAGGACATTCGTGTGACATGGATGATAACCAACAGAGCAGTGGTGTAGTGATTGCAGGGTTTCGTTCGTTCGGAGCCTTGGATCATCAACGTCAAGATCTCCACCCAATCAAGTTTACCATACCTCTAGGAAGATCGGGACTCATCCTCCTATAAATTGGTACCAAAGCTCCAGGTTCAATGTGAGGTATACTTATGTGCCCTTTAGATTCATTTTTTTCAGTCCTATTGTCCACAAAAAGCCACAATTTTTTTTTACTTTCTCTGACCTACAACCCTTGCTCAGCCTTTTGCACAATTTAGTTTCGGAGTCCATAGTTCTGAGTTCGTGTCCTAGGTTGAGTCTGGTTGCTGGTTTAGATTTGTTTTGGTTCAGTTCTGTTTCTTCCATCCGTTACCATCTACAAAAAACCAATCTACAAAAAATTCCATCCACCGATTCGTTTCTGTTGCAGTTTTCACCACCACCAAAACCTGATTCGAGGTATCCTCCTTAAAATGGGCATAACTTTTTTCTTGGAACTCCAATTGAGGCGCATTTTTTCCCGAAAAGGTCTCGAAAAAATCCACATACGATACACCAGCTATGCCGGTCACAGCGTTTTCAATATAATTAAGAAGGCCCTCGTTTGGAACTTCGAAGTTCTAGCACTAGTTTTTCCAAACGCTCCTGAATTTATACTGATCACATCTTTCATCGGTTTGAGCTAATACTTGGTGCCGTTTCTATTCTTGTACCCCTGGATGAGAAAAAATATCAAAAAAAATAAAGAGAAAAAAAAAAGATTTTGATTTCTACTAGTGCTAAAAGAGAAAAACAGGAGGCTAAAAGGGTTTTCTACTTGTGCTGTTTTCTGTGTGAATGTTGGATACTTGTTGATATTGTCCTTGTTGTTCATCATCATTCATACTTGCTTCTTGCCACAGCTGTTCTAATACATTTTTAGGTCAGCAACTAGGTGAAATTCTTTTAACACTTATTCAACATTGCTATCTGTTACTAACTTGGGTGCCACATACATATACTACATTTGAGCCTTCCCAAGCTACACCTTCTCTCGAGCAGAACAGGTAACCTCTGCAATCACACCCACTCTTTGCTTGCTTTCACACCGGTCACCGTTGGCCACCTGCAGTGCGGGTAAGAAACTTGTAAGAGTGGGGTAAGACGCATCTTACTGATCGTTTTCCACTTCCACTTCAGAGATCGTAGTAATAGGGTTATTCACGATCTTTTTGTCTTCGTTTCTATTTTGTACTAACAATGACACGAAAGAAGCCTATGGATAAGACCTCTGGTTCTACACCTCCGAATGATGATGAGTGTGTGTTCCATATGGAACTATGGGACATGATGCGGGTGATGACCGAAGCTTTAAAAAATTACCAGACCACTACATCAGCCACCTTTCAGAGGCTCCATACAAGTGGTTGCTGGTCAGAGCACACAGTTGGACGAGATGGAGAATCTGTCCGGTGCTGTGCCACCGTCATTTTGGCTGCTTGCCCGTGTATCGTGTGGAAGCCCATTAGGGTTGCGTCCAGGGGTCTTGCACGCCCCTAACTCCTATTTATACAGCAGTCGTCACCACATTAGTGTTGTGTTTTGCTTAGATACAATTTGTCATTGAACAGTGTCACTGTTCATCTATTGTGAGACCCCACTTCGTGATCAATTCAGTTTTGATTGCAAATTCTCTGTTCTTGCTTGTGTTCTTGGTTGTGCTTGCAGGGATAAGCCTTCATGGCGAGGTCATTCATGTGACACGGGTGATAACCAAGGAAGCAGTGGTGTAGTGATTGCGGGGTTTCGTTCGTTCGGGGCCTTAGATCATCAACGTCGAGATCTCCACCCAATCAAGTTTACCATACCTCTCAGAAGATCAGGACTCATCCTCCTATCAGAAGATCCTGGAACCCTTCCGTTGTAGACGTAGATCTGGACACCTCACACGTGTCAACAGCGGAGCTTTCCTCAGCGGGGACGTAGGTCCGGTGTTATAGGACATGTGGCAGCACTGGAGTTTCCCTCAGTAGGGGAGGCAGGTCCAGTACTACGGACACGTGGCAGCGCCAGAGCCACCCTAAGAAGGGAGGCAGGTCCGGCACTGCGGGACACGTGGCAGCGTTGGAGCCATCCTAAGGAGGGAGGCAAGTTCGGCACTATGGGACACGTGTTGCCTCCGGAAGTCCATAACACTAGAAGGTGGTACTCAACTCGTCTTCTTCTGGTACAAAGGGATACCATGTATGCAGGTATTGAAAAAAGTAAATCCTTAGTTGTGAGTTTTATAGTAGCAAATGCGATATCAGTGGGCATGCATCATAATGAACTCCACAATCGAACAAGAAACACTTCATCCACGATGATAATTGCCCAAAGTTGCATAAGCTTCACTGAAGATAAATGTTCGAGAATGATAACTTTATTTATTATATCTCTACTTCAGCGAAGGTTGCAATACAAAAGATTATTCATAGCAGCATACCCATATTCTTCCAACTACTCTTTATTACTATGTCACGACTTAGTGAACCAGCGATACTCATATCTACGAGGGATGGTGATTCTAATCATTCAAACTCGACTTGCACGACACTTATGCAGTCATATTCAATACTCATCATAAGTGGCAACCTTTCACAAAACACCTAGATGCCGAATAGGATCAGTCACCCCGAATAGTAGTCTCTCTCACGGTGCATCCATCTGATGTGACAAAGTTCATAAGCGAGTTTCCCACTACTGTGTCGGTTAGCCGGCACCCTGAGGCAATTGAAAAAGTCTCGACACTAAGGTTAACAAGTTACATCGGTTTACTGGACCCCATAAATCCAGTATGCAACCGGTATAGCTCAATACTTGTCCAGCGGGGCCGCATACGGTGCAGTCCTTAACCGACACAGACGGGTCTAAATACCAACCCTCCAACATCGATCTCGCCATAACCAACCCAGGCCAATGCGTTCATAAGCATTGTCTCACTGTGCAGGTCAAGACAACCTTGCGCGCTCCCACCTACAGTATCCAAATTCCCCATCCACATCTCACTTAATTAAAGAGTGAGCTATCAAGTATCATCTTGCGAGTGGGTTTCTTCCCTTACTCAACTTCTTTTGCATGTAGAATTCAACTACTTGACTTTTGGTCGATAATAGGTGACCATCTTGCGGGTTGATTCCAACAACTCGTCTTCTACCGGTCCTTTCCAACTAAAAATTAAGCATAGCAATATAATACAGTGAAGTCTTATTCTACCCATCCACTTCAAGGATTATTTGGTCACTATCGGTACACTGCGTACCTGGTACCCTACAATACCGCAAGAAAAGACAAAGAGTTCCCATGTCCGAGTTGAAGACTTCTAAAGGCAACACACATTTGACAGCACTGGGCCCACATCCCTCGTTTGGGTAGCTCCAGTACTACCACGTGTCCAGCGGGACCGAACATACGCCCCTTCAAATGGAAGCTCTGGTCCCGCCACGTGTCTAGCAACCCTGGACCTAACTCCTAGTAGAGGGAAGCCCTGGTGCCGCCACGTGTCGAGTGGCCCCGGACCTACCTTCCCGCCTAGGGAAGCTCCAGAGCTGCCACATGTTGTACCTCTGGACCTAAGCCAACAACGACTGCAGGATATCCAACGGTACGATCATTCAAAAGGCTATTAAAATAGCCGTTACAAGACCTGATTAATGTGTCATTAATTCAGCATTAATGACACACGATCATAAGACCTTTAGTATCAGTAACACCGCCATTAAGAGGCGCTATCACACTGTCAATCATACTTAATACATTTAGATTGTGTATTAGGTAATTGACTACCGTTGGGGCCACTTACCGGGCCAGGCAATCCCTGTAACGACCATCTCTTAGCATATAAAAGGTCTGAGCTGCACGGTAGAAACAAAGTCAAACCAAGGCCAACTAAGCCAAGGCAAGCTCACATGCATACTACCACATAAACTCATCAACAACCACCTCTTGGAGTAGGGTATTATGCTCAGGCAGCCTGAACCATGTAAAAATCCTTTATGTCACCACCTCGTTCATTATCTTACGCGCGCCACAACTGAATACAAACCTCCTTGGACTACATTTTAGTAGTACCGGGGGAAGTGTCCTAGTCCACACATCATTTGGCACGCCACGTAGCTCCCACCACCAAGGTAGAACCTCATCGGAAGTGGATGGACACAACCATCACTTTCGATGCTTTAGATTGCCCTAGAAACATGATCGGAGCTGGTCAACTGTCTTTTATGGTTTCTCCTACCATCAATAATGTCCAGCTTTATCATGTCTTGGTGGATGGAGGCGCGACGCTTAAACTCCTCAGCTATGAAGCATTCATGAAGATCCATCTCAGCCTCTTGGACCTTCGCCCCACACATCCCTTCTCCGGGATAGGTACAAGAGCTATCACTCCTCTCGGGTCAATTACACTCTCGGTGATCTTCGGGACTCAGGAGAGCTACAGGACCGACATGTTGATCTTCGACCTACCGCACATCAGCCTTCCCTTCAACGCCATCCTAGGCAGGCCAGCCCTGTATAGGTTCATGGCCGCAACTCATTACGGCTATCTGGTGTTGAAGATGCCAACTCCTTTAGGCATCCTTCGGATTCTCAGGGATCACACTGCGGGAGTCATCGCGCTGGAAGAACTCCACGCGCTTGCAACAACGCAGGAGGATAGATCCGACAAGGAGCAAGGTGTTCAACACCCGAGCTCTCATCAGCAAGGTTGAACCTCTGCACAACGTGTGCAACCAAGCGGAGGCACCGTCATTCCCGTCAAAGTCGTCCAAATCGGTTCTGATACTGCCCAGACCACTCGTATATAAGGGGGTATGGACAACAAATAGGAACTCGCGCTCATCACTTTCCTCCGGGCGAATGTCGACGTGTTTGCATGACAACCGTCACAGATGCTTGGGATCCCTAGGGAGGTTATTGAGCACAGCCTGAAGATATATCCTGACGCATGACCGGTACATCAGAAGCCTCGGAAGCAATCAGTTGAACTGTAGAACTTCATCAGACAAGAAATCAAGAAGCTGCTCGAAGCTGGTTTCATCTGGGAGGTTAATCATCCTCAGTGGCTGGCAAACCCAGTTGTCGTACCAAAGGCCGGCGGGAAGCTTCCGATGTGCATCGACTACACCACCTTGAATAAGGCATGCCCCAAAGACCCATTTCCACTACCTAGAAAAGATCAGATAGTGGATTACATCTCCGGGTGCAAACTATTGTGTTTCCTAGATGCATATTCTGGATATCATCTGTCTCAAATGTGTAGGGAAGATGAAGAGCATACTTCCTTCATAGCAGTAGATGGGTTGTATTGTTAAACTACTATGCCATTCGATCTCAAAAATGCTGCTTCAACTTTTTGTGCGAGCCATGCACAATATATTTGGAGAGCTCATTAGGGACTTGGTGGATGTCTACATCAATGACATCGTCGTGAAGGTGAAGAACAAGGAATAACTCCTTGATAACCTGCAAGCTATCTTCGATAAGCTGCGCATAACGCGCACCAAGCAAAACCCGGCCAAATGTGTCTTTGGGGTTAGCTCTGGGAAGCTCCTTGGATTTTTGGTGACTCACAGAGGAATCGAGGAAAATCCAGTGAACATCAAGGTTATTGAAGAGATGCGGGCCCCAGCTCGTGTCAAGGATGTGCAGAAGCTAAATGGATGTCTAGCTGCGCTCAGCCGATTCATCTCAAGATTGGCAGAGCGAGCGCTTCCCTTCTTTAAGATATTGAGGATGTCTAGGCCATTCCACTGGTCTGAAGAAGCATAAAGGACGTTCAAGGAGCTCAAGAAACTCCTCACCACACTACCAATCTTGGTAGCTCCGGATCCTGGTGAGCCTCTTTTGCTTTACATTTTGGCAACTATAGAGCTTATCATCATGGTCCTCGCCGCGGAGAGACCGGAACCATCTTTAGTTCAGGAGTCTAGATCCCTATGGGAGGGTCCGGAACTACATGAAGGCGAGTCTGGGTCCCAGCCCCCGAGCATAGATCCTAAAGGCAAGCTGCCCGAGGATCAACCTCTCTCATATGACCGAGTTCTCACGGCTGATCAAGAAGAAGGTCTGGACCCCTCTAGGAGGGTCCGAGAAGCTCAAGAAGAAGGTTCGGACCCCTCCGGGAGGGTCCGGGTTGATGAAGAAGAAGCTTCCGGCCCTTCCGGGAAGGTTCGTGCAGTCCAGCGGCCAGTGTACTTCATTAGCAAAGTACTTCATGATGCCAAGAATCAGTACATTGAGGTGCACAAACTGCTCTATGCAGTTCTTGTTGTCTTAAGGAAGCTTAGTCACTACCTCTAGGCCCACAAAATATCAATGGTAACATGTTATCCACTACGTGCTATATTGCATAACCCCAACTCTATGGGAAATATTGCAAAGTGGGAAGCGGAGCTGGTAGAGTTTGATCTCGAATTCTTGCCTCGATATGCTATCAAGAGTCAGGCATTGGCTGACTTTGTGGCGGAGTGGACCCCTTCTTCATCAAATCCAGGGGGCCACAGTGAGCAGAAGCCGGAACCCAAAGTTCTGGTATTCACCGAGCCTCACTAGACTCTTTTCTTTGACGGCTCAATGCAGAAGCAGGGGGCCAGAGCTGGAATCCTTTTCCTCGCTCCAACCGGGGAGAAGGTCAAGTACATGGTACACCTTGACTTCAAGGCTACCAACAACATGGAGGAGTTTGAAGCTCTCTTCTACGAACTCAAGGTGGCGCTATCATATGGTGTCAAGCAGTTGATGGTGAAGGGTGACTTGCAACTCATCATCAAGCAAGTCAAAGGTGAATGCAGTTGCAATAACCCCCAACTCGCTGCTTACCTCCTTGAACTCCAGAAGATGTAGAAGGACTTCGATGTCCTAGACCTCATTGAAAGGTGCCAAGCAGCTGTTCAGAACGCACGATACCGCCAGACGCTCTGGCCCTATCATCAAAGGTTTGTGCGCAACTGTCAGCTTGAAGAAGGTGATCTAGTGCTACGGAGAACACTAACTCGAGAAGGGATGAAGAAACTCTCTCCATGCTGGGGAGGTCCCTTCTGAGTTAACAAAGTTTCCCACCCCGAATGCGTTCACTTGGCAACAGAGGATTCGACCCCGCTTCCCAATCCATGGAACATCGAGCAGCTCCATAAGTTTTATGCTTAGTTTCTCGAAGCTGCTAAGCTCCGACAACCCCCAGGGGGCCTGTCGTCGACATTTTATACGTTGACAGTGTGCGCCTTCGAAGCTACGAAGCTCTAACAACTCCCAGGGGGCCCGCAGTTGACGTGAAAAATTAACAGCAAACTAAACAAAGATGCTGAAATAATCACCCCAAGGGGGCCCGCCTTCGATGTTTCTAATCGTTGATAGTGGGCGCCGTCGGACCTACCAAGCTCTAACAACTCCCAGGGGGCCCGTCGTTGACATTTCTAAGCATTGGCAATGGGTGCCGTCGGATCTACCAAGCTTCGACAACTTCCAAGGCGCCCGTCGTCAATGTTTCTAATCGTTGATAGTGGTTGCCATCGGACCTACCAAGCTCCGACAACTCCCACGGGGCCCATCATCAACGTTTCTAAGCGTTGATAGTGGGTGCCGTTGGACCTACCTAGCTCTGACAACTCCCAGGGGGCCCACCGTCGATGTAACAAAGGGTCCCTAGAGATGTTGGTGGCAAACTTTGAAACTCAGGGCTATCATTTTGGCTACGAGCGAGAAGTGATGTCATCTAGACATTGTCAAATCCTTTTGGTACATGTTCGCAATCAAATTGAGTACATCTACCAGAGGGCCAAAATATAAAGGATAATGTATTAAAGACATAAACAAAATGGAATTCATTCATTCAAAAGATTGTATTTCATTCATTCAAAATGAGGATTACAAGTTGAAGGCAAAAAAAGAAAAGTCCTAACTACTAGAGTTCCTAAAGAAGAACGAGGAAATTGTTTGGGCAGCATCTCGAACGTTGGCCCTGGCGGCTTGTTCCTTCTCGGTAATGGGTCCTTCGAACACCGGAGCTAAAGACATCTGGGGGTCCCTACTTTTGAAACATGCAAGAACATATTCAACAACGCTATGGGCTAGGGTCCATCCTTCAGTCTCTTGTTCTTCGACGAATACGTCATCCACGGCGTCAGGTTTCTTACCGATGGAGGTCCACGCCACTAATGCCTTCTCCATCTCTGGCTCTGAGTCAGCCAGACGTACCGGGCTGAAACCAAATGGCACTAGAGCTTTGTTGGCAGGCCCTAAGAAGTCCTAGACTTGCTGGGACACGGCTGCTCTCAACCCCTTTAGGTCCTTAAGTGACTTCCTGGCAGTCAAAAGTTTCGCAGAACCTTCCTTGGAGAAGCGCTCGACTTCCTTAGCGTGCTGCTGAATACTTTCAGCCATCCACTTTTCCTGGTCGTTGAGTTGTTTCTCCTGGAGGTAGATATGGTTCCTCCCCTCTACCAAGTCCTTCTCCTTGGCCTTTACCTTGTCCTCCCTTGTGGAGATATCAGTCTCTCTTCTAGAGACGTCCTTTCCCACCTGCCAAATCCTCTCTTTCTCTTGAGCGCAATACTGCCCAAATCGTTTGGCGCGATCAGCCAAACTTTGCTCACCCAGTGTCAGCCTGTGGCGAGTTCCTCCTCCCTCTTTAAGAGGTCCTCCTTCTCCAGGAGCTTATCCTCTCTTTCATCGAGGGCTTCCTGATGCTTGAGGGGTACCTCGTTTAACTCTTCAAGGCTATATGAGCGAGTGTCTGCTACCTCGTTGGTCTCCCTAGCATGCTAAAAAATCTCTCGAGTACTCTCATCGAGAGCCTTGATGGCAGCCTCCCGCTCATTCAAAAAGCGGTCCAACAGCGCCAGCTGAGCCTTCTCCTTGGCCACCCATTCCTTCTGGTCAGCCATCCTCGACTGCGTTAGTTTCGTCTCAAAGTTAAGTCTATTGCGCCCTTCTTCGAGAGCCTTGCTTCTGTGGTCAAAGGCGAAGACTTGAGCAAGCGTTGTCAATAGATGACGCCAGGGGGATCGGCTCTGGATCGACTTTAGGTGCATATGCGGGCTCCAGTGAGTCTTCCGAAATCACAATCGGATCCTACAGTGCGAGCACGTTATTCAACAACTCCACAGCACCGGGGTCGACTTTCAATAGTTCATCAATATTAACTGCGGCAGAAGAAGGTCCCACCGCAGGAGCTTCGACATACGGGGCTGAGGAAGAAGGTCTCTCAACTGAATCTTTAATCATTGGCTCGGAAGTTGAAGGACCTGCAGATGGATCCTCTGCTTGCCCCGACTCGAACATAACCACCTATGGGGCTGCCGCTTCTGGAGATGGTGCTGAAATGCTTCCCGGAGCGTCCTACACTTCCGGCAATGATACTAGAGCCTCCACAGAAGGTTCCGAAGCTGCCGAAGCTTCCACAAAATCTTCCTCCGTGTGGTCCGGCGGTACCACGGGATCTTTGGTTGTTGTCTCAGGATTTGATTCCACGATAGCCAGCGCCGGAGCTATCTTGTCATCTGCCACCACCACTGAGGAAGTGGCAGGAGTCAGGGCGGGAGCTTCAGGCGATGCAGCCTCTGGAGCCGCAACAGACACCAGAGCTGCAGCAGGCACCAGAGCCACAGTAGGCGTCAGAGCCGCAGTGCTGGTTCTTGACATTCTAGAAATAGAGAGTAGGGAGTCTAAGACAAAGCGAAGAACAAAATCAAAACAAAATTTAAAGAGCTCATCCTTACCTTGGAGTATTGCCGCTCCAATCGGCGCGGATCTTCTTCCTCGGGCGCTGGGAGCTAGAACCCGTCGTTGTCGGCGTGGTGGATGCTCTTGGCCCGAACATGGAGTTGTGGCGGCTGCAGGCCCTGTCACCTTTGAGACCTCCGTCGACAGAGATTACACTTCGGACCCAGAGACACCAATTGGAATCGGGGTGGGAGTCGACTTGTCGAAGCCAGCGCCTTCAGCAGGCACTGGAGCCAAAGAATCAGCCGGAGCTGGAGGCACGATCACCACACATTTAAGCCGAGGCGCAGGGGTCACTTCTGCCGGGGCTTCCCTTACTCTGCTTCTATTGCTCTTCGTCAACTTCCGCTTGCGACTCGGAACTTCAACGGGAGCCTTCTCCTTGCCTTTGCTGGAGGTAGACTTCTTCAAATGGGAAGCAGCGAGACCTTTGCCATTGCCACTGACTGGCGCTGGTCTGGAGGTTTCATGGGAGCAAGGAGCTCTGGGTATAGCAATCTTAGTCCAAGGAGCGCTTCGACGCTTGTCCACGAGGCCCAAGTCATCAAGAGCAGGCATCTTCTTCCGCAGCTCCTTTCTGACCTCTAGCACCATGTTTAAGGGATGGAAATTCGACAGAGGGGTCAGATCATCGGGACGGATAACTCTGTGCTGCAACTTCTGGAGATGAAGCTTCAAAGCTCCTTCATTCAAGTTGGATCTGAAGCCAGTCTTGATCCGGTTGTGGTCGTGCTATCTGCTGAATGCCCAGGCGGGCCACTCCATCGTCTGTAGTGGAGCCCACCAGTTTTTCAAGAAGTGACCATCAGAGGAGTCACCGCTCCCTCGACGCACTCCCGGATACTTGTCAAGATGGGGTTGTACTCTTCTGACAACGTCAGAGCCACCTCCCAGACGTTGGTGTCGATGTTGGGGAGACTCTCTGGAAGCTCCAACATGACGTGGAGTTCCACCGTGATTACCACCCAATCCTTCTTCCAGCTATCCAACTTCCTAGATAGAAATGTCTTCAGGTACTTGAACGGCAAGTTCTTGCGCTTCACGAAGTAGTAGAAGCTCAGGTACTCGTCGCTCTTCCCAGTTGCGTGGACTGTGAAGGGGTCCTGAAGAGATCAATGCAGGGTGGCACACCCACCCACATCTCGCAAAAGTGGACGAAGGTCGCCACTAGAAAGAAGGAGTGGGGGCCGAGGTGGTGAAGCTGCAGATCATAGAAGTCCAGCAACATCAGCAGGAAACATGAAAATGGTGGAATGAGCCCCACCATGGCATACGACAAAAAGTAAACGATCTCGCCAAGGTTCCCCTTCTTGAGAGGGAACTTGCTGGTGCGGATCCTGTTGTTGAAGGAGTCGCTCGACCACCCCATGTAGGTGGGGACTCTAGACAAGTCTTCCTCCTTCTTGATCCGGCTCCGATGAAGTCCCAACTCAATCGCCGCAAAATGGAGCAGAGGAGGAAGAAGGATTGCAATGGCGGAGAGCTCTAAGCGCAATATCAGATGAAGGCGTAAAGAGTTGTCTCCCTCCAGAGACTCCCCGCTTTAGTAAGCCTCTGCAATACTTGGATGGAAAATGTAAAATCCCACTTTTTCCTTCATATGAAGTTCAGTTGTAAGTTGGTTGTCAACCCTAATGGAGATCAAATATAGCTATGCTTATGAACTTGATCTCATCTAATCTTTTCTTCCACTCATGCTTAAATTTTATTAACATGGGTAATGGACTTCACCAATAATCTTAGATTAATTCTATTGACCTCTCTGCAAATTTCGGAATTATTTGAATGGAGATTGCTAGGTCAAATTAATATGCAGTACCAAATATATATTCAAATTAGTTACAAATTGAATATGCTACTGTATATTTGGCCCTGTCAAAAATATTCAAATCTAAGGCTGTAAATTTTTCCATGGAATTCTAATATTCTAAATAGCCTCTCTATAAATTTTCAAGATTTTTGAAGCACGTTTTCCAATTATTTGGAAACGTACAGAGGGTTTAATCCTCGTCGATTTCGAATTTGAACGTTGCACTTAACCTGGTCCAAACAACCTCAAAATTTTTCATAAGACCCTTTCTGGTTCAAGAAGCTTTTCTTCAAAATTTGGGGATTTATGAACCTCAGTTACTATTTATTTCAATGATGTCATTGGAGAGGTTTGAATTTGAATTTGAAACAAACCGTGTCCAATTCGAAATCTGATTGCAGATTTGGATTCCTAATATTTGTCTAAGCCTGCCTGCAAATTTTGAGAATTTTTTGACCAATGTTTGAGGTGGAATTTTTAAACAACAGAGAAGAGGGAGAGAGGAAGCAGTGGGGGCCGCATGTCAGATAGTCAAACGAATTACGGCCTCAGCCTTTCTCTCCCTGCTCGACACCGCGACGGCATGCACCAGCGCGACAGCAGCAAGGTGCTCCCTGTTTGAGACCTACAAATATCCCCCTTACTCTCTCTCTCCCAGTCTCCCAGTCTCCCAGCTCTCTCTCTCCCTCTCTCTCGGTCTCCATCGCGCCCACGCGTGCGGAACCGAGCGCAGCGACGTCTCCTCGCCGTTCCTGTCGCAGCTCGCAAGCAAGCCGTGGTTTGATCCTGAGCTTCACAGAAAAGTTGCGCACCACCTTCTTCTCCACCATCCAGTCCAATTGGTTCATCATTTCCTCAACCGTGCGCTCGTTAAATTGCAGTTTTTCACCGTCGATTTTCGGCCGCCGGGGAGGAGCTCCTTTACTCCACCGTGGACAGCTCCACGCAAGCCTTTTCAAGCTTTGACTCCCACATAGAAAAGGATCGCCATCCTTCCCTTTTACTCTCTATAAAAACCTCTCCTCATTTCATTCACTATGTCATGAGAAATTATTAATTTACTGAAGCTAGTTCATACCTTTGTCATTAGATCATGAGCTCAATTCATTTTTTACGTGTAATAATTCTTGGCAATAGCTAGCAATTGTGTTCACCATCTCCTAGCGCACCTCCCCTCCAAAAACCAGAAGGAACCATCGAGTAATTAGGGAGTATATCGAGTTTTCCCCTTCCGCCATTGAAAGAACATGGTTCACCGTCGAACTCTATGCTCCGGCAGTTTTCCTCGCAATTAAGCTTCACAATCATGCTCCTGTGATGGCCACGATACTCCTGGCACAAACTGCATCAAAAATGATGTCTTGCCGAGCTAAACCGACATGATCGAGCTCAACACCGCCGCCCCCATCGATGTCGGCGACTGTCCGCTCGTCGTCCGGGCTGGCCATGTTGTCATACGGGTGTTCCAAGATACAAGGAAAATTTTTCCTTTTTGTGTCTTGGTCCTCTGATGCCTCTAGCAGCGGGAGAGGCCGCGCGAAGTCACTGTGTGGCTCCCAGTTCGGGTCTGGCTGGATGTAGAAGATGAACCTGACAGTGGGTCCCCCTGTCAGTGATTCAATTCTGTTTTTCTAATTCCAGAAACTTTGCCCAACTTCAAAAATGCATATCTCTCTGTAGATTGCTCCAAAAATCTTCAAACAAATTTTGTTTGAAAGCCCTTGAGCTCTAGTTTCTGTTAGTACCAATTGGGATCTATGAAAACCAGTTTTCGATTCTGTATAATGCAATTTTCCAAATACAAATAGATTTTTTCCAGCTGAACCTTCCAATAGAAAAATCCCCAAAATTCGAATAAAATAATTTGTACTTTTCTTGGTTACCAGAAAAAGTTTGGGAGCCATTGAATCTGTATAACCTAATCAAATTCCAAATTCCTTTCTGCTGTTCAGTTATAAAATAGAACTGTAGCTAGGAGTTTAATCAAACTTCTAAATTCAATTTCTCTTAATATCCTTGCTCTAAAAATCTCAAGTAAAATCCTGTATAACCCTTATGATCTGAAATTTCAATTTGTACAGTTGGTTTGGTATGAAAACCTTTATGATTTTCTGTATAATTCAATTGCAATTTTCCTTCATTGAATTATTACAGATGTTCAGTTGCTTTGTTATGTCCCAAATTTGAACTGAACCTTCCTTTAGTAATATACTAGCTCCTATAAAAGTTTTAGATTTATTAGACCTAATATCCTGCCCCAAATTCAATTCCCAATTTGAATGTTAATTGAGAAACGAAATTCAGTTATAAAATAATTCCAGAAATTCCTAGCAACTTTAGAATTCAATCTCTTTCACAGAAACTTAGAAAATTGTGAAATAAATTTTCCTAAGAACCAGTGAGACCCCCTCTACATGATACAACCACTCGTAGCCATGATAGGTCTCCAAAATTTAGAGAAGGTTATTACTTACCATAATTTTTAGGAACAACAAACTTCTTTGATCATCTCCTGTTCTTTGCAAGAGTCTCCCTTGTAGTTGCTAACATCCACCATAAAAATCCCAAAGCCAACTAAGATCATTCCCTCACTATAACCATAGTTAGAAGCTTATGAACTATATATACATTATAATTTCTCTAGCATTCATATAGATTCTATATGCATGTCATGTAGTAATCGATATTGACGAGAAGTGTCACTTGGAGGAGAAGGCCAGGGTGTCCCCTTGAAGTCCTTGGCAGATTCTTCAGAGAAGGACCACTAACAATTGACATTTAATCGAGTCGCAAACTAATACAAGCCCCGGTTTGCATTTAAGAGCTTTTCAAAGTTGCATTATGTATAAGGTGTTTGATACTCCACTTGCATATCCACAAATCCTATGGGAGGGTTGTAAAGGTTTACAGCTTGACGTGTAGAACTGCCAATGCTAATGTTGTAGATATACCGGTAGAAGTCGAGTAGTTGGAATCTACTCGCGAGATAGGAATAACAGTTCATATGAGGGTGAAAGTTGAAAGAATGGCTTATGAAATGAATATGAGACCGGGCAGGGGGAATAGGAGTCGACAAAATGGAGTCTCGGGCGCATAACCCTGCCTATGTCGCTTGAGGACCGTGCTGTATGTGGCACCGTTGGGCAAGCTTGAACTGTACCGGTTCCATATTGGGATATGGGCCCAGTAAACTGAAGTAACTCCAGACTATAGTGTGGAGACTCCTCGGTTGTCCTTGAATGGAGATGCGAAGGCATAAAGGTGTAAATCTTCTAGCGGGCAACTTCGACGTGTCCATGTAGGGGACCTTTTGCTCAGGATAAAGATGTTTGTCGACATTGGGGTGAAAGGTGGCCACGTATGACGAGGGGAGGAGAGCACGTAGGTGTCTCCCACGCGGGTGTGCATGTTATGCAGTCCGGGTGTGTCCTGATTGCAATCACCGTCCCTCGCGGTTATTTGAGTACCACTTGTTCGTCGCTATCATGATGTAGTAAATACTGAAGAAGCCAGAAGAATATGATGTATTGAATTATAATTGCTTTGAAACCTTTTGTGGCTCAGAGATAGTACAATTAAAAGTTTATAGTTTCCCCATACTTTACCTTTAATAACATTATGTGCTTTGGGCATGTCTTATCATCGGCAAAGCGTGTCTTGTTTGATTGTAGAGTATATGATGTGTCGTGCCTGAAGAATGTCATTTGCTAATTAAAACATGATTATAAGGATCCACTTATAGGCGAGTCTAATTATGCTACCCTTACCTATGGTTAGATTTTACCTAGCATATGTCTAGTGAGACGGGTCAGTCTTGCTGAGCCTTATGCTCACGTTTGTAGTTAACGAGTTTTTGCAGGTTATACCGTTGATGAACGGTCTAACGATGATGCCTTACCCTCTAGGTTTTACGGCAGAGTGGAGGCCCTGCACGCCGCCGATATCTATGAGTGCTGCTAGTGTAAAGCGTCTGAGGGCATGGATGGCTTTACTCATGCATAGCTAGTGCTGAGAGCGTAGTATGATGTATAGTTTTTTTCCTACGTTATGTATTGTAAAACTTCCGTTGTGTTTATAAATCAAAGACTTAGTATTGTATTTTATTGTCGTTCTTTTCTTATATACTATTGGGTGTCGCATCGCACGACACCACCAAATGAGATCCTTGGATGTCGGGATTCCGGTCACCACAGGCATGGTATCAGAGCATCATTGGGAACAGTGTGCTTGAAAAGAGCATATTTTCAAAACTTAGGATTATTGAGTGAGGAATTAGCTATATGCCCATATAAGGAGTAATAATAGTATATGATATAAAGGTGGTAAACTAACTTATGTGTTATTAATTCTGTAACGACGCTCCGACATCAGGTATGAGGTAAGGTATGCCACAACAAGCAGATCAATTGCGGTAACCTCACCATGCGAGAGGTAGCATGGATGTCTTTCTGTGGCTTGGCACAGAAAGTTAATATGAATTTCTGAAACTATTCATGTTTCTGAGAACATATGACACGCGGTACCCCAGCGTGACACAAAATTAGTGGGAGCCCCCGTCGGGTAATGTATAACCCGATAGTATGCGTCTCTAGATCTATTCATGTTCTATGGGAGCATACGAAACACGTATGCACGAGCGTGTATAAGCCGGTTCATGCGGGAGTCTTTGCTATACAGATGTAGTACAGCCATGTACCTCGAGACATGACATCGCTCGAGGGCGACTCACACTAGAGTCGTATGCATTTACTTTCATATATATTATTGTGATTGCCTGTCATGTTTCCCTGTGCCGCCCCTGAGGTGTGAAGGTGTGAAAGGGTATTGTTTGTCTTCTGCAGGATTGACTACGGTAGCGACCCGTGTAGAACACGTTTGCGAGTAAACGATACTAGGGCCACCTATAAACGTATCCGGATATACCGGTTAGAATTTTCTTTGGTGAGGCACGTAGTACTGTAAGTATCGACTTTGATAATTGACCATCCCCAACGTCAGAATGGTTGCATTATGTTTTTGGAAGTCCGACTACCATTTGCTGGTAGGTTTTGGCATTCCAAAGTGAATATCCCTCATAACTCGTGAAGAATCAAGGTTCTTTATTTCTGGCAGATGTTTGCTCAACTTCGCTAGATTGAAACCAGGGTTAGTTTACTTAAGATAGAGGATTAAACTATATGGATGGAAAGGTCATCAAGTCCACTACAAAGTTTAATTTTGTCATTAGTACTGAAAGTGAACCTACCTTGATGTAAACTGAACTCCACAAAAACTACTACAAATGTCTTACCTAACTACACAGTCTCTGTATTTTCACCATAACTTTTTGTAGAAGAATCTTATGAACTATTTTGATACATATATGGAGAGGGTAGAAGCATCACTACAACTTTGTAAATTGAAGTGTTTCCTAATTCGACACTGAACCAATCCAAATCCCAGGTTGAAACTGGTACACTGCAGAGCTGCTGGCAGAAAAGCAGTCGATTCGTCTGTCAACTTTAGACAGTCATATCTCCTAATCTTAAAACTTGACATAGTCATAGAAATACATTTATGGAAATCCTAGGAGATCCTATATCAACTTTCTATTCAACTCCTGGTCTTAATCTTTCATTAGCAGAGCCCAATTCCAATTGTCGCAAAAGCTTTTCTGGTAGTCCAGAACCAGAAACCGTTTGCGCATAGTTTCAAATTTGCGCGCTATGCCTGTATAACAAATTTTTCAAGGCTAAACTATTTTACTTCTGGATTTTTAACTTGATGTTATACAATTTTTATTTTGTCATTACCTCAATATATTTTTTTTATATACCTGTATAGGTTGTGGAAATAACCACATATACAGGGGAGGTTCTGTCAAAATTTCCAGAAAACTTGGGTCAAATTTAAACCCGTATAGATTCTAAATCCTAGCTCACCTGGAGATTCATGAGTACAATCTGGAAAGGATGTCTAGTTCACTACAACTTTTGTATTCAACCAAACATCTGGTTCTGAAATTTACTGTATGAAAATTTTGAGTTTATACATAATGGTCGGCTGGAACAGAACTAAAGTTCATATTCCAGATTTGAACTGTCTTGTAACCGTTAATCAAACTTCTATATCTCCCATTCCAGAATTGATATAGGGACAAATGAATACATTATAGGAAGGTTTTTGAGTTTACTACAAATTTGTAGTTGAAATCCAGACCAAATTCTGCATTTAACTGTGAGAAATAATTACATTTCTACAGACTGGTCTGATGGACCAGAAACTGGACGGCATACCAGTATGTGATATTATCAACTCAAATCGTTTTAGTTTCACCTTCTTGTGTCACTCATCATTTCTAGAGGTTTCTCGACATGATAGATTAACCTAAAGTTTAAACACCATGTTAAATATTTGGTGAGCAGTATCACTTATTTTGGTCTAGTTCAATGTTATAATCTTTATTTACACCTTGCCTATTGCATTGTAAAGTGATGCATATTACGGTCTTTATCATTACTCCAGTTGGTATTGCAACTTTGGATCTTAACCGTAATGCTCACTCTTGCAGCATGGATCACACTCATTTTGATGGTGAACCGGGTATTTCTGCTCATGGTGGAGATGACTCAACTCTACCACAAGTGCCATCATCACCCGGTTTGGCAGAAGTCTAAGCAAGGATGGCCGAGTCTCTGCAGACCTTGGCACAACGGAGTGTACAACCTGAGGCTCGACCACTTGATCAACCTCAAGTCACATATATGGATTTCTTGGCGACTCAACCATCAGTTTTCACAGAAACCTTGGAACCATTGGAGTCGGGTCATTGGCTCCGGGTGATTGAAGCCAAGTTTGAGTTACTCCAGTGTGATGAATATCAGAAGGCTTTATTCGCCGCTCAACAACTTCACGGATCCGCAGGAGCTTGGTGATAGGAATATCTCACCACTCTCCCTGATGGTCATCGTGTGACCTGGCCAGAGTTCCGTGATGCTTTCTGTGCACGTCACATATCTTATGGAATGATTAAAACCAAGTTGGTGGAGTTTGTAGAGTTGAAGCAAGAAGAAATGAGTGCTTATGAATACTCCAAGGCATTCAATCGTCTGGCCCAATATGCGCCTGAGTATGTGAATACAGAGGTGTTGAAGTGTGGTTGTTTCTTTCGAGGACTGAACATCAAGCTTCAAGCTCGATTGGCGTTATTCAATAACGGCAACTACAATGGCTTGGTTGATGCCGCTATTGTCCAGGAGGATGAAACTCTTCACTATCAGGCGGAAAAGAGGAAGAGGAAGACATCACAGGAGGTTATTACTGATGTTCCTCAGGAGGATTGGGCAGTGTATTGCTTACCATCCGGTCGAGAGCATTGGTTGAGTCAGCAACCACAACAGATTCGGTATCATTCCTATCCAGTGGAGACTTTACCTGCACCTCAACAAAGCGTGCAAGTGTGTCCTGGTTCTCCACTGCAGCAGTATGATCTCACTCTTGCAGCCCGATCTCTGCAAGATGTGCATGTTGTCAGTCCACCCCACTTCAGTGGAAAGCACAGAATGCATTTAGCACCGGAAAATTACAAGACGGAACATGACCGTGTCCATTTGTCCCTTTTCAAGGATTTTGATCAACACCATAAACTTAAAAAGAAAGCTTTATCGAAGTCTGCCGGTGTTAATTATGCTGCAATTGAGGACATTCCAGAAGGAGAACCTGTTTTAGCAGGCATGTTTACTCTACATGATCAACCAATAGTCGTTCTGTTTGACTCTGGAGCTACTCATAACTTTGTGAGCAAGTCATTTGTGCTGAAACATCAAATGCCAATCGTGACTTTCTCACATCCTTTTCATGTCAGTTCACCTGGAGGCAATATTTCACCTAATGAGGTTGTTTCTCGAGCACCTCTGTGCATGGGTGGAAGTATCTATTCGGTGAACCTCATCATTTTAGAAGGTTAGCAGATTGACCTCATCTTGGGGATGTCATGGTTGACACATCATGGAGCTATATTTGATATCAGCTCGCGGACTGTCCAACTAAATTCTCAATTCCACGGTTGCAACACTTTAAATCTTTTGGATACTGCACCAAGAGTCTCAGCGGTGCACCACACAAGTGCCAAGAGGCTTGAGGATATTCCATTGGTGCATGAATATCCAGACGTGTTTTCTGACGATCTTCCCGGCATGCCACCAGAACTTGACGTCGAGTTCAAGATTGAACTGGCGCCAGGGACCATGCCAATCTCGAGGAAGCCATATAGGATGGCACCGAAGGAACTTGCGGAATCGAAGGAGCAGTTGAATGACTTATTGAGCAAGGGTTTTGTTCGCCGAAGTTCATCACCTTGGAGCTGTTCCGCGTTATTTGTGAAAAAGAAATATGAGACTTTCAGGTTGTGTGTGGACTATCTGATGAGGACATCACAACAGCGGAGACGCACATTGAACTGCAAGGACCAATCACAAGAGCACGAGCACGGTTATTAAATTAGCAGGTGAATTCATTCCTAACTTCTTTTGCATGTGAGTTTGAGAATAGATTGCTATGTGGTGATTTAATTTTTATTAAGAATAATGGAGAAGATGAACAAGTGAAGGAAGGAGGCCTTGGGAGCGTGGAGAACCAGCTGGGAAGTCCACAAGTTGATGGAAACAGTTTACAACTCGGACTCGAGTTCAACTCGGAGTCCAGGAGCAATCCACCTTAAAACAGACGCCCATGAGGCATACGGACTCTGTTTTCGACATTCTACATATGCACGGAAAGAGGAGAAGATAAAATTTCCAATGGTTCTAGTCCCACCTCAAAATTCTTACGGAGTCATTGGGAAACGTCAAAACAAGTCGAGTCCAGATTTTTGTCCGGTGCTGCACCACCAGCTCGGGCCTTTGGGCCTTGTATCCCGTAAGAGTCCATAAGGGACGCGTCTAATCGTGTTTTGGTAGAACCCTAGCCTATAAATACTGCATCCGCCGGTCATATTTTGTGGGTTTTTGCTTAGATCAATAATATCGCCGTTCTACGGTTTGTGAGACCCCAACTTCGCAATTTTTGATCGTGTCTTTGACGTTCTTGCTCGTGTTCTCGGTTGCACTTGCAGGTATGAGCCTTCTTGGCGAGGTCAAGCGTGTGCAGAACGTTTGATAACCAACGGAGCCGTGGTGTAGTGATTGCAGGGGTACTCGAACCGCTCGAGTGCTGCAGATCATCAACGTCGAGTTCTCCACCCCAATCCACATACCTTTCGGAAGATCGGGCGTAAACCTACTCATCAATTGGTATCAGAGCCAGGTTGCCCGTGAGGTATCTTTGTTTTCCTTCCATTAGATCGATTTTGTTTCGTACCTAGAGTCCACAGAAAATCCACAATAAAATTAGATCGTTTTTACCGCTTTCCAGACTATAGTGCCTGCAGTTTCGTTTTTAAGTTTGCATTGTTGAGTTTGCATTCGTGTGGTCGAGTCTTGTTGCTGGTTTAGCTTTGAGTTTTGGTCCTATTTATTGTGTTTCATCCTTGTTTTCTTGCTATTCGACACCTTTTCCACAATCCCTAAATAACAAACCGATCCACCACGTTCATCGGTTTGCCCTAGCTAGCCGCCTTGCGTGAACTCCCGCATCGCCAGCCCTAGATTAGGTGACAAACTTTTGTGCCATTCATCCTTGAATCATCACACACCACCCCATTAGTTTCTTTGCAAATTCCCGATCGTTTTCATATCCGATTGCGAGTTCTGTTCTCAAACCGAGCTGGAATCAACATCCTAAAAAAAACGTAACTCGAACAGCCTACCTTAAAACGGCCATAACTTTCGCATACGAACTCGAAATCTGGCGATTTTTTTTTCAAATTCATCTACGTAAAATGTCTCATCTTATTTTCTGCGGCATTGCCGCTTTTGGCGAAATTAGATTGCCCAAATTCTCCTCGGAAGATAGGCTATCCGGCCTCCGAAGTTTCAGCACGAATTTTAAAGAATCTTCATGATTTTCTATAGGCCACATATTACATCCAATTGAGCTGCAAATTTGTGTGCTTCCTATATTTGTGCTCCTGAGTAAAGAAAAAATATCAAAAAAAATATTACAAAAAAAAAGAAAAAAAATAGTGGAGAGCACGCATATTAAAGCAATTGGCCTATACCACTTGGTGCTATTTTTGTTGGCTATATCATTCTGTCTTTCTTTCGCCTTGATAATTCCTTGAGTTGTGCTAGGCTCTAGGGAACTTGGTTGACTAGCAACAGTTTCCTACATTGAATACTTATTCAACTTTGTTTAGCTGTTAACTATTTTCTACTTATTAGCCACCATATTGTGCCATCCAAGCTCCACATTTCTCTTGAGCATAACAGGTACCTTTGCAATCACCCCACGCTTCATTGGTTCATCTTACCGTCCACACCACCTGCTGTGTCGGTAAGAACACTTGTAAGAGCGTGGTAAGATGCTTGAGCGAGAGAGATTGTTTTCTTCCACCATCCACATTGTCACTGTAGTTGATAGGGATAACATATTTTTTTGTTGTCTTTTGTTTCCTACTAACAATGGCAGGAGAAGACAATGATGATGAATGTGTTCAACATGCTGAGTTACGTGATATGATGAAGACCATGACCGATATGTTCGCCAAATACAACGCAGCAACGGAGCAGTCATTGGCGAACTTGACTCGCCAACTGGATGACCTTGCTCTTCGGATAAATACTTTTGAGGCTCGGTTGCCTCTCGCTGGAATACAAGAAGACAATGCTTATGATGAACTGGAAGATCACAATAATCAGCCAAGACTGCCACTTTATCGTCTAGGTATGGGAGGTAATAATCATAACAATTATTATAATCGTCCTCCTGATGATCCTTTTGCTAAAGTGAAATTTACTGTACCCTCTTTTTCTGGTGCTTATAATGGTGAGGCTAATCGTGATTGGGAGATGACAGTAGAGCAAAAAATTAATTCCCATCTTGTTCCTGAAGAACATAGAGTTCGTCAAGCCACCAGTGAGTTTAAGGACTTTGCTATCATATGGTGGAATGAACTTGTTAAAACTAGAACTGACCCTCCAACATGGGATAGATTAAAGGAAGCTATGCGTGTTTGATTTGTTCCTCCATCTTTTCAGCGGGACCTTCGCAAAAAACTGCAGCATTTTGACCAAGGTAACATGTCCGTAGAGGAGTATTATCAAGAGTTACAAAAAGGTATGCTGCGTTCTGGGGTAGTTGAGGACATGGATGATAAAATAGCTCGTTTTTATGGGGGGTTGAGGCGTGAAATTCAGGACATTGTTGATTACAAGGAATATGATATTGTTAACAGATTATTTCAGCTTGCTATGTTGGTAGAAAAAGAATTGCAGGGCCGACAACAACAGCAACATCGCACGAGGAGCAACTTCACGCCACGTGCAGCGACTACACCATCCAAAACAGCACCATCTTCGACCCCCCGTGCAGCGACTACACCACCCAATGGCGGCCAACGAACTATACCTACTGCTCCACCTTCTCACGTGCCAGAAGGCAGCAAGGCGACATCCTTCAAGCCTTCTTCGTCCACTCCTTCTACGGGTCGTACTTCCGACATTAAGTGTCACCGCTGCTAGGGACTTGGTCATATGATGAGAGATTGCCCGAGAAAACGAGCATACATAGAACTCGACGATGGCGTGTATGATAGTACTTCAGATGTTGAAGATGAATATTCTCTTGCTACTGACTTTACAGATCCAAATGACGAACACACAGAGGAAGAGGTACTTGGTACAGCGGCGACGAAGAACTATAGGAGCATCATTGTGCAGCGTGCCTTGAGCTCCAAAGTGGAGACCAATGACAAGCTACAACGACACAACCTCTCCCACATGTTTCTCGTCGTCAAGGACTACCGTGTACACACTATAATTGATGTAGGTAGCTGCAATAACTTGGTGAACACATACGTCATCAAGAAACTCGGTTTGACAACAAGAGCACACCCTCATCCGTACCACATTCAATGGTTCAACAACAGCGGTAAGGTTCGGGTAACACAAACAGCGAGAATACATTTTTCAATTGGTTCATACCATGATTTTGCTGATTTGATATTGTTCCTATGGATGCTTGTTCTATTTTATTGGGTCATCCTTGGGAATTTGATACAGATGCTATTCATCATGGTAGAACCAATAAATATACTCTCATGCATAAGGGAAAGAAAATAACTTTGCTCCCCATGACTCCTGCTGAAATTGTGCATTTTGAGAAGAGTAAAATTCGTGATGGCAAAGCAACAAAATTAGAATCTAAAAAACAGCAAGTTATTAAGTTAAAATCACCATCGTTGCTCGCAACTAAATCTGAACTTGCTGATTTATTCAATGCTAAGGGGATGTGCTCTGCTTTAGTTTGCAAAGAAGCCATGTTTTCACTTCATGAATTGTCTATTGCATTGCCCCCTGCTGTTGCTAACCTTTTGCAGGAGTTTGACGATGTGTTTCCCTCCGAGATACCCCCTGGTTTACCACCGATGAGAGGCAATGAACACAAGATCGATTTGATTCCAGGAGCAAGTTTGCCAAATCGTGGAGCATACAAGGCGAATCCACAAGAAACTAAGGAAATTCAGCGACAAGTCCAAGATCTTTTGCACCACGGGTACGTTCGTGAAAGACTTAGCCCTTGTTCCGTTCCTGTTCTTTTGGTTCCTAAGAAAGATGGTAGTTGGCGCATGTGTATTGATTGTCAAGCGATTAATAACATCACCATTCGATATCGTTATCCTATTCTTCGATTAGATGACATGCTTGATGAATTGAGTGGTGCTATCGTCTTCACAAAAATTGACTTGTGTAGTGGTTACCACCAAATTAGAATGGCACTAGGAGATGAATGGAAAACTGCATTTAAAACCAAGTTTGGACTTTATGAGTGGTTAGTCATGCCTTTTGGTTTAACTAATGCACCCAGCACCTTTATGCGATTAATGAACGAGGTTTTACGTGCTTTCATTGGACAATTTGTGGTGGTTTACTTCGATCATATCCTCATTTACAGCAAGTCATATGATGAACATCTTGATCATTTACGTGCTGTTTTTACTGTTTTGAGAGATGCACGTTTGTTTGGTAACCTTGAAAAGTGCGTCTTTTGCACCAATCGAGTCTCGTTTCTTGGCTATGTTGTTTCCTCGCAGGGAACTGAGATGGATGAGGCCAAAATTGAAGCAATCACCAGCTGGCCAGCCCCAAAAACCGTCACACAGGTTCGTAGTTTTCTTGGTCTTGCAGGTTTTTATCGGCGCTTTGTGCGGGATTTCAGCACCATTGCAGCACATCTACATGAGCTAACGAAGAAGGGAGTTCCATTTCTATGGGGAGAACAGCAGCAGCAAGCTTTTGATGCTCTCAAATCGAAGCTTACACAAGCACCGTTGCTACAACTTCCTGATTTTGACAAGACCTTTGAGCTAGAATGTGATGCAAGCGGCATTGGTATTGGAGGCGTTCTGATACAAGGAGGTAAACCCGTTGCTTTCTTTAGTGAAAAACTTCATGGTCCTTCTCTGAATTATTCTACTTATGATAAGGAATTGTATGCCTTAGTGCGTGTGTTACAAACTTGGCAACATTATCTTTGGTCTAAGGAGTTTGTCATACATTCCGATCATGAATCATTGAAGTATCTTAAGTGTCAAACTAATCTGAATAAACGACATGCTAAATGTATTGAGTTCATAGAGTCATTTCCATACATCATTAAGCATAAGAAATGGAAGGAAAATATCATTGCTGATGCATTATCTAGGCGTTATATCATGCTGTCCCAACTTGATCATAAAATCTTTGGTTTGGAGACAATTAAATCATTATATCCTACTGATTTGGACTTCAAAGATGCTTTTGAAAATTGTAGAGAAGGAAGAACTTGGAATAAATATGTGCTGCGAGAGGGTCTCCTCTATCGTGCTAACAAGCTATGCATTCCAGCTAGCTCCGTTCGTCTATTACTTTTGCAGGAAGCACATGGAGGAGGTTTGATGGGACATTTTGGAGTGAAGAAAACTGAAGACGTGCTGTCCACACACTTCTTTTGGCCAAAGATGAGGCGTGATGTCGAGCGCTACGTGTCACGATGCACTACTTGCAACAAAGCTAAGTCTCGCGTTAACCCACATGGTCTTTATATGCCTCTTCCTGTTCCTAGTGTACCTTGGGAGGATATTTCTATGGACTTTGTTTTGGTATTGCCTAGGACTAAGAGGGGGAGGGATAGTATTTTTGTAGTTGTTGATCGTTTTTCCAAAATGGCACACTTTATACCTTGTCATAAGAATGATAATGCTTCACACATTGCTGATTTATTTATGATGGAAATTGTTCGTTTACATAGTGTGCCAAATACCATTGTTTTTGATCGTGATGCAAAATTTTTAAGTTATTTTTGGAGAACTTTGTGGTATAAATTGGGAACCAAGTTGCTGTTTTCAACTACATGTCCCCCACAAACGGATGGACAAACCGAGGTAGTTAATCGTACCTTATCCACTATGTTGTGGGCTGTCTTGAAAACAAATTTGAAGTTGTGGGAGGAGTGTTTACCACATATAGAATTTGCTTACAACAGATCCGTTTACTCCACGACAAAGGTAAGTCCATTCCAGGTAGTGTATGGTTTCAATCCCCGTGCTCCTATTGATTTACTACCTTTGCCTCCTTCTGAAACTATAAATTTGGATGCTACAGAACGATCTGAATTCATTCTTAAGATGCATGAAACTACAAAGAAAAATATTGAAATGATGAATGAGAAGTATAGGATTGCAGGTAGTAAAGGTAGAAAAGAAGTAAAACTTGAACCGGGTGATTTGGTGTGGTTACATTTGAGAAAAGAGCGATTTCCTGATTTGAGAAAATCTAAACTTATGCCACGAGCTGTTGGTCCTTTTAAGATCGTTGAAAAGACTAATGATAATGCATATAAGCTTGAATTGCCTCATGATTTTGGGGTTAGTCCTACATTTAACATTTTAGATTTGCGACAGTACTTGGGAGCAGAAGATGAACTTGAGTCGAGGACGACTCCAATTCAAGAGGGGGAGGATGATGAGAACATCACAACAGCGGAGACGCACATTGAACTGCAAGGACCAATCACAAGAGCACGAGCACGGTTATTAAACCAGCAGGTGAATTCGTTCCTAACTTCTTTTGCATGTGAGTTTGAGAATAGATTGCTATGTGATGATTTAATTGTTATTAGGAATAATGGAGAAGATCAACAAGTGAAGGAAAGAGGCCTTGGGAGCGTGGAGAACCAGCTGGGATGTCCACAAGTTGATGGAAATAGTTTACAACTCGGACTCGAGTTCAACTCGGAGTCCAGGAGCAGTCCACCTTAAAACGGATGCCCAGGAGTCATACGGACTCCGTTTTCGACGTTCTACATATGCACGGAAAGAAGATAAACTTTCCAATGGTTCTGGTCCCTCCTCAAAATTCCTCCGGAGTCGTTGGGAATCATCGAAACAAGTCGAGTCCAGATTTCTGTCCGGTGCTGCGCCACCGAATCGGGCCTTTGGGCCTTGTATCCCTTAAGAGTCCATTAGGGACGTGTCTAATTGTGTTTTGGTTGAACCCTAGCCTATAAATACTGCAGCCTCCGGTCATATTCGGTGGGTTTTTGCTTAGATCAATAATATCGCCGTTCTGTGGTTTGTGAGACCCCAACTTCGTGATTTCCGATCGTGTCTTCGACGTTCTTGCTCGTGTTCTCGGTTGCACTTGCAGGGATGAGCCTTCTTGGCGAGGTCAAGTGTGTGTAGCACGGTTGATAACCAACGAAGCCGTGGTGTAGTGATTGCAGGGGTACTCGAACCGCTCGAGTGCTGCGGATCATCAATGTCGAGTTCTCTACCCCAATCGACATACCTTTCGGAAGATCAGGCCTAAATCTACTCATCACTATCGTCCACTAAATTCTATCACCATCAAGAACAAGTATCCACTACCACGCATTGATATCTTATTCGATCAACTAGCGGGTGCTAAGGTATTCTCGAAGATGGACCTTCGTTCAGGTTATCATCAGATTAAGATTTGACCTACGGACATTCCAAAAACTGCATTCTCGACGAGGTATGGGCTGTATGAGTATCTCGTCATGTCCTTTGGGTTGACCAATGCACCGGCTCACTTCATGTATATCATGAATTTGGTGTTTATGCCAGAGTTGGACAAGCTTGTCGTGGTCTTCATCGATGACATCCTTGTGTATTCTAAATCTGAAGAGGTACATGCTAAACACTTGCATATTGTGCTGCAAAGGTTAAGGGATCACAAACTGTATGCAAAGTTCAGCAAGTGTGAGTTTTGGATCAACCAAGTGCCATTTCTAGGGCACATCATCTCGGCTGGTGGTATTGCAGTTGGTCCAAGCAAAATTGTACAAGTCCTGAAGTGTAAATCTCCCAAGATGGTGCATGAAGTTCGCAGTTTCCTTGGATTGGCCGGCTATTATCGGAGGTTCATTGCGAGTTTCTCAAAGATAGCTAAACCAATGACGGAACTACTTAAGAAGGGAACGAGATATGTATGGGCTAAAGAATATGAAGAAGCATTTCAGTGAAACACCTCACAACAGCACCGGTGTTGGCTCAGCCGGACAACCAAACCATTTGATGTCTATTGTGATGCATCTGGCATTGGTCTTGGTTGTGTACTCAAGCAAGATAGAAGAGTAATCGCGTATGGATCCCGTCAGCTTCAGAATCATGAACAACATTATCTAACTCATGATCTTGAGCTCGCTGCTGTGGTTCTTGCATTGAAGATGTGGAGGCACTATCTTTTGGGAAATCTAGTGCATCTCTACACGGACCACAAGAGTTTAAAATACATATTCACCCAAAAGGATTTGAATATGCGACAGCGAAGATGGTTGGAATTGATCAAAGACTATGAGATTGAGATCCACTACCATCCTGGCAAAGCAAATGTGGTTGCAGATGCGCTGAGCTGCAAGTCTCATGTTAATCATCTGTCGATCACTTCAATGGAAGAGGATGAGATGATTTTATACTTAGTTCCTTATGGAGCACTCTACAATCTAGCCCTCATCCCTACCATCAGGGAAGATATTGTAGAGCCTCAGAAGGAAGACAAGGGAATGTCGCACATTCGGCAAAGAATAAAGAAGGGGGAGATGAAATGCTTTCGATGTGATGATCACGGTACTATTTGGTTTAAAGACCGTATAGTAGTACCCCATGACATGGAGCTCCAAAAGAAGATCTTGGCTGAAGCACACTTATCCAAGTACTCTATTCATCCGGGTAGCAACATTATTTACCAAGATCTGAAGAAAAAACTCTGGTGGTCCCGAATGAAGCGAGAGATAGCAAAGTATGTATCCGAATGTGATACATGTGGGCGAGTGAAAGCCGACCATTTGAGGCAAGATGGACAATTACTACCCTTGAACATACCGGCATGGAAGTGGGAAGACATCAGCATGGATTTCATCGTAGGGTTACCTCTCACTTTTCGTAAGCATGATTCGATTTGGGTGATAGTTGATCGGTTGACCAAGTTAGCTCATTTTATCCCTGTAAACACCAACTATCGTGCCCCCAAGTATGCAAAGTTGTATATCACAAGGATCATGTGCTTACATGGAGTGCTCTGCACTATTATTTCAGATCGTGGAGCCTTATTTGTCGCTCGATTTTGGGAGCAGCTCCACACATCATTGGGTACCAAGTTCATTTGAAGCTCTGCTTCATCTGCAGACTGATGGTCAGACGGAGCGAGTAAATCAAGTCCTTAAGGACATGTTACGAGCTTGTGCCATCCACCATGGTAAAAATTAGGATGATCATCTACCATTGGTGGAGTTTTCATACAACAATGGCTATCAAGCTAGTATCCAAATGGCACCATATGAAGCTCTCTATGGCAGGAGGTACCACAGACCATTGAATTGGTGTGAGTCCGGTGAAAGAGTGATATATGGCATTGATCTTGTTAACGAAGCTGAAGAACGAGTGCGAGTGATCCACGCCAATCTCAAGGCTGCTCAATATCGACAGAAGAGTTATGTAGATAAACGACGTCGACCTCTTCAATTCGACATTGGGGATCACATTTACCGTCGTGTATTTCCAGTGAAAGGAATTCATCGTTTTGGAGTGCAGGGAAAGATGGCTCCACGATTCATTCGATGTTCGCTATCACTGAGAAATGCGGACATGTGGCCTATCATCTTGAGTTACTGGCATCTCTCTCTGGAATTCACAATGTATTCCACATCTCTAAGCTACGGAAGTGTCTCAAATCCACAGCTGAAGTTCGCACTCAAGATCTTGAAGCTCTACAACCAGATCTTACTTACTCTGAGCATCCAACCCAGATAATCGATGAGAAAACTCGTACCACAAGAAATCGCACCTTGCATTTCTACAAGGTATTGTGGGGAAACCACACCGCTGATGAAGCAATGTGGGAAAACAAGGAATATCTTATAACAAACTATTCGGACTTGTTGAGACGGGTCAGTCTTGCTGAGCCTTATTCTCACGTTTGCAGTTAACGAGTTTTTACAGGTTATGCCATTGATGAAGGGCCTAACAACGATGCCTTACCCTTTGGGGTTTACGACTGATTGGAGGTCTTGCACGCTGCTGATATTTGTGAGTGCTGCTAGTGTAAAGCTTCCGAGGGCATGGACGGCTTTACTCATGCATAGCTAGTGCTGAGAGCGTAGTATGATGTATAATTTTCTTTCCTACATTATATATTGTAAAACTTCCACTGTGCTTATAAATCATAGACTTAGTATTGTATTTTAGAACGTTCTTTTCTTATATATTGTTGGGTGTTGCATCGCACGACACCACCCAATGAGATCCTTGGATGTCGGGATTCTGGTCCCCACGAAAACTACCCCCGGACTTGAATCATGGATCACCTCATCAATGACAAGGGGGCTCGGGTCTACTTTGTTTAAAAAGTTACCCCAGGTGAACCATTGTCATGATGAGAAGTTGGAAGCCCTAGGGAGTTCGCCTAACAAGGCTACAAAGATTATGCTCGGAACCGATACATTTTTCGTATTGGGAACCGGCGAGCTTCAATTGCATGAGATCCGCATGCCAGGATCCCATGCGCCGAGTGAAAAAGGGCCACACGGCGGCAGCGTAACTCTTTGCCGTCACCTCAACTGCCCACCAAGAAATTTTGAAGCCGCAACGCAGGAATCGAAGATGGCCCCACCTTTGGTAGAAAACTTCACCTAGAGGGTTTCTCCCAGAGGTGGGCCTGGGGGCCACTATCGGTACCCTGAGTATCGGGTACCCTACGATACCGCAAGAAAAGCCAAAGAGTTCCCACATCCGAGTTGAAGACATCTGAAGGCAACACATGTTTGATAGCACTGGGCCCGCATCCGTCGTCTGGGTAGCTTCGGTACTACCACGTGTCCAATGGGACTGGACATATGTACCTTCAAAGGGAAACTCCGGTCCTGCCACGTGTCTAGCAACCACAGACCTAACTCCCAGTGGAGGGAAGCTCCGGTGCCTCCATGTGTGAGTGGCCCTCGGACCTACCTTCCCGCAGAGGGAAGCTCCAGAGCTGCCATGTGTTGTACCTCCAGACCTAAGCCAGCAACGACTACGGGATCTCCAACGGCACAGACATTTAAAAGGCTATTAAAATAGCCGTTAGAAGACTTGATTAACGTGTCATTAATTCAGCATTAATGACACACAATCAGAGGAACTTTAGTACCGGTAACGCCGCCATTAAGTCGTGTTATCACACTGTCAATCATACTTAATACATGTAGATCGTGTATTAGGTAATTGAGTACCGCTGGGACCACTTGTTGGGCCAGGAAGTCCTTTTAACAGCCATCCCTTAGCATATAAGAGGGCAGAGCCGCACGGTAGAAACCAAGTCGAACCAAGGTCAACTAAGCCAAGGCAAGCTCACACGCATACTACCACATTAACTCATCAACAATCGCCCCGTGGAGTAGGTTATTACACTCAGACGGCCCGAACCACGTAAAAATCCTCTGTGTCACCGTCTCGTTCATAATCTTACGCGCGCCCCAACCGAATAGGAACCTCCACGGACTACGCTTTAGTAGTACCGGGGGAAGTGTCCTAGTCCACACTTCGACATTTGGCACGCCAGGTATCTCTCACCGCCAAGGCAGAACCTCATCGGAAGCGGATGGACACTACCATCACTTTCGATGTTTCAGATTGCCCAAGAAACATGATGGGAGCTGGTAAACTCTCGTTGATGGTTTCTAATACCATCAATAACGTCCAGCTTTATCATGTCTTGGTGGATGGAGGCGCAACACTCAACCTCCTCAGCTACGAAGCGTTCGTGAAGATCTAGCTCAACCTCTAGGACCTTTGCCCCTCACGTCCCTTCTCTGAGGTAGGTCCGGGAGCTATCACTCCTCTAGGGTCAAGTACACTCCCAGTGACCTTTGGGGCTCGGGAGAGCTACAGGACCAGGAAGTTAATCTTCGATGTAGCGCACATCAGCCTTCCCATCAACGCCATCCTAGGCAGGTTAGCCCTGTATAGGTTCATGGCCGCAGCTCATTACGACTATCTGGTGCTGAAGATGCTGACTCCTTCGGATTCGCAGAGATCGCACTGCGGGAGTCACCGCGCTGAAAGAACTCCACGCGCTTGAAACAGCGCAGGAGGATAGATCCGACAAGGAACAAGCTGCTCAACCCCCGAGCTCTCGTCAGCAAGGCTCAACCTTTGCACCACGTGTGCAACCAAGCGCCAACACCGACATCCCGTCAAAGTCGTCCAAATCAGTTCTGATGCTGCCCAGACCACCCGTATATCGGGGGGGAGGGGGGGTCTTGACAACAAATAGAAACTCGTGCTCATCACTTTCCTCCGAGCGAATGTCAACGTATTTGCATGGCAACTGTCACAGATGCTTGGCATCACTAAGGAGGTGATTGAGCACAACCTGAAGATATATCCTGCCACACGACTGATACATCAGAAGCCCAGAAAGCAATGAGTCAAGTGGCAAAACTTCATCAGAAAAGAAATAAAGAAGCTGCTCGAAGCTTGATTCATCCGAAAGGTTCATCATCCTCGGTGGCTGGCAAACCGAGTCGTCTTACCAAAGGCCGGCGGGAAGCTTTGGATGTGCATCGACTACACCACTTTGAAAAAGGCATGCCCCAAAGACCCATTTCCACTACCTAGAGTAGATCATATAGTGGATTCCACCTCCTGGTGCGAACTATTGTGTTTCCTAGATGCATATTCTAGATATCATCCGACTCAAATGTCTATGGAAGATGAAGAGCATACTACCTTCATAATAGTAGATGGTTTGTATTGTTATACTGCTATGCCATTCAGTCTAAAAAATGTTGCTTCAACTTTTGTGTGAGCCATGCACAAAAAATTTGGAGAGCTCATTAGGGACTTGGTGGAAGTCTACGTTGATGACATCGTCATGAAGGTGAAGAACAAGGAATCACTCCTTGACAACCTTCAAGCCGTCTTTGACAAGCTGCGCATATCGCGCACCAAGCTAAACCCGAACAAATGTGTCTTTGGGGTTAGCTCCGGGAAGCTCCTTGGATTCTTGGTGACTCACAGAGGAATCGAGGAAAATCTAGTGAAGATCAAGGCTATTGAAGAGATGCGGCCCCCAACCCACGTCAAGGATGTCCATAAGCTAACTGAATGTCTAACTGTGCTCAGCTGGTTCATCTCAAGACTAGCAGAGCGGGTGCTTCTGTTCTTCAAGATATTGAGGAAGTTCGGGCCATTCCATTGGTCTGAAGAAGTAGAAAATGCATTCAAGAAGATCAAGCAGCTCCTCACCACACTACCAATTTTGGTAGCTCCGGATCCTGGTGAGCCACTTTTGCTTTACATTTCGGCAACTATGGAAGTTTTCAGCATGGTCCTGGTCACGGAGAGACCGAAACCATCTTCAGTTCAGGAGTCCATATCCCTTCTAGAGGGTCCGGAGCTACCTAAAGGCGAGTCTGGGTCCCGGCCCCCAAGAACGGATCCTAAAGACAAGCTGTCCGAGGATCAACCTCTCTCATATGAAGGAGTTCTCACGGCTGATCAAGAAGAAGATTTGGACCCCTCGGTATAGTTCAGAAAGCTCAATAAGAAGGTTCGGAGCCCTCCGGTAGGGTCCAGGTTGATGAAGAAGAAGCTCCGGGCCCTTCTGGTAAGGTTCGGACAGTCCAGCGGCTAGTGCTTCATCAGTGAAGTACTTCATGACGCCAAGACTCGATACATTGAGGTGCATAAACTGCTCTATGCAATTCTTATTGCCTCAAGGAAGCTTCATCACTACTTCCAGGCCCACAAAATATTAGTGGTAACATCTTATCCACTACGTGCTATATTGCATAACCCCAACTCTACGGGAAATTGCAATGTGGGCAACGGAGCTGGCAGAGTTCTATCTTGAATTCTTGCCTCGACATGCTATCAATATTCAGGCATTGGCTGACTTTATGGTGGAATGGACCCCTTCTTCATCAAATCCAGGGGGCCACAGTGAGCAAAAGCCGAAACCCAAGGTCCCAGTCTTCACTGAGCCTTACTAGACTCTATACTTTGATGACTCAGTGCAGAAGCAAGGGGCTGGAGCTGGAATCCTTTTCCTCGCTCCAACCGGGGAGAAGGTCAAGTACATGCTACACCTTGACCTCAAGACAACCAACAACATGGAGGAGTACGAAGCTCTCATCTACAGACTCAAGGTGGCGCTATAATATGGCATCAAGCAGTTGATGGTGAAGGGTGACTCGCAACTCATCATCAAGCAAGTCAAAGGTGAATGTAGTTGCAATAACCCTCAACTCGTTGCTTACCTCCTTGAAGTCCAGAAGCTACAGAAAGACTTCGATGTCCTAGACCTCTGCCATGTCCAGCGTCTCCACAACGCTGAAGCTTATGAACTCTCGACGAAAGATTCAACCGGAGCTCAAGCTCCTGACAGAGTTTTTGTTAGGAGGCTGTTAGGTCCTGCCGCTCAGCCTGTCGAACTGAGTGATGGGGGCGAGACCAGCACCAAGAAGCTGGCGGTCCCGGTGGCCATGTTACAATGGTATCCACCAAGGATCGTAGGCGCTGCAGGAGGCTCCAAGCAACCCAACGCGCAAGATCCAGAAGCTGAAGTTAGCTCCGATGCATGGATCTTGGAGACCCGGAGCTACTTGAAAGACAACATCTTTCCTGAAGACGGTGCTTCCATTAACCGAATCGTCAGATTGGCTAAAAATACACGTTGGTAGAAGGGGATCTCTGCCAACGTGGTGACAACGGTGTTCTAATGCGGTGCATTGTCCAGGAAGAAGGTTATGAGCTCCTCGTGGAAATTTGCAGAGGTGAGTGTGGGAACCACGCGTCTTCCCGCATGTTGGTTGGTAAAGCCTTCCAGCATGGTTTTTAATGGCCTACAACACTACAAGACACAGTTGAGTTGGTAAAAAAGTGTGAAGCGTACCAGTTCCATGCAAAACAGATTCACACACTGGCTCAGTCGTTGCAAGTGATACCTCCTACATGGTCATTCACTGTGTGGGGGATGGACATCTTTGGACCCTTCCTAAAAGTTGTCGGGGGTTACAGGTTCCTCTACGTCACCATCCACAAGTTCACTATGTGCCCGAAAGCTACTCCAGTTGTGATGATTAACAAGCAATCTGCAATCAAGTTCTTGAAGTCCATCATCTGCAGATTTAGAGTTCTGAACAGAGTCATCAATGACAACGGAGCCCAATTCACAAGTGTAGCATTCCAAAAGTACTGCGAAGATCTCGGTATACAAGTCAGCTACGCATTAGTAGCTCACTCAGCAAGTAATGGCCAAGCTGATAGAGCAAATGCAGAGATACTAAAAGAACTCAAGACGCACACATATGAGCATGCAAAGAAACATGGAGCCAAATGGATAGAAGAGCTTTCGTACGCATTGTGGCCGAGCAGGACAACACCTAACCTGTCAACCGGAGAGACACCCTTCTTCTTGGTATACGGAGCTGAAGCAGTCCTTCCTCCAGAGATTACCATGGGGTCACTCTGGGTCCAAACCTTCATCGAAGCCACGCAGGACAAGCTCCAGCATGAAGACCTAGACCTTGTCGACTAGGGAAGGTGCCAAGTAGCTATTCGGAATGCAAGATATCGTCAGGCGCTCTGGCGCTATCATCAAAGGTTCATGCACAACCGGCAGCTTGAAAAAGACGATCTGGTGCTGCGGAGAATACTGACTCGAGAGGGGATGAACAAACTCTCCCCAAGCTGGGAAGGTCCCTTCCGAGTTATCAAAGTTTCCCACCCCAGATGTGTTCACTTAGTAATAGAGGATGGGACCCCGCTTCCCAATCCACGGAACATCAAGCACCTCCGTAAGTTTTATGCTTAGTTTCACGAAAGTGAGTCTATACTTCCACATGATGTAAATTACAGAGTCTATAGACAAAGTTGGGTAGGTCCTAGACCAAAAGCATACTTAACTTGGTCATTGTACTTTAAGTGTTGCTTACCTACCTTGGGTTAGAACAAGATGAATAGCACACTTAGCTTGGTTCCGTACTCTAAGTGTGTCCTTGTCTCCCTTGTAATTCGAACCTATAATGAATGACATTTTTGTGAGAAAACAGACTCAACGTGCATTAATTTTGTACAGGATCCTTACTTTTATATCTTTTCCTTCTTGTCTATAATGAAGTTGTGCATTTCTTTTTGAAATTTAGTCCAGGTGATTCACGTGATATATAAGTTATATTGTTGATCTTCATTCAGATCTTAGCACTGCGAAATGGTCTACTCGCCTGAAAACCAAAGCCAATGACAGGTCCGGAGTGTCCTATCAACTTAGACTGTTCAGGCACCCTAAGTACACAACTCTACCCATATCTTGGTAGGTCCCAGTAGGGCGACTCCGTAAGTCATTCGGATCTGAAGAGATTGCATTAAAAATTTTGATATCGTACTTGATCCCCGTGGATCTAGAATTCAAATAAGAATAGTAAGTCACAAATAAATTATAGACAAGAGGACGAATTTTACTGCTTTTATTATCTTCATTGCGCAGGAAAAATGTATAACACATGGCGATGGTGGACGATGCTGGAACTGCTAAGCTCCGACAACCCCCAGGGGGCCCGCTTCAACATTTTATATGTTGACAGTGGGCGCCGTTGAAGCTACGAAGCTCAGACAACTTTCAGGGGGCCTGCCGTCAACGTGAAAAGTTAATGGGAAACTAAATGAAGATGGTGGAAAAATCACCCCAAGGGGGCCTGCCGTTGATGTTTCTAATCATTTATAGTGGGAGCCGTTGGACCTACCAAGCTCCGACAACTCCTAGGGGGCCCGCCGTCGACGTTTCTAAGCGTTGGCAGTGTGTGCCGTCGGATCTACCAAGCTCCGTCAACTCCTAGGGTGACCGCCGTCGATGTTTCTAATTGTTCATAGTGGGTGTCGTCGGACCTACCAAGCTCCAACAACTTCCAAGGGGCCCGCCGTCAACATTCATAAGCGTTGATAGTGGGCGCCGTCGGACCTACCTAAGTCCGACAACTCCTAGGGGGCCCAGTGTCAATGTAAAAAGGGTCCCTGGAGATGTCGAGGTCAACTTCAAAACTCGGAGCCATCATTTTGGCTACGAGCGAGAAGTGAAGTCATCAATACATTATCAAATACTTTTGGTACATGTTCGCAATCAAATTGAGTACATCTACCGGGGGGCCAACAATATAAAAGACAATGTATTGAAGACATAAACAAAATGGAATTCATTCATTCAAAAGATTGGATTTCATTCATTCAAAACGAGGATTACAAGTTGAAGGCAAAAAAGGAAAAGTCCTAACTACGGGAGTTCCTATTGAAGAATGAGGCAACTTTTTGGGCAGCATCTCAAACGCTGGCCCTGGGGGCTTGTCCCTCCTCGGCAACAGGTCCTTCAAACATCGGAGCTAAAGACATTTGGGGGTCCCTACTTTTGAAACATGCCAGAACATATTCAGCAACGTTACGGGCTAGGGTCCTTCCTTCAGTCTCCAGTTCGTCAACGACTACGTCGCCCACGACTTCATGTTTCTTGCAGGCGAAGGTCAACGCCACCAGCGCCTTCTCCATCACTGGCTCCGGGTCAGCCAGACGTACCGGGCTGAAACCAAACGGCACCAGAGCTTCGATGGCATGCCCTAAGAAGTCCCAGACTTGCTGGGACTCAGCTGCTCTCAACCCCTTTAGGTCCTCCGTGACTTCCTGGCAGCCAAAAGTTTCGCAGAACCTTCCTTGGGGAAGCGCTCGACTTCCTTAGCATGCTACTAAATACTTTCAGCCATCCGCTTTTCCTGGTCGCTGAGCTCTTTCTCCCGGAGGTAGATACGGTTCCTCCTCTCTACCAAGTCCTTATCCTTGGCCTTTACCTTATCCTCTCCAGTGGAGATATCAGTCTCTCTTCTAGAGACGTCCTTTCCCACCTGCCAAATCCTCTCTTTTCTTGAGCGCAATACTGCTCAAATTGTTTGGCACGATCAGCCAAACTTTGCTCACCCAGTGTTAGCCTTTGGGCGAGTTCCTCATCCCTTCTTTAAGAGGTCCTCCTCTTTCTCCAGAAGCATATCCTCCCTTTCATCAATGGCTTCCCGATGCTTGAGTACCTCGTTTAACTCTTTGAGGCAATCTGAGCGAGTGTCAGCTACCTCGTTGGTCTCCCTAGCATGCTCAAAAAAATTCGAGTCTTCTTGTCAAGAGCCTTGATGGCAGCCTCCCGCTCATTCAACAAGCGGTCCAACAGTGCCAACCGAGCCTTCTCCTTGGCCACCCATTCCTTCTGGTCAGCTAGCCTTGACTACATTAGCCTCATCTCAAAGTAAAGTCTATTGTGCCAATGCCTTAATGTGTTGCTCTCTTCTTCGAGAGCCTTGCTTTCGTGGTCAAAGGAGAGCAGGACCTAGCAGAGACTTGAGCAAGCGTTGTTAATAGACAATGCCAGGGGGATCGGCTCCGGACTGACTTGAGGTGCTTCGGAGGGCTCCAATGGGTCTTTTAAAATCACAATCGGATCCCATGGCATGAGTAGGTTATTCAACAGCTCCACAACGCCGGGGCTGACTTATGGGAGCTCATCAATATTAAATGCGGTATAAGAAGGTCCTGCCACAGGAGCTTTGACATCCAGGGCTGATGAAGAAGGTCCCTCAACCTGATCTTCAATCATTGGCTCATAAGTTGAAGGACCTGCAGATGGATCCTCTGCTTGTCCCGGCTCGGACATAACCACCTCTAGGGCCGCCGCTTCTGGAGCTGACACTAAAACGGTTCCCGGAGCTTCCTCCACTTCCGGCAACAATACCAGAGCCTCCACATAAGGTTCTGGAGCTGTCGGAGCTTCCACGAAATCTTCCTCCGTGTGGTTCGGCGCTACCACAGGATCTTTGGTTGTTGGCTCAGGATTTGATTTCGTGACAGCCGGCACCGGAGCTATCGTGTCATCTGCCACCCCCATTGAGGAAGTGGCAGGAGTCGGGGTGGGAGCTTCAGGCGGTGCAGCCTCCGGAGCCGCAACAGACACCAGAGTTACAACAGGCATCGAAGCCATAGTAGGCATTGGAGCTGCAGTGCTAGTTCTCTGGAAATAGGGAGTAGGGAATTCAAGACAAAGCAATGAAAAAAATCAAAACAAATGTTAAAGAGCCGATCCTTACCTTGGAGTATTGCCGCTCCAATCGGCATGGATCTTCTTCCTCGGGCGCTGGGAGCTAGAACCCACCATTGTCGGCGAGGTGGATGCTCTAGGGCCCGAACTTGGAGTTGTGGCAGCTGCAGGCACTGCCACCACTAAGACTTCCATCAACGGAGATTGCACTCTGGGCCCAGAGACACCAACTGGCATTGGAGCGGGAGTAGACTTGTCGGAGCCAGTGCCTTCAACAAGCACGGTCACCACGGATTTAAGCCAAAGCGCAGGGGTCACTTCAGCCGGAGCTTCCCTTACTCTGCTCCCATCACTCTTTGTCAACTTCCACTTGCGGATCGGAACTTCGACGGGTGCCTTCTCCTTGCCTTTGCTGGAGGTAGACTTCTTCGGAGGGGAGAAGTGGGAGCTTTGCCTTTGCCACTGACCGGCACAAGTTTGAAGCTTTTGTGGGAGCAAGGAGCTCTGGGGATAGCAATCCCAATCTGAGGAGTGCTTTGACACTTGTCCACGAGGCCCAAGTCATCAAGAGCAGGCATCTTCTTTCGCAGCTTCTTTCTAACCTTTGGCACCATGTTTAAGGGCAGGAAATTCACAGGAGGAGTCAGATCATCAGGACGGATAACTCCGTTCTACAGCTTGTGGAGATGGATCTTCAAAGCTCCTTCATTCAAGTTGGATCCGAATCCATTCTCGATCCTGTTGTGGTTGTTCTCTCCGTCGAATGACTAGGTGGGCCACTCCCTCGTCTGTAGTGGATCCCACCTGTTTGTCAAGAAGTGACCATTAGAGGAGTCACCTCTCCCTCGACGCACTCCCTAATCCTTGTGAAGATGGGGTTGTACTCTTCTGACAATGTCTGAGCTACCTCCCAAACGTCGGTGTCAATGTTGGGAAGACTCTCGAGAAGCTCCATCCTGTCGTGGTGTTCCACCGTGATCACCACCCAATCCTTCTTCCAGCTATCCCACTTCCCAGACGGAAATGTCTTCATGTACTTGAACAGCGAGTTCTTCCACTTCAAGAAGTAGTAGAAGCCCAGGTACTCGTCGCTCTTCCCAGTTGCGTGCACCGTGAAGAAGGTCTGGAAGAGCTCGACGTTGGGCGGCACACCCACCTACATCTCGCAAAAGTGGACGAAGGTCGCAACTAGCAAGAAGGAGTGGGGGCCGAGGTGGTGAAGCTGCAGACCGTAGAAGTCGAGCAGCATCCGCAAGAAACATGAAAATGGTGGAATGAGCCCCACCATGGCATACGACAGAAAGTAAACATTCTCGTCGGGGTTCTTTTTCTTGAAATGGAACTTGCTTGTGCAGATCCTGTTGTTGAAGGAGTCACTCGACCACCCCATGTATGTGTGGACTCTCGACAAGTCTTCCTCCATCTTGATACAGCTCCGAGGAAGTCCCAACTCCATCGCCGCAAAGTGGAGCAGAGGAGGAAGAAGGATTGCAAAGGCAGAGAGCTCTAAGCGCAATGTTAGATGAAGGCGTAAAGAGTTATCTCCCTCTGTAGACTTCCCCCTTTAAGCCTCTGCAACGCTTGGCTAAAAACTACCTCAAGACCCGAATCATGGATGACCTCGCGAATGACAAGGGGGCCCGGGTCCACTTTGTTTTAGAAGTTACCCCAGGCGAACACTTGTCATGATGAGAAGTTGGAAGCCTGAGGGCGGTCGCCAAACAAGGCTACAAAGATTATGCTCGAAACCGATACATTTTTCATATTAGGAACCGGTGACCTTCAATTGCGTGTGATCTGCATGCCACGATCCCATGCGCCGAGTGAAAAAGGGCCACACGGCGGCAGCAAAACTCTTTGTCATCGCCTAAACTACCCACCATGAAACTTTGACAATGCATCGCGAGAATCGAAGATGGCCCCACCTTTGGTAGAAAAACTTTACCCAGAGGGTTTCTCTGATAGGTGGGCCCGGGGGCCACTGTCGGTACCACGCGTACCGGCCGGGTACCCTACAATACCGCAAGAAAAGCCAAAGAGTTCCCACGTCCGAGTTGAAGACTTCCGAAGGTGACACATGTTTGACAGCACTGAGCCCGCATCCCTCGTTTGAATATCTCTGATACTACCACGTGTACAATAGGACCGGACATACGTCCCTTCAAAGGGAAGCTCCGATCCCACCACGTGTCTAGCAACGCCGGACCTAACTCCCAGTAGAGGGAAGCTCTGGTGCTGCCACATGTCGAGTGGCCCCGGACCTACCTTCCCTCAGAGGGAAGCTCCAGAGCTGCCACATGTTTTACCTCCGGACCTAAGCTTGCAACGAATACAGGATCTCCAACAGCACCAACATTCAAGAGGCTATTAAAACAGCCATTAAAAGACCTGATTAACATGTCATTAATTCAACATTAATGACACACGATCAGAGGACCTTTAGTACCGGTAACACCGCCTTTAAGGCGCGTTATCGCACTGTCAATCATACTTAATACATGTAGATCATTTACTAGGTAATTGAATACCGCTGGGGCCACTTGTCGGGCCAGACAATCCCTGACAATCCCTGTAACGGTCATCCCTTAGCATATAAAAGGGATGAGCCGCACGGTACAAACCAAGTTGAACCAAGGCCAACTAAGCCAAGGCAAGCTCACACGCATACTACTACTACATAAACTCATCAACAACCACCCCGTGGAGTAGGGTATTACGCTCAGGTGGCCCAAACCACATAAAAATCCTCTGTTTTACCATCTCGTTCATAATCTTTCGCGTGCCCCAACCAAATATGAACCTCCGCGGACTAAGCTTTAGTAGTATGGGGTTAAGTGTCCTAGTCCACACTTCAACAGTCACGCATGTAGAGTATTCATTCATCATAGACCTAATGCACATATCAAGTCTATTCAATGAAGTGTATACAGCAAAACTTTATAAAATCTGTTAAATGCAAACCAGAGCTTGCCTTAGGTTGTGACTAGATAAATGTCAACTGTTAGTGCTTGATCATCCGGATGTAGCTTCACGTTGTTTTCCTCCTTTTCTTGGCTTTAATAATGCTTGGGCAAATCTTGCTCGCAGCGGCGTCCTTCTTGCGCCTCCTCCTACAAGTTGTACTCCTCATCAATTTCTAGTGGTTGAATGCCTTTTGTCCCATTCATCACTATCGTTATGACCATGCACATAACATAAATGCAATTAGTAACATACTAACTGAATCCAAACTCAAGAATGATGAAGACTAAATGGTGTGGCATTTGTGGACTTGATTGGGTACGGATACAAAGACAGATCAATGTGGAGTAGAGAAGGATCAAGATGTGAAATTAAACATGCAAAGAGAAGATCGCAACACAGGAAATTCAGAAATGAAGTTACATAACCCAGGAATGAATAAATCTAGATAGGAGTGAGAAGCCTGCTGCCGTAATGTACAGGAACAGGAAGAAATGAAAGTGAAAACTTAGAAGAATGTTGACATGAAGTGAAACAGACATTATTTCGGACACTAGGGAAATCGTCATATAAAAACTTGGGTTAAGAAGGTTCGACTGGTGCTGTAGATTTTACAGAGGCTTCCTAGGGTCATGGAGGATCAACTCTTAAAGTTTCAGCTTGAGAAATGATAGATTGTGGTCTCTAAAATTTCTACAGTTCTTAAGTTTCTCTGAATTATTATGGTAAATCAGGCACTTTGTCATGCCTCAGAGTAGGTTTCCTGCATATTGTCACTTATATGGGGTCCAATAAAATTTGTTTGGGAATTTTTGGAGGTCTCTACAATTAAATATGATTTTCGAAAGGTTTGACTATTTTCTGTTGTAAGACCTATGTGTGTTGAATACATTGGCTTTGACAATAAAAGTTTTGAACGTTGTCATAACATCTTTTTAGCAAGGTCCGACTCTAGCTCCGAGCTTCTGTAAGGTCCGACAATAGGTCCGACTTTCTTTGTCTAGGTACGACATGTTTTTGGGTAGCTCCGGTGAGCTTTGTCTTTAGCTCTTGCATGTCTTTTATAGCTCCGGCATGTCTTTGTTAAGCTCCGATATGTTTTGCTAGGTCTGACTTATGTTGGTTAGCTCCAACATGTTTTTCTAGCTCCAACTTTTGGGTTGACTAGTTCCGACTAGCTTTGGTTAGCTCCGGCGCTAGGTCCGACTAGCTTTGGTTAGCTCCGGTGCTAGGTCCAACTAGCTTTGGTTAGCTCCGGCGCTGGGTCCGACTAGCTTTGATAAGCTCCAGTTCAAGGCCCGGTTAGCTTTGGCAAGGTTTGGAGCTTGATCGCAGTAGCTCTGCTTTTATCTTGCAATGATTCGTACTTGCTTTACATTGATGAATAGATTGCTTAGTATTCATTTGCTAAGTTTTTAGTGCATTTTGGTTGATATGGGTGATATCATTTTGCTATGGTTTGCAACATGCTTATGTGAAGTGCTCACGTAAGATGTTGTAGTTTCGGAACTGACGAGAGTCATGTCAAAGACTTGTGCTCGAAAGAATTGGTTGTTTGTTCATGTGCAGGTGTTGCTTGAGTTCAAGACATGGCTGGTGACGGGATCCATTGACCTAGTCTTAAGGAGAAGATGAGGTTCAACAACAAAGTTCGGGAGGAATTGTGGCTGAGTTGATCGGAAGGTTGCGCAACATGTTTGAATCAAGAACGATGCATATGAAGGTATCGTGGACGTTGTTGGAAGATGTTTGCACGTATGCAAGGAGTGCATGGACGTGGCTACATGGTTCCAAGATGTGATGAAGAGATCTGTACATAAAGAATTGGTCGGAAAGGTCCAACCGACTAGGTTATGGACTCAGGCTGCGGCTGAGTCGTGTTTGACTCAAATATGAAATGATTTGAGTTGGTTATGATAGGCTTTCGTGTGGGTCACGAATTTTAGTTGTTTTAGGAATGTGAGATACGTTCCTAAGGTGTTTGGAAGTCTTAAGATTGCTTCTATCTGCGTATAGAAGAGTCCTAAGCAGTTATGGAAAGTTTCGATTCGTGATTTGAGTAGGATTAGAGTCCTAGTTGAGATTGGGTTGGCCTAAGGGCTGGTTATATAAGCAAGGGAGGCCAGAGCTCGTGCGTGACGACTTTGGGGCTGTTCCTATTGTGTTCTATTGAATAAAATTCATAGTTAAAAGGAACTTTTGTGCCTTGTTCGTCCGACTTGTTCCAGACATGTTTTTCTCATCGAGTTTTCTGCACAGCACTAGCTTTCTTTGGTGGTTTTATCATAAATCGAGTTTTACAGATCCAATTGATGTGATTCTTTTTGGGTTGTCTTCAAAACTTGATTATCTATCATCTGTAAAAATTTCACGGTCATTGCATTTGTGGTTTCAGATCTACAAGAGTTTCTTTGCAGCATTCCAGAACTGTTTTTTCTCGGGTAGGACAGGTTGACCTTTGTTAGATCTCTCAATCGTAACATGAGTTTCTCTTGACGGATTTGAGTGATTCTTCTTGTATTGTCTTCGTGACTTGATTCTCTCTCATATCTATCACTTTTGTCATGGTAGAACACGTTTACATTAGTTTCACACACGAAATCTTTAACATATCGTTTTTCTACCGAAGGGGTTAGGATTTAATTGTTTCTGCTGCGTAAGATTTTTTAATCTACCATTCACCCCCCCTCTGGTAGCTTTTCACGTGCTCTTCGATCCTACAATTGGTATCAGAGTCACGGTGCTCTAATCTCTGTGATTTGCACGTGTTTTTGACTAATAATCATGGAGAAATACTCTGCAAAACCTTGTGTGTTTAGTGGTATTGATTTTCAGGTTTGGAAGGCACGTATGGAAGCCTTCATCCAGGCTCATGGCTTCACAATATGGGAGAAGGTATACAAGCCTTACGAAGTGCCATCAAATGATCAAGTTACAGCTACAAATCTGAGAGATGTCGACAACAACAACAAGGCTCGGAACTTGATCATACAAGGATTAACTCAAAGCGACTTCGACCGTGTTGCACAGCTCCGATTTGCATACGATGTGTGGAAAGCACTTTGTGACTACCACTAAGGATCCAACACGATCAAGGAGATAAGGCAAGACATGTTCAATAAAGAGTACATGCGCTTCGAGATGCAACCCGGTGAGTCTATTGATGACCTTTTTGCTCGCTTTAATAAAATTCTCAGCAACTTGCGTAGTGTCAATGTTAATTTTTCAGATGCTGAGAATGCTAGGCAATTGTTAAGTACATTAGATATGTCAATTTGGGAGATGAAAGTCACATCTATTCGTGAATCTACTGTCATGAGTACACTTACTTTAGATGTGCTATATTCCAAGTTAAAAACTCATGAAATTGACATAATATCATGTAAGAACCCCAACAATCTTCATCTTGTGGTACACTTGCTTTGTTGTCATCTCTAACCCTTGAACAGATTGAGGAGTTTCCAGAGGAGGAGCTAGTACTTCTCTCTACTAGGTTCTCAAAAGCATTGCAAAATATGAGAACTAGAAGGAGAGGAAGCTCCAGACCTCAACGATGTTTCGAATATGGTAAGACAGGACATTTTCGTTCAGATTGCCCTAACCTTTCAGGTCCTACTTCCCAGGATGAAAAGCAAACAAGGACAAAGCACTCCTCTACAAAAGATACGAAGAAAAAGAAGGGTCTTACAGGACATCGATTGGTGAGCAGTTTTATCTCCGCACTTCAAGAACTTCGCTCAAGAGATGTGGACATTGGAAGTGACGAAGATGAAGATGATTTGGCAAACTTGTGCTTCATGACCGGCAAGTCAAGATCACGTATGGAGGAGGCTGAACACAACAGCGATAATGAAGAGGTATGTCCTACTTACGAAGAAATGTGTGATGCTATTTCTCGTGCCACTATTATAGTTAAGAAAAAGGACAAAAATCTTAGGGATAGTGTTGCTAAAATTGAACCACTAGAATCTGAAATCAACTGTTTAAAAACTTTGATTCCTAGTGATGATGCATGTCCCTCATGTGATTTAATATATGAACAATTGTCCACATTAAGAAGTGTGCACACCTCCACACTTGATAAAATTGAGTTAGAAATTGAAAAGAATAGATGCACTTAATGATAAAAACTTGAAAGATGCTAGCTGTTCTACATTTGATTTGCATTGTTCTACTTGTGATGATCTTGATAAGAAACTTCAAGATGCTATGAATGAAATTTCTATATTGAACAATTCTTTATGTTCTCATGAAGTTATTGTTCCAATTGCAAATTAAAAGGAAAAACTTCATGTGGAAATTGCCTTGATCTGTCCAATAAACTTGATAACATGCATAGGACATTAGATCGGTTTTGTAATGGGAATGAGAACCTAAACTTGCTGTTGAATTCCTCCAAGTCTTGCAATGATGAACTGGTTTAGGTTTTGATTCTCATGCTCATGCTAGGGCACATCCACCTAAAATTGTAAGAACATTAGGAAGTCGTTTGATTCAAACAGTTCCTTACCAAAAAGAAGTGGTTTCAAATCTGCAGGAGTATTGTCTCATTCGGTGTCAAATAAAAATGTTGTTTGCTCATCTAGACATGAACACAAAGTTAAATTTCATTGTACCTACTGTGGTAGAGAGGGTCATGTCATAGATTTTTTGTTATAGACTAGCTAAACAACAGGAAAAACAAAGAATGATTGCTACATCTCATAACTTTCATGCAAAATTTGCTGCACATGTTAAACCGAATGATAGGAACATGCAATCTGTTGTAATGAGTCGAAAACATGCAAAGTTTGCTCCCAAACCTACCGTGTTTCGTGCTACACATGTAACATCTGATAAGTCAGTAGTTGGGTACAAAAATCCTCAAACTTTGGCTCATAAACCTGTTGTTTCTCCTCCCTCCCTTTTGTGTCACGTGTAGAGAATGTTACTTTTGCCAATAATTCTTCAACTCCTATAATTGCCAAGGGTTCGGTTAGAGTAAATGATCAATAAACTTTGAAGGATGTGGCACTTGTTAAAAATTTGAAATACAACTTGCTTTCTTTTTCACAACTGCTAGATGAAAATCTGGGAATTATATTCACTGAAAATTGCTGCAAAGTTGTAAATTCAAATAGTGATCTTATTTTTAACATGTCTCGGTCTGGAAGAGTTTTTGAAGCTGATTTTGATATGTCTTCTTCTAAGCATGGGTGTCTAGTTGCTAATGATTCAAAGAACTTATATTTTTGGCATCGTAGACTTGGTCATGTAGGCTTTGATTATCTAACGTGTGTTAGTGCTCTTGATCGCATACGTGGGCTGCCTAAGCTTAAAGGGGGCAAAGAAATTGTGTGCTCTTCTTGTAGACATGCTAAGATGGTTGCAGGTTCACATACTCCTCTCACAATGATCATGACAACTGAACCGGGTCAACTTTTGCACCTTGACACCGTAGGACCTTCACGGGTTCAATCCTTTGGAGGTAAATGGTATGTTCTTGTGACTGTTGATGATTATTCTAGATACTCTTGGGTTTACTTTATGGCATCTAAGAATGAAGCTTTTAGTCACTTTAGAACTTTATTTCTTAGATTATCAATTGATCACCCAGGATCTTTAAAAGCAATTAGAAGTGATAACGGAACCAAATTTAAAAATAAATCTTTTGATCACTTTTGTGCTGAAAATGGAATAGATCATCAATTTTCTTCATCATATGTACCTCAACAAAAAGGTGTTGTAGAAAGAAAGAACTGAACCTTAGTTGATATGGCTAGGACTATGCTTGATGAATATCAAACTCCTAGGAAATTTTGGGCTAATGCGATTGCAACTACTTGTTATGTCTCAAATCATGTTTTCTTGCGCGCTAAGCTAGGTAAAACACCATATGAGCTCCGGTTTGGATATAGGCCTAGTGTTACACACTTTCAGGTCTTTGGTTGCAAATTCTTTATTAAGAAACATGGTAATCTTGATAAATTTGAACCTAGATGTGTTGATAGCATGTTTCTTGGTTATCCATCTCATACTAGAGGCTACCTTGTGCTTTTACTTGACACTAACAAAATTGTGGAGACTTGTGAGGTGTCTTTTGATGAAGCTAGCACAGGTACTAGCTGAAACATTGCAGGTCCGGATCCATATCCGCAGGGGGAGATCATTTTCGTTGAAGGTGAGGAAGAGGTGATGCTGCTGCCCGAAAATTCAGCAGCTAATGACATTGTTCCAGCTCCTGATTTTGATTCACAGCCAGCACCGACGACCACCATTGCTGGTCCAGATCCATCTCAAGTCACAAGCTCATCAATTTGTGATGAACATGAAGAAGAAGAAGCTTGTGAAGTGTCCACTCCCCTTCGCGTTCTCAAAAGTCATCCTCCACAACAAATTATTGGAAGCTTGCACGAATGAGTCACAAGGTCCAGGTTTTGCGATCCAAACTCTCATGCTCATTCTGCTTTTGTTGCTTCTTTTGAACCCAAAGATATATCACACGCACTCACTAATGAATCTTGGATTATTGCCACGCAAGAAGAGTTAGAAAATTTTGAAAGAAATAATGTTTGGAAACTTGTACCTCCACCTCAAGGTCACACTTTAATTGGAACTAAATGGGTGTTTAAAAAAACAAAGTGAGGATGGGGTTGTGGTTTGGAATAAGGCTAGGTTGGTTGCTCAAGGTTCACTGAAGTTGAAGGTCTAGATTTTGATGAAACTTTTGCTCCTGTTGCTATATTAGAAGTCATAAGAATTTTGTTAGCTTTTATTGCATCTCAAGATTTTAAGATTTATCAAATGGATGTTAAAAGTGCTTTTCTTAATGGCTACATAGATGAGGAGGTTTATGTCAAACAACCACCAGGTTTTGAAAATCCAGATTTTCCTAATCATGTTTACAAACTGTCCAAAGCCTTGTACTGTCTCAAACAAGCCCCTAGAGCATGGTATGATAGGTTAAAAACATTCTTACTTGAAAAGGGGTTTACCATGGGCAAGGTTGACAAAACTCTTTTTGTGCTTAAGCATGCCAATGACTCATTATTCGTTCAAGTGTATGCGGATGATATTATCTTTGGTTGTGCTTCTCATGATCTTGTGTCCAAGTTTTCAGCTATGATGAGTTTAGAATTTGAGATGAGTATGATGGGAGAACTCACGTACTTTTTGGGGCTGCAAATCAAGCAAACCAAGGAGGGTACCTTGTGCATCAAATGAAGTATACAAAAGACCTCCTAAGGCGCTTCAACATGAACAAAAGCAAGCCTCTTCGGACATCAATCGGAACAGCAACAACACTTGAACTCGATGAACATGGTGAACCCGTGGATCAAAAAAATATAGAAGCAAGATCGGATCACTTTTGTACCTCACGACATTAAGACTGGACATACAATTCAGCGTATGTCTTTGTGCACGGTTTCAAGCCTCCCCACGTGCTTCACATCGTCAAGCCGTCAAAAGTATTCTCAGGTACTAACATGGAACTCAATAATTTGGCATTTTTCTTCCTTCTTCCTAAACCGTTACTTTGAAAACTTTTTCCGATGCTGATTTTAGAGGTTATAGGATTGATAGGAAAAGTACTTTCGGTGCTTGTCATTTTCTTGGCAATTCACTAGTTGCTTGGTCCTCTAGAAAACAAAACTCAGTTACACAATCCACAGCCGAATCTGAATATGTAGCTGCCGCTAGTGCTTGCTCACAAATTATTTGGATTGTTCAAACACATAAGGACTATGGGCTTGATCTAGATAGTGTTCCACTGTTTTGTGATAACACTAGTGCCATTTGCATTGCTAAAAACCCCGTGCAACATTCTAGAACTAAGCACATTGACATTAGGTATCACTTTCTCTGTGATAATGTTGAAAAAGAAAACATTGTGCTTCACCATGTAGATACCGAACAACAATTGGCTAATATTTTTACAAAACCTTTGGATTTCACTCGTTTTTGTTTTATTCATAGTGAAATAGGGGTTATGCATCCTCATGTCTTACATTGAAAGGGAGTTTTGAAACTTGAGAAGTCTATGTGTGAATCTGAAATTAAAATAATATGAGCATAGTATTCCATACATATATGACATTGTAGTTCCTTTTACATGCTGAAAGATCTTACTACATTACTCGTGTTATACATTTTGTAGTTTTTGCCATGTCTAGTAAATGGAATAATTACTTACACTAAATCTGGTCATGGTCGAACATTCTTGCTGTTTTGAACTTGTTGCATGCTCACAAGTGCTTTTAATCGTAAAGAATTAATCAAGTAATCAACTCACATGTTGAGTTTTTATGAACACATATAAGTTGAGAAAAGATCAAGAGAATATGTAGCATCACAATTCTTCTTTTGAGATAGCTTATCATTGCACTTAGATATGAACCTGGAAGAAGTTGTTTATGACTAAAACCATGTCTTTAAGCTTCTGATTGTCAAATGACATAGGTTTGGCTTGGTTGGTTAGAATAAGACAAATGCACATATAATCTATTGCAAATATCATATGATCTAAATTTGTGCTTTGAAAATTAATAAAATGCAGCAAAAAGTATCATGCTTTCATGTATTGAAATAGTTAAGTTTGTGAGATCATGACTTGCTTAAATTGAAAATTACATTTGATCTATAACATTGCTTACAATACTTTATGTATCTCATTGATGTGATAGTGTAAGTTACTTGATAGTATGACTTGGATGAGTTTTGTTTTATATGTATACGTTATAATATGCTCATAACAATTACAATTTCTCTTTTGCACCGAGCTGAATACATTATCAAAGGGGGAGAGATAATAGATAATATGTGAATTTTTAAAGATAAGTATGCAAGGGGGAGAAATTGATACACATTGCACATATTCACAATTGTTTTGGCACGTTTCTTCTCAGGGGGAGAATTTGTTTTTCTTCTCATTTTATTTCTATTTTACAAAGGGGGATAAATTGATTTCAAAACTTTTAATGAGAATAAACCAATGTTCGGATTTTAGATGGTGTTTCCAATGCATTCATCAAGGGGGAGATTGTAAGACCTATGTGTGCTGAATACATTGGCTTTGACAATAAAAGTTTTGAACCCTGCCATAACATCTTTTTAGCAAGGTCCGACTCTAGCTCCGAGCTTCTGCAAGGTCCGGCAATAGGTCCGACTTTCTTTGTCTAGATCTGACAGGTTTTTGGGTAGCTCCGGTGAGCTTTGTCTTTAGCTCCGGCATGTCTTTGATAGCTCCAGCATGTCTTTGTTAAGTTATGATATGTTTTGCTAGGTCCGACTTATGTTGTTTAACTCCAACTTGTTTTTCTAGTCCTGACTTTTGGGTTGACTAGTTCCGACTAGCTTTGGTTAGCTCCGGCGATAGGCCCGACTAGCTTTGGTTAGCTCCGGCGCTAGGTCCGACTAGCTTTGATAAGCTCCAGTACAAGGCCCGATTAGCTTTTGCAAGGTTCAGAGCTTGATTGCAGTAGTTCTGCTTTTATCTTGCAATGATTTGTACTTGCTTTACATTGATGGATAGATTGTTTAGTATTCATTTGCTATGTCTTTAGTGCGTTTTGGTTGAGATGGGTGATATCATTTTGCTATGGTTTGCAACATGCTTATGTGAAATGCTCACGTAAGATGTTGTAGTTTCGGAACTAACAAGAGTCAAGTCAAGGACTTGTGCTCGAAAGAATTGGTTGTTTGTTCATGTGCAAGTGTTGCTTGAGTTCAAGACATGGATGGTGATGAGATCCATTGAACTAGTCTTAGACAGAAGATGAGGTTCAACAATCAAGTTCGAGAGGAATTGTGGTTGAGTTGATCGGGAGGTTCCGCAACATGTTTGAATCAAGAACAATGCATATGAAGGTATCATGGACGTTGTTGGAAGATGTTTGCACGTATGCAAGGAGTGTATGGACGTGGCTACATGGTTCCAAGACTTGATGAAGAGATGTGGACGTAAATAATTGGTCGGAAAGGTCCAACCGACCAGGTTATGGACTCAAGCTGCGACTGAGTCGTGTTTGACTCAAATATGGAAATATTTGAGTTGGTTATGATAGGATTTCGTGTGGGTTACGAATTTGAGTTGTTTTAGGAATGTGGGATGCGTTCCTAAAGTGTTTGGAAGTCTTAAGATTGCTTCTATCTACATATAGAAGAGTCCTAAGCAGTTATGGAAAGTTTTGATTCGTGATTTGAGTAGGATTAGAGTCCTAGTTGAGATTTGAGTAGGATTAGAGTCCTAGTTGAGATTGGGTTGGCAAGGGAGGCCGGAGCTCGTGGGTGACGACTTTGGGGCTGTTTCTCTTATATTCTATTGAATAAAATTCGTAGTTGAAAGGAACTTTTGTACCTTGTTCGTCCAACTTGTTCCAGACAAGTTTTTCTCGTCTAGTTTTCTGCACAGCACTAGCTTTCTTGAGTGGTTTTATCATAAATCGAGTTTTACAGATTCAACTGACATGATTCTTTTTGGGTTGTCTTCACAACTTGATTATGTATCATATATCAAAATTTCAATGTCATTGGATTTGTGGTTTCAGATCTACACGAGTTTTTTTGCAGCGTTCCAGAACTGTTTTTTCTCGGGTAAGACATATTAATCTTTGTTCGATCTTTTAATCGTAACATGAGTTTCTCTCGATGGATTTGAGTGATTCTTGTTGTGTTGTCTTTGTGACTTGATTCTCTCTGATATATATCACTTTTGTCACGGTAAAATACGTTTACATTAGTGTCACACACGAATTCTTTAACGGATCATTTTTCTGCTGAAGGGGTTAGGATTTAATTGTTTCCGCTGCATAAGATTTTTTAATCTACCATTCACCCCCTCCGGTACCTTTTCACGTGCTCTTCGATCCTACATCTGCAATTTATTTTCTAATGAAAAGTCCAACTAGGCTGACGGGCGGGCCACTGGGTTTAAACCCACCAATCACACGGCAGGACACACAGGTACCACACAATTATCTCGCATAGCCACTGTAGATTTAATTGGCACAGCAGATCCGAAAGGAAGGGGCTTAGGCACTGATGAGCGGGGTACACAGGGACATCTTCTATCTCTGGACAGAGCATACGGGCGGCAGGCCGGTGGCAAATCGTAGGCTTTCCCCTGCGGACAGGCAACAGAAGAAGGTGGTATTCAGCGAAACAGGACGCCCACACCCCGGAACACACCTAGGGCAACTCCGTTACGCGGGGAAAAAGCCGGAATCCAGCTGACCACGGCGGTGGCGGCGGCGGCCTTGACGGCAAGTTGGGAGGGCACGGAATTGGGCGCTATCAGCTCGGATTTTTAACCCTACATCATGCTGGTGCAATGAAGAATCTTAATCGATACTCAATCGACCGAAAAACAACCATAGCAAGGAGCTCGACGGCCACCTAGGTTTTCAATATTGGCGGTGGGGAAAAACTAAAATCCGGCGATGGACGGCTAGGGGCCACAACCGACGAGCGAGGACACTAAGAGGAGTATTAGGCGTATCTTTATGTCTGCTCAGCAGGTTGGGAGGACCTTCGTAGAAGCCGGGTGATGTTGAGGCATGACGGTGAAGCAACCGAAGGGGAAGAAATCAATTTCCACCGTGGCAGTTAGGGGAAAGGCGACGTATGGCCGGGCGCCACTTCCAGGAGGACGAGGGCGGGCACCTTGGCGATGCTGTTGCACACTTGGCCGAGCCGGCAAAGCAGAAGAAGAATCACGTCAACGTTCAATCGATGGGCGGCAGCAAAACAGATGGTGAGCTCCTCTGCTCTGAAGGGAAGGCGCAGCAACAAGCTGGGCACGTTGGTGAGGACGGAGACTTGCGCATAGCCTCGAGCAGGATTGGAACAGCAGGGGAAACAGCGCTGCGCGGGAGTGCAGCAGCATGCAGAAAATGGCGAGATGCTGCTCTGTGGTCGTGCGTGAGCCAACAGAGAGCGAGGGAGACCAACGTGAGTGAGCTGTGGCCGTGCGTGAGCCAACAGAGAGCGAGGGAGACCAACGTGAGTGAGGCAGAGAACCATAAGGGTGGCCCCGGGTTTGCTTACGGCTACGTTGGTTGCTGGGGAGGTGGCGCATGCAAATCCAGTGCGTGGCGCCCGGTGAGCATTTGACAATAAGAGAGAAACAGAGTGAGTCGGTAAGGTTGCTTGTGTAGCTGACTGGTGGGGTCCACCCTCCCCCTTTGGCTCTTTTCTTCAAAATCATTTTCAGCAAATAAAGGTGCTCTAAAATTCTTAAATTTTAACTGGTTGGCTAAGTAAAATACCGAGAATCTATTTTTGAATTCCAAACTATGAATTGATATTGAGTTTGAAAGTCAATTTTCGAATTTGGATTTAATATTTTGTGACCCATTTAATTTGAAACAAGAAAATGTGAAAAAAATCCTAACCCTTGACGAGGCTGCTATTTAAAATATGAGAAACACATTGTGAACTCATATTTAGATTTTTAATTAAATCTAATGTGGAAATGAGACTTTGAGTTAAAATACGCACCATTGTTAGGGTTTTATTTTTATTTCCCTCTCAAGACTTGTTTGCATAAAATAATAACTTAGCTCTGAAATTAATGGGATTTGGCAAGTATACACATTGTAATATAAGGAATACATTGGTTAACTCCCATTAGCCATTTGACCTAAGTTGAATATGACTTATGATTTGAAATTTTTTTGAACCTCTGTTTTTCGGGTTTTTTTAAAATCATTCTCATCATTGCATAATTTTCCATTTGTTTTCTTCCTTAATTTAATTTCTTTTAGCTGTGGTGAACGCAATGGATTTTCAAGGCTTTACACCTTCATACGGACTAGTCCTGTTTTTATGGTTTCAACACGTATTCCTATTTTCTTCCACAATGTGTTATTAGGTGATTGACATATTTAGGCCCTAGAACGTCGTTCCCCACCTCCAAAGGAGCCCAAGTGGGACCCCAACAAAGCCCCTACCCGCCCCCACCCCCCCCCCCCCCTATATAAACAACCCAAAGCCGTCCTCTCACCCCTGCCCACGTGAAAAAACCCCACCGCCCTGCTATCTCATCGTGAGCTGCCGTTCTTGAGAGAGGAAGCTCTCTCCGCAAGGAAGGGAGGAGAAGAAATAGAAGAAAGAGGAGGAGAAGGAAGGAGGATTGAGCAAGATTGTTGCCGCTGCTTCGATCTTCTTCATCGACTTTTTGTCATCAATTTTCTTCTTCTACGCCTTGCCGCCGATTCGTCATCAACAGATCTAGATGTCAAGTTTCGCACATTACGCCCAATCTTTGACAGTTGGACCATTACATTCATGATAACTACCATAGATCCAACCATTGTTCATTAGTCGTCCGACTAATTGCAATTAGTCGCAATTAGTCAGGCTAATCGGTATCTGCATCACGGTTAGACCAAACGACTCGATCAGAGCGATCAGAATATTAGTCGTCCGATTAGCGATTAGGAAACTCTAGACGATCAGCTCGAGGAAAATAGAACTGTGGCCCTTTAGGGTTATACAGCAGTGGCCCATTAGGGTTATGAACCCACTCTTTCTGCCCCCTATCGCGCGTCGGCGTACCACGTTCGCCTTCCCCGACACTGAGAACGCAAGCCGCCCCCGCCGCCATCTGATCCGACTCCGGAGCCTCCTGAGTAAGCCGCCGCCCGGAGCTCCCCTAAACAGCACTTGTTCCCCTTTTCGCGCGGCTTATTAGGTTATCCCGACTCGTCCCTCTCGGTCACTCCCGTCCCGTTCGCCCCCGATCGAAGTTGAGGAACAGGCACCTGGCGGCCACCACTCCCGTCGGCTCCTCCCAGCCCCTTCTCTGTTGAATCTGCCTGCAGCTCGTGCCCGCCGGCCGCTGCGCGTCCCTGTGGAGTCATCCCCGCCCTCGTCCAGTCCTCTTCCTCAGCGGCTAGCTAGCGCGCGGCAGACTCGCGTCTCCGGGTTCGGAATGAGTTCATCCTCTGAATATGGTAAGGATGTTGCCCCTCCTCTGTTTTTTGCAACAAAGTTCATGTGCTGGTACTGGTAGTTGATGTTTTTTGAAATAAAGTTCATGTCGCCCCTCCTCTGTTGATGGCAGACATGCTGATTTCGGCCCTCTAATTTTACAACACAGTATTGCATGCTGATTTACTAGATGATGAATTGATTTGTGTTGCAACACATTACAGTCATGAAAGTATTGCATTGTGTTGTGTTAATGGCTCATGGCAGTCATGTTAGTGCTTTGCTTTATGTTGAATGTTGATGGAACTAGGCTGCAATTCTGCAAACAGATAGATGATGCAACTTTGTGTAGTGTACTCGTGTTCATTACTTCTGTTAATTTACTTAACTAGGCTTCTATGTAGTGTTCATGGCGTCTGTGTAGTGTCACTTTGATGTTACTTGTCTTGCTACTTTGCTAAGTCAGTAATGTCACTTTGTATGTCAATTTATGTTATGCAAAATTTATATTTGTGTATGTAATATGTATATATATGTTAACATATATATATATATAGTGTCGACTAGAAATGTCGTCCAAAATATCCAGGACGACTAGGGTGTCGACTAGAATCGACTAATCACCCTAGTGGACAACTTATCGATCTAGTCGCCCTAGTCAGCCCTTAGGCGACTAGGCTCGACTAGACGACTAATGAACCTTGGATCCAACTTTTCACGTCAATTTTAACCCCACACTCGATTCAAACCATGCCCTAATTGGGAAGTTCGCAAAACTCTGGACCATAGCAGACTTATCCGGTCCAGAGCGAACATGTCCGGCCCCAGTGCAGACTAGCCCGACCTCTGAATTCCAGAAATTCCTGAAACATCTCCAATTTTCCCGGAAATGACTCGAAACTTACTCGAACACATAAAACTTAATTGTGACTAGTTAGTAAGCAATAGTAGTAACTTAATAACGTATAGTACCTCATAATTGCATCATTCATGGATATCATGGCATATTGTGCAATATATGAGCATTTACTGATTGTAATACTTGTTTCACATGTTTGTCATGCGGAATAGAAGGAAACGCTCTAGAAGGTGCTTACAAGGACCTTCAGCACCAAAACTTTGAAGATCTCGATCCACACCAACCACCGGAGCAAGGCAAGTGTCCTTGAACATTTTGATCCTGTTTTGAAATGTTTTGTTGCAAAATTGCATGCTTGTGTCAATTTTATGGGAAAACCCATGATATGTGTTTACTAGACTTGTATGTCCTGCCTTGTCACTCGGGATGTAATGTTGAGAGTCGGGAAGGGTATTTTACACTTTTGCTCCGTTTTACTTAATTAGGATTGGGGTTAACCAAATGACTTAATTATGAACTGAAGAACATGTGAACTATGTGAATTGATGATAATGACCCTTTAGCCACATAGAACCTAAGGATCTAAGCAAGTGGGTTATGTGGAATGGTTTGGATGATTTGGTAGTTTTGCATGATTTAGATCTAAGGACCAGTCTGCGGAGCAACCACCTAGGATTATAGTGCCACCACAAGGCCAAGTATGGATGCGGCTTAGCCAATTAATTAGTGTATTGCCAGCATCGTTCAGATCATATTGAAGGCTCAGGGAATAGGAGTCAGTTGGGTTTACAATAGTGGCAGGACTGTCCTAGGATCGAAATGGCACAAGAGTGGGCCCTTCAATGGATGTGCTAAGTTGTGAGACATCACCTCCAGTGAAACCGTAGTGCTTCTGCACATGCTAGTAGTCACTTTATAAAGGCTATTTTGTGATCTCTTGGCCACACACAACGGAAGTGTGAGACGACATAATTGAGACTTAGTCACCAAAAGGTGATAAAATCACGAACTTGTGGGTAAAGTGGTACAACCTCTACAGAGTGTAAAACTATCATGATAGCCGTACTCCCGGTTATGTGCGACCTAGACCTTCACATGATCAGAGTATGGACTTGAGTATTGAATAATGGTTGGAATTGGAAATGAAATTGGGATTGAGATATGGGTTTGGTTATAAAGAGTTGGGTATGAATGCTTATGGATAATTATTGATGACTATGGTTAATCATGTCATATTTATGGTATTGTATATGGTACTGATGGTATTTCGGTTATTATGGGATTTGACCTCACATAGTAATCATAAGTCACATTTCCTTTTTTTTATGAATGAATTGTACTTTTTTGCAATAAACCATTTTGTCGACCTTGTTTAAGCTACATGTCTTATTTTCGCACACTTGCTGAGTACGACATGTGCTCACTCTTTCTATTCCCACATTAATTTAGCAACATGCGATAATTTGAAGTATTCGAAGGATTATGAGGAGTACTAAGCGTGCGTGTTACCGTCAAATGCCAGTGAAGCCAGAGTTTACTAGTGCTTAGTTTTTCCACTGCAGTATAATTAGAACTTGTATTCGAGACTATTTGGATATTGTAATAACATACTATTTATTATGCAAAACATGGTTATTATCAGAGTATCATTTGTTATGTGCTCGTGTATGTGTGTTGAACATTCTGGGTACACATATGTGTCACACTTGGTTCATTCTCGGAACTAGGTGTCACAAATTGGTATCAGAGCCATGTTTGATAGTAGGACGCAAGCCTAGGTAGAATGGACAACACAAACCACATAGGACTTCTTTCCTTTCAAAGTTTACCTGTTTTGCACTATTTTGCCTTCTACTAAATTTATTTTGTTGGAAAATGTCTAGTTTTGCTGCTACTGCAATTTTTTTTGTCTCTTTTCCATCTTTTTTTAGCTATTGCACATCCTCTTACCTTGTTTTATAACTTCTGCATTTTTAGAATTGCATTTACACTTTCCTCTAATGTTCTCATGTTTTCTCCATAGATGACTCACACTAAAATGACAGCGAGCAAGAAAGCTCGTATGCTACTTCTTGGAAGCAGGCTTATGACTTACGAGGAACCGAGGGAACCAGTCCGAGAAGAGAAGAATTGAGCTCCCCTGCAAAAGAAGTTGAGCATGAGCACTCCATCACAACGGAGGAAGATCCTAAATAGGTGGAGTTCTATGGTGATGACGAAGATGAAGATGAGACACGTGAGGAAGATGAAGATGAATCACATGAGGAGGAGGAACCCCAAGAAGACGAGCCCTCAATTCAAAAGGGTGAACCTGCAGCACAGGAGAATGTAACCGCTATCCAGGAAAATACAGCCGCGCCGATTCAAGCGAGAAAGGAGGATAATGGTGAAATTTTCCATTTTGCTCAAGAATACTGTCGGAGTCTGGTTCTGGCAATTCTCCCGGTATTACCGTTGGCAGCCCGTGGAGTTTGTAGTTTGGTAGTGGGCGCGCAGAGATTCAGAACACGATGGCAAGTTGACACGTGGATTTACGTGGTTCAGGACGCCTAAGCGTAATACCCTACTCCACGGGGTGTGTAGTTGTTTTATTAAGCGTCTGAACACTTGTGAGCGTGTGTCAGAGCCTAGTATGGAAGAGTTTGAGAGAGTCTTGAAGAGATTCCATCTGAGAGATCCCTTGTCCATTGCTCGACCAATCCTTTTATAGTACAAGGACTGGTCGTTACATCATTAGCCTGGCTCGACATGTGGCCCTGGCGGTTACTGATGCTTAGTACAAAATTAATGAGCTTAATTACCCTTAATAACGCAGTAACGAGCCTTGACAGTGCCGTTACTGGTATTAAGGGCTATCCGATCGTGTGTCATTAAGATGGTATTATTGACACTTAATCGGGTCTTGAAGTCCTTGATTGTCCCTTGAAGGTCCGAGCTGTTGGGGGTCCACCAGTCTAATTGTTGAAGTTGGAGGTTCGGCGGTTGGACACGTGGCAGCTCCAGATCTTATCGTCTGGGACGGGTAGGTCCGGTGCTGTTATACACGTGTCAGGACCGGAGCTTCCCTCTGTCGGGGGTTAGGTCTGGAGGTGCCGCACAGGTATTTAGCCCGGAGCTTTCCCATGTGTGGGATGTAGCTCCGGTTGTAGGATACATGTGGCAGCACAGGGACTAACCATAGAAGGGAGGCAGGTCCGATCCCGTATGAGACGTGGGGCCTTTGGAGGTCTTCAAGTCCGACAGGTAAAGTTCTTTTAGTCTTTTTGCAGTCCCAAGGGGTATACGGTACGCAGAGTACCGACAGTGGCCCCCTGGGCCCACCTCTGGGAGAGACCTTTTGGATGAAGTCGTTCCGCCGGAGGTGGGTCCATCCTTCAGTTTTTGAGCCGTGTCTTCAAGGGTCTTTGGATGTGCTGTTCACGATAGTTCATAGTTAAACCATCGCTGCGTGGCATTCCCAGAATGCGGGAGGTGAGATCTGAGCGTTTGGATCTCACGCAATTAAAGGTTGCCGGTTCCCGATACAAAAACTGTATCGGTTCCGCGCACCCTGTCAGGCCGCCGCCCTCGGGATTCCCGCCTCTCATGATGACAACCGTTCTCCTAGGGTAAGGACCTCGACTTGATCATCGTGGTGGCCCCGAGCCCCCTTGCCAATGGCAGGGTGAAGTTTTTGAACTGTACTGTCGGCCCCTCTGCGGTTTCCATCCAAGCGTTGTGGGGGCTTACTTAAGAAGGAAAGCGCGCAGCGTTTGGGATTCTTTTGCCTTCATTCGAACTTGCGCTCAAATCCTCCAAACTTTCACTCGCTTTTCCTCTCTCGCCACACTGTGCTGCGACGAAGTTGGGACTCCCCAAGAGCCGCATCGGGAGCAAGAAGGAGTTTTCTAGGGTCCGGACCTACATGGGATGGTCCAGTGACTCCCTCGACAATGAAATTCACTACAGCAAGCTTCCCTTCGAGAAGGAGCGAACCGGAGATATGATGTACTTCCTTGGGTGCGCCATGGCGGGTTTGATCCCGCCTTTCTCCACTTTCTTTCTGATGCTGCTAGATTTCTATGGTCTACTGCTCCACCATCTGGGCCCCCACTCAATCTTACTGGTGGCGACTTTCGTCCACTTTTGCGAGATGTGGGTGGGCGTGCCCCCTTGCGTGGAGTTGTTCCGAACTTTCTTCACTGTCCACCCGACTGGGAAGAGTGATGAGTTCATCGGCTTCTACTACTTCGTGAAGCGGAAAAACACTCCTCTAAAGTTCTTGAGGTCCTTCCCTTTGGGCAAGTGGGATGACTGGAAGAAAGACTGAGTGGTCATCACCGTCGAGGGACACGAGAGGCTCGAGCTGCCTGAAGGCCTTCCTCGCGTTGACACCGACACTTGGAGTGATGTGTCGGAGCTGTTGAGGGAGTACAGGCCCATCCTGGACAGAATCTCGGAATGTGTCGAAGGTGGGGTGACCCCGCAGATGGTCTACGACAACTTCTTGACGAACACATGGGCCCCGCTTAGGGCTAGGAGCCGGCCTGCCTGGGCCTTCAACAGTGAGATGAATACCAGCCGCATTGAAGTCGGCTTGGACACCAACTTGGCCAGTGAAGCCTTGAAGACCCATCTCAAGAAGTTGCAGCCTGGGAACCTCGACCCTGGTGACGTGTCTCCACCGGCGGCCTTCCTGCCTCTGAATATGATACCAGAGGAGTGCAGAGAGCTCCGAAGGAAGATGCCGCTATTGGACGACCTGGGCCTGATGGAGAGGCGATCAACCTCCAGGGTGGCGATCCCCGGAGCTTCGGAGGATGGCTCCATTCCCACCCCGAAGCCAAGAACCGAAGTCGTAGGCAAGGGCAAGGAGTTGGCCGAGCCCTCGAGCCGCAAGAGAAAATTGAAGCATGCTAACGGGAGGTCCGTCAGACCTGCTCCTTCCACGATGGCTCCTTCTCCCAGGTGGAGGAGGACTTCAACGGTGGCAACCACTCCAGCATCGGCATCTCCTTGGGACGCTAGCTCCGGCCATGTGGCTCCGGTACCAGGGCCAGCTGAAGGTTCTAGGTCCGAAGGTCCTTCCCGGTCGAGGGGGGCCTCAACCAAGACGTCGCTGATGGCGGGAGCAAGCTCCAGGGAACCTTCTGGAGCTACCATGCCAGTGGCGAGAGGTTCCAGTCCTGAACGTCCGGTGAAGAGGTTCTGCGCCAGCTGGAGCGGAAGCCTTCCAAGGTAAGTTTGATTTTTTACCCCAGTTGATTGTTTTTATTGTAATCATGTTTTGAGTTTCTTTGTCCTTCATCCGCAGGGTACCCAAGAAAGGGTCTGAAGCTCCGATTCCTGCAGCAGCAGCTGAGGTTGTGCAGGCGGAGGCTTCGGCTCCAATCCTCGCACCGCCCCAGGTGGTGGCTGAGGTCGCGGTAGCCCCGGCGCCAGCTGTCATGGTCCTGGACCTCGACCCATATCTCGAAGTACCCGTGGTAGCGCCGGACCATGAAAATGAAGATATGCCAGCGGCACCAGCTTCGGAGGTTGAAGCTCCGGCTTTGGGAGCTGAGAAGATGGACGCTTCGGCCTTAGAGCCGGAGGTAGCTGTAGTCCCGGCTCTAGAGCCGAATACTGCTGAAGCCCCAGCATTGGAGCCGGTGGTTGATGAAGCCCCGGCGGTAGAGCTGGTGGTTGATGAAGTTTTGGCGCCTGAGCCGGTTGTCGTAGAGGTGCCGGCACCCGAGCCAATGGTTGTTGAAGCACCAGCGCCTAAACCGGCGGTGGAGGAGGCGCCATCGTCAGAGCTGGAAGTGGCTTCAGCTCCGGCCGAACCTTCAACGCCTGCTCCGGAGGTGGTGGTTCCGGAGGTGCCCGCGCCTGAGCCAAGGTGACAAGAGGAGGCTGCTGGTCCCCTCACCTGAGGGACCAGTTGCTGATGACCTGGCGGCGGGACCTTCAGAATCGACTTCGGAGGTAGAAACTTTTGCTGTAGAACCTTCCTCGGTGGCGGCCGAGGCTATCCCGGAGGGCATCCCTAGTGCCATGGAAGCTCAGGGGACCGTTCTTGTAGAGTGGGACCCGATTTTTGTTATGGAGAACCCGCTGGAGCAAGTGGAGAAGACCCTAGTAGGCCTGAAGCCAATTCCTTTGTCGCTGTCTATCGACAATGCCTGCTCCAGTCTTCGTCAGGTTCAGCTGGCCTTTTACCATGATAGCAAGGCCCTCGAGGACGAGCGCCAAACCCTTAGGAGGTGGCGCAACCGGCTCCAATTCGAGACCAAACTGGCGTAGTCAAAGCTAGCCGATGACAAGGAGTTGGTGAAAAGGGAGAAAGTCCGGTTGGAGTACTGGGGTCAGCTGTTGGACGAGAGGGAAAGCATGGTGTCCGATCCCTCGACAACCAGTCCTGGGCCATCCACAAACAGGCCGTAGCTGCTAATAATGCAGCAAGTGATCGCCAAGAGAAGCTCAGCACCATCCAAAACAGCCTCTTCAAGCGTGAGGAGGATCTTGAGGAGCGGTAGAAAACGCTCAAAGATGAAGAGCAAAAACTCCTAGAGCTGCGGGATGACCTCGTGAAGAGGGAGGAGGAGCTTACTCAGTGGCTAACTCTGGGTGACAAGAGTCTCGCGGAGCGCACCAAGAAGTTGGAGGAGCGCTGCGAGAAAGAGGAGAAGAAGGCCTGGTAGCAAGGACAAAACCTCCACAGGAGAAAGAATGAAATTGCTGCTAGGGAGAAGAAAGTGTGAGGCCAGGAGAAGAACCTGGTCGACCACCGGAACAAGATCCACCTCAGGGAGGAGGAGCTCGGTAAACTCGAAAGGCAGGTTGCTGAAAAGATTCAACAGAACGCCAAAGAGTAGACCGCCTTGCCCGGGAGAATTCGGAGCTTGCGGCGACCAAGAGATCCTTGGAAGAGATGCGAGGCTCAAGGGATGCAGGGTCCCAACAAGTTTGGGACTTCTTGGGCAAAGCCAATGACGCGCTGACGCTGATGGGTTTTAGTCCCGTGCATCCGGATGATCCAAAGCCGGAGCTGGACCAGACATTGCAGGCATTGAGCTCGGCGGGTAACAAGCTCACCAAGATGGGTGATGTCATCACGGACTAGCTGGAAACTGAAGGGCAATCCCTGGCGAAGAACATCACAGAGTACATGCTGACGTGCTACACAAGCCGGGACCCTCACTTCCCCCTGGACCCGGTGCTTGAAGGCCCCATCGATAGAGAGGGAGAAGCCGCCAAAGCCAGCATGTCGGATGTTGCCTAGAAGGTCGCGTCGTTCTTCCATAGGGTCTAGGACTCTCTCTTTGTAGCTCCCGCTTGTATATTTTCTTCTCTTTCTCCAATTTTGTAATCTCTTGTTTCCAAATTAATGATATCCAAGAATTTTATGAATTTCATTTTTTGTCTTCAACATCTTTGTTCCAAGGATTAGGGAGAGGTGTCCCATCCTCGGTTACCAAGCAAACGCATCCGGGACGGGATACTTTGATCACTCGGAAGGGTCCTTCCCAGCTGGGGGAGAGTTTGTTTAACCCTTCATGAGTTTGTATTCCCCGTAGCACCATATCACCTTCCTCGAGCTGTCGGCTGTGAACATGCCTTTGGTGATAGCGCCGAAGAGCTTGGCGGTATTGGGCATTCCGAACAGCCGCTTGGCACCTTCCCTCTTCAAGGAGGTCAAGGTCATCACGCCGGAGCTGGTCCTGCGTGGCATCATCGAAGGTCTGGACCCGGAGTGACCCCAAGTTGATTTCCGTAGGAAGGACTGCTTCAGCTCCGTACAACAGGAAGAAGGCTGTCTCTCCAGTTGACCGGGTTGGAGTTTTCCTATTGGCCCATAGTGTGGGCGGAAGCTCTTCAATCCAGTTGGCTCCATGTTTTTTAGGCGCTCATATGTGCGGGTCTTGAGTCCTTTTAGGATTTTTGCATTTGCTCTCTTAGCTTGGCCATTGCTTGCCGAGTGAGCTACTGAGGCGTAGCTGACTTGAATGTTGAGGTCTTCGCAATATCCTTTGAATGCGGAGCTTGTGAATTGTGTCCCGTTGTCAGCGACGATCTTGTTTGGGACTCTAAATCTGCATACTATGGACTGCAAGAAGTTGATAGCTGATTGCTTGTTTATTGTCACAACTGGAGTTGCTTCCGGCCATTTGGTGAACTTGTTAATGGCAATGTACAGGAACTTGTAACCTCCGACAGCTCTTGGGAAAGGTCCCAAGATATCCATCCCCCACACAGCGAATGGCCATGTAGGAGGTATCATTTGTAGAGGCTGAGCTGGTGTGTGAATTTGCTTTGCATGGAACTGGCATGCTTCGCATTTCTTCACAAGCTCAGTTGCATCCTGGAGCGCTGTAGGTCAGTAGAAGCCATGCCGGAAGGCTTTACCGACCAGCGTGCGGGAAGACGCGTGGTTCCCACACTTGCCTCCATGGATTTCTGGGAGGAGCTCGCAGCCTTCTTCCCTTGTAATGCACCGCATTAGGACGCCGTTGGCACCAGGCCAATAGATATCCCCTTCTATTAGTGTGTATCTTTTTTCCAATCTGACTATCCGGTCAGCGGATACGTTATCTTCAGGAAGGAAATTGTCTTTCAAGTAGCTTTGGATCTCCGAGATCCATGCATTGGAGCTAACATGAGGATTTGAGTCTTGCGTGTTGGGTTGCTCGGAGATTCCTGAGCACCTACGACCCTTGATGGGCGCCATGGTAATGGGGCCATTGGGACCGCCAGCTTCGAGGTGCTGGTCTCACCCCCTTTGCTCAGTTCGACAGGCTGAGATGTAGGATTAGACAACCTCCGGACGAAGGTTCCGTCAAGAGCCGGAGCTCCGGTTGAAGCTTTCGTCAAGAGTTCGTCGGCTTCAGCGTTGTTGAGACGCTGGACATGGCAGAGATCGAGGACTTCGATGTCCTTCTGAAGTTTTTGGACTTCAAGTAGGTATGCAGCTAGTTGAGGGTTGTTGCAGCAGCATTCACCTTTGACTTGCTTTATAACGAGCTGCGAATCACCCTTTACCAACAGGTTCTTGACACCATATGATAGTGCTACCTTGAGCCCATAGATTAGTGCTTCATACTCTACCATGTTGTTGGTCGCCTTGAAGTCAAGGTGAGCCATTTATTTGACCTTCTCCCCGGTCGGAGCGAGGACAAGGACTCCAGCTCCGGCACCCTGCTTCTGCACGAAGCCGTCGAAGTAGAGAGTCTAGTGAGGATCGATGAAGACCGGAGCTTTGGGTTCTGGCTTCTGCTCATTGGGGCCCCCAGGATTTGATGGAGAGGGGGTCCATTCCGCCACAAAGTCTGCCAATGCTTGACTCTTGATTGCTTGTCTTGGGACGAATTCAAGGTCGAACTCAGCCAATTCCGCTGCCCACTTTGCAATGTTCCCAATGGAGTTGGGGTTATGCAAGATTGCACGCAGTGGATAAGAAGTTACCACTGAAATCTTATGAGCTTGGAAGTAGTGTCGGAGCTTCCTAGAGTCAATAAGAACTGCGTAGAGCAGCTTATGCACCTCCAGGTACCGAGTCTTGGCATCATGGAGTACTTCGCTGATAATGTATGCTGGGCGTTGGACTGTCCGGACCCTGCCGAAGGGGCCCGGAGCTGCCTCCTCATCAACCCGGACCCTCCCGGAGGGGTCCGGACCTTCTTCGGGGACCTCTGGGTTCCGACTGGAGGAACCCAGAGCTTCTTCTGAAGTGATACGTACCTTCCTGGATGTGTCCAAATCTTTTTGTTCAGCAGCAATGACTCCTTCATTTGAAGGAGATGGATCCCCCGACGTCTCTCCTTGAGGATCTGAGTCTGGGGGCGGGACCCAGACTCGCCTTCAGGTAGCTCTGGACCCTTCCGAAGGGGTCTGGACTCCTGAAGTGGGTATGGTTCTGGTCTTTCCGCAACCAGGACCATGCTGACAACTTCGTTAGTTGCCGAAATGTAAAGCGGAAGTGGCTCACCAAGATTTGAAGCTACCAAGGTTGGTAGAGTTGTGAGGAGCTGCTCCAGCTCCTAGAATGCCTTTTCTACTTCTTTAGACCATTGGAATGGTCCGGACTTCCTCAATAACTTGAAGATGGGTAGCGCCCATTCCACCAGTCTTGAGATGAACCGGCTGAGGGCAGCTAGACATCCAGTCAGCTTTTGTATGTCCTTGATGCGGGCTGGTGGCTGCATGTCTTCAATAGCTTTAATCTTCGCTGGGTTTGCTTCTTTTCCTTAGTGATTCACCAAGAAACCAAGAAGTTTTCCGGAGCTAACCCTGAAGACACACTTGTCCGGGTTTAGCTTCGTGCGTGTGATTCACAACTTGTTGAAGACAGCTTGCAAGGTGTCAAGGAATGATTCCTTGTTCTTGATCTTGATGACGATGTCATCGACGTACACTTCCACTACATCTCTGATGAGCTCTCCAAAAGTTTTGTACATAGCTCGCACAAGCGTTGAAGCAGCATTTTTGAGACTGAATGGCATGGCAGTGTAACAATATAATCCATTTACTGTGATGAAGGAAGTATGCTATTCATCTTCCCAAGACATTCTGATTTGATGATACCGAGAATATGCATCTAAGAAACACAATAATTCGCACCCGGAGGTGGAATCCACTATTTGATCTATATTGGGTTGTGGGAATGGATCTTTTGGACATGCCTTATTCAATGTAGTGTAGTCGATACATATCCGAAGTTCCCACCGGCCTTGGGTACAACGACTGGGTTTGCCAGCGATTTTGGGTGGAAGACTTCTCGGATGAATCCAGCTTCGAGCAACTTCTTCACTTATTGACGTATGAAGTTTTGTCGCTCTACTGATTGCTTCCGAGGCTTCTGATGTACAGGTCGAGCATCAGGATATATCTTCAGATTCTGCTCGATCACTTCCCTAGGGATCCCAGGCATTTGTGATGGTTGCCAGGCAAACACGTCAACATTAGCCCAGAGGAAAGTGATGAGCGTGAGTTCCTATTTGTCATTCAGACCTCCCAATATACGGGTGGTCTGAGCGGCGTTGGAACCGATTTGGACGAATTTGACGGGAATGTCGGTGTTGCCGCTTGGTTGCACGTGAGGTGCGGAGGTTGAGCCTCGATGACGAATGCTCGGCGGTTTCAGAGCTTGCTCCTTTCAGGATTCTTCCTCCTGCGCTATAGCAAGCATGTGGATCCTTCCAGAGCAGTCACTCCGGTGGTGTGATCTCCGCGGATCCGGAGAACACCTGCTGGTGTTGGCATCTTCAACACTAAGTAGCCATAATGAGCATCAACCATGAATTTGTACAAGGTTGGCCTGCCCAAGATGGCGTTGAACGGTAAGTTGATCTGCGCCACGTCGAAGACCAACTTCTTAGTGCGGTAATTCTCCCGGGTCCCGAAGGTCACCGGGAGAGTAATAGCACCGAGTGAAGTTATGGCCCTCGGACCTACTCCGGAGAAAGGTCGGGAGGGGCAAAGATCCGAAGGTCGGAGCTGAAGCTTGATGAAATCTTCAAAGCTTATGAGGTTCAGCCCCGAACCCTCGTCCACCATCACATGGTGGAGTTGGATGTTGTTGATGGTCGGAGATACCATCAATGGGAGTTGGCCAGCTCCGATCATGTTCCGAGGGCAGTCTGAAGCGTCAAAAGTGATGGCAGTGTCCATCCACTTCCAGCACGGCTCCGCCCTAGCAATGGGAGCTACTGAGGCCATGTCCTGCCGCATGGTCTTGAGGACACGGCGGGAGGTGATGTCCCACGAACCACCAAAGATTGTGTTCATGGTTTTCCGACGCTCGTTGTCGGAGACGTCGGAGTCATCGTCGACGGAGGTGTAAATAGCCTTCATGACTTTTTTAGGGTCTTGAAAGCCTAACTCCTCTTCAGCCGGAGCTTCGTTGACGTTTTGTTTTCCTTCCCTTTGACAGAAAGGAACTTCTTCCCGGCGCTCGTTGTAGCGCTTGACAAGGTTCTGGACATCTCGGCAGCCTTCCAGGTTGTGGCTATTCGACTTGTGTATGGGACACCACATCTTGGAGCTGCTACCGTCTTCAGACGACGGTCGTGGTTGTTTCTCGGGGCGTGGCCCCCGACCACCTGGAACTGCAGCAGTTGCAGCGGTAGGTGTGTCGGCCGACAACTTCTTCTTGCCATTGGACTTTTTCCTCTTTTTGCCACTCCCGGAGGTAGTGGCTTATCCCTTGGAGGACTTCTTGTTGTCCTCCGGAGGTGGTTGGGAGTGCATTTCACGGCCCTCTGCAGCTCTGGTGCACTTGTCTGCCAAGCTGAAGAGTTCCGTGACGCTGGTGATTTCCTTGGTCACCAGCATCTCCAGAATCTTCTTGTCTCGTACGCCCTGTCTAAATGCCACAATGATTGAGGCGCTTGAGATAGAAGGTATGGTGTTTCGTACCTGGGAGAACCTCTAGATGAAGGATCACAGGGACTCTCCCCCCTTCTGCTTGACAGCAAAAAGGTCTAGTTCTGTGCCTGGTCGGGTATATGAACTCCTGAAGTTGGCAGTGAACTGTTGGCACAGTTCCGCCCAACTATTGATGGAGTCGGGCGGAAGGCTCATGAACCAGGACCTGGCGGTCCTAGTCAAAGCCACGGGGAAATTATTGGTCATTACATCCTCATTGCCTCCAGCCGCAAGGATTGCAGTGGAGTAGATTTGGAGAAATTCAGCGGGATTGACAGTCCCGTCAAATTTCTCTGTCAGGTGAGGCCAGAAATTCTGCGGCCATCTGACTATGCGTAGGTGCATGGCCAGGGCTGAACAGCCTCCTCCTACTCCCTCAGGAGCAGGACTATCCCGAGCCTCTCGCCTCTCGCGAGCACGCTCGATATGGACGCGGCCGTCCTGTTGATGGTAACGGCAATCAAGCTGCGCCCGAAGGTCATGAGTTGAAAGCCTAGTTACCATATGAGTACGTCGAGCCCTGGAAGGCAGCGATGTCGCTTGTTGAGATGCAGCACGCCTCCTGTGTTGTGAAGTGTGCGGACCACGTCTACCCGACACAGTCCGATGCTGCGATGGGGCCCGCCCCAAGGGGGGAGGACCTTGGTTGCTGATGTGATCGGCTGCTGTTGCAACCAAATGTTCCACATTAGCCCTCCACTGCTCCATTGCACCCTGGGATGCTCCTGGAGGCGGTGGACATTGAAGAAGAGCATGCGCAGCATGGAGCGCGTGTTCAGGGTTGTTGTTCGCCGATGCAGTGACCGACGGGGACGCCCCATCTCGTTGTCCAGCTTGATTCGCCGGTGCAGATGGTGGCGGCGGTGGCATGACTCCTGCTGGAGCCACAACACCTGCTGGCTGCTGCATGTTGGAAGGGTTGCCTCCAGCAGGTTGCACAGCAGGGTTGCCGTTGGACGATCCAGCAATAGAGTTTACCATCCTTGAATCTCGGGCACCCCCCTACCTTGCACGCCAACTGTCAGAGTCTGGTTCCGACAATTCTCCCGGTACTACTGTTGGCAGCCCGCAGAGTTTTTAGTTCGGTAGTGGGCACACAGATATTCAGAACACAATGGCAAGTTGACACGAGGATTTACGTGGTTCGGGCCGCCTAAGCGTAATACCATACTCCACGGGTGTGTAGTTGTTGTATTGAGCATCTGAACACTTGTGAGCGTGTGTCAGATCCTAGTCTGGAAGAGTCAGAGAGTGTCTCGAAGAGTGTCCGTCCGAGAGCTCCCTTGTGTATCTCTCGACCAATCCTTTTATAGTTCAAGGACTGGTCGTTACATCGTTGCCTGGCCGGACATGTGGCCCTGGCGGTTTCTGATGCTTAATACACAATTAATGAGCTTAATTACCCTTAATAACATGGTAACGAGCCTTAACAGTGTTGTTACTGGTTTTAGGGCCCTCCGATCGTGTGTCATTAAGATGGTATTAATGATACTTAATCGGGTCTTGAAGTCCTTGATTGTCCCTTGAAGGTTCGAGCCGTTGGGGGTCCATCAGTCTGATTGTTGAAGTTGAAGGTCCGGCGGTTGGACATGTGGCAGCTCCGAATCTTATCGTCTGGGACAGGTAGGTTCAGTGCTGTTATACATGTGTCAGGACCGGAGCTTCCCTATGTCGAGGGTTAGGTCCGGAGGTGCCGCACAGGTATTTAGCCCAGAGCATTCCCATTTGTGGGATGTAGCTCCGATTGTAGGATACACGTGGCAGCACAGGGACTAACCATAGAAGGGAGGCAGGTCCAGTCCCGTATGACACGTGGGGCCTTCGGAGGTCTTCAACTGAGGGGTGCCCGAGATTCAAGGATGGTGAACCCTGCTGCTAGATCATCCAACGGCAACCCTGCTGCGCAAACTGCTGGAGTCAACCCTTCCAACATGCAGCAGCCAGCAGGTGATGTGGCTCTAGTAGGAGTCATGCCACCATCGCCATCGTTTGCACCGGCGAATCAAGCTGGACAGCGAGATGGGGCATCTGCGTCGGTCACTACATCGGCAAACAATAATCCTGAACACACGCTCCATGCCGCGCGTGCTCCTCTTCAACGTCCACCGCCTCGAGGAGCATCCCAGGGTGCAATGGAGCAGCGGAGAGCTGACGTGGAACATTTGGTTGCAGCAGCAGCTGATCGAGCATCCATGGTCCTCCACCCTTGGGGCGGGCCCCATTGCAGCATCAGACCGTGTCGGGTAGACTTAGTCTGCACGCCTCACAACACAGGAGGCGTGCTGCGTCTCAACAGGCGATGTCGCTGCCTTCCTGGGCGTGGCGTACTCATACGATAACTAGGCTTTCAACTCACGACTTCCGGGCGGAGCTTGATCGCTGTTACCGCCAACAAGACTGTCGCGTCCACATCGAGCGAGCTCGCGAGAGGCGAGAGGCTCGGGACAGTCCTGCTCCTGAGGGAGTACGAGGATGCTGTTCTGCCCTGGCCATGCACCTACGCATGGTCAGATGGACAAAAAAGTTCCGGCCTCACCCTCCGGAGAAATTTGACGGGACTGCCAATCCTGCCGAATTTCTCCAAATCTACTTCATCGCAATCCTTACGACTGGAGGCAACAAGGCCGTAATGGCCAATTATTTCCCCGTGACTTTGACTGGAACTGCCATGTCCTAGTTCATGTGCCTTCCGCCCGACTCCATCAACAGTTGGGCGAAACTGTGCCGACAGTTCACTGCCAATTTCGGGAGTTCATATACCCAACCAGGCACGGAACTAGACCTTTTTGCTGTCAAGCAAAAGGGGGGAGTCCCTGTGATCCTTCATCCAGAGGTTCTCCTAGGTACGAAACACCATACCTTATATGTCAAGCGCCTCTGTCATTATGCATTTAGACAAAGCGTACGAGACAAGAAGATGCTGAATAAGCTGGCGATCGAGGAAATCACCAGCGTCATGGAACTCTTCAGCTTGGCAGACAAGTGCGCCAAAGCCGCGGAGGGCCGTGAAATGCACTCCCGACCACCTCTAGAGGACAACAAAAAGTCCTCCAAGGGAGAAGCCACTACCACCGGGCGTGGCAAAAAGAAGACAAAGTCCAACGGCAAGAAGAAGTCGTCGGCCGGCACACCTACCGCTGCAGCTGCTGCAGCTCCTGGTGGCCGGGGGCCACGCCCCGAGAAACGACCACAGCCGTCGTCTGAAGACGGTGGCAGCTCCAAGATGTGGTGTCCCATACACAAGTTGAACAGCCATAACCTGGAAGGCTGTCGAGAGGTCTAGAACCTTGCCGAGCGCTACAAAAAGCGCCGAGAAGAAGTTCCTTTCCTTCAAAGGGAAGGAAAAATAAAAGTTGACGAAGCTCCGGCTGAAGAGGAGTTAGGCTTTCAAGACCCTAAAAAGGTCTTGAAGGTTGTTTACACCTCCATCGACGACGACTCCGACATCTTCGACAAGGAGTGTCGGAAAACCATGAACACCATATTTGGTGGTTCGTGGGACATCACCTCCCGTCGTGTCCTCAAGACCATGCGGCGGGACATGGCCTCAGTAGCTCCTACGGCCAGGGCGGAGCCGCACCGGAAGTGGATGGACACTGCCATCACTTTCGACGCTTCAGACTGCCCTCGAAACATGATCAGAGCTGGCCAACTCCCATTGATGGTATCTTCGACCATCAACAACATACAACTCCACCATGTGATGGTGCATGGAGGTTCGGGGCTGAACCTCATAAGCTTTGAAGCTTTCGTCAAGCTTCGACACCGACCTTCAGATCTTCGCCACTCCTGACCTTTCTCCGGAGTTGGTCCGGGGGGCCCTAACTCCACTCGGTGCTATTAATCTCCCAGTGACCTTCGGGACCCGGGAGAATTACCGCACTGAGAAGTTGGTCTTCGACGTGGTGCATATCAACTTATTGTTCAACGCCATCTTGGGCAGGCCAGCCTTGTCCAAATTCATGGTTGCTGCTCATTATGGCTACTTGGTGTTGAAGATGCCAACACCAGCAGGTGTTCCCCGAATCCGCGGAGATCGCACCGTCAGAGTGACTGCTCTGGAAGAACTCCACGCGCTTGCTACAGCGCAATAGGAAGAATCCGGAAAGGAGCAAGCTCTGAAACCCCCGAGCATTCGTCATCGAAGATCAACCTCTGTACCTCGCGTGCAACCATGCAGTGACATCGACATTCCCGTCAAAGTCGTCCAAATCAGTTCCGACGCCGCTCAGACCACCAATATATTGGGAGGTCTAAATGACAAATAGGAACTCGCGCTCATCACTTTCCTTCGGACTAATGTTGACGTTTTTTCCTAGCAACCGTCACAAATGCTTAGGATCCCAAGGGAAGTGATGGAGCACAATCTGAAGATCTATCCCGACGCTCGGCCTGTACATCAGAAGCCTCGGAAGCAATCAGTAGAGCGACAAAACTTCATACGTCAAGAAGTGAAGAAGTTGCTCGAAGCTGGAATCATCTGAGAAGTCTTCCACCCAAAATGGCTGGCAAACCCAGTCGTTGTACCCAAGGTCGGCAGGAAGCTTCAGATGTGTATCGACTACACTACACTAAATAAGGCATGTCCAAAAGATCCATTCCCACTACCTAGAATAGATCAGATAGTGGATTCCACCTCCGGATGCAAATTACTGTGTTTCATAGATGCATATTCTAGGTATCATCAAATCAGAATGTCTAGGGAAGATGAAGAGCATACTTCCTTCATCACAATAGATGGATTATATTGTTACACTGCCATGCCATTCGGTCTCTAACACGCTGCTTCAACGTTTGTGCAAGCTATGTACAAAACTTTTGGAGAGCTCATCAGAGATGTAGTGGAAGTGTACGTTGATGACATCGTCGTTAAGATCAAGAACAAGGAGTCATTCCTCGACACCTTGCAAGTTGTCTTCGATAAGTTGCGAATCACATGCACGAAGCTAAACCCGGACAAGTGTGTCTTCGGGGTTAGCTCCGGAAGACATCTTGGTTTCTTGGTGAATCACCGAGGAATAGAAGCAAACCTGGCGAAGATTAAAGCTATTGAATACATGCGGCCACCAGCCCGCATCAAGGACGTCTAGAAGCTGACTGGATGTCTAGCTGCCCTCAGCCGGTTCATCTCAAGACTGGCAAAATGGGCGCTACCCTTCTTCAAGTTATTGAGGAAGTCTGGACCATTCCAATGGTCTGAAGAAGCAGAAAAGGCATTCCAAGAGCTGAAGCAGCTCCTCACCACTCTACCAACCTTGGTAGCTCCGAATCCTGGTGAGCCACTTCTGCTTTACATTTCGGCAACTAACGAAGTTGTCAGCATGGTCCTGGTTGCGGAAAGACCAGAACCATACCCACTTCAGGAGTCCAGACCCCTTCGGGAGGGTCCGAAGCTACCTGAAGGCGAGTCTGGGTCCTAGCCCCCAGACTCGGATCCTCAAGGAGAGACGCCAGAGGACCCATCTCCTTCAAATGAAGGAGTCATTGCTGCTGAAACAGAAGATTCGGACCCCTCCGGGAAGGTGCGGATCACTTCAGAAGAAGCTCCGAGTTCCTCCAACCGGAACCCGGAGGTCCCCGAAGAAGGTCCGAACCCCTCCGAGAGGGTCCGGGTTGATGAGGAGGCAGCTCCGGGCCCCTTCGGGACGGTCCGGACAATCCAACACCCAGTATAGTTCATCAGCGAAGTACTCCCCGATGCCAAGAGTTGGTACTTGGAGGTGCATAAGCTGCTCTACGCAATTCTTATTACCTCTAGGAAGATCCGACACTACTTCCAAGCTCACAAGATTTCAATGGTAACTTCTTATCCACTTCGTGCAATCTTGCATAACCCCAACTCCACTGAGAACATTGCAAAGTGGGCAGCGGAATTGGCCGAGTTTGACCTTGAATTCGTCCCAAGAGAAGCGATCAAGAATCAAGCATTGGCGGACTTTGTAGCGGAATGGACCCCCTCTCCATCAAATCCTTGGGGCCCCAGTGAGCAGAAGCCGGAACCCAAAGCTCCGGTCTTCACCGAGCCTCACTGGACTCTCTACTTTGATGGCTCCGTGCAGAAGCAGGGGGCTGGAGCTGGAGTCCTTCTCCTTGCTCCGACCGGAGAGAAGGTCAAATACATGGTTCACCTTGACTTTAAGGCGACCAACAACATGGCAGAGTATGAAGCACTAATCTATTGGCTCAAGGTAGCACTATCATATGGTGTCGAGCAGCTGTTGGTAAAGGGTGATTCGCAGCTCGTTATAAAGCAAGTCAAAGGTGAATGCTGCTGCAACAACCCTCAACTAGCTGCATACCTACTTGAGTCCAGAAACTTTAGAAGGACTTCGAAGTCCTGGATCTCTGCCATGTCCAGCATCTCAACAACCCTGAAGCCGACGAACTCTCGATGAAAGCTTCAACTATAGCTCCAGCTCCCGATGGAACCTTTGTCTGGAGCTTGTCTAAACCTACAGCTCAGCCTGCCGAACTAATCGAAGGGGGAAAGACTAGCACCTCGAAGCTGGCGGTCCCGATGGCCCTGTTACCATAGCGCCCATCAAGGGTCGTAGGTGCTGCAGGAAGCTCTGAGCAACCCAGCACGCAAGACTCAAATCCTCAAGTTAGCTCCGATGCATGGATCTCGGAGATTTGGAGCTACTTGAAAGACAATTTCCTTCCTGAAGATAATGTATCCGCTGATCGGATAGTCAGATTGGCTAAAAGATACACACTTGTAGAAGGGGATCTCTACCGGCATGGTGCCAATGGCGTCCTAATGCGGTGCACTACAAGGGAAGAAGGCTGCGAGCTCCTCACAGAAATCCATGGAGGCGAGTGTGGGAACCACGCATCTTCCCGCAAGCTGGTCGGTAAAGCCTTCCGGCATGGCTTCTACTTGCCTACAACGCTCCAGGATGCAACTGAGCTAGTGAAGAAATGTGAAGCATGCCAGTTCCATGCGAAGCAAATTTACACACCAGCTCGGCCTCTACAAATGATACCTCCTACATGGCCATTCGCTGTGTGGGGGATGGATATCTTGGGACCTTTCCCAAGAGCTGTCGGAGGTTACAAGTTCCTGTACGTTGCCATTGACAAGTTCACCAAATGGCCAGAAGCAACTCCAGTTGTGACAATAAACAAGCAATCATCTATCAACTTCTTGTAGTGTATAGTTGCAGATTTGGAGTCCCAAACAAGATCATCACTGACAATGGGACCCAATTCACAAGCTCCGCATTCCGAGGATATTGCGAAGACCGCGACATTCAAGTCAGCTACGCCTTAGTAGCTCACTCCGCAAGCAATGGCCAAGCTGAGAGAGCAAATGAATAAATCCTAAAAGGACTCAAGACGCGCACATATGAGCGCCTGAAAAAACATGGAGCCAACTGGATTGAAGAGCTTCCGCCCACACTGTGGGCCAATAGGACAACTCCAAACCGGTCAACTGGAGAGACACCCTTCTTCCTAGTGTACGGAGCTGAAGCAGTCCTTCCTCCGGAAATCACCTTGGGGTCACTCCGAGTCTGGACCTTCGACGATGCCACGCAGGACCAGCTCCAGCGTGAAGACCTTGACTTCGTTGAAGAGGGAAGGTGCCGAGCAGCTGTTCGGAATGCCCGATACCGCCAAGCTCTTCGACGCTATCACCAAAGGCATGTTCATAGCCGATAGCTCGAGGAAGTCGATCTGGTTCTATAGAGAATACAAACTCGAAAGGGTTAAATAAACTCTCCCCCAGCTGGGATGGACCCTTCCGAGTGATCAAAGTATCCCATCCCGGATGCGTTCGCTTGGCAACCGAGGATGGGACACCTCTCCCTAATCCTTGGAACATTGAGCACCTCTGTAAGTTCTACGCTTAATATCACGGAGGTGAGTCTGTAGTTACATGTGATGTATGTTATAGAGTCATTGTACAGAGTCCAGTAGCTCCTTCGAGGGAACGGCCGGACCTTCCTCGGAAGGTATGCAAAGTTCAGGCCACACTTGTCACAGTCTCAGAACTAAAAGTGTATCTAGCTACCTTGGGTCAAACGAGAAATGTGACACACTTAGCCTGGTTCCGTACCCTAAGAGTGTACTTGTTTCCCTTGTACCCCAGACCTATAATGAAAGACATCATTGTGCGAAAACAGACTCCACGTGCATTTATTTTGTACAGGCTCAATATTGTTTATTTTCTCTTTCTTGTCTATAACAAAGTTGTGCAATTCCTAAGAAACTTTAGCTCGACCAGTTCATATATAATTCAAGTTGCATTGTCAATTCTTCCGGGTCTAAACATTGTTAATGGTCTACTCATCTGAATGCCGCCAAGCCAATCTAGGTCCTGAGTGTGCTATATACTTAGCCTGGTCCTGCACCCTAAGTACATCACTCTACCTACACCCCGACAGGCTGAAGTAAGGCGAGTCTAGAAACGATCGGACCTGGAGAAAACAAGCCAGTGCACTTCATTGTATTTAGAATTGCGTTCGACCTAAAAATTTCTCTCAGGAATAGTAAGCCACAATTGAGTTATAGATAGCAAATGGAATTTACTGTTTTTTTCTTGACTTCAGTGTGCAGGAAAAATAAGAATCTTGTAATGCTGGTGGACAATAACGGAGCTACCAAAGCTCGGTCATCCCCTAAGGTGGCTTGTTGTCGATGTTTTAAACATTGATAGTGAGCATCGCAGGATCTACCAAGTTCTGGCAAATCCAGGGTCCATCCGTCAACGTGAAGAAAAGATGGTGGAAGAATGTTCCCCGCCATCGAACCTCTACGTGTTAATAGTGGTCGATGCCGGAGCTATCAAGCTCCGACAACCCCAGAGGACTAGCTATGAACGCTCTACGTGTTGATGATGGTTGCTTCCGAAGCTACTAAGCTCCGACGATGGTTGCTACTGTAGCTACTAAGCTCTGATAACCTCAGGGGTCGCTATTGTCAACGCAATGAGACTTCGGACCTACGCTCTACAAGTTCGAAGCGCACAAGTCTTCAACAAAATGCTACATCCTCTTGGTACATGTTCACAATCAAATTATGTACATCTACCAGGGGGCCAAGTGAGACAAAGATGTTGAAGACAAAAAATGAAATTCATTAAATTCTTGGATTTCATTAATCTGGAGACAAGAGATTACAAAATTGGAGAAAGAGAAGAAAAGATACAAGCGGGAGCTACAAAGAGATAGTCCTAGACCCTATGGAAGAACGAGGCGACCTTCTGGGCAGCCTCCGACACGCAGGCTTTGGCGGCTTCTCCCTCTCCGTCGATGGGGCCTTCAAGCACCGGGTCCAGTGGGAAGTGAGGGTCCTGGCTTATGTAGCACTTCAGCATGTACTCTGCGACATTCTTCGCCAGGGATTGCCCTTCGATTTCCAGCTGGTCCGCGATGACATCACCCATCTTGGTGAGCTTGTTGCCCGCCGAGCTCAACGCCTGCAACGCCCGGTCCAGCTCCGGCTCCAGATCATCTGGACGCACGGGACTAAAACCCATCGGCATCAACACGTCATTGGTTTTGCCCAAGAAGTCTCAAACTTGTTGGGACCTCGCAGCCCTGGAGCCTCGCATCTCTTCCAAGGATCTCTTGGTCGCTGCAAGCTACGAATTCTCCCGGGCAAGGCGCTCTACCTCTTTGGCGTTCTACTGAATCTTTTCAGCAACTTACCTTTCAAGTTTACCAAGCTCCTCCTCCTGAAGGTGGATCTTGTTCTAGCGGTCGACTAGGTCCTTCTCTCGGCCCCACACTTTCTTCTCCCTGGCAGCAATTTCATTCTCCCTCCTATGGAGGTCCCGTCCTAGCTGCCAGGCCTTCTTCTCCTCTTTCTCGCAGTGCTCCTCCAACTTCTTGGTGCACTCCGCGAGACTCTTGTCACCTAGAGTTAGCCTCTGATTAAGCTCCTCCTCCCTCTTCACGAGGTCATCCCGCAGCTCCAGGAGTTTTTGCTCTTTATCTTCGAGCTTTTTCCCCAGCTCCTCAAGAACCTCTCGGCGTTTGACGAGGCTGTCGTGGATGGCGCTGAGCTTCTCTTGGCGATCACTCGCTGCATTATTAGCAGCTACGGCCTGTTTGTGGATGGCCCGAGACTAGTTGTCGAGGGATCGCACCATGCTTTCCCTCTCGTCCAGCAGCTGACCCCAGTACTCCAACCGGACTTTCTCCCTTTTCACCCACTCCTTGTCGTCGGCCAGCCTCGACTGCGCAACCTTGGTCTCGAATTGGAGCCAGTTGCACCACCTCCTAAGGGTTTGGCGCTCCTCCTCGAGGGCCTTGCTGTCGTGGTAAAAGGCCAGCTGGACTTGACAAAGACTAGCGCAGGTGTTGTCGATAGAAAGCGACAAAGGGATTGGCTCCGGGCCTGCTCGGGTCTTCTCCGCTGGCTCCAGCGGGTTCTCCGTAACAAAAATCAGGTCCCACTCTGCAAGAGCAGTCCCCTGAGCTTCCACGGCACTAGGGCCGCCCTCCGGGATAGCCTCGGCCACCACCGAGGAAGGTCCTGCAGCAGAAGTTTCTACCTCCGGAGTCGATTCCGAAGGTCCCGCCGCCTGGTCATCAGCAACTGGTCCCTCAGGCAGGGGACCGGTAGCCTCCTCTTGGCACCTTGGCTCAGGCGCGGGCACCTCCGGAACCACCAACTCTGGGGCAGTCGTTGAAGGTTCGGTCGGAGCTGAAGCCACTTCAGGCTCCGACGATGGTGCCTCCTCCACCGCTGGTTCAGGCGCTGGTGCTTCGACCACCATTGGCTCAGGCGCTGGCACCTCTACGATAACCGTCTCGGGCACCAGAACTTCATCAACCACCAGCTCTACTGCCGGGGCTTCATCAACCACCGGCTCCACTACCGGGGCTTCAACAATATCTGGCTCAAGGGCCGGGACTGCGGCTACCTCCGGCTATAAGGCTGGAGCGTCCATCATCTCAGCACCCAAACCCGGAGCTTCAACCTCTGGAGCTGGTGCCGCTGGTACATCTTCATCCCCGTTGTCCAGCGCTACCACGGGTACTTCGGGAGATGAGTCGAGGTCTAGGACCATGACAGCCGGCGCCGGGGCTGCCGCAGCCTCAGCCACCACCTAGGGCGGCGCGGGGATTGGAGCTAGAGCCTCCGCCTGCACAGCCTCAGCTGCTGCTGTAGGAACCGGAGCTTCAACCCCTTTCTTTGGTACCCTGCGGATGAAGGACAAAGAAATTCAAAACGCGATTACAACAAAAACAATCAACTGAGGTAAAAAATCAAACATACCTTGGAAGGCTTCCGCTCTAGCTGGAGCGGAACCTCTTCACCGGACGCTCAGGACTGGACCCTAACGCCACTGGCGTGGTAGCTCCGGAAGGTTCCCTGGAGCTTGCTCCCGCCATCAGCGACGTCTTGGTTGAGGCACCCCTCGACCGGGAAGGACCTTCAGACCTAGAGCCTTCAGCTGGCCCTGGTACCGGAGCCACATGGCTGGAGCTAGCATCCCGAGGAGATGCCGATGCTGGAGTGGTTGCCGCCGTCGAAGACCTCCTCTGCCAGGGAGAAGGAGCTATCATGAAAGGAGCAGGTCTGACGGACCTCATGTCAGCATGCTTCAACTTTATCTTTCGGCTCGAGGGCTTGGCCAACTCCTTGCCCTTGCCTACGACTTCGGTTCTTGGCTTCGGGGCAGAATGGAGCCATCCTCCGAAGCTCCGGGGATCGCCAACCCGAAGGTTGATCGCCTCTCCATCAGGCCCGGGTCGTCCAACAGCGACATCTTCCTCTAGAGCTCTCTGCACTTCTCTGGTATCATATTCAGAGGCAGGAAGGCCGCCGGTGGAGACACGCTGCCAGGGCCAATGTTCCCAGACTGGAACTTCTTGAGATGGGTCTTCAAGGCTTCATCGGCCAAGTTGGTGTCCAAGATGACTTCAATGCGGTTGGTATCCATCTCATTGTTGAAGGCCCATGCAGGCCAGCTCTTAGCCCTCAGCGGGGCCCACCTGTTTGTCAAGAAGTTGCCGAAAACCATCTACAGGGTCACTCCACCTTCAACACATTCCTGGATTTTGTCCAGGATGGGCCTATACTCCCTCGATGGCTCCGGCACATCACTCCAACTGTCGGTGTTGATGCGAGTCACTAGACCATCCCATGTAGGTCCGGACCCTATACAACTCCTTCTTGCTCCCGATGCGGCTCTTGGGGAGTGCTAATTTCATCGCAGCACAGCGTGGCGAGAAGGGAAATTGAGCGAAAGTTTGGAGGATTTGAGCGCAAGTTCGAATGAAGGCATAAAGAATCCCCAAACGGTGCACGCTTTCCTTCTTAAGTAAGCCCCCGCAATGCTTGGATGGAAATTGCAAAGGGGCCGACGATACAGTTCAAAAACTTCACCCTGCCAATGAATAGGGGGCCCGGGGCCACCCCAACGATCAAGTTGAGGTCCTTATCCCTGGCGAACAGTTGTCATCATGAGAGGCGGGAAGTCCGAGGGTGGCGGCTTGACAGGGCGCGCGGAACCGATACGGCTTTTGTATCTAGAATCAGCGACCTTCAATTGTGTGAGATCCGCACACTCAGATCTCACCTGCCGCATCCTGGGTATGCCACACAGCGATGGTTTAACAACGAACTACTGCCAACGCCACATCCAAAGACCCTTGAAGACATGGCTCAAAAACCGAAGGATGGACCCACGTCTGGCAGAATGACTTCATCCAAAAGGTCTCTCCCAGAGGTGGGCCCAGGGGGCCACTTTCGGTATCCTGCGTACCGTATACCCCTTGGGACTGCAAAAAGACTAAAAGAACTTCACCTGTCTGAGTTGAAGACCTCCAAAGGCCCCACGTGTCATACGGGACTGGACTTGCCTCCCTTCTATTGTTAGTCCCTGTGCTGCCACGTGTATCCTACGACCGGAGCTACATCCCACACATGGGAAAGCTCCGGGCTAAATACCTGGGCGGCACCTCCAGACCTAACCCCCGACAGAGGGAAGCTTCGGTCCTGACACGTGTATAACAGCACTGGACCTACCCGTCCCAGACGATAAGATCCGGAGCTGCCACGTGTCCAACCACCGGACCTTCAACTTCAACAATCAGACTGGTGGACCCCCAACGGCTCGGATCTTCAAGGGACAATCAAGGACTTCAAGACCCGATTAAGTGTCATTAATACCATCTTAATGACACACGATCGGAGGGCCCTTCATACCAGTAACGGCACTGTCAAGGCTCATTACCATGTTATTAAGGGTAATTAAGCTCATTAATTGTGTATTAAGCATCAGTAACCGCCAGGGCCACATGTCGGGCCAGGCTAACGATGTAATGACCAGTCCTTGTACTATAAAAGGACTGGTCGAGCGATACACAAGGGAGGTCTCGGACGGACACTCTTCGAGACTCTCTTAGACTCTTCCAGACTAGGCTCTGACACACGCTCACAAGTGCTCAGATGCTCAATACAACAACTACACATCCCATGGAGTAGGGTATTACGCTTAGGTGGCCCGAACCACGTAAATCCTTGTTTCAACTTGCCATCGTGTTCTGAATCTCTGCGTGCCCACTACCGAACTACAAACTCTGCGGTCTACCAATGGTAGTATCGTGAGAATTGCCAGAACTAGACTCCGACAGCCGCCTCATGGCCAGAACAGCCACGACTCTCACAATTAAGTCTAGGTCTCCTATTGAGAAGTTTTGAATTCGTTTAAATCGTGATAGTTATAATTAGTGTGGTGTGCTGAATTTTCTTGTGGGTGCTTGTGATTGTGCTTGGTGTGAGTTGCGGAATGCCTTGGCAATTGTCCACATCCGCACATACTAGAGAGATGTGGAATGCTTCAACACTTGTCCATATCCTGATATAAGGTTTTATCAATAAGGAGAGTTGCTTAGTTCATAATCCTCTATGCATATAGTTGGGGAGTCAATCTATCTCTATCCTTTCTATCTCGTTCGACCTCAACTTAAATGGAAGATGTACACAAATAGTTCAATATTTCGGACGAATCTACTTGAAAGATGAGCACAGACATAGTATGTCCAAAAGTAAGTCTCAAAATAAGGGGGGTAGATTTCCTCGTGAATCTAGAACAATGAGATATTCACAAGGATTGGACATAATACTTGAAATGGATTGGCTACGGAAACATAATGGAGTGATCGATTGTGCCACACGAACAGTGCAGTTGACAAATGACGAGGGAGTCAGAATAGAATTCAAGGCAGTTCAGCCAACAACTCAAAAGGCAATGCTAAATCACGCGGAAGGTGTGACATTGGAGGATATTCCGATTGTTCATGAATATCCAAAGGTGTTTCCAGAAGAATTGTCAGGTATGGCACCTGATCGTGACATTGAGTTCATGATTGACTTACTACCTGGAACTACACCTATAGCTAATAGGCCATATACGATGCCTGCTAATGAATTAGTGGAGCTGAAGTAGCAAATTCAAGAGCAGCTAGAGAAAGGTTTATATGCCCAAGTTCCTCACGGTGGGGAGCCCCAGTGCTCTTTGTAGATAAGAAGGATGGATCCCAAAGGATGTGTGTGGATTACCGGTCTCTCAATGACGTGATGATCAAGTATAAGTATTTGTTGCCCCGCATGGAGAATCTGTTTGACTAGATGAAGAGAGCTAAAAAATTCTCTAAGATTGATCTTCAATTAGGGTACTTTCAGCTAAAAATCAGACCTTCGAACATACTAAAAATAGCTTTTCGAACACGGTATGGGTCATATGAGTACACCATTATGTCATTCGGATTGACGAATGCACCTGCTTACTTCATGTACCTCATGAAAAAAGTCTTCATGGAGTATTTGGACCAGTTTGTCATAGTGTTCATCGATGATATCATGGTAACTCGAGAAGCGAAGAAGAGCATGCAGAGCATTTAAGGCTGACATTGCAGAAATTGTGAGAGCACCAGTTGTATGCCATGTTTAACAAGTGTCAATTTTGGTTGAGAGAGATATCATTCTTAGGCCACATCATCTCCGAAGGAGGAGTATCCGTTGATCCAGGAAAAGTAAGAGACGTGTTGAAGTGGGAACCCCCCATAGAATGTGAAGAAAAACCAGAGTTTCCTAGGAATGGCCAGATATTATCGCTGTTTTATGAAGGACTTCTCCAAGATAGCAAAACCCATGACTGAATTACTAATGAAGGAGAAACCATTCAAATGGACTCAGACCTGTCAGGGCAGCTTTGAGGAGTTAAAGAAGAGGTTAACCACCACACTGATATTAATATTGCCAGATGTGAGCAAGAGCTTTGACGTTTATTGTGATGCATCTAGGCAAGGGCTTGGATGTGTATTGATGCAAAAAGGCCAAGTAGTAGCTTATGCATCGAGGCAACTAAAGAAGCATGAATTGAATTACCCTACGCATGATCTTGATCTCGCAACCGTAGTGCATGCCTTGAAGATTTGGAGACATTATATTGTTGGACACCAATGTGAGATTTATAGGGATCACAAGAGTCTCAAGTACATATTCATGCAGAAAGACCTAATTTTGAGACGACGAAGATGGTTGGAACTCATCAAGGACTATGATGTGGGAATGTACTATCTTTCAGGAAAGGCTAATGTAGTGGCTAATGCCCTAAGTCAAAAGGGAGCAAGTCACAACTCACAGTATGAGAATTACCGCCCCAGCTATGCATGGAGTTTGAACGATTGCATCTCAGATTCGTGAGAACATGAGATACAAGAAGGTCAAACAACGGACGAGGAAATCCAAGAGATCAAGGAATGGATCCAAGAGGGGAGGGAATGGAGATTTGATGAAGATGATAATAGCATGCTATGGCTCGGGAAACATATTGTTATGCCTAATGTGAAATGCATCCGCAACACAATTCTAAAGGAGGCACATGACTCGCCTTATTCCATTCATCCCGGTTGTACAAAAATGTTCAAGGATTTGAAAACGTGCTACTAGTGGGATGGAATGAAGAAGGACATATCTTAATATGTTGTTTTACGTGATATTTGCCAATGAGTGAAGGCTGAACATCAATGGCCAGCCAGATTATTGCAACCATTCAAGATACCAGAATGGAAGTGGGATGAAGTTGGTATGGATTTCGTATTGGGTTTACCGCGCACTAAGTCATGATATGACTCGATATGGGTTATTGTGGATCGATTGACCAAATCAATGCATTTTATCCCTGTCAAGACTACCTATAGCTGTGCAAAGCTAACAGAACTATATATGGGGAGAATGGTGTGTTTACATGGAGTACCTAAGAAAATAGTATCCGACAAAGGTTCTCTATTTACCTCTAGGTTTTTGCAGAAACTGCATGAGTCAATGGAACTCATCTGAATTTTAGTTTTGCATATCATCCACAAACGGATGGACAGATCGAAAGGAAAAATCAGATATTGGAAGACATGCTAAAAGCATGTGCGCTAAAGTATGGAGGAAGTCGGGACAAAAGTCTTCCATATTATGAATTCTCCTACAACAACAGCTACCAAACAAGTTTGAAGATGTTGCCGTATAAGGCACTTTATGGAAGAAGATGTAGAACACCCCTGTTTTGGAATGAGACAGGAGAAACCCAAGTATTGGACTTGATGTGATACAGGACGCTGAAAAGCAAGTCCAGATAATCCGTGAAAACTTGAAGGCTGCTCAGTCGCGCAAAAAGGGCTATGTGGATAATAGGCGAAAAGACATAGCTTTCAAAGTGGGAGACTTCGTGTATCTCAAAGTGTCACCTATCCAAGGTCATAAGCGATTCAACGTTAAAGGAAAGTTGGCACCTTGCTAAATTGGACCATTCCAGGTTTTGGACAAACCTGGAGAAGTGGCATATCAGTTGGAGATGCCAGCACATTTTTTCCAATGTTCATGATGTGTTCCACATTTCTCAACTCAAAAAGTGCTTAAGGATTCTGAAAGAACAAGTACCAATGGACGAATTGGAGCTTGAGGAAGATTTTACATATGCCGAGCAACCTATCAAACTTTTGGATACAAAGGAGAGGGACACGAGAAACAAGGTGAATCGATGGTGCAAAGTACAATGGAAACATCATAATGAATCCGAATCAACTTGGGAGCAAGAAGATCTCAAGAAAGAATTTCCCAGTCTTTTTCCTCCTAGCCGAATCTCGAGGGCGAGATTTTTTTTAAGGAGGGTAGGTTTGTAACACCCTCATTTCCATTCATCATGTAATGCATTCATCCCCATACATGTCAAGCATAAGACACTACAAAAAGAAACAATATTAAAACAAATTAGAGGCAAAAGAACCATTAAATTCAATTTTGGGTACAGACTTGTCCGGTCCCCACCCCAAACTAGTCCACTATACTCGCCTGCTCTGGCTTAATTCAGTTTCATCATGGCAACTGACTTGTTCGTTACCTAGTACGGACTAGTCCATTTTTGCTCCTGTTCCCGTTCGTACTTGTCTGTTAATTTTAAGGACTAGCATGATTTTGAAACTATAAAGCCCCAGACTTGTCCGGATAGTGCCATTTTAGTCCGCAATCCCTTATCACTTTGGTACAGCGGGCTTGTCCAGTTAACAACGAACTAGTCCATTGTGACAACAGAGCCAAAAACGGACTTGTCCGACCATGATACAGACTAGTCTGATTTCTAGGGTTTTGACTCGGATTTCTATTTTCCTCCACGACGTGTTATCAGGTGATTGTCATATTTAGGTCCTAGAACGTCATGCCCCGCCCCCAAGGAGCCCAAGTGGGACACCACCAAAGCCCTTATACGCTCCCACCACTCCTCCCCCTATATAAAAAACCCAAAGGCCTCCTCTAACCCCTGCCCACGTGAGAAAACCCCACCTCCCTGCCGTCGCATCGTTAGCTACCGTTCTTGAGAGAGGAAGCTCTCGCTGCAAGAAAGGGAGGGGAAGAAAGAGGAGCAGAAGGAAGGAAAAAGAAGGAGGATCGAGTAAGATCATTGGGGCTGCTTCGATCTTCTTCATCGACTTTTTGTCATCAACATTCTTCTTCTACACCTTGCCGCCGATTCGTCGTCAACATTTCTAGACATCAAGTTTTGTGCATTACTCCCAATCCTCGACAGTTCGACCACTACATTCATGGTAACTACATAAGATCCAACTTTCCACGTTAATTTTGATCCCACACTTTATTGAAACCATGCCCTAGTTGGGAAGTTCGCAAAACTCTGGACCGTAGTGGACTTGTTCAGCCTAGAGCGGACTAGCCCGGTCCAAACAGACATATTCGGCCTCAGTGCGGACTAGTCCAGTCTCTAAATTCTTAAAATTCCTGAAACTTCTCCAGTCTTCCTAGAAATGACTCGAAACTTACTTGAACACATAAAACTTAATTGTGACTAGTTAGTAAGCAATAGTAGTAACTTAATAACGTATAATACCTCATAATTGCATCATTCATGCATATCATGGCATATTGTGTAATATATGAGCATTTATTGATTGTAATATATGTTTCACATGTTTGTCGTGCGGAATAGAACGAAATGCTCTAGAAGGTGCCACGAAAAGCATGAGGACCTTCAGCACCAGAACTTTGAAGCTCTCAATCCAAACCAACCACTAGAGCAAGGCCAGTGCCCTTGAACATTTCAATCCCGTTTTGAAATATTTTGTTTCAAAATTGCGTGCTTGTGTCCATTTTATGGGAAAACCCATCGTAGGTGTTTACTAGACTTGTATGTCTTCTCTTGTCGCTCGGGATGTAATGTAGAGAGTTAGAAAGGGTATTTTACACTTTTCTCCACTTTACTCAATTGGGATTGGGAATAACCAAATGACTTAGTTATGAACTAAAGAACATATGGACTATGTGAATTGATGATAATGACCCTTTAGCAACATGGAACCTAGGGATCTAAGCAAGCAGTTTATGTGGAATGAATTGGATGATTTGGTGGTATTGCTTGCTTTAGATCTAAGGACCGGTTCGTGGAGCGACCATTCAGGATTACTGTGGTACCACAGGGCCAAGTATGGGTGCATCTTAGCCAAATAATTAGTCTCTTTCCAGCATCATTCAGGTTATATGGAAGGCTCAGGGAATGGGAGTCGGTTGGATTTGTAGTAGTGGCAGGACTGCCTGGGATCCAAACGGCACAAGAGGGGGCCTTGGATGGATGTGCTTAGTTGTGAGACATCACCTCCAGTGAAAATCTAGTGGGTATGCACATGCTGGTAGTCACTTTGTAAATGCTATTTTGTGATCTCTTGGCCACACACCGACGAAAGTGTGAGATGGCATAATTGAGATCCTTAGTCACCAAAAGGTGATGAAATCATGAACTTCTGGGTAAAGTGGTGCAACCTCTGCAGAGTGTAAAACTATCATGATAGTCGTGCTCCTTGTTATGAGCGACTTGGACTCTCACATGATTAGAGTATGACCTTGAGTATTGAATAATGGTTGGAATTGGAATTGAAATTGGGATTGGGATATGGGTTTGGTTATGATGAGTTGGATATGGATGGTTACTGATAATTATAGATGATTATAGTTAATCATATCAAATTGATGGTATTGGATATGGTAATGATGGAATTTGGGTTATTATAGGATTTGATCTCACATAGTAATCATAAGTCACATTTCCTTGTTTTTATGAATGAAATGTACTTTTCTGCAATAAATCATTAATGTCATCCTTGTTTAAGCTACATGTCATATTTTCCCACACTTGCTGAGTACGACATGTGCTCACTCTTTCTATTCCCACATTAATTCAAACAAGCAATAATTTGGAGTATCTGGAGGATTATGAGGAGTACTAGGCATGCTTGTTACCGTCAAGTGCCTGTGGAGCTGGAGTCCACTAGTGCTGAGTTTTTCTGCTGTAGTATTATTAGAAGTTGTATTCAAGACTATTTGGATGTAATAAGGTACTATTTGTTATTTGAAATATGGTTATTATCTAATTATCATTCGTGATGTACTCGTGTATGTGTGTTGAACATCCTGGACACACATATGCATCAAACTTGGTTCATTCTCGGAACCTGGTGTCACAAACTCAGCGAGGTTGACGCTCCCGTCGTACCTCTCCATCAAGTAGGGCCGAAACTTGTGTGGCCACATCACGAAGTAGATGTGAGGCGTCAGGGCTGTGCACCCTCCGCCTACTCCTGCTGGAGCAGGATTTGGTGTAGCATACGCTTGGGGTGCAGGCAGCGCGGCGTATGCCTAGTGGGGCACAAGATGTGCTATGTACACTAGGGGTGCAGGCTGTGCTGCGTACAACAGGGGACCCTTTGCGTTGTAGTCAGCCTCGAGGTTGCAGTGTCTCTCATGTTGCCGCTCAATGATGACACGACCATCTTAAGCCGCGTGGCGACGTTCGAGCTCGGCTCTGAGGTCGGCAGTGGACAACCCGATCGAGCGCGAGTTGGTCGTCCGTTAGTCGATAGTCCACATGTGCGATAGCGATACATGCGACGGGGCAGTCTGTTGCCTCCTTCATGGAGGAATGTTGAGGGCGGCAACGACAAGGTGGTCGACATCATTGCGCCACTGCTCTGCTGCTCCACTGTGGAGCATCCACAGCCGGTGGGTTATGTGGGTGTGCACGTGTTGTAGCCAACACGCTCTTTGGGCTCGCGGCGTGTGGTGTCATCACTACTGAGGATGCAGGAGTCCACGATGAAACACATGCCTGGGCGGCTTCAGGAGCGATGACTGTTCGGTCGCTTGCAGGAGCAAACTATCCTCTGGAGCGAGAAGCGGCTCCGTCGTGTCGTGCTGCAAGGCTTCAGGGTCGAGTGGTGCCAATGATGAAGTGGTTCACCATTGCGATGAAGTTCACCTTTTCAAAGAATGACTGACAGTAGCACCCTTCCTGGCGCGCCAAATGTCAAAGTGTGAAAACGACACTTCCCCCGGACCTGCTACGAAGCAGCCCACGGATGTTCTTTTATCGGAGAGGCTAATGACTTCTGAAGCAGTCAAACAAGTAGGCGATGCTGGAGATGATGAACACAGGGGGTTCACGTGGTTCGGACCACTAGAGCATAATACCCTATGTCTAGAAGAGTGTGTTGTATTGCTCTTGCTTGTGTGAGTATTGAGAGTCCAAGAGGGCTTAGGTGCGTATGAGACTATGTCAGTGTAGTTATCCTAAGTCAATGGGTGCTCAGTCCTTTTATAGTCCAAGGCCGAGATGTTAGAAGTAGGATCCAGGGCCCGTCAGGTGGCCCTGAGGAGATCTCAGCCCTATATAAAATCTAGGGCATTATGGCTACATGCTGCCCCCTCTAATCGTGGCTTGAAGACTCGCCATTTGTGACACCCGGTTCTAAAAATGAACCAAGTGCAATGCATATGTGTGCCCAGGACGTTGATCACACATACACAAGTGCATCACAAACGGTATACGGAAAATTACCACGTCACAAATTAATTAAGAAGGTACTGTTATTACAATATTCACATAATCCTCAATTACATCTCTAATGATCATTATTAATAGTTTTGAACTAATGCAGTAGAAATAATCTAAGAATTAAGTTAAGAAACTAAGCAAAGGGATATAGCGCAGCTCCAAGCAATCAACAGGCAAGTCGACGACAGCACACAACCTAGTACTCTGCATAATCCTCGGGGTACTCTGAAACATCACCTTAAACTGTTTGTGGGGGAATTGCAAGGGTGAGCACATGTCGTACTCAGCAAGTGTGGGAAAATAATGACATGTAGCTTAACAAGTAATGATAATAAATAATGTTTATTTGCTGAAAAATACTTTTAAAACATGTAAGAAGCATCCTACAATGTATATGTGAAATTTATCCCATCATACCCTAAATAAACATAATATTTCATATCCATCATTCGTTATCCATCCATATACCATATTCTTACCATCATCATTAACCATATCCATTTATCACCATCCAAACCATAACCATAACCAAACCATAAACCATAACTAATACCAAACCATCCCAATTCCCAGATTCCCTCTAATCATCGAAGTTGTCCAGGTGCTCAGGAGCTAAAACAGCTCCTCACCACCCTACCAACTCTGGTAGCTCCAAACCCTGGTGAGCCTTTACTACTTTACATTTCAGCAACTGACGAAGTCGTCAGTATGGTCCTGGTTGCAGAGAGACCGGAACTATCCCATGCTCAGGAATCCAGACCACTCCGGGAGGGTCCGGAGGTTCCTAAAACCGAGTCTGGGTCTCAGTTCCCAGACTTGAGTCTACAAGAAGTTACTTCAAAAGACCCAGACCCCTCCGGGAGGGTCCAGGTCGCTTCTAAAGAAGCTTCGGGTCCCTCCAGCAAGGACGCGGAGGTCCCCGAAGAAGGTCCGGATCCCTCCGGGAGGATCTGGGTCAATGAAGAGGAAGCTCCGGGCCCCTCCGGGAGGGTTCGGACCATCCAGCGCCCAGTGTACTTCATCAGTGAAGTACTTCATGACACCAAGACTCGATACCTAGAGGTGCATAAGCTGCTCTATGCAGTTCTTATCGCCTCCAGGAAGCTTCGCCATTACTTCCAAGCTCACAAAATTTCAGTAGTGACTTCTTACCCACTTCGAGCAATCTTGCATAATCCCAATTCAACTGGGAATATTGCAAAGTGGGCTGTGGAATTGGCCAAATTCGATCTCGAATTCATTCCAAAACAAGCAATCAAGAGTCAAGCATTGGCAAATTTTGTGGCGGAATGGACTCCCTCTCCATCAAACCCTGGGGGCCCCAGTGAGCAGAAGCCGGAACACAAGGCTCCGGTCTTCAGCGAGCCTCACTGGACCCTCTACTTCGACGGCTCCATGCAAAATCAGGGGGCCGGAGCTGGAGTCCTTCTCCTCGCACCAACCTGGGAGAAGGTAAAATACATGTTACACCTTGACTTCAAGGCGACCAACAACATGGCGCAGTATGAAGCACTCATCTACGGACTAAAGGTGGCACTGTCATACAGTGTCAAGCAGCTGCTGGTCAAGGGAGATTCAAAGCTCATCATTAAACAAGTGAAGGGTGAATGCTCCTGCAACAATCTCCAGCTAGATGCTTACCTCCTTGATGTCCAGAGGCTTCAGAAGGACTTCGAAGTCCTAGACCTCCACCACGTCCAGCGTGTCCACAACACTGAAGCCGACGAACTCTCAATGAAAGCGTCAACCGGAGCTCCAGCTCCTGACGGAACTTTTGTCCAGAGGTTGTCAAAACCCACAGCTCAGCCTGCCGAACTGAGCGAAGGGGGCGAGATCAGCATCCCGAAGCTGACCGTCCCGATGGCCCTGTTACCATGGCAGCCATCAAGGGTCGTAGGTGCTGCCGGAAGCTCCGAGCAACCCAACATGCAAGACTCAAATGCTCAAGTAAGCTCCGATGCATGGATCTCGGAGATCCGGAGTTACTTGAAAGACAACATCCTTCTTGACGATGATGTATCCGCTGACCGGATAGTCGGATTGGCTAAAAGATACACGTTGGTAGAAGGGGATGTCTACCGACGCGGTGCCAACGGCGTCCTAATGCGGTGCATCACAAGGGAAGAAGGCTGCGAGCCCCTCGCAGAAATCCATGGAGGCAAGTGTGGGAACCACACGTCTTCCTGCACGCTGGTCGGTAAAGCCTTCCGGCATGGCTTCTACTGGCCTACAGCACTCCAGGATGCAACTGAGCTGGTGAAGAAATGCGAAGCATGCCAATTTCATGCAAAGAAAATTCACACACCGGCTCAACCTCTACAAATGATACCTCCTACATGGCCCTTTGCTGTGTGGGGGATGGACATCTTGGGACCTTTCCCAAGAGCCGTCAGAGGTTACAAGTTCCTGTACGTCGCCATTGACAAGTTCACCAAGTGGCCAGAAGCAACTCCAGTTGTGAAAATAAACAAGCAACCTTTTATCAACTTTTTGCAGTCCATTGTATGCAGATTTGGAGTCTCAAACAAAATCATTACTGATAACGGGACCCAATTCACAAGCTTTGCATTTCAAGGATATTGTGAAGACCTCGACATTCAAGTTTGCTACGCCTCTATAGCTCACCCGACAAGCAATGGCCAGGCCGAGAGAGCAAATGCTGAAATCCTGAAGGGACTCAAAACGCGCACCTATGAGCGCTTGAAAAAACATGGAACCAACTGGATTGAATAGCTTCTACCCACTCTATGGGCCAACAGGACAACTCCAAACCGGTCAACTGGAGAGACACCCTTCTTCCTGGTGTACGGAGCTGAAGCAATCCTTCCTCCGGAAATCACCTTGGGGTCACTCCGAGTCCGGACCTTCGATGAAGCCACACAGGACCAGCTCCGTCGTGAAGACCTAGACCTCCTTGAGGAGGGAAGGTGCCAAGCAGCTGTTCGAAATGCCCGATACCGCCAAGCCCTTCGGCGCTATCATCAGCGGCATGTACACAACCGACAGCTCGAGGAAGGCGATCTGGTGCTACAGAGAATACAATCCAGAGAAGGGTTAAACAAACTCTCCCCCAGCTAGGAGGGACCCTTCCGAGTGATTAAAGTATCCCGTCCCGGAGGCGTTCGCTTGGCTACCGAGGATGGGACACCTCTCCAAAATCCTTGGAATGTTGAGCACCTCCGTATGTTCTACACTTAATATCACAGAGGTGAGTCTATAGTAACTTGAGGTGTATGTTATGGAGTCATTGTACAGAGTCGGGTAGTTCCTCCGGGAGAACAGCCGGACCTTTCCCGGAAGGTCCACAAAGTTCATGCAACACTTGTCACAGTCTCAGGACTAAAAGTGTGGCTAGCTACCCTGGGTCAAACGAGAAATTAAACACGCTTAGCCTGGTTCTGTATCCTAAGAGTGTACTTGTTTCCCCTGTACCCCGGACCTATAATGAAAGACATCTTCATGTGAAACAGACTCCACGTGCATTTATTTTGTACAGGCTCAACATTTTTTATTTTTCTCTTTCTTGTCTATAACAAAGTTGTGCAATTCTTAAGAAATTTTAGTTCGACCAGTTCTTGTACAATTCGAGCTGTATTGTCAATTCTTTTGGATTCAAATATTGTTCATGGCCCACTCGCCTGAATGCTACCAAGCCAATCTAGGGCCGGAGTGTGCTATCGACTTAGCCTGGTCAAGCACCCTAAGTACGCCACTCTACCTACACCACGGCAGGCCGAAGTAAGGCGGGTCCAAGTACAATTGGATCTGGAAGAAAGAAGGCAACACATTCGGTTGTATTCAGAATTGTGTTTGACATAAAACTTTCTTGGGAATCGTAAGCCGCAACGAAGTTATAGGCAAGGAACGAATTTCACTATTTTTCTTGGCTTCAGTGTGCAGGAAAAATAAAGAATCCACGTTCACGGAGAAAAGTCGGAGCTAACAAAGTTCCGACTCCCCCTAGGTGGCTTGTGATCGATGTTAATTATTGAAAACGAGCATTACCGGAGCAACCAAGCTCCGGCAAAGCTAGGGAGGCCAGCCGTCGACGCAGAATAAAAGATGGTGAGAAGACCCCACAAGCGGAGTCTGCTGCCGACAAGTTACGCGTTGGCAAAGGTCACTGTCGGAGCTACTAAGCTCTGACACCCCGGAGGGCTAACTATCGATGCTCTACGCGTTCATAGGGACTATTGCCAGAGCTACTAAGCTCTGACGGTAGTCAATGCCGGAGGTTCTGAGCTCCGAAAACCTCAGGGGGCCTTCACTATCGAAGGCTTCGGACCTACACTCTACAAGTTCGAAGCAAACGAGTCTTCAACAAAACAAAATATCCTCTTGGTACATGATCACAATCAAATTGTGTACATCTACTAGGGGGCCAAGTGAAGACAGAAGTGTTGAAGACAAAAAATGAAATTCATTAACACATTGTGGATTTCATTCATCTGGAGACAAGGGATTACAAAATTGGGGAAGAAAAAGAGAGAATACAAGTGGGAGCTACGGAGATGGTCCTATACCCTATGGAAGAACTGGGCGACCTTCTCCTTTGACAGTTGGCTCGGGTGGCTTCACCTTCTTCTTCGACAGGACCTTCAAGCACCGGGTCCAGAGGAAATTGGGGATCCCGGCTGGTATAGCATGTTAGCACATACTCTGCGACGTTCTTCGCCAGGGACTACCCCTCAACTCTAACTAGTCCGCGATGACGTCACCCACCTTGGAGAGTTTGTCACCCGCCGAGCTCAACGCTTGCAACGCTAGGTTCGTCTCCGGCTCCGGATCATCCGGACGCACGGGACTGAAGCCCGTTGGCATCAGTGTGTCGTTGGCTTTGCTCAGGAACTCCCAAACATGTAGGGAGTCTGCAGTCCTCAAGCCCTTCAGTTCCTCCAAGGATCTTTTGGCCGCCGCCAGTTCAGAATTCTCACGAGCAAGGCGCTCAACCTCTTTGGCATTTTGCTGAATCTTTTCAGCAACCTGCTTCTCGAGTTTTCTGAGCTCCTCCTCCCGGATGTGGATCTTGTTCCGACGGTCGACCAGGTCCTTCTCCCGGCCCCTAACTTTCTTCTCCCTGGCAGCGATGGCACACTCTTGCTTGTAGAGTTCCTGCCCTCGCACCCAGGCCTTCTCCTCCTCCTCAACGCAAGGCTCCTCCAATTTCTTGGTGCGTTCCTCAAGGCCTTTGTCAACCAGAGCCACCTTTTCGGCGAGCTCCTCCTCCCTCTTCAAGACATCATCCCGCAGCTCTAGGACATTTTTGCTCTTCGTCTTTGAGCTTCTTCTCCGTCTCCTCAAGTGCCTCCTGGCGCTTGATGAGGGTAGTGTTAATGGCTTCAAGCTTTTCTTGGTGATCATCAACCGCAATATTAGTTGCCTTGGCCTGCTCATAAATGACCCGGGATTGAGTGTCGAGGGCACGAGTCAAGCTCTCCCTATCATCCAATAATTTGCCCCAGTATTCCAGGCGGATCTTCTCCTGTTTGATCCACTCCTTGTCATCTGCCAGCCTCGACTGCACCAGCTTGGTCTCGAAGTAGAGTCGATTACCCCACCGCCTTAGGGTTTGGTGCTCCTCTTCAAGAGCCTTGCTGTCGTGGTAGAATGCCAGCTGGACTTGACGCAGACTGGAGCAAGCGTTGTCAATGGACAACGACAGGGGAATAGGGTCTGGACCTCCTGGGGTCTCCTCCACTGGTTCCAGCGGGTTCTCGCTTACAAAAATTTGGTCCCACTCCACAAGAGTGGTCCCCTGAGCCTCCACGGCACTAGGGCCGTCCTCTGGGATAGCCTCAGTCGCCACCGAGGAGGGTCCCACAGAAGAAGTTCCGACCTCCGGAAGTGGTTCCGAAGGCCCTGCCGCCAGGTCTTCATTTGACCCATCAGGTAGGGGGCCAACGACTTCAACAGGGCACCCTGGCTCAGCAGCAGGCACCTCCGCCGTCATCACTTCCGGAGCAGGGGCAACTTTCGGCTCTGGCCTGGGCTCCACCTCCGCTGGTGGCTCAGGTGTTGGCGCCTCGACCATCATGGGTTCGAGTGCTGATGCCTCCGCAACGACCGGCTCGGGCACCGGAAGGTCAACAACAACCGGCCCTGAGGCCGGAGCTTCAACCTCAACCGGCTCAGGTGCCGGAAGGACTTCAACTGCAACCGGCTCTGAGGCTGGAGCTTCGGAGGTAGCCAGCTCATTCGCCGAGACTTCCTCAACATCCGGCTCGCTCGCCGGGACTTCAATAACCTCCGGCTCAACTGCCAGGGCTTCGACAATTTCCAGCTCTGGGGCCGGAATCACTGCTTCCTCCAGCTCAGCGGTTGAAGCATCCAACATCTCAGCATCAAGATTTGGGGCTTCAACCTCCGGGGCTGGTGCCGCTGGCACATCTTCTCTCCCGTGTTCCGGCGCTACCACGGGAGTCTCGGGGGATGAGTCGATGTCCATGACTATGACAGCTGGTGCCGGAGCTGCCGCAGCTTCAGCCACCACTTGGGGCGGCACCGGGACAGGAGCAGAAGCCTCCGCCCTCACAGCTTCAGCTGCTGTGGCTGAGGGCGGAGCCTCACTCCTCTTCTTGGGGACGCTGCAGATGATGGATGAAGAAACTTAAAAAACAGTTACTACAACAAAACAACTGTCTGAGGTAAAGATTAAAAATTACCTCGGAAGGCTTCCGCACCAGCTTGCGCAGAATCTCTTTCCCGGGCTTTCTGGACTGACCCATGCTGCCGCCGGCGTGGTAGCTCCGGAAGGCCCCCCGAAACTTGTTGCGGCCGCGAGCATTTCCTTAGTCGAGGCCCCCCTCGACTGGGAAGGACCTCCGGACCCAGAGACCTCAGCTGGCCCTGGTACTGGAGTCACATGCCCGGGGCTAGCACCCCGGGAGGACACTGCTGCAGGTACAGTCGCCGCAGTTGTAGAGACCTCCTCCTACGGGGAGAAGGAGCTGCTACAGAGGGTGCAGGCCTGACGGACCTTCTGTCAGCATGCTTTAGCTTCCTCTTCCGGCTCGAGGGTTTGGCCGCCGGCTCCTTGCCCTTGCCGACGACTTCGGTCCTTGGCTTCGGGGCAGAGGCGGAGTCACCTTTGGAAGCCCCAGGGATCACCACCCTGGAAGTCGATCGTCTCTCGACGACACCGAGGTCGTCAAGCACCGGCATCGTCCGTTGGAGCTCCCTGTTGAACTGTACTTCCATGTTTAGAGGGAGGAAAGCTGGTGGCGGGGTCAAGTCATCACCCGCGACGTCAATGCCGTGCTGGAACTTCTTGAGATGAAACTCCAAGGTCGCCCCCTCCATGTTGGACTTCAGCCCGGTCTCGACCCGGTCGTCGTCCATCACACTGTTGAGGGACCAAGCGAGTTTTTCTCTCCTCTTTAGCGGTGCCCACCTATTGACCAGAAATTGAAAAATACCGCATGAGGAGTTAATCCTCCCTCCACACAATGGCGGATCCTGGTCAGAGCAGGGTTGAAGGCATCCGACAGCATTGGAGCTTCACTCCAGACTGCAGTGTCGATGTTGGGGAGGCCTTCGGGCAGCTCCAGCTTCTCGTGCTCCTCCACCCGGATGACTATCCAGTCTTTCTTCCAATCGTCCCACTTTCCAAAGGGAAACGACCAGAGGTACTTGAATGGGCACTTCTTGCGCTTCACAAAGTAGTAGAAGCCAAGGTACTCATCACCCCTTCCGGTGGTATGGACGATGAAGAAGGTCCAGAAAAGCTCAATGCAGGGGGGGGGATGCCCACCCACATTTCACAGAAGTGGACGAAGATAGACACAAGAAGAATGGAGTGGGGGCCAAGGTGGTACAGCTGCAGACCATAGAAGTCTAGCAGCATCAAGAAAAAAGGAGGAAAAAGGTGGGACCAACCCCACCATGGCGTACGAAGAAAAGTACACCATCTCGCCAGCGTGCTCCTTCTCGAATGGGAGCTCTCCCCCGACGTGGACCAGGTGGTTGAAGAAGTCCGGGGACCACCCCATGAGGACCCGGACCTTCTTCAGGTCACTTTCGGATTTCAAGCGGCTCTTGCGAGACCCAACTCCATCGCAGCACAGCGAGGCAAGAGAGGAAAAGCAAGCACAAGTTTGGGAGTTCGAGCGCAAGTTCAGATGAGAGGCGTAAAGAACCCCAGACGGTGCGCGCTTTCCTTCTTAAGTAAGCCCCCGCAACGCTTGGATGGAAACCGCAGGGAAGCCGAAGATACTATTCAAAAATTTCACCCTGCCAATGACAAGAGGGCCCAGGACCACCCCGATGATCATCGAGGTTCTTACCCAGGCGAACGGTTGTTATCATGAAAGGCAGGAAGCCCGAAAAAGGCGGCCTGACAAGGCGCGCGGAACCGATACGATTTTCGTATCGGGAACCGGCGACCTTCAATTGCGTGAAATCCGCATGCCAAAGATCTCATTTGCCGCACCCGGGATATGCCACTCGGCGAGGATTTAACTCCAAAACTATTGCCAATGGAACATCTGAAGACCTTTAAAGACTCGGCCCAAAAGTCAAAGGATGGACCCACCTCCAGCGGAATGACTTCACCCAAGGGGTCTTCCCCAGAGGTGGGCCTAGGGGGCCACTGTCGGTACCCTGAGTACCGTATACCCCTTGAGATTCCAATGATCTCAAGGAAATGTCATCTACTTGATTTGAAGACCTTCGGAGGCCCACATGTCAGACATAACCGGACCCGCTTCCCCAACATGGTTAGTCCCAGGGTCGCCACGTGTACCATCAAACCGGAGCTACCGCCCACAAGGGGGAAGCTCCGGGCTATGTACCATAACGGCACCCCCAGACCTAACCCCAGACCGAGGGAAGCTCCAGAACTGACACGTGTCTGGTGGCACCGGACCTATCTGTTCCCCAAAGTATGCTCTGGAGCTGCCACGTGTCCAACCGTCAGATCTTCAGCCTCACACCTCCGGTAGACTCCACAATAGCTCCAGATCTTCAAAGGGGAATCAAGGACTTCAAGACCTGATTAAGTGTCATTAATACTATGTTAATGACACATGATCGGACGACCCTTATTACCAGTAACGGCGCTGTCAAAGCCCGTAACTCGGTCATTAAGGGTAATTAAGCGCATCAAACGTGTATCAATATTAGTAGCCGCCGGAGCCATATGTCGGGCCAGGCTAACTTGTAACGGCGTGTCCTTGAACTATAAATGGACAGGTCGACGATACATAGGGGGGGGGGGGGCTGATCCAGGATGATCGAAGGTGATTTGATCTGGTATGATCGGCTCACACGGGCTCTCAACTCACATCACCTGAGTTGAGTTCATACATCCAATACAACACCAACACACCCCGTGGAGTAGGGTATTACGCTCAGGCGGCCCGAACCACGTAAATTTTTGTGTCTCCTGTGTCATTTTACATTTCACCTTCTTGAATCTCCGCGCGCCCACACTGAACTTCAAACTCCGCAAAAACTTTTAGTAGTGTCGGGAGATCTGCCGGATCAAAACCACCGACAGAAGCCGTCCAGACCACGAACGCCCCTCACTAGCCACGAAAACCAAACAGCAGCGGCATGGTTCCCACATGAGTATATTACTCGGAGAGTCCCGAGTCTCATCGAACAACCATAATCATAAGCATAGAGGTTAGTACCTGCAAAACAACTTATATAGCAACCGTGAACACGAAGGCTCAGCAAGACTTAACCGTCTCACCTAAACATGAAACTATACATGAGGGTAAAGACATTACATAGGAGGGCATATTTGTGTAACGGACTCGCCTAATTGTGGGTCCTTATTTTTCAGATTTATAGCAGCAGCTTAAACCTTGTGCGGGGCAACATCGTAACTCCACAATCAAACAAGAAGCTTCATCATGATGCTACATGCCCAAGGTGGAAATTAAATTTAGTGAGCACTATACTAATACATACAACATAGCAATACCATGATAATGTAATGTTCATTACAGCAGCAATTAATTCTCCTCTCAAGTGCAAGTATTTAACTATGTCACAACTCAGTGAACAAGTGGTACTCATAACCGTGAGGGACGGTGATTCAAATCAATGATACCCGGAAAACACGACATGTATGCCAGTATTGGAAGTCACATCGGTGCACTCCACGGACGTCGTACGGAGCCACCTTTCTCAAGTTCCACCCAAGTTGAATCAATTCAATCGTCTAGGATATTATCCCCACTCATGGTGCACCCTTCCGCTGTGAAGATGTCGTGAGCGAGTTTCCGTCTACTGCGCTGCGGCCGAAAGCCTGAGGCGATCGAAAAAAGTCTCAACAAAAGCTTCTCAAGGTACATCGGTTTCCTCGACCCCATATATCCAGTATGACTCCGGTACAGTTCAAACTTGCTCAGCAGGGCGGCATATGGATCGGTCCTTAACCGACACCAGCAGGCTATGCACCCAAGAACACGTCTTGCTGCATCCTACGCCCCTGCCCGGTCCCATTTTCAGATTACTACTCCATTTTCTTTGAACCAATCCCGTGTCAAAAAGTCCTAGCCATGCGAGTAGATTCCAACTACTAGACTTCTACCGAATCCTATACAACATTTAGCATAGCATATTCTACATGATGACTTGACAACTGACCAAATACTCCATAGGTCGATGTATTCATGCAAGTGGGTTTTCAATCACCTTAGCCCTAATGCACAATACTCATCCTAGACATAGGTGATACAAATCAAAATTTCGTAATAGCGCTTAAATGCAAACCGGGGCTTGCCTGGTTGCGAGACGGTGTCAAAGTTAATTTCCAGAGGGATGACTTCAAGTAGCTCCGGGGTACTCTTGAGCTCGGCAACTAATCGATATGGAAAGGATCATGCAAGTTAATCAATACCGGTATTATATTATAGTTCAAAGGAAAGACAGTTAAGTATATTAATTTAAGCCTAATAGTTCTGGAAATTTTAAAGTGCACATTAGGTTCTATGAGGAAGATCTGGACCAAAAATTGGAGATGTTCAAGGAAGCTTGTTGTCTATAAAATTTCAACAAGTAAAAGCCTTCTCTGAATTTTGATTGTAATTTTGGAGGTCTATCATGGATACCAGTGGTTGTATCATACAGAGGGGGTCTTACTGGTTTTGGGAAAATTTGTTCATAATTTTCTAAGCTTCCTATTGGGAGATATTGAATTTAGAAGTTCAGAAAATTTTCTGAAATAGTTCGGATGTTTTTGGGCATTCTATGACCTGTTAGGAAAATCTCCAGATTGAACTAGGTTATTAAAGTTGTAAAAGCCCTGATTTCCATAATTCAAAGTTCAGTTAGGACAAAACTTTTGAATGACAAAAAGCATTAAAAATAAATTGAGAAAAACAAATTAATTCAAACTCCAAATGAGGAAATTCAAAATAATAAACTTAGCTACTGTTTAAATAAATTTAACATGAAGATTTGAGTTGACCAATGGAGTCCAAATATTCCAAATAGCATCCCTGCAAAGTTTTGTAATTTTTGAAGCAAGTTTGCTATTTAATTCAATAGCTACATTGAATTCAACTAAATTCAAATTCAAGTTTGAATTTAAATGAAACTTTGTCAAATCAACTATGGGAATTCAAAATCAAATTCTATATGATTAATTCAGCCATCCCACAAATATCTAGCAAATTTTGGAATGAATTAGGTGGTAGAATTGATGGGGAAAGGATGAGGATGAGGTGGGTCCCACTTGTCATCCAAAGCAAAGTGCTGTTTTGACTGTCCAAGTGACACCACACTGCATGCAAAGTCCAGGAAGCTGCTTGCACTGTGGTGGCCGACTCCAGCTGCCCCCAGCTCGCCCTGGCCTCCTATTTAACCCCCCTCCATGCCCCTAGCGTGCTCTTCCTTCACCTTGAAGACTCCCGCACCATTTTCACTCCTCTCCCGATTCCTTCTCTGTTCAGCCGGTTTGCAGCAAAGGTACTCCGTGTTAAGCACTTTTCTTTGCCTCTCCTCACTCCCCAACTTCTTGCACAGCTTTGTGATCAAGTTCTTATACAGCTAGGCCATCCCCGAAGCCGTTAAGTTTGAAACCAAGGCCGCCGGAAATCTCCCCTGTTTTGCCGCGCCTCTGCTCAATGTCGACCCGACAATACATCCATCATCTTGCCTCGGTCCTAGAAGGAAAAAGGTTCGCATACTCATGTTCTAGCTGCTCGTAAAGTTTCAGCCCATGACATGCCTCCTAGCCCCCGTCTTTGTTTTTCTCCCGACGAACTTCGGTTATGAGTAGAGTTGCTTCGCGTGTGAAACTCCTTCTATACAGTTAATTATTCCTTGTGCACCTGTGCTATGTTGTTCTATATGGCCAGGCGCATCACCACAAAGAAGATCCATCGAGTTTCATCGAGTATTCACGCTGGAATACAATTTTTGCCCAACCGCCGGTCTGTTCTTCCTCGGTCCATCGGCGCTACCACTCTTCAAGCCAATTCTCTCCTTCCTAGGTCCAGATTCTTGTTCCCCATACTCCCATGAATCTTCCAGAGGTCTTTCCGATAAGTTTTATCGACCATAGGGCTCGGCCGACATGGCCGAAACCCTAATCGCCGTCGCCGCCGTTGCGCAAGCCTTTCCGGCCATCGCTGGCGTGCGCTGACCCCACCTACGTGCTCAGCACCTCAAAATAGGGTTAGGCGGCGAGTTTGGCGAGGATATGTGTCGTGGATCAATGGGCGGAGAGAGCACCGGCGAGGTGGCGCCGCGGTCGCACGCCTGGCGGGAGGTAGACGACGACCTTGTGGGGCCCAGCCGTCAGTGAGTGTAATGCGCGCGCTCGGATCTGGTGCAGCTGTGGATCCCATGTGGCTATGTACGTTTTCTCTGTGGCCCGGTGTTGCTTCGACCCGATTGGTCCATTTTAAACCCGTGGGCCCTCTGGATTATTTAAACTTTCTCATTTAAACTTAATTCCAGATTTTGCCCCAACTTGTAAAATATATATCTCCTAGGATACTTGTCCAAAAATTCCCAAATAAATTTTGTTAGAACCAGCATGAAGAGTAATTTCCATTGGTGCACTTGGATTTGTATGAAAGTCCATATGAAGTTCTCCATAATTCAAATAAAAAATTATTATAGAATTAATTCCTATAGTTCTGCTCTTTGGAAAAAATACCAAATTTTTCCAGAACCTTCATTTGAGTATCCTTGAACTTCAGTAAAAACCTCAGGGTCATTAGACTTCATTTACATGATATTATCACCTGTATATTATCTATGCACATAAAAATAGTCAAATTCATTTAGAGTTTGGACAGAAACTTGTGCAAAATTCTAAATTGAATAACTCTCAGTATAAAGCTTCAAAATTTGTCAAACCAATTTTGTTGGTTGCATCTTTGTCCACACTCACCATAACTACAACCCAATCTTCATGAAAATCCCTAGATTTTCCTGTAGACCCCTTTAAAGCAAAGTAATGTTTGATTTTTTTCTGATAATTCACTTCATAGAAAACTATGAAACTTTGCCAAAACGTTCTTTAGTAAGTTTCTTAATCCTGTAAAAATTTCAGCTTCATTGGACTTTAATAACCTAGTTCAATATGGAGATTTCCCTAAGAGGTCATAGAATGCCCGAAAACATCAGAACTATTTCAGAAATTTTTCCAAACTTATAAATTCAATATCTCCAAATAGGAAGCTTAGAAGTTTATGAAACAAATTTTCCTAGAACCAGTGAGACCTCCTCTATATGATACAACCACTGATATCCATGATAGACATCCAGAATTAGAACCAAAATTCAGAGAAGGCATTTACTTGTTGGAATTTTATAGACAACAAGCTTCCTTGAACATCTCCAATTTTTGGTCCATATCTTCCTCATAGCACCCAATGTCCCCTGTAAAATTTCTAGAACTATTAAGCTTAAATTCATATACTTAACTGTCTTTCCTTTGAACTATAATATAATACCGGTATTGATTAACTTGCATAATTCTTTGCATATCGATTAGTTGCCAAGCTCAAGAGGACCCCGGAGCTACTTGAAGTCATTTCTCTGGAGATTAACTTTGACACCGTCTCGCAACCAGGCAAGCCCTGGTTTGTATTTAAGTGCTATTACAAAATTTTGATTTGTATCACATATGTCTAGGGTTGGTATTGTGCATTAAGGCTAAGGTGATTGAAAATCTACTTGCATGACCATATCAACCCATGGAGTATTTGGCTAGTTGTCAAGTCATCATGTAGACTATGCTATGCTAAATGTTGTATAGGATTCGATAGAAGTCGAGTAGTTGGAATCTACTCGCATGGCTAGGACTTTTTCACACTGGATTGGTTCAAAGAGAATGAGGTAGTAGTCTGAAAATGACCGGGCAGAGGCGTAGGATGCAGCAAGACTTGGTCTTGGGTGCGTAGCCCTGCTTGTGTCGGTTAAGGACCGATCCGTATGCCGCCCTGCTGAGCAAGTTTGAACTGTACCGGAGTCATACTGGATATATGTGATCCAGGAAACCGATGTACCTTAGGAAGCTTTTGTTGAGACTTTTTCGATCGCCTCAGGATTTCGGCCACAACACAGTAGATGAAAACTCGCTCACGACATCTTCACAGCGGAAGGGTGCACCGTGAGTGGAGATACTGTCCTAGACGATTGAATCAAATCAACATGGGCAGAACTTGAGAAAGGTGGCTGCGTACGACGTCCGTGGAGTGCACTGATGTGACTTCCAGTACGGGCGTACGTGACGTGTTTTCCGGGTATCATTGATTCGAATCACCGTGCCTTGCGATTATGAGTACCACTTGTTCACTGAGTTTTGACGTAGTTAAATACTTGCACTTGAGATGAGAATTAATTGCTGCTGTTATGAACATTATATTACCATGGTATTGCTATGTTGTATGTATTAGTATAGTGCTCACTAAATTTAATTTCCACCTTCGGCATGCAGCATCGTGATGAAGCTTTTCTTGTTTGATTGTGGAGTTACGATGTTGCCCCGCACAAGGTTTAAGCTGCTGCTATAAATCCGAAAATAAGGACCCACATTTAGGCGAGTCCATTTTGCAAATATGCCATCCTATGTTTATGTCTTACCCTCATGTAGAGTTTCATGTTTAGGTGACACGGGGTCGTCATCTACCTCCCGCCAGACGCGCGACCGCGGTGGCGCCTTGCCAGAGCTCTCGCCGCCCGCCGATCCACGGCATGTATCCTCGCCAAACTCGCCACCTAACCCTATTTCGAGGTGCTGAGCACGCCGGCGATGGCCAGGAAGGCTTGCACGACGGCGGCGGCGGCGGCAGCGATTAAGTATTTGGCCACGTCGGCCGAGCCCTGCGGTGGGTGAACTGATCGGGAAGACCTTGGGAAGATTCATGGAAGCATGGGGAACAAGAATGTGGCTATAAGAGGGAGGGAAAAGGCTTGGAAACAGGTGGGACCAAGGAGGGAAAATCCGCGGTTGGGAAAAAATGGGATTCCGGTGTGAATACCCGATGAAACTCGATGATTCCTATTCGAGGTGATGCGCCTGGCCATATAGAACTACATAGCACAGGTGCACAAGGAATAATTAACTGTATAGAAGGAATTTCAGACGCGAAGCAACTCTACTCATAACTGAAGTTCGTCGGAAGGCAAACAAATACGGGTGCTAGGAGGCATGGTATGGGCTGAAACTTTACGAGCAGCTAGAACATGAGTAGGCGAACCTTTTTCCTTCTAGGACCGAGGCGAGATGATGGCCATATCGGCGGGTCGACAATGAGCAGAGGCGCGGCAAAACATGGGAGATTTCCGGCGGCCTCGGTTTTGAAGTTAACAGCTTCGGGGATGGCCTAGCTGTGCAAGAAATGGATCACAAGGCTGTGCAAGCAGTTGGGCAGTGAGGAGAGGCAAAGAAAAGTGCTTAACACGAAGTACCTTCGCTGCAAATCGGCTGGACAGAGAAGGAATCGGGAGAGAAGTAAAAATGGTGCTGGAGACTTCAAGGTGAAGAAAGATCAAGCCAGGGGCATGGAGGGGGTATAAGTAGGAGGTCAGGGCGAGCTGGGGGCAGCTGGAGTCGGCCACAACAGTCCAAGCAGCTTCCTGGACTTTGCATGCAATGTGTTGTCACTTGGAGAGCCAAAACAGCACTTTGCTTTGGATGACAAGTGGGTCCCACTTCATCCTCATCCTTTCCCCATCAATTCTACCACCTAATTCATTTCAAAATTTGCTAGGTATTTGTAGGATGGCTGGATTAAAAATATAGAATTTTATTTTGAATTCCCATAGTTCATTTGACAAAGTTTCATTTAAATTCAAACTTGAATTTGAATTTGAGTTGAATTCGATGTAGCTATTGAATTAAATAGCAAACTTGCTTCAAAAATTATGAAACTTTGCAGGGATGCTATTTAGAATATTTTGAATCCATTGGTCAACTAAAATCTTCATGCTAACTTCATTTAAACAGTAGCTAAGATTATTTCTTTGAATTCCCTCATTTGGAGTTTGAATGAATTTGTTTTTCTCAATTCCTTTTTAACTCTTTTTAACATTCAAAATTTTTGTCCTAACTGAACTTTGAATTTTGGAAATTTGGGCTTTTACATTCCCCGTCCCCTTAAAAGAATCTCGTCCTGAGATTATAATGAAGAGATGAAAGTAGGAGAGAAATTACCGGATATGAGACGATAAGATATCCGGGTAGTTGGAGCGGAGATATTCTTCGGATTCCCATGTTGCTTCTTCAACAGTATGGTTACTCCGTAACACTTTATAGAACCACAGCGTGCGGTTCCGCATTGTTCGAGTATTCTCGTCGATAATCTGAACCGGATGTTCGGAGTACGTCAAATCCGGTTGCAATTTGCCGATGTCGTCGGTGTGGACTGCAGCTGTGAACTTGAGACATTTCCGGAGCTGAGATACATGGAAAATGTCGTGTATACCAGCGAGAGATGCCAGTAATTCCAATCGATAAGCACAGGTCCGCACTCCTCTATGATAGCAAACTGGCCAATAAATCGGGGTGCTAGCTTTCCTTTTATTCCGAACCGGTGAATTCCTTTCACCGAAGACACGCGGAGGTACATGTGAGCCCCGACATTGAAGTGCAGCGGGCGATGCCGCTTGTCCGCATAAGCCTTCTGTTGAGATTGAGCCACTCTTAGATTTGCTTTAATGCTCCTAACTTGTTCCTCGGCTTCGTTGACTAGATCAATCCCGAATGTCACTCTTTCGCCGGACTCGCACCAATTCAGTGGGGTGCGACATTTTCGGCCATAGAGAGCTTCATATGGTGCCATCTTGATAATCGCTTGATAAAAGTTGTTGTACAAGAATTCCGCCAACGGCAAATGATTGTCACAATTTTTACTGTGGTGGATGGCACATGCAGGTAACATTTCTTTAAGCACCTGGTTCACCCTCTCAGTTTGTCTGGGAAGCTTCTAATCATTTTAGTACCCAACGAGGCGTGCAGTTGCTCCCAGAAATGAGCAACGAACAGTGAGCCTCGATCTGAAATAATCGTGCGAGGAATGCCGTGTAGGCACACGATTCTTGATATGTACAACTCCACATATTTCTTGGCATTGAATCTGACACTTACTGGGATGAAGTGTGCTGATTTGGTTAGTCGGTCGACTATTACCCAAATCGAATCATGCTTTTGGAATGTGAGTGGCAATCCGACTATGAAATCCATACCCACATCCTCCCATTTCCATGCTGGAATATTCAGCGGTTGCAGCTGTCCCACTTTCTTCATATGGTCGGCCTTCACTCGCCGACACGTATGACACTCGGATACGTACTTCGCTATTTCCCGCTTCATCTGTGTCCACCAAAACTTGGTCTTTAATCGTTATACATTTTATTGCTTCCCGGATGAATAGAAATTTTTGACATGTGAGCTTCATCCAATATTTTCTTCCGAAGCTTAACATCACGGGGTACAACTATATGTTCCTTGAACCATAATGTACTGTAATCATCTTTCCGGAAACATTTAACTTCCCCGCTGTCCACTCTTTCTCTTATGTGTGACATGCCCTTGTCCTTCTTTTGGGCTTCAATAATTTCCTCTCGGATGGTGGGAAGGAGAGAAAGATTATTGAGAGCCCCATATGGAATCACATACAGACTTGGTCCCTCATCTTCCGTTTCAGCCATGGTGATATTATGGAAATGGGCTTTCCGACTGAGCGCGTCAGCAACCACATTTGCTTTACCCGGGTGGTAGTGAATTTCAATTTCGTAATCTTTTATCAACTCTAACCACCTTCGTTGTCTCATATTAAGATCCTTCTGCGTGAAAATATATTTCAAACTCTTGTGGTCGGTGTAGAGGTGTACAAGATTTCCAAGCAAGTAATGCCTCCACATTTTTAATGCCAATACCATGGCAGCGAGCTCAAGGTCGTGAGTTGGATAGTGATGCTCATGGTTTCAGAGTTGGCGAGATACATATGCGACCACACGTCCTTATTGCATAAGAACACAACCAAGTCCGATGCTGGATGCATCACAATAAACGTCGAATGGTTTTGTCGTGTCCGGCTGAGCAAGAACCGGGGCTGTTGTAAGGTGATGTACTAATGTCTTGAACGCTCCTTCACAAGCTGAACTCCAATTATATGTGGTTCCCTTTTTCAGCAGCTCTGTCATCGGTTTTGCGATCTTTGAGAAGCTCGGGATGAACCTCCGATAATATCCCGCTAAACTGAGGAAACTTCGGACTTCATGTACTGATTTCAGAGATTGCCATTTCAGTACTTGAACAATTTTACTTGGATCCACAGCGATGCCCTCAGCTGAAATAATGTGCCCCAAGAATGGAACTTGGCTGATCCAAAATTCACACTTGCTGAATTTTGCGTGTAACTTGTGATCTCTCAGCCGCTGCAACTCAATATGCAAATGTTCAACATGCTCTTCCTCTGACTTGGAATAAACCAATATGTCATCGATGAAGACCACGACGAACTTGTCCAACTCCGGCATAAATACTGAGTTCATGAGATACATGAAGTGGGCCAGAGCGTTGGTGAGACCAAAAGACATGACGAGATACTCGTATAATCCGTATCTCTTGAGAATGCCGTCTTCGATATATCCTCCGGTTAGATTTTGATTTGATAATATCCGACCGAAGATCCATCTTTGAGAACACCCTCGCACCAACAAGTTGATCGAATAAAATGTCGATGCGGGGCAGCGGGTACTTGTTCTTTATAGTCACGGCGTTGAGTGGTCGATAATCCACACATAACCGCAATGTTTCATCCTTCTTCTTGGCAAACAGCCGAGCAGCCCCAAGGTGATGAGCTTGGGCGAATAAAACCCATGTCCAAAAGGTCTTTCAAATGCTCCTTTAATTCAGCTAGCTCATTAGGTGCCATTTGATACGGTCTTCGAGAAATCGGTGTGGTTCCCGGTACAAGTTCAATTTTGAACTCAACGTCACGTTCGGGCGGGATGCCCGGTAAATCATCGGGAAACACATCGGGATACTCATGGACCACCGGAATATCTTCATGTTTAGTTGCTTCCGTGTTATATGCAGCTGCACTGTCCTGCTCCAAACTGTCCAAAAACAGCTCGTGTTGTCCGTGCATCGGAGAGTCAATTTGGATAGTCCGGGTACCGATATTAAGAACGGCACCGTGATGGTTAAACCATGACATTCCAAATATTACATCAATCTTCTGTCCATCTAATATAATCAGCAACGTCGGATATATCTTGCCCCCCAAACATAAAGCTGCTCGGGGAACAATCTGACTAGCCAAGATACTTCCAACCGGTGAGCTTATAAGATAACTTTTCTTGAGAGTATTGGTGGATAATTGGTGCTGATCCACACATGATTTACTGATAAAATTGTGAGTAGCACCAAAATCAAAGAGTACGAGGATGGGTATATCTTTGATAGAAAACATGCCCGCTAACACCGGTGCTCCCTCCGGAACACTCTCGATTGCTATGTGTTGAACGCTTCCGGTTTGCCATGCTGTCTTCTCTGGTTGAATACGGGACTGAATGCACCGTTGTATTGGTACTTGCCTGCTGCTCAAGATCTTCTCTGGGCAATCCTTGGTATAGTGCCCAACACGATCACAAGTGGAGCACCTATACTGATTCAACATCCCACTGACTTGAGGCCTGAATTGTCCTGCATCTCGCTGCGAGATAAATGCTCCTGGAACAATTTGGAATGGTTCTTGCTGTTGATGTACTGCTGGTTGGAAATCTGATACTTCAAACGGTCGACTCCGATTCGAACTGGTTGTGCAGCCGATTGCCATATCTGACCGGACGGTGATCGGTACACCATACGGTATTTCTGAAGAAAATTATGTGTGCTGTCCGGCACAGCAAGTCTCTTCTTTGACTCCTTCGCGATCCGCTCACGTGTGGAATCCTCTTGCGTAATCGCGGCGTTAAGCATAGCGTTGAACGAGCCGTGATCGAACAACGCAAGCTTGTCTTTCAACATGGGGCTTAAACCCCGAAAGAAGTACTCTTGCTTCTGATCCTCCGTACTCACATACTCTAACGCTTATTGCGCTAGATTAACATAGACTTTGGAGTATTCTCGAGCACTCCTTTCTCCTTGCTTCAAATCAATAAATTCCTGAAGCTTCCTTCTCACAATGGCAGGAGGAACATGATAGGCATGGAATGCCTTCCGGAACTCTGTCCAAGTGACTTGCTGTCCGGCGGCCAAGGAGGTGATGTGGTTCGCCCCACAAGCACCAGCGATGCCATGTAGTTGTTGTGTCGCATATAAAACCTTCATATGATCACTGCATTGTAGCAGTCCGAACATAGCTTCAATGGTGCGGAGCCAATGGACCGCATCTAGAGGTTCACCATCACCACTGAATACGGGGGGTGCAGTTGCCAAAATTCTTGATATGTTTCTTGTTGAAGTTGATGATTGCCTTCGGCTTGACGTTCCCCTTGATTGGACGTAATCTGCACGAGGGTTTGCAGCAGTTCGGTCCGCTCAGCGCGCGAACTCAGCATGGCTGCGATATATCCGCCAATGTAAACGGAGATGGAGGTGGCTGTTGCGCCGGTTGTTCCGGCACTCGGGAGTCATACCCTCCCTGATTTAAACCACCAACCTCGTAAGTTGTGCGAGTGTGCACCATTCTGCAGTTACAGTCATTAATGCAACATGAGACGTGATATTGCAAGATCACACTAGGATGAAAACAATAGTGTGTGTATTGATAACCAAATTTGCATAACGGCCATATATTGATAAAGTATAAACTTTATACACAATACATCATCCCTGGACCAATGTTACAATAGAGATTTCCAAAATAATGAACTACATGGATTGAAGTTCATTTTGACTATTGTTGGTCGCAACAAGATGTTATGTGCATTATCGTGCGAACACACACTTTTATTTTCAATATGACACAAACATGGCCATAAAAGAAAAGAGGTTCGAGTGAGTCAAACTATCAATTCCACTGGTAAATAGTTGAGTATAGACAACTGGTCCGTCACGACACTTCTCGAAGTGAATTCGAGGACCAGATTCATAACAAGACCAAAATGTCAAACCAATAAAGTTTCTGTTGAAACCTGACCAGTTTGTACTCAAACACAAATTTAACCCAGTAAATGGCAGAACCAGATCTTGAGGTGAACTACAAAGTTGAAGTACACTTCAAGACCTTTCCAGAAAATTATTGGTTTGCCTCCAGATAGTTTCTGGTTGAGAAGATATGGTATTATAAACCGGACAGTTTTTTCTGGAAAAATTGGACAGCAGCTCCTTTGTTTATGCTGAATTTGGGCCACAATTTCCAGATATAAAACAGCAGAATTTACAAAAGCCACAAACTAAAAATTTGTAATAAATATTACAAGGATTCCAGAAATGTCATGCACGACCTGGTTCGAAATTTCTGGAGTGAGATAAGGTGAAAACAATCAGGAGTCCAGAGAGGGTTCCAGTTTCTGTCCAGTTTTGCAGATTTCGGAACTTTGAAGTTTTGAACAGTTTAGAGGGAAATTCAGTTCTGGAGTTGAACATAACAGTTTTAAAGGACTTACTACACATTCCATCCATGTATGTTTCACATTCATTGGAGTTTTCTACTGGGAGATATGTTTTCTCAAATCTGGTCTTTTTACGGTAGAAAACAGAACACTCTGTTTTTGAATTGGTGACTTCAAAACCTACTCCAAATTTGAAAACTTAGTTCAAACTCAGAGCTCAATAGCTAATATGAGTATTTTTACATATTCTCAGTTCCATTTTACAGAAAAGTGGTTAATGCATCAATGGAGTATATGTCGGTACTACGTGCCTCACAAAGTAAAATTTCCAAGCCGGTATTCCGGCACACGTCTCAATGGTGGCCTTAATGACGTTCACTTGCAAATGATTTCTAAACACAATACAATCACTTGGTCAGTTTACCTGTCACTACACACAAACTATTGATCAATCATATGGTGTCGTACAACACAGCCCGCACGGGCGAACAGTTCACAATAATATATATGAAAGTAAAAATATTCGTCATGTATCGTTCCATACGGGCTGCCTCGAGTTACGCCACACCTCGAGGTACATGACCGGATTTTCTACCACCCGACGGGGTCCCACGTCTTTGCATAGTGTTGCACCAGTAGGAGGCGCATCGGGTTATGTCCCACCCGATGGGGGCTCCCACTAACTTTGAAGCACGTTGGGGTACCGCATGTCATATGTTCTCAGAAACATGGAAAATTTCAGAGACTCATATTGACTCTTCCGTGCAAAGCCATGGAAAGATTTCCATGCTACCTCTCGCATGCTGAGCTTACCACAATTGATCCGCTTGTGGTGGCGTATCTTATTTCTTACCTGACGTCGGAGCGTCGTTACAGAATATAATAACACATAAGTTAATTTTGCCACCTTAATAGCTTCTGCTAATATAGTCCTTATGTGGGCCTAGTATCGTATCCTCACTGTATCCTATGTTTTTCTTGTAATACGATCCTTTATAAGCGTGCTATTCCCAATGCGGCTCTGATACCACGTCTGTGGGGACCGGAGTCCACACTTTCCAGGAATCGCATTGGGTGGTGTTGTGCAATGCGACACCCAACAACACACATGTAAAGGAATGTGTACTACATAAATAATTTCCTGATATTTATAAAGATTCAGTTTACATATAGTTTATAAAAATAAACTACAGCGGAAGATAAGATTACAGCTCTCGTACTCCATTCTAATAAGCAAAAGAGAAGCCGTCCAGCCCATGGACGCCCCACACTAGCCACGAAAACCAAACAACAGCGGCATGGTTCCCACATGAGTATATTACTCGGAGAGTCCCGAGTCTCATCGGACAACCATAATCATAAGCATAGATGTTAGTACATGCAAAACAACTTATATAGCAACCGTGAGTACGAAGGCTCAGCAAGACTTAACATAGGAGGGCAGATTTGTGTAACGGACTCACCTAATTGTGGGTCCTTATTTTTCTGATTTATAGCTGTAGCTTAAACCTTGTGCGGGGCAACATCGTAACTCCACAATCAAACAAGAAACGCTTCATCACGATGCTACATGCCAAAGGTTGAAGTTAAATTTAGTGAGCACTATACTAATACATACAACATAGAAATACCATGATAATATAATGTTCATAACAGCAGCAATTAATTCTCATCTCAAGTCGCAAGTATTTAACTACGTCACAACTCAGTGAACAAGTGGTACTCATAACCGGGAGGGACGGTGATTCGAATCAATGATACCCGGAAAACACGACACGTACGTCCGTACTGGAAGTCACATCGATGCACTCCACAGACGTCGTACGCAGCCACCTTTCTCAAGTTCCGCACAAGTTGAATCGATTCAATCGTCTAGGACAATATCCCCACTCACGGTGCACCCTTCCACTGTGAAGATGTCGTGAGCAAGTTTCTGTCTACTTTGCTGCGGCCGAAAGCCTGAGGTGATCGAAAAAGTCTTAACAAAATCTTCCCAAGGTACATTGGTTTTCTGGACCCCATATATCTAGTATGACTCCAGTACAGTTCAAACTTGCTCAGCAGAGCGGCATATGGATCGGTCCTTAACTGACATAGGCAATGCTACGCACCCAAGACCACGTCTTGCTGCATCCTACGCCCCTTCCCGGTCTCATTTTCAGATTACTACTCCATTTTCTTTGAACCAACCCCGTGTAAAAAAGTCATAGCCATGCGAGTAGATTCCAACTACTCGACTTCTACCGAATCCTATACAACATTTAGCATAGCATAGTCTACACGATGACCTGACAACTAACCAAATACTCCATAGGTTGATCTGGTCATGCAAGTGGGTTTTCAATCACCTTAGCCCTAATGCACAATACTCATCCTAGACATAGGTGATACAAATCAAAATTTTGTAATAGCTCTTAAATGCAAACCGGGGATTGCCTGGTTGCGAGACAGTGTCAAATTTAATCTCCACAGGGATGACTTCAATTAGCTCCGGGGTCCTCTTGAGCTCAGCAACTAATCGATATGCAAAGAATTATGCAAGTTAAACAATACCAGTATTATATTATAGTTCGAATGAAAGACAGTTAAATATATTAATTTAAGCCTAATGGTTCTGGAAATTTTACAGGGGACATTAGGTGCTATGAGGAAGATCTGGACCGAAAATTGGAGATGTTCAAGGAAGCTTGTTGTCTATAAAATTCCAACAAGTAAAAGCCTTTTCTGAATTTTGATTCTAATTCTGGAGGTCTGTCATGGATACCAGTGGTTGTATCATACAGATGGGGTCTCACTGGTTCTAGGAAAATTTGTTTCATAAATTTCTAAGCTCCCTATTGGGAGATATTGAATTTAGAAGTTTGGAAAAAATTCTGAAATAGTTCTAATGTTTTTGGGCATTCTATGAGATGTTAGGAAAATCTCCAGATTGAACTAGGTTATTAAAGTCCAATGAAGCTAAAAGTTTTGAAGGAATTCAGAAACTTACTCAAGAACATTTTGGCAAAATTTCATAGTTTTCTATGAAGTGAATTATCAGATAAAAATCAAACATGATTTTGCTTTAAAGAGCTCTACAGGAAAATCAAGGGATTTTCATGAAGATTGGGTTGTAGTTCTGGTTAGTGTGGATAATTACAAAATCAAAAAAGTTGGTTTGACAAATTTTTAAGCTTTATACTGAGAGATATTCAATTTAGAAGTTTGCACAAGTTTCTGTACAATTTCTAAATGAACTTGGCTATTTTTAAGTGCATAAAGAATACACAGGTGATCACACCATGTAAATGAAGTCTAATGACCCTGAAATGTTTACTGGAGTTGAAGGATATTCATATGAAGGTTCTGGAAAAATTTGGTATTTTCCAAATAGCAGAACTATAGGAATTAACTCTATAAGAATTTTTATTATTTTAATTATGGAACAATTCATATGGACTTTCACACATATCCTAGTGAACCACTGGAAAGTATTATTCATGCTGGTTCTAACAAAATTTATTTGCGAATTTTTGGACAATTCTACTAGGAGTTATGGATTTTCCAAGTTGGGGAAAAATTCTTGAATTATGTTTAAACGGGAAAGTTTAAATAATCCAGGGGGGCCCACGGGTTTAAAATGTACCAATCAGGATTAAGCAACGCCGGGCCACAGAGAAAATGTATGTAGCAACATGGGATCCTTGGCCGCAGCTGATCTGGGGCGCGCGCTGCGCTTCCACTGACGACGGGCCCCACGGGGTCGTCGTCTACCTCCCGCCAGGCGCGCGACCGCGGCGGCGCCTCGCTGGAGCTCTCACTGCCTGCCGATCCACGGCACGTATCCTCGCCAAACTCACCGCCTAACCCTATTTCGAGGTGCTGAGCACGCCGGTGAGGTCAGGGCACGTCGGCGATGGCCGAGTAGGCTTGCGCGACGGCGACGGCGATTAGGGTTTCGGCCATGTTGGCCGAGCACTACGGTGGGTGAAACCGATCGGGAAGACCTTGGGAAGATTCATGGAAGCACTGGGAACAAGAATCTGGCCATAAGAGGGAGGGAAAAGGCTTGGAAACTGGTGGCGACTATGGACCGAGGAGGGAAAATCTGCAGTTTGGGGAAAAATGTGATTCCGGTGTGAATACTTGATGAAACTCGATGATTTCTGTTCGAGGTGATGCACCTGGCCTTATAGAACAACATAGCACAGGTGCACAAGGAATAATTAACTGTATAGAAGGAATTTCACACGTGAAGCAACTCTACTTATCACCAATGTTCGTCAGAAGAAAAACAAATACGGGGGCTAGGAGGCATGGAATGGGCTGAAACTTTACGAGGAGCTAGAACATGAGTAGGCGAACCTTTTTCCCTCTAGGACCGAGGCGATATGATGGACGTATCGTCGGGTCGACGATGAGCAGAGGCGTGGCAAAACAGGGGAGATTTCCGACGGCCTCGGTTTCGAAGTTAACAGCTTTGGGGATGGCCTAGCTGTGCAAAAGAATGGATCACAAGGATGTGCAAGAGGTTTGGGAGTGAGGAGAGGCAAAGAAAAGTGCTTAACACAGAGTACCTTTGCTGCAAATCGGCTGGACCGAGAAGGAATCGGGAGGGAAGTGAAAATGGTGCTGGAGACTTCAAGGTGAAGAGAGATCAAGCCAGGGGCATGGAGGGAGTATAAGTAGGAGGCCAGGGCGAGCAGGGGGCAGCTGGAGTCGGCCACAACAGTGCAAGCAGCTGCCTGGACTTTGCATGCAATGTGGTGTCACTTGGAGAGCCAAAACAGCACTTTGCTTTGGATGACAAGTGGGTCCCACCTCATCCTCAACCTTTCCCCATCAATTCTACCACCTAATTCATTCCAAAATTTGCTAGATATTTGTGGGATGGCTGTATTAATCATATGGAATTTGATTTTGAATTCCCATAATTGATTTGACAAAGTTTCATTCAAATTCAAACTTGAATTTGAATTTGAGTTGAATTCAATGTAGCTATTGAATTAAATAGCAAACTTGCTTCAAAAATTATGAAACTTTGCAGGGATGCTATTTGGAATATTTGGAATCCATTGGTCAACTCAAATCTTCATGTTAACTTCATTTAAACAGTAGCTAAGTTTATTTCTTTGAATTCCCTCATTCGGAGTTTGAATGAATTTGTTTTTCTCAATTCCTTTTAAATTATTTTTAACATTCAAAATTTTTGTCCTAACTGAACTTTGAATTTTGGAAATTTGGGCTTTTACAGAATGCACACTATAAATGGTAGCCGTGAGGAGCACTTCTTTTCACACTTCACCTCATTTCTTACATCCCCAAAGTCACTCTTGCTCAAATTGTTTTTCTTGCTCTTTATTTAAACACACTTGTTAAAAATCCAACCCAAAAAGATTTGCTTTTGTTTGCATTTGCAATTTCCTCTCAAGTTCTTCAAGGTAAAATTCGTTGGGGTTTTGTTTTCATTAACATCACCTCTTTCGAATTTTTGCCTTGTTGTGTTCTTGCTTGTTGTGGCCATGAAAGGAATGAAAAGGTTGTTTGGAAAGAGGAAGGAGGCTACAAGCTCAAGCCATGGTAGAGATTCAAGTGCACACCTCTCTTCTGTTGCTACAATAAGTTCACGGAGGAGGAGTGTAGGAGAGGACACTTCCATGGGTGGGAGAAGCAACCCTCACCAACTTCTTCATGACGACAACATTGACATCAAAAGTGAAGTTTAAAATCAAGCACGTAAGCTCCTCCAACAACATGAGTTTTCTCATACGAAAGCATATGATCCGTATTTGATCTCCAAAATAGGTATGGATTCCGAATTCTTTTCCATTTGGCATACACTAGGATGGAAAAATTTTGCTCACATAGAGGAGAAAGGTTCACGCCATCTCTCCATACAATTCCTCTACACACTCAAGATAGGATTTTATGGTATTACTTTAGATAGTTCCAAAAAGAATAAAACATCCTATAGAAAGAATTAACTGAACTCCTAGTCTTCCATAAACGTTTTTTGCTAAAATTAGACACTTTGCCTAAGTTTAACAAACAAAGTTTTTGGCAAGATTTAACTGGTGAGGTCAGATGTAGTGCACCTAGGAATAGCCACTTGCACAACCCACTTTATGCTTCATGCATAGGTGGTGGCTATGACTATGTTCCCTAGAGGAGATGTAAGGATAGTGCGTGATGATGAGCTGAAAATTTTATTTGCTATGATTAAAAAGATAAAAGTTGCTCCAGTTATTACCATGATGACATGATGGTTAGATTAAATTCCAAGAGTAGGGCCAATTGAATGCACTTCATTGATTACCCGTATTGCTACTAGGGTAGGAGCACTAGAATATTCTTCATTTGAATACATTGAAAATGAAACAGAATTAATTGATGACGAATATTTAGTGCAAGGACATACCCTTAAGAATGATCAAAATGACTCTTTGATATTTTGTTATCTCAGCTATGTAAATGAAATTTTGTTACCTAACCCAGATTATCATTTGTACAAATGCCGGAGGCTAACCATTGACCTACTTCCCATCGAGGAAGCCAGAAGGAGTAATGTCTCTGGCAGGGTTGCTAGAAGCCGTACAAGGAGAATGGCCATGCCCCCGACAACCTCCACAGTCCATGAGTACGAAGAGGAAGAGAACCCAGTGGGTGATGCACCCGGATAGACTCAACCTCCATCATATGAGAATGGAGGTCCGTCTTGGCATGGGTGGCCAGGTGCTACATGGGAGACACCCCTATCCAGTTCAAGCTCTAGCAGCTTGCCTCCAACACTATGAGAAGATGTCATTCTACTTCGGCTAGAAGTCATCGAGACTATAGCCAAGGAATGACGGACCACTCTAGATGTATGGAGGAGCTTGAAGTAAGGACGGGTGACATCTACAACACTCTCCAAGGGTATGTCCAAGGTACTCAAGACTGACAACAACACATGGACACTCAATTCATCAACCTCAACTCCACACTACAACAACAACAAGCCGATCTCGCGGTATACTTTCGTCATCAAGGGTTCAACACTCATCCCGGAGGTGAATGAAGAACAAGCTTGGTGGAGAACACCCACTTGAGGTAAATTGTATCAACTCCTCTGCATATTTTTTTCACTTACCCATCATCCACCTTGCATTTAAAAAAATATAGGATAGGATTTATTTCCAAATAAAATAAAAGATGTGCGGTAAGTATGACTTGGAATTCACATAGATGAAATGATGAATAGTTGCTTTTTTTTAAAAATTTTCCTAAGTCCCTAGTTTACAACTTACTACTCTCCAACATATTGCTCTCATTGACTAAAAATTGCTTTTGCCTTGATTTGGAAATTGTGGGTAGCAAAATCTTAATCCATTCTAAGTTGTTGTGAGATATGATATAGTGATAGGGCTTCTATTCCTGGTTTGATAGTGAAACTTAGATTTCCAAAGAAAATCTAAAAAGATTTAAGTTATCCTCATTTGATTGGAAATACCCACCAAAGCCATATGATACATTACCTTGATAGACCTTATGCCTATGCTATTTGTCTTCACATTGGGCTTTCTCAAACTAGTATAGACCTATGTGAGATTTCATTCACTACTTTTTGAACTCAAGACTTCACTTGCACATGCTATACTTCTACACTAGAAGTAAGCAAATTTCCATCATACCACCATTCCATAATAAAAAGAGAAACTCCATATCATTCATGCTTAGTACTCTCTCCAAAATTCATTACATATAAAAGGGATTAGAAGACATGTCCACAAGAAGAAGAAAAAGAAAATACATGCTTACATCATAAGCATAAGAAAAAAAAAAGAGAAAAGTAGCCATGTTTCATCCTTGCAAAACAAGAGAGTCCATTCAAAAAGGAGTCATCTCAAAATATCCACATCCACTCCATTCCATCACACATGCACATGTCTTAAATCAAATTGCTTTGAAATGGATTTCTCCTAAGGCTTGCTCTTTTGACTTAGCAATATTATATGTTGCAAATATGCGTACTATATTCCCTACCAAGCTTATATACAAGCCTTATGTAGAGATAGGATGAATTTAGGCACAATGCCTTGGTCAGAACATATTTCCAGTACACACAAAGGAGAGACTTGAGAGAATCAAATTGAGGTACTTAAAATCTAATTCAAACTCTCCGGAATTTAAGTGGAACTTGCTTTCCAGGGTATGTGTGCTCAATATGTTGTTCTATCTTTCAACCACCCATGAATAGAAGATGGCATAAGCCCTATAATAACCTAAGATGGGTGAAGTACCATGAAAATTTTTGCAATACTAGGTAGAGTATTTTGTTGTGCACATGGTACTTTTTAAAAGTACAACATAGTATCAACTCCAGATCATCAACCTAAAGTCTTGACTTTGCTCAGGACGAGCAAAGGATAAGCTTGGGGGGGTTTGTTGACGGCTGTTATACACCAATTTCAGCCATCAATATAACTCAATTATGTGAAGAAATTGTCAATTATTGCACACGTCACCTTTCTATTTAACCTATTTTCACTTGTCTTTGGAGAAAGTAGTGCATTCAGGGATTCTATGTGGAAATGAAGTGAAACAAGGGGATGGATCCTATAAAATAACATTTCATCCAATCAAGCAACGACACGTGGCACCACATGGATAAAATGGCCCACAAACAGAAGTATACGAGGCCATCCAACGGTGTAGCACCAATATCATTCAATGGGACCCACCTTTCAGTCACCTAGAGAAAGCACACCGCAAAAGGGGCCAGAACTAGGTCGGCCGACCCCCCTAGTCAGCCAACTAGTTCCTGGCGCCTTTCTTGGTCAAACTCCATGTGGTGGCTTCTCCCGGCTTGAAGTGGTCATGGGTGAACGATTCACGTGCTTTTGGTGGCAAGAACCAACCCTTCTCCGAGCTATAAATAGGACCCCTCACCCCTCACTTCAACACACACCACTTAAGTATTCATCCTTTGTATTCACTACTCTCCATAGGTTTAGAGGAGTATAGGCTGCAGAGAGGAGAGACTCTAGTCCATAGTCCAAGTAGGAGAGGAGTAGAAGGAGTCTCTTCCCAATTGGGAAAGGTATGTCTCCCATATTCCTATTTGTATTTGTGACATTATTCATAATAAAGATGATATCTTTAGTCTTCATATGTTCATATACTTGGATGAACCGTTTCTCGTTTGATTGTGGATTCCATGTATGTGGTAGGAATATTATTTATCATTGTGTGTAGGATCGAAGAGCACATGAAAAGCTATCAGGGGGGGGAATGGTAGATTTGAAAATCTTATGCAGCGGAAACAATTAAATCCCAACCCCTTCGGCAGAAAAACGATCTGTTAAAGAAATCATGTTTGAGACTAATCTAAATGTGTTTCACTATTACAAAAGTGATAGATATCAGATAGAATTAAGTCAAGAAGACAAAACAACAAGAATCACTCAAATCCGTCGAGAGAAACACAAGTTACGATTGAAAGATCGAACAAAGGTCAATCTGTCCTACCCGAGAAAAAACAGTTCTGGAATGCTGCAAAGAAACTCGTGTAGATCATAAACCACAAATCCAATGACCGTGAAATTTTGACATATTATAGATAATCAAGTTTTGAAGATAAACAAAAAAGAATCACGTCAATTGGATCTGTAAAACTCGAGTTATGATAAAACCACCGACGAAAGGTAGTGCTGTCCAGAAACTGGACGAGTAAAACTTGTCTGAAACAAGTCGGACGAACAAAGGCACAAAAGTTCCTTCAAACTACGAATTTTATTCAATAGAACAAAAGAGGAACAGCCCTAAAGTCGTGTACCACGAGCTCTGGCCTCCCTTGCTTATATAACCAGCTCGAAAGCCAACTCTACTCAAATCAGGACCCTAATCCTACTCCATTTATGAATTGAAACTTTCCATAACTGCTTAGGACTCTTCTATACGCAGATAGTGTAAAAGCCCAAACTTTTGGAAGCTTTTGTCTCCTATGTATGCCACATGAAATAATAGTTTAAGTATGTAAAAAAATAAAGTCATATAGATGTAAGTGTAAAGTTTTATTGGAAGCTTTAGTTTAAACCTATCATTATTTTTGGAACCAGCTAAGCCTAAATTCTAAACATTCTTGAATCATAATTTTAGGACACTTGAAATTATGTGCTTTGATCGCAAGGGAAAAATCAAAAGAAATAAAACAAACATGTGTGGATAAAAGTATATATGGAATTGTACACAATATTCAAATCAATGATCAAGGTACAAAAAAACATATTCTCCATTTGATCAGGTTAGTCAATTAAAAGCATAGGACATTATATACATTAATATTGGGGGAAAGAATTAAATGACATGCATACAGATTATAAAAATTAAATTTGAATCTAATTCAAATTTGCAGGAAACCAAACATGTTATATGTGGAATAGAAATATATTCAAATTAATTGTTCAATTTCAAATCTGCAGTGGACTAATTATTAAGCACATTATTGGAAACGCATGGCCATTTAAAAAGGCAATAATTGAGAATATTAAAATACATACATAAAATATATAAATATGAATTTGAATCTAATTCAAATTTCAAATTGGCCAATTCAGATATTCAAATTGTCAAACCATTCAAATATAACAGGACCAATTCTCTTCTGAATTTGGAGTCCTTATCACATCTAGGCTTGGGTAACACAAAGAAAGAAAAGTAAGGGGATAAGAGCAGAGTGGGGCCCACCTGTAAGAGCAACCCAAAAGCTGTTTGCTCTATCTCTCCTCACGCGCGCACGCCAGCACTGAGCAGCAGCGGCAAGCACCTCTCCAGCGCGATGGCTTGCCGCGTGCATGCGCGCCACGGAGGGCCACGACGCCACCTGCTCGCCTCCGTTGGTCGGGTATAAAAGGAACCGAGCGCTCGGCTATTCTTCGTCCTTCTGCGTTGCTCCACTCAGCCGCCCAAAGTATAGCAGCCCCCGCTCAAGCCAGGCCATGTTTTGGTGCGCGCCCATACCCTCTCGACCACCCTGAACCGAGGCTGCCGCCAGACTTAGCATCCCGGAGGGAATCACAGTTTCCTCTTCCGGCGCGTCATCGACGTTCTTCGTCTACAACCCGAAGCCCTTCCTCCATGGTGAGTATCTTCACAATTCCAGCCGCTCCCAGCTTCTACACTTGCGTGCGCTCATTCCTGAGGCGTTAGCTAGCCATATCCCCACTCTGTCTAACCGGAATTGCAAATCTCGCCGCCGCCTAGAATCGGCTCCATGGTGCCCCCATACTCCAACCAATTTTCGAGCGATTGGAGTGTTGGCAAATGATCGGGGCAGCACCACGAAGCTCCCAGAGCAAGAATCAGCTTCTCCCATGCCTTGTACACCGAGAACGCCGTCGCCGATCATCGAGTTCCGCCGGTCGCCGGTGTAGGCAGTTTTCTGGGGCGTTTCAGTCCAAACCATGGCCACCAGTGAGTTCCTGAGGGTCGAACACCCCCGGGTGGCAAGTCCCAGCCATGGGGAAGGTGGCGCGTCGATTTCCGGCGAGTCGTCGGCCGGCCTCCGGCCATGGCGCCGCCACGAACCGTCGGGGAAGAAGAAGACCCCCGTGGGATTTTCTGTGGGGCCGAGATTCCATGTGGCAACGTGATTAAACTCTATGGTCCCGGTGTGGCATCGGCTGGGTGGGAAGATTTAGAGGCCACGTGTCAGTTGATTAAAGGGTTGTCCTTTTCCATTCAAAAAGAATTTCAGAAAAATACCTAAACTTTGAAATGCTATAACTTTGGCTAGGATGCTCCAAATTAGATAAAACAAATTTTGTAATTCTCCTTAGGATCTGTACTTTCCAGTGGTCCATCTCAATCTTCCTGAAAGTCCCTAGAGAATATTATATAAATCAATTAGTATAATGCATTGTGGAAAATATAGAAAATATGATTTTGTTCAGATAATTATAGAATTTTACCCAACCAATCATTTTGTTATGTAGAATCTTCAGTAAAAGTTTCAGGCATAACAAAGTTGTTTAAGAGGCTTTAATTCAAAGTATTTGCCTAGGTTAATTATAATTCCAGAAAATAACAAATTAAATCCAGAAATTCATAAGGACTTGTAAATTCAATATCTTCCTGTAGGAAGCTTGAAAAATTGTGAAACCAATTTTGATAGCTTACTTTTGATCAGTACTACCTAGCTGTGCCATTTATGGACATGATAAAACCTCAGGTTTTATCTGCAAATTCCAAAATGATGAAACCTTGACAGAATTTTGTAAATCATTTTCTCCCATCAAATTTTGTGAAATTCTTATGAGAATTTCTTCATCACATCTGTATACCAGAGTGAAATTATCAGAGCCAATAGAACTCATCTGCATAGGAATTAATTCTGTATAGTTTCCTTATATCCATGACTAGATATCAAATTTCTTATGTACATTCTTATAATATGAAGTAATATCAAATTAACCTACCCAAATCCAATTTAATACCCAACATTACACCTTATTCATTCTTGATTTACAAATATACTTCCATTATGAGTTAAGTCAAGTTCATTGGTCGACTGCTAAATCGCGACCTTCGTCTTGTACACTCCACTCATACTCAAGCTTTCGATGTCCCACCTTAATTTTTGGGTCGTCCTTACACTTCTCCGCCTAACACTTCTTCACCATTCAGAATTGTCAATCTCGCGTGGCATAGCTTGAAGTGTAGTATGCTAAGTTGCAATGTAGCTTTATATTGTACCTTTCAGTTCATACCGACACTACTATGTCCACCTTGACTCATCCTCTAGTTACCCACACAACATATGCATATCTGTCCTTCCTAGTCAAACTCCTCGTTCTTAAAGTTTACACAACCCCGTGGAGTCTATTATTAAATTACTTAATTACATTTATGCATATCATGTCGATAGGAACGTGATCATAGGTGATCAACGAGAAGTTTCTCTTGGAGGAGAATGCCGAGGAGTTCCAACTTCAAGATTTCATGGCAGATTCTCCGGGGGAAAACCAAGCCCTAACAACTGACATTGTTATAGAGTCGCAAACAATGAAAGCCCCAGTTTGCATTTAAAAGCTTTACATAGTTTTGCAGTATTTCTCACATTACGTCTTCAATTGATATAGTGCATTACGTATAAGGTGTTTGATACTCCACTTGCATATCCATAAATCCTATGGGAAGGTTGAGAAGGTTTACAGTTTGACCTGTGTAACTACTTTGCTAATGTATAGGAAATTCGGTAGAAGTCGAGTAGTTGGAATCTACTCGCGAGAGGGTCACATTTTATTGACCACAAGTCAAGTAGTTTATTCTACTTGCGAGAGGAGTCGAGTAGGGGAATCTAATCGCGAGATGTTACCAAAATGTTCACTCTTAATAATTGGAGATGTGGACGGGGATGTTCCTGTAGGACGGGACACGCAAGGTTGTCTGATCCCGGATGAGGGGGACAATGCTTGCGACCACATTTGGGCCTGGGTCGGTAAGGGTAAGGCAAATGTGGAGGTTGGTTGTAGCCCCATCTGTGTCGGTTAAGGACCGTCTCATGTGCGGCCCTATTGAGCAAGTTTGAACAGTACTGGTTACATAATGGATTAATGGGGTCCATTAAACTGATGTAGCCCGGGCACCCTCGTGTCGAAACTTATACCGCCGTCCTTCGGGGGAAGATGATCGTAAGGTGGGAACCTCTAAGGAGCAACTTCGACGTGCTCGGTTAGGGACCCTACTTTTGGGATGGTAGAACTGGTTCGACATCGGGATGACGGGTGAAAGGTGGCCACATACGGCGTGGGAGAGGAGTACAGTGAAAGGTACTTCCGAGCGGGCGTATGTGTCGTGTATTCCGGGTGTGTCCTGATTGCAATCACCGTCCCTCGCGGTAATAGAGTACCACTTGTTCACTGAGTGTGACGTAGTAAATACTAAAGAAGTCAGACGAATATGACATATTGGTTTACAAATTGCGTGAACAACCTTGTTTGGCTTAGAGATAGTATAATTAAAAGTTTACAGTTTCCCCATACTTTAGCTGTAATAGCATTATGTGCTTTGGGCATGTCATATCATCAGCAAAGCGTTTCTTGTTTGATTGTGGAGTCTATGATGTGCCGTGCCTAAAGAATGTCATTTGCTACTTAAAATATGAATATAAGGATCCACTTGTAGGCGAGCCCTTTACGCTATTCCTTACCTATGCTTAGTATTCACCCCTGCATATGTCTAGTGAGACGGGTTAGTCTTGCTGGGCCTTATGCTCACGTTTGCGCTTTAACAATTTTGCAGATATTAGTTTTATTTCTGCTGTTCAGGTTGTACATGAGAATCGAGGTATCGAGATAAATCTCATGTGAACCACGCCGCTGTTGAATGATCGTCATGTTGCTAGTGAGAAGCGTCCTAGGCCATGGACGTCTTCTCTCCTGCTTAGTTAGGGGAGATTATGAGTATGTATTTTTCCGCTGTGCGTGTACTTCTGATGTACACTATTTTGTAAACTCTGAATATATTTATGAAATGAAAATTTTGTATATTTTGGTATCCTTTTCATGTGTGCTGTTAGGTGCCGCATCGCACGGCACAACCCAATGAGATCCTCGGATGTGTGGACTCCGGTCCCCACAAACATGGAATCAGAGCTTCATCGGGAATAGCAAGCTCGAAAAGTGCCTATTTTTTAAAACTATGAAGTAGTCGAGTGAGGATTAGTTATATGCCCACATAAGGTCTATTATAGTATTAGTTACTTAAGGTGGAAAAGCTAACATATGTGTTATTATATTCTGTAACGACGCTTCGACGTCAGGTAAGAGGTAAGGTACGCCACCGCAAGCGGATCAATTGCGGTAAGCTCACCATGCGAGAGGTAGCATGTGATTATTTCCGTGGCTTGGCACGAAAATGTCAATATGAGACTCTGAAACTTTCCATGTTTCTGAGAACATATGACACGCGGTACCCCAGCGTGACACAAAATTAGTGGGAGCCCCCGTCGGGTGGGACATAACCCGATGCGCCTCCTACTGGTGCAGCATTATGCAAAGACGTGGGACCCCGTCGGGTGGTAGAAAACCCGGTCATGTACCTCAAGACGTGGCTTGACTCGAGGCGGCCCGTATGGAATGATACGGGACAAATGTTTTTACTTTCATATATGTTTTTGTGAATTGATCAACCGTGCGGGCTAGACTGTACCGTACGGTACCATATGATTGATCAGTAGTTTGAGTGTAGTGACAGGTACACTAACCACGTTGAACGTATTGCAAGTAGAATATGTTTGCAAGTGATCGTTTTAGTGCCACCTATAGACGGTTATGCCGGCTAAGAATCCGGTAAAGATTTTCAGTTTGTGAGGTAACGTAGTACCGACATAATTGTTGTGATGCATTCACACCTTACTTCACCACAAAAATCTTTTCTATTAAAGACAACTAAAACCTTGAATTGAGAACCAAAAGAAAGTTTTAGAATCTAATATTAACTACAGAACTCTGATGTTGAACTAAGATTCAATTGGAGTTTAGTTATTTTCAAAAAAAAAAATCAAAAGCAGAGTTCCCTGTTTTTCTGGCAGAAATTTTGCTGGATTTGTACAGGGCATAATTCTTGCTAGAGTTAACCAATGTGGATGTGTAATACAGTTTTGTAAAGGTATTGAAGCGCTCTACAACTTGTTTGTAGACTGCCAGAACTGAATCAATCTTCAAATTGGTGAAAATTCCAGATTGGTAGAAACTGTTGCTGGAAACAGAACTGTTAAAACCTCTCTGGAATGTTTCGGTTTTTCAACCATAACATCCTGTTGAAAAATTTCTATAGCTCCTAGGTTATATCGTTGGAAAGTTTATGATATGTGTTACAACTTTGTAATTCAAAGTTTTTCCAAATTTGGGGCAGAACTGTATGGAAATTGATGTTCAAATCAGCCACTTCCAAAGGAGGTGCGGTTGAGATTTTTCCAGAATTCTGTCAACTTTGAAATATCATAACTTTTGATCCAGAGCTGATCAGGAAGCAAAGTAAGATTTTTTCGAAAGTTAATGAAGTTGGCTGTAACTTTGGTATTCAAGTTCAGGATTGATTCTACTCTTTACTGTAGTAGAATCTGAGTTCTTTGCGAACTGGTCAATTTTGGACAGCAGATTGGCCAATGCAATTGAAATGGAAACTTATTTATGGATAGGCATGTTTGAAACTTGCCAAAGTTGTGCAACATGTCAAGATGTATGTATGTTCAGTTTATGCAACTTGAGCATTGGAAAAAGCTCGTTAAGAGGTCTAGAAGAAGTTTAGAATCAGAGTGTCGTTTGAACGTGTATGAATATGCTGCAAAGTTTTATGATTCATATACGGTTAATGTTTTTCAAGCATCGACTGACATTCAATCTTGGAAAGTAACCGTAAGTGGTCATTCTTGCAGTATGGTTCGCACTCGTTCTGGTGCTGAAATGGGAGAGTCTAGTCACAGCAGAAATGACTCGACTCGACCGCAAGAACCGCCGTCGACCCAATTGATGGAGGTTATGGCACAAATGGTTGAGTCTCATCGTGAGAACAACCAGCTGCTTCAGACATTGGTGCAACAGGGCTTTATTCAAGTATCACGACAATGGGATCTGAATGAATGTTCTTATTTGAATTTTCTGACAACTCAACTGCCTGTCTTCACGGAAGCAACAGATCCGTTGGAGGCACATCATTGGATCCGGGTTATTGAAGCTAAACTCGGTTTGATCCAGTGTGACGAGTATCAGAAGGTGGACTTTGCAGTTCAGCAGCTTCATGGATCTACTGGAGCTTGAAGGGCAGAGTATCTCGCCATGAACATTGAAGGACGTCACGTGAATTGGAATGAATTCTGTGATGCATTCTGTGCTCCGTATATTCCGAGGGGGATTATCAAGTCAAAGCTTGAAGAGTTTGTAGAATTGACCCAAGGGGGGAGGAGTGCCCTTGAGTACTCCAGAGAATTCAACCGGTTGGCACAATATGCTCCAGACTATGTGAGAACAAAAGCTTCGAGGTGTGACCGATTTCTCTGAGGCTTGAATGCCAAACTTCGTGAAAGATTAGTCCTATTCAACAAAGGAGACTATAACGAATTGGTCAGTAACGCTATATATCAGCAAGATGCTTCTCTTCGTTGTCAGGCGGAGATGAGAAAGAGCATCACATCAACGGATGATATTAGTGGTACTCCTCGGAAATATCGACTGGTATATCATTTACCAGCTGAACCGGAAGTTCGGGTAGTTGCAATACAGCCATCGATGCAGAGTTGGTCACCACCATTGCAGTGGATTGAAGCACCTGAGATGCAGTAGCAAGTGAGTTCTTGTGCACCACCTCCACGAGCGGCACAAAATGTTACTCCACTGCAGGTAATGCAAAGGACAGTACATAGTGGTGGTGATAAAGAGCAGTTAGTTCTAGAAGGTCCTGCAGCTAAACAAGACGTCAGTCTAGAAGTTGCTCCTCTGAGAAATATTCAATCTCATAGGCAACAGAAGAAGATGAAAGCCAGCAGCCTCAACTTTATAGCTCTCGTGGATATTCTAGTAGGATAACCCGTGTTAGCGGGTATGTTCAGCTTAAATGCTCAACCGACATTTGTGATGTTTGATTCTGGGGCAACACATGATTTCATCATCAAGGAGTTCATGTTGAAGCGTCAATTATCATCAACAACGCTATCAACGCCGTATACAATAAATTCACCTAGAGGAAAAATGTCAGCCAACCAGGTTATTGCCCGAGCACCTCTATGTTTGGATGGTAGGATTTACCCTACCACCTTCATTATATTGGACGGGCAGAAGATTGACATTATCTTGGGAATCACCTAGTTGACACATAATGAAGCAATCTTCAATATCAGTGCTCGTACCGTGCAACTGAATTCTAAAAGGCACGGGCAACATACTTTGGTTCTGAAGAATGTGACACCACAACCTCTAGTGGTGTATAACACGAAAGCCACAAAGCTTGAGGACATTCCAGCTGTTCGAGATTACTCGGATGTGTTTCCTGACGATCTGTCAGGCATGCCACCGGAGCGAGATGTGGATTTCAAGATTGAGTTAATACCAGGAACCACACCCATATCTTGAAGACCTTACAAGATGGCACCCAAGGAATTGGTAGAGCTAAAATAACAAATGAATGAGTTACTTGAGAAGGGATTCATACATCCCAGCTCATCACCTTGGGGATGCTCAGCGATATTCGTGAGGAAGAAGGACGAGACACTAAGGTTATGTGTCGATTATCGTCCGCTGAATGCTGTGACTATAAAGAACAAGTATCCACTGCCATGGATTGATATTCTATTCGATCAGTTAGTGGGTGCTAAGGTATTTTTGAAGATGGATCTTCAGTCCGGTTATCATCAAATCAAGATACGGGCTGAAGATATACCTAAGATGGCATTCTTGACAAGACACGGACTATATGAGTATCTTGTCATGTCTTTTGGTCTCACCAACGCACCGGCTCACTTCATGTATCTAATGAATTCAGTATTCATGCTGGAGTTGGACAACTTCGTGGTGGTCTTCATAGATGACATCTTGGTTTATTCCGAATCAGAGGAAGAACACGCCGAACATCTAAATATCGTGCTCCAATGATTAAGAGACCATAAGCTATATGTCAAATTTAGCAAATGTGGATTTTGGATTAACAAGGTACCATTTCTGGGTCATGTTATCTCAGCAGACAGTATTGCCGTGGATCCAAGCAAAGTGGTATAGGTACTTAAATGGAAATCTCTGACCTCCGTCCATGAGATCAGAAGTTTCTTAGGTTTAGCTGACTACTACCGGATACTTGTTCCAAGTTTCTCCAAAGTGACTAAGCCTATGACGGAATTGCTGAAGAAAGGAAACAAGTATGTCTGGAGTGAAGCCTGTGAAGAGGCATTCCAGATATTGAAGAAACATCTCACAACGGCACCAGTTCTAGCTCAACCAGACATGACAAAGCCGTTTGATATTTATTGCGATGCATCAGGCACTGGTCTGGGATGCGTCTTGATGCAAGAAGGACGTGTAATCGCATATGGATCAAGACAACTCCGGATTCATGAGCAGCATTATCCAACTCATGACTTGGAGTTGGCTGCCGTGGTAATGGCATTAAAAATGTGGAGACACTACATAATGGGAAATCTAGTGCATCTCTACACAGAACACAAGAGCCTCAAGTACATATTCACTCAAAAGGATTTGAATATGAGGCAAAGAAGATGGTTAGAGCTTATAAAGGACTATGAACTTGAGATCCATTACCATCCGGGCAAAGCAAACGTAGTTGCCGATGCTTTGAGTCGGAAATCTCTTGTTCACAACATAACCATCATTTCAAATGAAGAGGAAGAACCAAGTCTACGGTTGGTTCCCTACGAAGCTCTATAAAATCTTGCTTTCATACCTACAATCGGAGAGGAGATTATTGTAGCTCAAAAGAAAGACAAGGCTATGTATCACATTCGGAAGAGAATGAGAGACGGAGAGGTGAAATGTTTCCGGGAAGATGAACAAGGAACTCTATGGTTCAACGATCGTAAAGTAGTACCCCAGAACATGAAGCTCAGGAAAAAGATCTTGGATGAATCTCATATGTCGAAGTATTCAATCCATCCAGGAAGCAATAAGATGTATCAAGATCTTAGAACGAAATTCTGGTGGACACGAATGAAGAGAGAGATTGCAAAGTACGTGTCCGAGTGTGATACATGCAGAAGAGTGAAGGCTGACTATATGAGGAAAGTAGGACCACTACAACCTTTAAGTGTCCCTGCATGGAAATGGGAGGATCTCAGTATGGATTTCATTGTTGGATTGCCTCTCACATTCCACAAGCACGATTCTATTTGGGTAATCGTAGACCGATTAACCAAGTCAGCACACTTTATTCCAGTGAACATGGCGTACAATGCAAAGAAGTATGCTGAGCTGTATATGTCATGGATCATGTTCTTACACGGAGTTCCCCGCACCATCGTCTCTGACAGAGGATCGTTGTTTGTTGCTCGTTTCTGAGAGCAACTACACGCGGCAATGGGAACTAAGTTAATCTGAAGCTCGGCATACCATCCTCAAACTGATGGACAAACTGAATGGGTGAACCAGATCCTAGAAGATATGCTAAGGGCATGAGCCATAGATCACAGAAAGAACTGGGATGATCATTTACCGTTGGCAGAGTTCTCATACAACAACGGTTATGAGTCCAGTATCAAAATGGCACCTTTTGAAGCTCTCTACGGTTGGAAGTGCCACACACCACTCAATTGGTGTGAGTCTGGAGAGAGAGTAATCTACGAAGTGGATCTCCCTAATGAAGTTGAAGAACGAGTTAAGCTAGTTCAGGCAAACCTCAGAGCAGCTCAGTCTCGACAGAAGAGTTATGCTGACAAGCGATGTTGTCCCTTGAGCTTTAACGTCGGAGACCATGTGTATCTTCGTGTCTCTCTGATGAAAGGAATTCATCACATTGGAGTAAAGGGAAAGTTAGCTCCAAGATTTATCGGGCCATTTCAAATCACGGAAAGATGTGGACCTGTAGCCTATCGGCTGGAGCTAACCGCCTCCTTGTCCAGAGTACACAATGTATTCCACGTATCACAGTTAAGGAAGTGTCTCAAAACTCCAACAGAAGTCTTATCTGAGGACATGGAAGAATTGAAGCCGGATCTGACCTATGTTGAACAACCGATCTGGATTATTGATAAGAAGACGAAAGAGACAAGAAACCGAACGTTGTGGTTCTATAAAGTGTTATGGAAGAACCACACTGCTGAAGAAGCTACGTGGGATAGTGAAGACTATCTTCGCTCCAACTATCCAGAGTTGCTATTGTCGTATCAACGGTGATACACTCCGACATTTTTTCTCCTTTTGTAATCTCGGGACGAGATTCTTTTAAGGGGGGAGGAATGTAAAAGCCGAAACTTTTGGAAGCTTTTGTCTCCTATGTATGGCACATGAAATAATAGCTTAAGTATGTACAAGGAGGACCATGTTAAAAATGAGAGCAAATAAAGTCATATAGATGTAAGTGTAAAGTTTTATTGGAAGCTTTAGTTTAAACCTATCATTATTTTTGGAACCAGCTAAGCCTAAATTCTAAACATTCTTGAATCATAAATTTAAGACACCTGAAATTATGTGCTTTGATCACAAGGGAAAAATCAAAAGAAATAAACAAACATGTGTGAATAAAAGTATATATATGTAATTGTACACAATATTCAAATCAATGATCAAGGTACAAAAAAACATATTCTCCATTTGATCAGGTTAGTCAATTAAAAGCAGAGGACATTATATACATTAATATTGGGGGAAAGAATTAAATGACATACATATAGATTATAAAAATTAAATTTGAATCTAATTCAAATTTGCAGGAAACCAAACATGTTATATGTGGAATAGAAATATATTCAAATTATGTGTTCAATTTCAAATCTGCAGTGGACTAATTATTAAGCACATTATTGGAAACCCATGGCCATTTAAAAAGGCAATAATTGAGAAGATTAAAATACATACATAAAACATATAAATATGAATTTGAATCTAATTCAAATTTCAAATTGGCCAATTCGGATATTCAAATTGTCAAACCATTCAAATATAACAGGACCAATTCTCTTCTGAATTTGGAGTCCTTATCACATCTAGGCTTGGGTAACAAAAAGAAAGAAAAGTAAGGGGATAAGAGCAGAGTCGGGCCCACCTGTAAGAGGAACCCAAAAGTTGTTTGCTCTGTCTCTCCTCACGCGCGCGCGCCAGCGCTGAGCAGCAGCGGTAAGCACCTCTCCAGCGCGATGGCTTGCCGCATGCATGCGCGCCACGGAGGGCCACGACTCCACCTGCTCGCCTCCATCGGTCGCGTATAAAAGGAACCGAGCGCTCGGCTATTCTTCGTCCTTCCGCGTCGCTCAACTCGGCCGCCCAAAGTACAGCAGCCCTCGCTCAAGCCAGGCCACGTTTTGGTGCGCGCCCATACCCTCTCGACCTCCCTGAACCAAGGATGCCGCTGGACCTAGCATCCCGGAGGGAATCGCGGTTTCCTCTTCCGGCACGCCATTGACCTTCTTCGTCTACAACACAAAGCCCATCCTCCATGGTGAGTATCAACACAATTCCAGCCGCTCCCAGCTTCTACACTTGCGTGCGCTCCTTCCTGAGGCGTTAGCTAGCCATATCCCCACTCCGGCTAACCAGAATTTCAAATCTCGCCGCCGCCTAGAATCGGCTCCACGGTGCCCCCATACTCCAACCAATTTTCGAGCGATTGGAGTGTTGGCCAACGATCAGGGCAGCACCACAAAGCTCCCAGATCAAGAATCAGCTTCTCCCATGCCTTGTACACTGAGAACGTCTTCGCCGGTCGCCAGTGTAGGCAGTTTTCTGGGGTGTTTCAGTCCAAACCGAGGACACAAGTGAGTTCCTGAGGGTCGAAAACCCCCGGGTGGCAGGTCCCAGCCACGGGGAAGGTGGCGCGGCGATTTCCGGCGAGTCGCCGGCCGGCCTCCATGGCGCCGCCATGGACCGTCGGGGAAGAAGAAGACCCCCGCGAGATTTTCTATGGTGCCGGGATTCCATGTGGCAACGTGATTAAACTCTGTGGCCCCAGTGTGTCATCGGCTGGGTGGGAAGATTTAGAGGCCACGTGTCAGTTGATTAAAGGGTTGTCCTTTTCCATTCAAAAAGAATTCCAGAAAAATACCTAAACTTTGAAATGCTATAACTTTGGCTAGGATGCTCCAAATTAGATAAAACAAATTTTGTAATTCTCCTTAGGATCTGTACTTTCCTGTCGTCCACCCCAATCTTCCTGAAAAGCCCTAGAGAATATTCTATAAATCAATCAGTATAATGTATTGTGGAAAATATAGAAAATAGGATGCTATTCAGATAATTCTGGAATTTTACCCAACCAATCAATTTGTTATGTAGAAGCTACAGTAAAAGTTTCAGGCATAACAAAGTTTTTTAGGAGGGTTTAATTCAAAGTCTTTTCCTAGGTTAATTATAATTCCAGAAAATAACAAATTAAATCCAGAAATTCATAAGGACTTGTAAATTCAATATCTTCCTGTAGGAAGCTTGAAAAATTGTGAAACCAATTTTGGTAGCTTCCTTTTCATCAGTACTATCTAGCTGTGCCATTTATGGACATGACAAAACCTCAGGTTTTATCTGCAAATTCCCATACAATGAAAGTTTGACAGAATTTTGTAAATCATTTTCTAACATCAAATTCTCTGAAATTATTATGAGAATTTCTTCATCACATGTGTATACCAGAGTTAAATTATCAGAGCCAATAGAGCTCATCTGCATAGGAATTAATTCTGTATAGTTCCTTATATCCATGACTATATAGAAATTTCTTATGTACATTCTTATAATATGAAGTAATATCAAATTAAGCTACCCAAATCCAATTTAATACCCAACAGTACACCTTATTCGTTCTTGATTTACAAAAATACTTCCTTTATGAGTTAAGTCAAGTTCATTGGTCGACTGCTAATCGCGGCCTTCGTCTTGTACACTCCACTCATACTCAAGCTTTCGATGTCCAACCTTAATTTTGGGTCATCCTTACACTTCTCCGCCCAACACTTCTTCACCATTCAGAATTGTCAATCTCGCGTGGCATAGCATGAAGTGTGGTATGCTAAGTTGCAATGTCGCTTTATGTTGTACCTTTCAGTTCATACCGACACTACTATGTCCACCTTGACTCATCCTCTGGTTACCCACACAACAGATGCATATCTGTCCTTCCAAGTCAAACTCCTCGTTCTTAAAGTTTACACAACCCCGTGGAGTCTATTATTAAATTACTTAATTACTTATATGCATATCATGTCGATAGGAATGTGATGATAGGTGATCAACGAGAAGTTTAACTTAGAGGATAATGCCGAGGAGTTCCAACTTCAAGATTTCATGGCAGATTCTCCGGGGGAAAACCAAGCCCTAACAACTGACATTGTTATAGAGTCGCAAACAAGGCAAGCCCCGGTTCGCATTTAAAAGCTTTACATAGTTTTGCAGTATTTCTCATATTACATCTTCAGTTGATATTGTGCATTACGTATAAGGTGTTTGATACTCCACTTGCACATCCATAAATCCTATGGGAAGGTTGGGATGGTTTAAAGTTTGACCTGTAGTAACTGCTTTGCTAATGTATAGGAAATTCAGTAAAAGTTGAGTAGTTGGAATCTACTCGCGAGAGGGTCACTTTTTTTTGACCACAAGTCAAGTAGTTTATTCTACTTGCGAGAGGATTCGAGTAGGGAAATCTACTCGCGTGATGTTACCAAAATGTTCACTCTTAATAATTGGAGATGTGGTTGGGGTGTTCCTGTAGGACGGGACGCGCAAGGTTGTCTGATCCCGGATGAGGGGGGCAATGCTTGCGATCACATTTGGGCCTGGGCCAGTAAGGGTAAGGCAAATGTGGAGGTTGGTTGTAGCCCCGTCTGTGTCAGTTAAGGACCGTCTCTTGTGCGTCCCTGTTGAGCAAGTTTGAACAGTACCGGTTACATAATGGATTAATGGAGTCCATTAAACTGATGTAGCCCGGGCACCCTCGTGTCGAAACTTATACCGCCGTCCTTCGGGGGAAGATGATCGTAAGGTGGGAACCTCTAAGGAGCAACTTCGACGTGCTCGGTTAGGGACCTTACTTTTGGAACGGTAGAACTGGTTCGACATCGGGATGACGGGTGAAAGGTGGCCACATACGGCGTGGGAGAGGAGTACAGTGAAAGGTACTTCCGAGCGGGCGTATGTGTCGTGTATTCCTGGTGTGTCCTGATTGCAATCACCGTCCCTCGCGGAAATATAGTACCACTTGTTCACTGAGTTTTGACATAGTAAATACTAAAGAAGTCAGACGAATATGATATACTGGTTTACAAATTGCTTGAACAACCTTGTTTGTCTTAGAGATAGTATAATTAAAAGTTTACAGTTTCCCCATACTTCAGCTGTAATAGCATTATGTACTTTGGGCATGTCATATCATTGGCAAAGCGTTTCTTGTTTGATTTTGGAGTCTATGATGTGCCGTGCCTAAAGAATGTCATTTGCTACTTAAAATATGAATATAAGGATCGACTTGTAGGCGAGTCTTTTACGCTATTCCTTACCTATGCTTAGTATTCACCCCTGGATATGTCTAGTGAGACGGGTTAGTCTTGCTGAGCCTTATGCTCACGTTTGCGCTTTAACAATTTTTGCAGGTATTAGTTTTATTTCTGCTGTTCGGGTTGTACATGAGACTTGAGGTATCGAGATAAATCTCATGTGAACCACACTGCTGCTGAATGATCATCATGTTGCTAGTGAGGAGCGTCCTAAGGCATGGACGTCTTCTCTTCTGCTTAGTTAGGGGAGATTATGAGTATGTATTATTCCGCTATGTGTGTACTTCTGATGTACACTGTTTTGTAAACTCTGAATATATTTATGACATGAAAATTTTGTATATTTTGGTAGCCTTTTCGTGTGTGCTGTTAGGTGCCGCATCGCACGACACCACCCAATGAGATCCTCAGATGTGTGGACCCCGGTCCCCACAGATAGAAGCAATCTTAAGACTTCCAAACACCTTAGGAATGTATCCCATGTTCCTAAAACAACTCAAATTCAGGACCCACACGAAATCCTAACATAACCAACTCGATACTTTCCATACCGAGCCATAACCGACTCCGCCGCAGCCAAAGTCATCAATCGGTATGATCCGATCCTTCCAACCAAATCTTCTCATCCATAAAACATCTTCAGAACCGTGTTGCCACGTCATGCACCGCATGCATACGTGCAAACACCTTCCTTCGACGTCCAGTAACCTTCATATGCACTGTCCTTGATTCAATCATCCTGCGCGACCTCCTGACCCGCTCAACCACAATTCCTCCTCAATTTGGTTGTTGGAACCTCATCTCCTCCCTGAGACTAGTCCAAAGGATCCTGTCACCAGCCATGACTTGAACTCAAGCAACACCTGCACATGAACAAACAACCAATCAGTACGAACCCAAGTTCGTGACTTGACTCAAGTCAGTTCCAAACACAACACCTTACATGAGCACCTCACATAAGCATGTTGCAAAGCATAGCAAAACGATATCAACCATATCAACAAAAACATACCAAAAACTTAGCAAATGAATACTAAGCAAACTTTCCAACAATGTAAAGCAAGTTTGAAATGTTTCACATTAAAAGTTGGAACATTGCGATCAAGCACCGAGCCTTGCCAAAGTTAATCATAGCTTGAGCCGGAGCTTACCAAAGCTAGTAAAACCTAGCAGAGCTCGCCAAAGCTAGTCGGACCTAGTGCCAGAGCTAACCAAAACAAGTCGGACCGAGCTAACCAAAACCAGTCGGACCTAGCGCCGGAGCTAACCAAAACTAGTCGGAACTAGTCAACCCAAAAATCGAAGCTAGAAAAACATGTCGGAGCTAATCAACATAAGTCGGACCTAGCAGAACATATCGAAGCTTAACAAAGACATGTCGGAGCTATCAAAGACATGCCGGAGCTAAAGACAAAGCTCACCGGAGCTACCCAATAACATGTCAGATCTAACAAAGAAAGTCGGACCTATTGTCGGACCTTGCAGAAGCTCGAAGCTAGAGTCGAACCTTGCTAAAAAAATGTTATGGTAGCATTCAAAACTTTTATTGTCAAAGCCAATGTATTCAGCACACATAGGTCACACAATCTCCCCCTTGATGAATGCATTGGAAACACCATTTAAAATCCGAACATTTGCTTATTCACATTAAAATTTTTGAAAACAATTTTTCCCTCTTTGTAAAACAAAAATAAAATGAGAAGAAAAACAAATTCTCCCCCCAAGGAGAATCGTGCCAAGAGAATTGTGAATATGTGCAATGTGTAATCAATTTTCTCCCCCTTGCATTCTTATCATTACAAATTCACATATTATCTCTACCCCCTTGACAATGTATTCAGCAAGGTTCAAAAGAGAAATTTTAATTATTATGAGCATATTATAACATATACATATAAAACAAAGCTCATCCAACTCATACTATCAAGTAACTTACACTATCACATCAATGAGATACATAAAGTAGTGTAAGCCATGCTAGAGATCAAATGTAATTTTCAATTTAAACAAGTCATGATCTCACAAACTATAAGTGCATCTAGGATATCCCTTGTGGGTTTTGGCTAATTGATGACAAACATATGAGATCCTAATGAAACTACTGAGATGATTGCAGGACAAACAAGTGAAACAGCACGGTGCGCACAAAAAGGTGAAAAATGAAGTGGTGTTCAAAGAGAGATACTTTGATGAAGCTTGGAAGACTAAATTAGATTTTGAATGTATAGGGAGTGTATGAAAGACACACTCCAAGAGCTCACAACTTTGGGCTAGTGTAAGGGATTAATATTAACCTAACTTTCACAAAGCATCGGACTAGTCCGATCATGAACTGGACTAGTCTGTTCATCTTTCTGGAATCTCACTTATTGGGAGACCGGACTAGTCTGTGCGTCCACCGGACTAGTCCGTTGATGTTTTTGGAGTCTCTCATATTGAGGGACCGGACTAGTCTGTTGTACCACCGGACTAGTCCGTTGACCTTTCTGGAGTCTCCCATATGTGGAGATCGGACTAGTCCGTTGAACTTTCTGGAGTTCACCTTCACACAGCACCGGACTAGTCCGAGCATGGACCGGACTAGTCTGGCAGACTTTCTGGACTTCAAAATGCACTGAGACCGGACAAGTCCGGACTTGGACCGGACTAGTCCGGTGTTAGGGTTTTTCAACGGCTACCTTTTGGAAACCCTATAAATAGAGAGTCCACGGCTTTCCTATTGAAACACACGTCGAATACTGATCAAAGAACAAACCCTAGCGCCGCCACTTCGTCCCAAGAGCCCAAAACACATCTCCCCACACATCTAAAGTGCAAAAAGAGTGAAATCAATTGAAAACTTGGATTCGAGATTGGGAGATCGTCGTTCTTTCATTGCGAGCTCTTGGGGTTTGATCTTTCTACACTCATACTCTGCATTGTAATACTTTTGAGTGTATTTGGTCACTTCTTTCGTTGTAATTCTCGTGGGAGCCCTCAACGTGTGAGGTTGCCCCTCAAACTTGGTGATTACCCGTGATAGTGGAATCAAGTCGGCCTTCATGGTGACTTGAAGAGCGAAAGGGTTGGAGACCCGGCTCTATGTGAGCTTCCTCAACGAGGACGTAGATCTCGTGGTGAGATCGAACCTCGGGAAAAATTCGTGTGTCTTGCGCCTTATTTCATTTAAATTTTGTTCATTAGATCACTTGTGTGCTAAAACATCAACCTAAGGCAATTATAAGTTTTACCTGCATTCTTATATTAATCTCAGATAAAGATATCAGTTGTTCTCATTTCCGCTGCTAAAGAAATTTAGTTTCCCAAATAACACCTGATCAACACACATACTTTTATCACACCGGACAAGTCCGCCTACACGACCGGACTAGTCCGGCCAACCAAGTTTTGACGATTCTATTAAGTGTGTAGGAAATTCAAAAGGCCTATTCACCCCCCTCTAGGCCACATTCAATTGGTATCAGAGCAAGGTTCTCCACCAACGAGACTCACATCTCGGAGAGATCAATGGCCTCTGAGAAGAACAACTATAACTCGAAGATTAACATTAATGAGGAGGAACAAGAAACTAAAACTTTTGATGTGCTGAAAGAGAGCCCACATGATGATGAAGAAGTGCGACAATTAAAGGCACTTCTGAGAGTGAAACTGCTTGGACAAAAGGGAAAAGAAGGAGAGAAGACGACGGAGAGTGGTTATCACTACTACTCCCGACACCCTTACAACTACAACCGTCTCAACTCAAACAATCACTATCTTTCCATTCCTATGGGAAAACCTCCACAGTTTGACGGAAGCGACTATACAATGTGGAAGTACAATATGAAGATGCATCTAATATCCCTAAATCCTAGTCTGTGGCACATTGTTTGCACTGGCATAGATATCCCGGACACGGATGAAGAACTCACCCCAGAACAAGAACAAGAGATTCACAGAAATGCACAAGCCGTCGCCGTGATCACATCATCACTAAGCAGAGAGAAATTCACCAAGATTGATGGCTTGGAAAGTGCAAAGGAAATCTGGGATACACTAAAGAAAGCTCACGAAGGAAATAGATCAGTTCATGAAGCTAAAATCGAAATGCTTGAAGGAGAGTTGGGGAGATTTTCTATTGAAGAAGGCGAATCACCTCAAGACATGTACAACCGGATGAAGGCACTCATCAACAAAATACGTGCCTATGGAAGTAAGAAATGGACGGATCATGAGGTAGTCAAGAGAATGATTAGAGCCTTCATGCCAAGAAATGTCACACTTTGCACAATGATTAGAGAAAGCCCCGGGATTCACAAAATGACTCCCGATGAGTTGTTGGGAAAGATCATAAATCATGAAATGATGGAGAAAGAGGCACAATACGTCAAAGACTTGGCCGAACTCACTTCCTCCAAAAAGAAAGAGGTCGCTCTCAAAGCAACATGCCGACCCAAACTCAAAGAAGATCGTGAAGATCAAGACGATGTGCATACAAGTGACGAGAGCACCGATCTTGATGATGAAGAAATGGTACTCTTTATCAAGAACTTCAAGCGAATGATGAAAATAAGACACGGCAACAACTCAAATGAAGGCAAAAACAAGGATAAAGGAAAATCCAAGGCTCGACGCACTTGCTACAACTGCGGAGAGTATGGTCACTTCATGGTGGACTGCCCTTATGAAGAAAACAAAAGGAAGAAGGAAACAAGATCTCAAGAAAAGAAAAATTTCAGAAAAAAGAAGACAAACCCATCAAGCTCACATTGGCAAGGAGTGGGACTCAAACGATGAGTCCTCCTCCGATAAAGAAGAAGAGATGGCCACTATCGCAATCAAGAAACCTACTATGAAGGCCACACTCTTTACAAACATGGGAGGATGGGACATGAACAACCACACTTGCCTTAAGGCTAAGGAAGGCAAGAAAAAGGTACGGCTCACTCCTCCTACGCTAAATTCCTCTGTTGATGACTTTGATAGCTCCAGTGATAATGAAGAAATGTTTAGAGGACTAAGTAAAATTGCCCTAAAGAAAATGGAAATGTTGTCAAACGAAATTTTTGAAAAGGAGGAACTTCTTGACCGACAAGAAGATATGCTCATCCGTGAAAGGAAGAGATATCAAGAAGTTGAAAAGCTTCTCGAGCTTGAAAGAGAGATGAACGAGTCGCTTGCAGTTGAGCTAGCCTTGAGTAAGGAAACTTACTCAAAGCTAGAAGTCTCACATATTGCAATCAAGGAAGAACTTGCTAACTTGTCAAAAGCTAACAAGATCCTTGAGGTGCAAGTTGAGTCGCTCAAGCAAAGTGACTCCTCATCCTTCAAGAGCTCTTCCTGCAAAGATATAAGTTCGACAACAATCGGAACTTGCACTTGTTCTAGCAAGAAGAATATTATTTCTAATACTTCAACTTCTCATAATATGCATGCCCCTCCAAGCGACATCTTTGATAAGGAGAAGATCAAATATGCACGCAGTGCATATATGGTCACTAGACCTCCTAATGTCAAAGATGGCCTTTGTTTTGATAAGAACAAACACATGGCTACTTCTAATCATGCTAAAAATAGAATTGTCTTTGTTAAGGAAAAATCCCATGAATCTGAACCACAAATATTGTTTCATACATTTGACGCTTCTTATGTTCTTATGAAAGCCAAATATGGAAAAGTCATTGTCAAATATACAGGGCCACGCCACAAGAACTTGAAAACTTGTGTGTGGGTGCCAAAGACTCTTGTGACTAACCTGAGAGGACCCAAGCAAGCTTGGGTACCTAAAACCAAGGAATAATTCTTTTTGCAGGCTTACTCCTCCGGTGGAACAAAATGGGTACTTGATAGCGGATGCACAAATCACATGACCGAAGAGAGAGGTATGTTTGTAGAGTACGAGTACAACAAGGATCCCGGTGAAGGAATATACTTCAGAGACAACAGCCAAGGAAAGGTCCTTGGTAGCGGTAAAATTGAAATATCCTCTCAACATACCTTATCAAATGTTTTACATGTAGATTCTCTAGATTATAACTTTTTGTCAATATCCCAACTATGCGACAAAGGTTACAACTGTTTATTCACTAATGAGGGTGTGACTGTTTTTAGAAGAAGCGATGGCTCGATTGAATTCAAGGGAATGTTGAAGGGCAAGCTTTATCTAGTTGACTTCAACAAAGAAAAAGCCGAACTCAACACTTGCTTGGTTGGTAAGACCAACATGGGATGGCTGTGGCATAGACGGCTAGCCCATGTTGGGATGAGAAATCTACAGAAACTTCTAAAAGGTGGTCACATCCGTGGTCTTAAGGATGTGGTTTTTGAAAAAGACAGGCCGTGCAGCGCTTGTCAAGCAGGAAAACAAGTCGGAGCACCATACACCGCCAAGAATGTAATGACTACCGCAAGACCGCTGGAACTCCTCCACATGGATCTTTTTGGTCCAGTTTCGTACATCAGCATCGGCGGTAACAAATACGGTTTAGTAATTGTTGATGATTTTTCAAGATTTACCTGGGTATTTTTCTTGTATGATAAATCAGAAACTCAGGGGATCCTCAAGAAGTTCTTGAAAAGAGCTCGGAATGAATTCTCATCAACCATAAAGAACATCAGAAGTGACAACGGGACAAAATTCAAGAACCTCCAAGTTGAAGAGTTTCTCGATGAAGAAGGGATAAAGCATGAATTCTCCGCACCCTACTCCCCTCAACAAAATGGAGTGGCCGAAAGGAAGAACAGAACATTGATCGAAACACCGAGAACTATGTTGGATGAATACAAGACATCAGATTGATTTTGGGCAGAAGCAGTGAACACCGCTTGCCATGCCACAAATCAATTGTATCTCCATCGACTACTAAAGAAAACTCCATATGAGCTCCTTACCGTTGATAAGTGTGTGCTAGATAAAGAGGAAGCTCCATATGAAGCACTGAAGAAAATGGGACTTGGTGATATCTTACCACAAGAGCAAACATTTGACTCAAATTCACAAGATGAATCTCAACACAGAGGCAATGATCAAGGGGGAGCTCTTGCACAAGATCAAGAGGAGGAAGATCAAGAAGATCAGGACAATCGTGGAAACAATGATCTAGGGGGAGACAATGCACTTGAAGATAATGAAGAACAAGCAACTACACAAGCTCCACACCCAAGAGTACACCAGAGCGTGCAAAGAGACCACCCTGTCAACAATATCATTGGAGATATTGCTAAGGGAGTAACTACTAGATCTCAAGTTGCAAATTTCTGTGAATCCTATTCTTTTGTGTCTTTTCTGGAACCATACAGGGTAGAAGAAGCCTTAAGGTATCCAGACTGGGTGATTGCAATGCAAGAGGAGCTGAACAACTTCAAGAGAAATAAAGTATGAGAGCTGTTGGAGAGACCAAAGGCGAACATAGTTGGAACCAAATGGGTCTTTTGGAATAAGCAAGATAAACATGGAGTAGTAACAAGAAATAAGGCAATATTGGTGGCCAAAGGTTATTCTCAGGTCGAAGGTTTGGACTTCGATGAAACTTTTGCTCCTATAGCTAGACTTGAGTCCATTCGTATTTTATTGGCATATGCTACTCACCATAATTTTAAGATGTATCAAATGGACGTCAAAAGCGCTTTCTTAAATGGCCCAATCAAGGAGGAAGTTTATGTGGAGCAACCACCAGGATTCGAAGACCAGAAGTATCCCAACCATGTCTACAAACTGCGTAAGGCTCTCTATGGCCTCAAACAAGCTCCTCGAGCTTGGTATGAGTGTCTTGGAGATTTTCTAATTCAGAATGGATTCAAATTTGGTAAAGCTGACTATACACTTTTCACTAAACATTGTGATGATCATTTATTTGTATGTCAAATTTACGTTGATGACATTATCTTTGGATCCACTAACAAATCCTTTTGTGAAGAATTTAGCAAAATTATGACAGATAGGTTCGAGATGTCAATGATGGGCGAATTGAAGTTCTTCTTGGGATTCCAAGTGAAGCAACTAAGAGAAGGTACATTTATAAGCCAAACCAAATATACACAAAACTTTCTCAAGAAATTCAATATGGACAAAGCCAAGCCCATCAAGACACCCATGGCCACTAATGGACACCTCGACCTCAATGAAGATGGTCCAAATGTGGACCAAAAGGTATATCGGTCCATGATTGGCTCCTTACTTTATTTATGTGCATCTAGGCCAGATATTATGCTTAGTGTTTGCTTTTGTGCATGGTTTCAAGCCGCACCTAAAGAGTGTCACTTAGTTGCGGTAAAAAGAATCCTAAGGTACCTTGTGCACACACCCAACTTGGGCCTTTGGTATCCCAATGGATCCAAATTTAACTTGATAGGGTATTCCAATGCCGACTATGCAGGATGAAAAGTCGATAGAAAGAGCACGTCAGGGACTTGTCAGTTTCTTGGTAGGTCCCTGGTCTCTTGGTCATCTAAAAAGCAAAACTCCATTGCCCTTTCCACAGCAGAAGCAGAATATATTGCAGCCGGTAGCTGTTGCGCACAATTACTTTGGATGCGACAAACCCTTAGGGACTACGGCTACAATCTTAACCATATCCCGCTTCTATGTGACAATGAAAGTGCTATAAAAATTGCACACAACCCTGTAGAGCACTCAAGAACTAAGCACATATATATCCGTCATCATTTTCTTAGAGATCATTCATTAAAAGGTGATATTGCTATTTCACATGTTAGAACTGAAAAACAACTTGCGGATATTTTTACCAAACCATTGGATGAGAAAAGGTTTTGTGAACTTAGGAATGAACTTAATATTCTTGACTCTCGAAATGTGGCTTGAAACGTTGCACACCTGTTTGAAACTTCAAATGTTACATTTTATTGCTAAAACTGCCCCTCACCTCTTTTTCTCCTAAGAAAACTAATTTTAATGAAGAAATCTTGGAATCTATGACCATTTTTTATTGTTGATTACTTTCTGGTCATAGTTACCAAGATTATTTGCAAAACTTGTCCTTGGATCACTATTAGTTATCTCTAAATACTCAGTTTTTCCAGGGACACCGGACTAGTCAGGTTTGCCACCGGACTAGTCCGGACGGTCTCTCTTTCCTAGGTTTTCCAGGGGCACCGGACTAGTCCGTCCTCTGACCGGACTAGTCCGGTCGGCCGCGTATATAAGCAGCTGGCCGGCCCAAAACCGTTTCAAACCTCCCTCCACTTTGAGTTGAAACCGCAAAAGCCCACCGAGTACACTCTACCTTCGGCTCCTGATGCACCTCCCTCCCCTGAAGCTGAGAGGAGGACTAAACAAACTCGGGATGTGAATGCCACAAGATCTTCAGCTGCTCCTCCTAGATCTTCACCTGCCCATGAACCCTCCGGTGGTGTGCTCAAAATGCTCACCTCTATCTTTGCCTGCTGTTGCAAGATTGAAGTCAGGCAGAAGAAGCATCAACAATATGTCAATGCCAACATCAAAGCTATCTGTGACAAGCTGGAGATTGAGCCGGTGGGATCCCCGCCCACCTTCAAGGACTCCGAGGAAGAGTCTGCTCCGGCGAATGATGATGATGGTGGTGAAGATGAGGACTGGACCGAGACTGAAGAAGAGAGTGGCGATGTGTGATTCCCCTCAATTTTTCCATTTTTGGTGCCTTGATGCCAAAGGGGGAGAGATTGAGACTAGTAGTTTGAGACCATCTCTAGTTGGTGTCTTTATGTTTTTGTGATCAAGGACATGTACTTATTTTTAAAACCTTGTAATGCACTATTTCTTCTCTTATGTGTGATGCTTATTGTTGCTTGGATGATTATCTCTATGCTCATTATTGATTACCTTTACTTCATCACACCCTGTTGATCACACACCTGTTAGGCACCCCACCATAAGGTGTGTGCATATGTGAGAATCTTTTTGTGGACTTATCATTATTCTCATATGTGCACACCTTATGAAAATCAAGATTTTATTCTCAATTGTGATATCTCAAATGGTTGTCATCAATCACCAAAAAGGGGGAGATTGTAAGTGCATCTAGGATATCCCTTGTGGGTTTTGGCTAATTGATGACAAACATATGAGATCCTAATGAAACTACTGAGATGATTGCAAGACAAACAAGTGAAACAGCTCGGTGCGCAAAAAAAGGTGAAAAATGAAGTGGTGTTCAAAGAGAGATACTTTGATCAAGCTTGGAAGACTAAATTAGATTTTGAATGTATAGGGAGTGTATGAAAGACACACTCCAAGAGCTCACAACTTTGCGCGAGGGTAAGGGATTAAAATTAACCTAACTTTCACAAAGCACCGGACTAGTCGGATCATGGACCGGACTAGTCCGTTCATCTTTCTGGAATCTCACTTATTGGGAGACCGGACTAGTCCGTGCGTCCACCGGACTAGTCCGTTGATGTTTCTGGAGTATCTCATATTGAGGCACCGGACTAGTCCGTTGTACCACCAGACTAGTCCGTTGACCATTGTCGAGTCTCCCATATGTGGAGATCGGACTAGTCCGCGGACTAGTCCGTTGAACTTTCTGGAGTTCACCTTCACACAGCACCGGAATAGTCCGAGCTTGGACCGGACTAGTCCGGCAGACTTTCTGGACTTCAAAATGCACTGAGACCGGACAAGTCCGGACTTGGACCGGACTAGTCCGGTGTTAGGGTTTTTCAACGGCTACCTTTTGGAAACCGTATAAATAGAGAGTCCACGGCTTTCCTATTGAAACACACGTCGAATACTGATCAAATAACAAACCCTAGCGCCGCCACTTCGTCCCAAGAGCCCAAAACACATCTCCCCACACATCTAAAGTGCAAAAAGAGTGAAATCAATTGAACACTTGGATTTGGGATTGGGAGATCGTCGTTCTTTCATTGCGAGCTCTTTGGGTTTGATCTTTCTACACTCATACTCTGCATTGTAATACTTTTGAGTGTATTTGATCACTTCTTTCATTGTAATTCTCGTGGGAGCCCTCAACGTGTGAGGTTGCCCCACAAACTTGGTGATTACCCGTGATAGTGGAATCAAGTCGGCCTTCATGGTGACTTGAAGAGGAAAAGGGTTGGAGACCCGGCTTTGTGTGAGCTTCCTCAACGAGGACGTAGATCTCGTGGTGAGATCGAACCTCGGGAAAAATTCGTGTGTCTTGCGCCTTATTTCATTTTAATTTTTTTCATTAGATCACTTGAGTGCTAAAACATCAACCTAAGGCAATTATAAGTTTTACCTGCATTCTTATATTAATCTCAGATAAATATATCATTTGTTCTTATTTCCGCTGCTAAAGAAATTCAGTTTCCCAAATAACACATGATCAATACACATCCTTTTAGCACACCGGACAAGTCCGCCCACACGACCGGACTAGTCCGGCCAACCAAGTTTTGACGATTCTATTAAGTGTGCGGGAAATTCAAAAGGCCTATTCACCCCCCCTCTAGGCCACATTCACAAACATAACTATTTCAAAACCTGAAATTGTGACTGCATTTTATTATTTTTGGAAGCACAAATTTAGATCATATGATATTTGCAAGAGATTATATGTGCATCTGCCTTATTCTAACCAACCAAGCCAAGCCTATGTCATTTGACAATCAGAAGCTTAAGGACATGGTTTTAGTCATAACAACTTCTTCCAAGTTCATATCTGAGTGCAATGATAAGCCATCTCAAAAGAAGAACTGCAATGCATGCATATTCTCTTGATCTTTTCTCAACTTATATTTGTTCACAAAAACTCAACATGTGAGTTGATTACTTGATTAATTCTTTATTATTAAAAAACACTTGTGAGCATGCAACAAGTTCAAAACAGAAAGTTCAATTATGACCAGATTTAGCGTAAGTAATTATTCCAATTACTAGTCATGTCAAAAACTACAAAATGTATAACATGAGTAATGTAGTAAGAACTTTCAGCATTTAAAAGGAATCACAAACTCATATATGTATGAAATACTATGCTCATATTATTTTAAGTTCAGATTCACACATAGACTTCCCAAGTTTCAAAACTCCCCCTCAATTTAAGCCATGAGGATGCATAACCCCTATTTCACTACGAATGTAACAAAAATGAGTGAAATCCAAAGGTTTTGTAAAAATATCAGTCAATTGTTGTTCGGTATCTACATGGTGAAGCACAATGTTTCCTTTTTCAACATTATCACAGAGAAAGTGATACCTAATGTCCATGTGCTTAGTTCTAGAATGTTGCACGGGGTTTTTAGCAATGCAAATAGCACTAGTGTTGTCACAAAACAGTGGAACACTATCTAGATCAACCCCATAGTCTTTAAGTGTTTGAAAAATCCAAAGAATTTGTGAACAAGCGCTAGCAGCAGCTACATATTCAGATTCAGCAGTGGATTGTGCAACTGAACTTTGTTTTCTGGATGACCATGCAACAAGTGAATTACCAAGAAAATGACAAGCACCGGAAGTACTTTTCATATCAATCCTACAACCTCCAAAATCAGCATCGGAAAAAGTTTTCAAATTAACGGTTGAGGAAGAAGGAAGAAAAATGCCAAATTCTTGAGTTCCATGTAAATACCTGAGAATCCTTCTGACGGCTTGACGATGTGAAGCACGTGGGGAGGCTTGAAACCATGCATAAAGACATACGCTGAATTGTATGTCCGGTCTTGATGTCGTGAGGTACAAAAGTGATTCGATCATGCTTCTATATTCTTTTTGATCCACAGGTTCACCATCTTCATCAAGTTCAAGTGTTGTTGTTGTTCCCATTGGTGTCCGAAGAGGCTTGCTTTTGTCCATGTTGAAGTGCCTTAAGAGGTCTTTTGTATACTTCTTTTGATGCACAAAGGTACTGTGGGGACTGGAGTCCCGATGTCGACTGTTGGAGTCGGCAGATCCCCTGACACTACGAAAGTGTGGAAGGAGTTTGTGGTTCGGTTTGGGCGCGCGGAGACTCAAGAAGGTGAATTGCAATTGGACTCGAGTGACACAGTAGTTTACGTGGTTCGGGCCGCCTGAGCGTAATACCCTACTCCACGGGAGTGTATGTGTGTTGTATTAACTTGTGAGCTTGAGTGTGTTCCAGTCCTCCCCCGTGTACGTCGGTTTGTCCTTTTATAGTACAAGGACAAACCGTTACAGGTCAGCCTGGCCCGACATGTGGCCCTGGCGGTTATTGGCATTGATACACGAGATTAATTGTTGTTAATAACCCTGTAACGGCTCCGACAGTGCCGTTACAGGTGTTAAGATCATCCGATTAAATATCATTAATGTGGAATTAATGATAATTAATCGGGTCTTGAAGTCCGCGGCTGTCCTTTGGAGATCCGGAGCCGTTACAACGTCTCCCGGGGGTTTAAAGTGGCCAGCTCTGACGTATGGACACGTGGCAGCTCCGGAGCTTGCTCGTGGGAAGCGGGAAGCTCCGGGGCGGTTTGCTACGTGTCAGGTCCGGAGCTTCTCTCGGTCAGGGGCTACCTCCGGAGGTGCCGTTTCAGTACTTGGCCCGGAGCTTCACCCTTGCGGGTAATAGCTCTGGTCTGACAGTACACGTGGCAACCTAGAGGTTAACCATGTTGGAGAAACGGGTCCGGTCATGTCTGGCGAGTGGGCCCCCGAGGGTCTTCAATTTGAGTAGATGTCCTTCCCTTGAGATCTTTGTAACCTCAGGGGGTGTATGGTTTTTAGGGTACCGACAGTGGCCCCCTGGACCTACCTCCGGGGAAGGCCAACGGGATGAAGTCATTCCGCCGGAGGTGGGTCCATACTTGCGACTCTTGAACTGGGTCTTCAAGGGTCTTCGGAGGTGCCTTTGGCGGGGCTTTATGGTTGAGTCCCGACGCGTGGCGCACCTCAGGCGGCAGATAAGATCTTTGACGTGCGGATCTCTCGCAATTGAAGGTCGTCGGTTCCCGATACGAAAACCGTATCGGTTCCGCGCGCCTTGTCAGCCCGCCGCCTTTGGGTTTCCCGCCTCGTGATGACAACTGTTCGCCTGGGTAAGAGCCTCGACTTGATCGTCGGGGTGGTCCCGGGCCCTCTTGTCATCGGCTGGGTTGAATTCTTGAGTAGTATGCTTGACTCCCCTGCAGTTTCCATCCAAGCGTTGCGAGGGCTTACTTAAGAAGGAAAGCGCACCGTCGGGAGTTCTTTACGCTTTCCATCTGTTCTTGCGCTCAAACTCCCAACTCGTGCTTTGCTTCTCTTCTCTCGCCTAGCTGTGCTGCGATGGAGTTGGGTCTGCGTGAGAGTCGTTTGAAGACGGGGAGCGATCTGAAGAAGGTCCGAGCCCTCATGGGGTGGTCGTCGGACTTCTTCAACCGTTCAGTCCGCGCCGGCGGGGAGCTTCCCTTTAAAAAGGAGCACTCCGGCGAAATGGTGTACTTTTCATCGTACGCCATGGTGGGGCTGATCCCACCGTTTTCTTCCTTCTTCTTGATGCTGCTGGACTTCTATGGTCTGCAGCTATACCACCTTGGCCCTCACTCCCTCCTCCTTGTGTCCATCTTTGTCCACTTCTGCGAGATGTGGGTGGGCATCCCTCCCTGCATCGAGCTCTTCCGCACCTTCTTCACCGTCCAAACCACCGGCCGAAGTGACGAGTACCTTGGCTTCTACTATTTTGTGAAGCGCAAGAAGTGCCCGTTCAAGTACCTCCGGTCGTTCCCTTCCGGGAAGTGGGATGACTGGAAGAAAGATTGGGTAGTCGTCCGGGTGGAGGAGCACGAGCGGTTGGAGCTGCCAGACGGTCTGCCCGGCATTGACACGTCGGTGTGGAGCGAAGTTCCGGTGCTGGCGGCAGCTTTCGACCCCGTCCTGTCCAGGATCCGCCAATGTGTGGAGGGAGGATTGACTCCCCAGGCGGTGTTCTGCAACTTCCTGTCCAACAGGTGGGCGCCGCTGAAGAGGAGGGAGAAGCTCGCCTGGGCCCTCAACAGCGTGATGGACGAGGACCGGGTTGAGACCGGCTTGAAGTCCAACATGGTGGGGAAGTCCTTGGAGTTTCACCTCAAGAAATTCCAGCACGGCATCGATGTAGACGGAGAGTACCTGACTCCGCCACCGGCTTTCCTCCCCCTGAACGTGGAAGTTGAGTTCAGCAGGGAGCTCCGGCGGAAGATGCCCGCGCTTGACGACCTTGGCGTCGTCGAGAGAAGATCGACCGCCCGGTTGGCGATCCCCGGGTTGTCGGAAGGCGGCTCCGCCCCTGTCTCTCAGCCAAGAGCTGAGGTCACCGGCAAGGGCAAGGAGCTGGCGGAGGAGCCGGAGAGCCGGAAGAGGAAGCTGCGACATGCTGACGGAAGGTCCGTCGGGCTTGCTACTTCCCCGCCTGTTCCCCGTCCTCGGGAAGGAAGATCCTCCGCCGCTGTAGCGTCTGTCCCCGTGGTGGGGTCTTTTCGGAGCGCTACTGTTCCGGCGGTGGGATCCTCCCGGAGTGCAGCTGTCCCTGTGATGGGTCCCTCCGGAGGTGCCAGTTCCGGACAGGCGACTCCGGTTCGAGAAGCGGTGAGGGCCTCCAGGTCTAGGAGTTCCTCCCGATCAAGGAGAGCTCCGACCCGGGAAACGCCCGCGGCTACAGCAAGTCCTGGGAGTCCTCCCGGAGCTCCTACGCCGACCGTGGCCAGCCCGGAACGTCCGGGAAAGAGGTTCCGCGCAAGCTGGTGCGTGAGCCTCCCAAGGTAATTTTTCTTGCTTACCTCAATTAACTTTTAATTATAGCATCTGTTTGCTCATTTTCTTCATTCTTCATCTGCAGCGTTCCCAAGAAGGGGGGTGAAGTTCCGCCCTCAGCCACAGTGTCTGAGGCTACGAGGGCTTCTGCTCCAGCTCTGGTGCCGCCCCAGGCGGAGGCTGCGACAGCTCCGGCGCCGGCTGTCGTGGTCATGGACCTCGACTCATCCCCAGAAGTTCCCGTGGTAGCGCCGGACCACGGAATTGAAGATGCGCCAGCGGCACCCGCTCCGGAGGTTGAAGCTCCGGGCCCCTGTGCTGCAGAAGTAGATGCTTCGGCTGTCGAGCCGGAGGAAGTAGCGGTCCCGGCTTCAGAGCCGGAAAGTGCTGAAGCCCCGGCGGTTGAGCCGGAGGTAGCTGAAGCCCCGGCGTGCGAGCCGGAAGTTGAAGTGGTTCCGGCAATTGAGCCGGTTACTTCTGAAGCTCCGGTCGCAGAGCCGATAGTTATTGGAGCGCCGGCTGTAGAGCCGGTGATGGTGGAGGCACCGGCTGTAGAGCCGGTGGTTGAAGAGGCGAGGGAGCTTGAGCCTCCCTCGGAAGAAGCGTCCCGGCCGGAGCCATTGGAGGCGACGACGTTGATAGTACCCGTGGCGGAGCCAGAGTGCCTGAACGAAGTCGTCAGCCCCCAGCCTGAGGGGGCGAATGAAGATTTGGTGGCGGGACCTTCTTCGGTGGCGACTGAGGCCATCCCGGAGGAGGGCCCTAGTGCCTTGGAAGCTCGGGGTTCCGCTCTCGTAGAGTGGGACCCAATTTTTGTAAATGAAGACCCGCTGGAACCAGCGGAGGAGACCCCAGAAGGTCCGGAGCCCATCTCGCTGTCGATGTCCATCGACAACGCTTGCTCCAGTCTGCGCCAAGTCCAACTAGCCTTCTTCCACGACAGCAAGGTTCTTGAAGAGGAGCGCCAAACCCTTAGGAGGTGGCGTAATAGACTCCAATTCGAGACCAAGCTGGCGCAGTCGAGGATTGCTGAGGACAAGGAATGGATCAGGCGGGAGAAGGTCCGCCTGGAGCTCTGGGGTGAGATGCTGGACGAGAGGGAGAGCATGACTCACAACCTCGACGCCCAATCCCGGGAGTACCATGACCAAGCTAAGGCTGCCAATGATGCGGCCAACGCTCGGTTCGATCAACTCGAAGCCATCAGTACCGCACTCATCAAGCGCCGAGAGGCACTTGAGGGAAGGGAAAAGCGGCTCGAGGATGAGGAGCAAAAACTCCTGGAGCTACGGGATGACGTCTTGCGACGTGAAGAAGAGCTCGCCGAGAAGACAGCTCTGGCGGACAAAGGTATCGAGGAGCGCGCTAAAAAATTGGAAGAGCGCTGCCTCGAGGAGGAGGAGAAGACCTGGGTGCGAGGGCAAGAACTCTACGAGTATGAGTGTGCCCTCGTCGCCCGGGAGAAGAAAATAGAGGCTAGGGAGAAAGACCTGGTCGACCGCCGGAACAAGATCTACCTCCGGGAGGAGGAGCTCGGAAGACTCGAAAAGCGGGTTGCTGCGAAGATTCAGCAAAACGCCAAAGAAGTTGAGCGACTCTCCCGTGAGAATTCGGAGCTGGCGGCGGCCCGGAGGTCCTTGGAAGAGATGAAGGGCCTGAGGAAGACGGACTCCCTGCAAATTTGGGAGTTCCTGAGCAAGGCCGGCGATGCGCTGGCGCCTATGGGTTTCAGCCCCGTGCTTCCGGATGATCCGGAGCCGGAGCCGGACCTTGCATTGCAGGCGTTGAGCGCTGCGGGCAGCAAGCTCTCCAAGGTGGGCGACGTCATCGCGGACCAGCTTGAGGTCGAGGGTCAATCCCTGGCTAGAAACGTCACAGAGTATGTGTTGACGTGTTACACTAGCCGGAACCCTCGATTCCCTCTGGACCCGGTGCTTGAAGGCCCCGTTGAAGGAGAAGGCGAAGCTACCCGAGCCAGCGTGTCGGAGGTCGCCCAGAAGGTCGCTGAGTTCTTCCATAGGGTCTAGGACTATCTTTCTTAGCCTTTATTTGTATCTTCTCTTCTTCCTCAATTTTGTAATCCTTTGTCCCCAGATGTAATCTCTGGTCTTCAAATGAAATGAAATCCCCAATTTTTCGTGAATTTCATTTTTTTGTCTTCAACATCTTTGTCTTCACTTGGCCCCCTGGTAGATGTGCACAATTTGATTGTGGACATGTACCAAAAGGATGTTGATTTTTGTTGAAGACAGATTTACTTCGAACTCGTATAGTTTTTGTCCGAAGTTTTCGATAGTGAAGGTCCCTTGAAATCGTCGGAGCTTAGAAGCTCCGACATTGTCCATCGTCGGAGCTTAGTAGCTCCGGCAATAGCCTCTACCAACACGTTGAGTGTCGATAGTTAATACTTCAAGGTGTCGGAGCTTAGTAGCTCCGGCAATGACCTTTGCCACGCTTGGCTTGCTGGCAACAGACTCTAGTGATAGAGTCTTCTCACCATCTTTAAGTTAACGCCAGTGGGAGTCGGAGCTTGGTTAACTCCGATTTTTCTTCATCAATGTTGGGTTTATTTTTCCTGCACACTTAAGCCAAGAAAAACAGTAAAATTCGTTCCTTATCTATAACTTCGTCGCGGCTTACGGTTCTTAAGAGAATTTCAAGTTGAACACGATTTTTAGTACAATTGGATGAATTGTCTTTTCTTTTAGATCCAATTGTCCATGGACCCACCTTACTTTGGCCTGCCGGGATGTAGGTAGAGTGGCGTACTTAGGGTGCTTGACCAGGCTAAGTCGATAGCACACTCCGGCCCTAGAATGGCTTGGCGGCTTTCAGGCGAGTTGGCCACAGATGATATTTAAATCTAAAAAATCTGACAATTCAACTCAAATTATACATAAACCGGTTTAACTAGAACTTCTTAAGAATTGCACGTTTCTGTTATAGACAAGAAAGAGAAAAATAAAAATGTCGAGCCTTATGCAAAAATGAATGCACGTGGTCTATTTCACATGAAGATGTCTTTCATTATAGGTCCGGGGTACAGGGGAAACAAGTACACTCTTAGGGTACGGAACCAAGCTAAGCGTGTTCGGTTTCTCGTTTAACCCAGGGTAATTAGCTACACTTCTAGTCCGGAGACTGTATCAAGTGTTGCATGAGCTTTCCAAACCTTTCGGGAAAGGTCCGGCTGCTCTCCCGGAGGAACTACCCGACTCTGTACAATGACTCTATAACATACACTTCAAGTTACTTAAGACTCACCTCCGTGGAATTAAGTGTAGAACTTACGGAGGTGCTCGATGTTCCAAGGATTTGGGAGAGGTGTCCCATCCTCAGCAGCCAAGCGAACGCTTCCGGGATGGGATACTTTGATCACTCGGAAGGGCCCTTCCCAGCCGGGGGAGAGTTTGTTTTGCCCTTCTCTGGATAGTATTCTCCGTAGCACCAGATCGCCTTCCTCGAGCTGTCGGTTGCGTACATGCCGCTGATGATAGCGCCGTAGGGCTTGGCGATATCGGGCATTCCGAACAGCTGCTTGGCACCTTCCCTCCTCGAGGAGGTCTAGGTCTTCACGCCGGAGCTGGTCCTGCGCGGCTTCGTCGAAGGTCCGGACTCGGAGGGAACCCAAGGTGATTTCCGGAGGAAGGATCGCTTCAGCTCCGTACACCAGGAAGAAGGGTGTTTCTCCGGTTGCCCGACTTGGAGAAGTCCTGTTAGCCCATAGAGTGGGCGGAAGCTCTTCGATCCAATTAGCTCCGTGCTTTTTCAAACGCTCATAAGTGCGCGTTTTTAGTCCTTTAAGGATCTCTGCGTTTGCTCTCTCGGCTTGCCCATTGCTGGCAGGATGAGCTACGGAGGCGTAGCAAACTTGTATGCCGAGGTCTTCGCAATATCCTTGAAATGCGGAGCTTGTGAACTGAGTCCCATTGTCAGTGATGATCTTGTTTGGGACTCCGAATCTGCTCACGATAGATTGTAGAAAATTGATTGCAGATTGTTTGTTGATCGTCACAACAGGAGTAGCTTCCGGCCACTTGGTGAACTTGTCGATGGCGACATACAGGAACTTGTAACCTCCGACGGCTCTTGGGAAGGGTCCCAAGATGTCCATCCCCCACACAGCGAAAGGCCATGTAGGAGGTATCATTTGTAAGGACTGAGCAGGTGTGTGAATTTGCTTTGCATGAAATTGACATGCTTTGCATTTCTTCACTAGCTCAGTAGCATCCTGGAGCGCTGTAGGCCAGTAGAAGCCGTGCCGAAAGGCTTTTCCGACCAGCGTGCGGGAAGACGCGTGGTTCCCACACTCACCTCCATGGATTTCTGCGAGGAGCTCGCAGCCTTCTTCCCTTGTGATGCACCGCATTAGGATGCCGTTGGCACCGCGCCGGTAGAGATCCCCTTCTACCAACGTGTATCTTTTAGCCAATCTGACTACCCGGTCAGCGGATACATCATCGTCAGGACGGATGTTGTCTTTCAAGTAGTTCCGGATCTCCGAGATCCATGCATCGGAACTGACTTGAGCATTTGAGTCTTGCGTGCTGGGTTGCTCGGAGCTTCCGGCAGCACCTACGACCCTTGATGGCTGCCATGGTAACAGGGCCATCGGGACCGTCAGCTTCGGGATGCTGATCTCGCCCCCTTCGTTCAGTTCGGCAGGCTGAACTGTGGGTTTTGACAACCTCCGGACAAAGGTTCCGTCTGGAGCCGGAGCTCCGGTTGACGCCTTGGTCGAGAGTTCGTCAGCTTCAGCGTTGTGAGCACGCTGGACATGGCGAAGGTCTAGGACTTCGAAGTCCTTCTGAAGCCTCTGGACTTCAAGGAGATAAGCAGCCAGCTGGGGATTATTGCAGGAGCATTCACCCTTCACCTGTTTGATGACAAGTTGTGAATCTCCTTTGACCAGCAACTGCTTGACACCATATGATAGTGCCACCTTTAATCCATATATGAGTGCTTCGTACTCTGCCATGTTGTTGGTTGCCTTGAAGTCAAGGTGCACCATGTATTTCACCTTCTCCCCGGTTGGTGCGAGGAGAAGGATTCCAGCTCCGGCTCCCTGCTTCTGCATGGAGCCGTCGAAGTAAAGGGTCCAGTGAGGCTTAGTGAAGGCCGGAACTTGTTGTTCCGTCTTCTGCTCGCTGAGGCCCCCAGGGTTTAACGGAGAGGGAGTCCATTCTGCCACGAAATCTGCCAACGCTTGACTCTTGACTGCTTGTCTTGGAATGAATTCGAGGTCGAATTCAGCCAGTTCCGCTGCCCACTTCACTATATTCCCAGTTGAATTGGGATTATGCAGGATCGCTCGAAGTGGATATGAAGTTACCACCGAGACTTTGTGAGCTTGGAAATAATGTCGAAGCTTTCTTGAGGCAATAAGAACTGCGTAGAGCAGCTTATGCACCTCTAGGTATCGAGTCTTGGCATCGTGTAACACTTCACTGATGAAGTATACTGGACGTTGAATGGTCCGGACCCTCCCGGAGGGGTCCGGAGCTTCCTCCCCATTGATCCGGACCCTGTCGGAGGGGTCCAGACTATCTTCGGGGACCTCCGGGTTCTGGACGAAGGAACCCGGAGCTTCTTCAGGAATGACCTGGATCCTATCGGAAGGATCCGGGTCCTCTGAAGTGGCTTCTTGTGGGTTCAGGTCTGGGAGCTGGGACCCAGACCCGTTTTCAGGAACCTCCGGATCCTCCCGAAGGGATCTGGATTCCTGAGTATTGGGTAGTTCTGGTCTCTCCGCAACCAGAACCATACTGACGACTTCGTCAGCTGCTGAAATATAAAGCAATAAAGGCTCACCAGGGTTCGGAGCTACCAAGACTGGTAGGGTGGTGAGGAACTGTTTCAGCTCCTGGAATGCCTTCTCTGCTTCTTCAGACCATTGGAATGGTCCGGATTTCCTCAGTAACTTGAAGAAGGTAAGTGCCCTTTCCGCCAGTCTTGAAATGAACCGGCTGAGGGCTGCTAGACATCCGGTTAATTTTTGGACATCTTTGATGAGGGTTGGTGGCCGCATGTCTTCAATGGCTTTTATCTTCGCCGGATTAGCTTCTATGCCCCGGTGACTTACCAGGAAACCAAGAAGCTTTCCGGAACTAACCCCGAAGACGCACTTGTCTGGGTTTAGCTTCGTGCGGGTGGCTCGCAGCTTATCGAAGACAGCCTGTAAGGTGTCCAAGAGGGACTCCTTGTTCTTGACTTTGACCACGATGTCATCAACGTACACTTCCACTATGTCTCTGATGAGTTCTTCGAAAGTTTTGTACATTGCTCGTACAAAAGTTGAAGCTGCATTCTTGAGACCAAAAGGCATGGCTGTGTAACAATACAACCCATCCACTGTGATAAATGAAGTATGTTCCTCATCTTCCCTAGACATCCGGATTTGATGATATCCTGAATATGCGTCTAGAAAACACAGCAACTCACACCCGGAGGTGGAATCCACTATCTGGTCTATTCTAGGTAGTGGGAATGGATCTTTTGGACATGCCTTATTCAGTGTGGTGTAGTCGATGCACATCCGAAGTTTCCCGCCGGCTTTAGGCACAACGACTGGGTTTGCCAGCCATTTTGGATGGTAGACATCTCGGATGAATCCGGCTTCGAGCAACTTCTTCACTTCTTGTCGGATGAAGTTCTGTCGCTCTACCGATTGCTTCCGAGGTTTCTGGTGCACAGGCCGAGCGTCGGGGTAAATCTTCAGATTGTGCTCAATCACTTCCCTGGGGATCCCAGGCATTTTTGACGGTTGCCAAGCAAACACGTCAACGTTAGCCCGGAGGAAAGTGATGAGCGCGAGTTCCTATTTATCGTTCAAACCACCCGATATGCGGGTAGTTTGAGTGACTTCAGAACCAATTTGGACGACTTTGACGAGGATGTCGGTGTCGCCGCTTGGCTACACACGAGGTGCAGAGGTCGAGCCTCGTTGACGAATGCTCGGAGGTTGTGGAGCTTGCTTCTGTCTGGAGTCCTCTTCTTGCGCTGTGGTGAGTGCGTGAAGTTCCTCCAGAGCAGTTACTCCGGCAGTGCGATCTCCACGGATCCGGAGAACGCCTACTGGTGTTGGCATCTTCAACACCAGGTATCCATAATGAGCAGCTGCCATGAATTTGTACAAGGCAGGTCTACCCAAAATAGCATTGAATGGTAAGTTGATCTGAGCGACGTCGAAGATCAACTTTTCGGTGCGATACTTCTCCCGGGTCCCGAAGGTAACAGGGAGAGTAATAGCTCCGAGTGGGGTTATGGCCCCCGGACCTATTCTGGAGAAAGGTCGAGAGGGCTGGAGGTCCGAAGGTCGGAGCTGAAGCTTAGTGAAAGCTTCGAAGCTAATGAGATTAAGCCCCGAACCTCCATCTACCAGGACATGATGGAGCTGGATGTTGTTGATGGTGGGAGATACCATCAAGGGTAGCTGGCCAGCTCCGACCATGCTTTGAGGACAGTCCGAAGCATCAAAAGTAATGGATGTGTCCATCCACTTTCGATGTGGCTCCGGTCTAGCTGTAGGAGCTACAGCAGCCATATCCCGTCGCATAGTCTTAATGACGCGACGAGAGGTGATGTCCCATGATCCACAAAAGATGGTGTTCATGGTTTTTCGACGCTCGTTGTCGGAGACGTCGGAATCATCGTCGACGGAGGTGTAGACGGCTTTCAAGACCTTTTTGGGGTCTTGAAACCCTAACTCCTCTTCAGCCGGAGCTTCATCGACCTTTTGTTTCCCCTCCCTCTGTCGGAAGGGAGACCCTTCCCGGCGCTTGTGGTAGCGCTCGGCAAGGTTTTGGACCTCCCGGCAGTCCTCCAGTCTGTGGCTGCCCGTTTTGTGAATGGGGCACCACATCTTGGATTTGCCACCGTCTTCGGAAGACGGTCGAGGTCGCTTCTCGGGGCGTGGCCCCCGGCCACCAGGAGTTGCAGCGGCTGCAACGTTGGATGTGCCGGCCGACGGCTTCTTCTTGCCGTTGGTCTTCTTTTTCTTCTTGCCACTCCCGGAGGTAGCGGCTTCTTCTTTGGAGGATTTTTTATGATCCTCCAGGGCTGGCTTGGAGTGCATTTCACGGCCCTCCGCAGCTCTGGCACACTTATCAGCCAGGCTGAAGAGCTCCGTGACGCTGGTGATCTCTTTGATCGCCAGCTTCTCCAACATCTTCTTGTCTCGTACACCCTGTCTGAATGCCACAATGACAGAAGCGCTTGAGATAGAAGGGATTGTGTTACGTACCTGAGAGAATCTCTGAATGAATGACCGCAAAGATTCTCCTCCTTTTTGCACGACCGCAAAAAGGTCCAGTTCAGTGCCCGGACGGGTGTATGAACTCCCGAAATTGGCGGTGAACTGGCGGCACAGCTCCTCCCAACTGTCGATAGAGTTGGGTGGAAGGCTCATAAACCAGGACCTGGCGGTCCCAGTTAAAGCCACTGGAAAGTAATTGGCCATTACGGCCTCGTTTCCTCCAGCTGCTAAGATCGCAGTGGAGTATATCTGTAGGAATTCTACGGGATTGACAGTCCCGTTGAATTTTTCCGGCAAGTGTGGCCGGAACTTCTGTGGCCATCTAACCATGCGCAGGTGCATGGCTAGGGCGGAACAGCCTCCTCCTACTCCTTCCAGAGTAGAAAGGTCTTGAGCATCTCGTCTTTCTCGAGCTCGCTCGATGTGGACACGGCCATCCTGTTGGCGGTATCGGCGATCAAGCTCCGCCCGGAGGTCGTGTGTCGAAAGCCGAGATACAGTATGGGCACGTCGTGCCCCAGAGGGCAACGACGTCACTTGCTGTGACGCAGCTCTTCTCCGGTTGTTGGAGACATGTGGACCAAGTCTTCCAGACAACGTTCGTCGCTGCGACGGGGCCCGCCCTGAAGGAGGTGGACCCTGGTTGTTGAGGCGTTCGGCCGCTGCTGCGACCAAATGCTCAATATCAGCTCTCCATTGCTCCATGGCACCTTGAGATGCATCCGGAGGTGGTGGTCGCTGAAGAAGAGCACGCGCTGCATGGAGCGCGTGTTCTGGATTGTCACGACTTGCCGGCGCAGAATGTGACACCGGTGCACCATCATGTCGTCTGGCATGTCTTGCCGGAGAAGATGGTGGTGGTGGGAGTGTGACTCCCGCTGGAACTGAGGCTCCTGCCGGTGGTTGCATGTTGGAGGGATTGCCTCCGACAGCCTAAGCAGCAGGTTGCCCGTTGGATGATCCAGCAGCAGAATTCACCATTCTTGAAGATCTTAGGCGCCCCTACCTGGCGCGCCAACTGTCGACTGTTGGAGTCGGCAGATCCCCTGACACTACGAAAGTGTGGAAGGAGTTTGTGGTTCGGTTTGGGCGCGCGGAGACTCAAGAAGGTGAATTGCGATTGGACTCGAGTGACACAGTAGTTTACGTGGTTCGGGCCGCCTGAGCGTAATACCCTACTCCACGGGAGTGTATGTGTGTTGTATTAACTTGTGAGCTTGAGTGTGTTCCAGTCCTCCCCCGTGTACGTCGGTTTGTCCTTTTATAGTACAAGGACAAACCGTTACAGGTCAGCCTGGCCCGACATGTGGCCCTGGCGGTTATTGGCATTGATACACGAGATTAATTGTTGTTAATAACCCTGTAACGGCTCCGACAGTGCCGTTACAGGTGTTAAGATCATCCGATTAAATATCATTAATGTGGAATTAATGATAATTAATCGGGTCTTGAAGTCCGCGGCTGTCCTTTGGAGATCCGGAGCCGTTACAACGTCTCCCGGGGGTTTAAAGTGGCCAGCTCTGACGTATGGACACGTGGCAGCTCCGGAGCTTGCTCGTGGGAAGCGGGAAGCTCCGGGGCGGTTTGCTACGTGTCAGGTCCGGAGCTTCTCTCGGTCAGGGGCTACCTCCGGAGGTGCCGTTTCAGTACTTGGCCCGGAGCTTCACCCTTGCGGGTAATAGCTCTGGTCTGACAGTACACGTGGCAACCTAGAGGTTAACCATGTTGGAGAAGCGGGTCCGGTCACGTCTGGCGAGTGGGCCCCCGAGGGTCTTCAATTTGAGTAGATGTCCTTCCCTTGAGATCTTTGTAACCTCAGGGGGTGTATGGTTTTTAGGGTACCGACACCCGACATCTGAGGATCTCATTGGGTGGTGTCATGTGATGCGACACCCAACAGTATACAAGAACAGAACGAGAATAAACTACAAGACGAAGTCTTTTAGTTATCATACAGCAGAAGTTTTACAATACTAGCGGAAGGAAAGAAACATATATATCATAGCTACTCTCTCAGCACTAGCTATGCAAAAGAAAAGTCATCCATGCCCTGAATACTTCGCACTAGCAACACCCAAGTCACGGCAGCGTGCAGGGTTCCCACTCGGCTGTACATCCTGGAGGGGGTGCAGCCTCATCATCAAACCCTTCATCAATCGTATAACCTGCAAAAACTCGTTAACTGCAAACATGAGCATAAGGCTCAGCAAGACTGACCTGTCTCACTAGACATATGCAAGGGTGAATACTAAGCATAGGTAAGGTTAAGCATAAACGAATCGCCTACAAGTGGATCCTTAAATTCATATTTTAAGTAGCAAATGACATTCTCCAGGCACGGCACATCATAGACTCCACAATCAAACAAGAAACGCTTTGCCGATGATATGACATACCCAAAGCACATAATGCTATTACAGCTAAAGTATGGGGAAACTGTAAACTTTAATTTTACTATCTCTAAGTCATACAAGGTTGCAAAGCAATTATAATTCAATACAACATATTTTTCTGGCTTCTTTAGTATTTACTACGTCACGGCGCAGTGAACAAGTGATACTCTATTACTGCGAGTGACGGTGATTGCAATCAGGACACACCCGGATGTGGGGGCTGGAATCCCGACATCAGAGGATCTCATTGGGTGGTGTCGTGCGATGCGACACCCAACAGTATACAGGAACAAAACCCGAATAAAATACAAGATGAAGTCTTTTGTTTATAATATAGCGGAAGTTTTACAATACTAGCGGAAGTAAAGAAATATATATATCATAGCTACGCTCTCAGCACTAGCTATGCAAAAGCAAAGTTATCCATGCCTTGGATACTTTGCACCAGCAACACTCAATCATGGCGGCGTGCAGGGTTCCCATTCGGTTGTACACCCTGGAGGGGGTGTAGCCTCATCATCAAACCCTTCATCAATTTTATAACCTGCAAAAACTCATTAACTGCAAATGTGAGCATAAGGCTCAGCAAGACTAATCCGTATCACTAGACATATGCAAAGGGAACACTAAACATAGGTAAGGTGAAGCATAAATGACTCGCCTACATGTGGATCCTTATAATCAGGTTTTATGTAGTAAATGACATTCTCCAGGCACGGCACATCATGGGCTCCACAATCAAACAAGAAACGCTTTACCGATGATATGACATGCCCAGAGCACATAATGCTATTACAGCTAAAGTATGGGGAAATTGTAAACTTTTAATTGCACTATCTCTAAATCATACAAGTTTGCAAAGCAATTATAATTCAATACAATATAAATTTTTGGTTTCTTTAGTATTTACTACGTCACGGCACAGTGAACAAGTGGTACTCTATTACTGCGAGGGACAGTGATTGCAATCAGGACACACACGGACAACACGACACATACGTCGTTCGGAAGTGTCAGCGAGCACACCTGTACCTACATAACACTTCAGTACTAGGCGTATATGGCCACCTTTCACAAGAAACCCGAACGACAAGCCCGTCTCATCTCTGCAAACAGAAGGTCTCCGCACGGAACACCTCATGTGTCCGCCGACCAATTTACACCTTACTGTCCTCAACCCACCCCTATCGATGGTGAGTTAATGGGCCTCGACACCCCAGTTATCGAGTTACATCAGTTTACTGGATTCCATATGTCCATTATGTCGCCGGTACAATTCAAGCTTGTCCGAAGGGCCGCATACAGATGGGCCTTAATCGACACAGGCAAGGCTATGCGACCGAGACTCAATTCTCGCTGCTTCCTATCCATTTCCTGCCCGGTCTCAGTTTCATTATATTATGCCATTTTCTATCTAACCAATCCTATGAGATATGTCCTACATCTCTCGCGAGTAGATTCCAACTACTCGACTTCTACTGGATTTCCTATACATCAGCAAAGCAAATACTACAGGTCAAACTGTAACTCGTTCCAACCAATCCCTGGGATTTTTGGTCATGCAAGTGGAGTATCAATCATCCTAAACGTAATGCACAATTCATATACTACTCATCATAGTGATAAAGTAAAATTTTATAAACGACTTAAATGCAAACTGGGGCTTGCCTTGTTGCAGGTTAGAGTCTGAGTTAATATTTGGAAGGTGCTTCTCCAAGGTTTCTGGCTCCTCCTCAACTTCGATCACTATACGATATGCATAGAATACGTATATGAATGACTTTGAAAAATAATTATTACCAAGACCATGATTTAATTTATGGTGACCATTATGTGATAATGACCTAATTGGCTTTGGAACTTTGAAGGTGGATACTAGGGAATATGATAGAAACTCTTGCAAAGAACAGGAGATGATCAAAGTAGATTGTGGTCTCCAAAATTATGGCAAGCAATTAACTTCCAAAAATTCTAGAGAGGAAATTGTAGCTTGAACATAGCTAACAGTTGATAATCAAGATAGAGTAAATTGTCTTTGTTCTAACAAAATTTGTTCCATAAGTTTCTAAGCTTTGGTGAAGGAGTTATTGTATTTCTAAGTTGGCAAGAATTTCTGGAATTATCTTATAATTGAATTGTTAGCCATTTAATCAATATTCAGTTTGTAACTGAATTAGGACTAGGATAGTAGGTCAATTAAATCCAAGATTTTTACAGGAACTAGTGTATGACAAAGAGAAGATTCAGTCCAAATTTGGGACATAATGAAGCCACTGAAGATATGTAAAAAATCAATAACTGAGAAAGTTAATTGAACTATACAGAGGTTTAAACAGGTGCAATGGCTCCCAAACTTTTTCTGTTAGTCAAGAATAAGACACCAAATTTTATGTGAATTTTGGGGATTTTTCCAGTGGATATCTTATCTGGAAAAATTGTATTTGCATTTGGAAAGATTGTTTTCTATAGAACTTAACTGGGAGTTTCACAGAACCTAATTGGTACTCATGGAAACTAGAGCTCAAGCGCTTTTAAACAAAATTTGTTTGAATATTTTTGGAGCATCCTGCAGAAAGATATTGATTTTCAAACTTTGGAAATGGTTCTGCACCAAAAGGGAAAATTCATCTTTTGAATTTGGGGCCATGCCCAATGGATTTAAAATCATCCAATCAGGGGCAAGCCACACCGGGGGTTATAAATTTTTCCACCCGGCCACACTGGATCCTTAGCCACAGACTGATCCGGGTGCGTTGCATTCACTGGCAGGTGGGACCCGCAGACCCGGTCTTCTTCCACCTCGAGTCATTGCTCGGACGGCGGCGTTCTCACCGGCACGCGGTGGCACTTTCACCGGCGATAGCCTCCGGCCTACGGGAGGCCTCGGGACTCGCAACTCCCACATATTTTCGCACGGGGAACACGATGGACTAGCTCCCGACGGCGAAGGGTGACCGGAAAACTAATCCCGACGGCGGCGGCGGGGGTTAGGGTTTCGGTGAAGTGGAGACCTTCGATTCCCTAGCCAAACTTCTCGTTTGAAAGCTCGGGAAGCATCGTGGATGCATGGGGAAGGTCTCAGGAGGGTTTAGAGCTCGTGTCATAGCCGGCAATACCAAAGTCGACGGTGAACCGAGCATTAACAACGGCGGAAGGGGAAAGCTTGAAGATCTTGCTAATTAGCCGATGGTTCTTTCTGATTTTTGGAGGGAAGGTGCATTAGACTACATGGATCATGTCCTCTAACTGGATCGAAGAGACTTTGTACATACAATCGGAATTAAACCGACGATCTAGCCTCAACGTGATAAAAGTGCTTCGGGATTTTAAAGAATACTAGAGCTAGGATGCATGATAGGGATTCAAGCTTAACCAGAAGCTGCGCGAGGTCGTTGCACACCTTTTTGTTATTGATCGAAGAGGATGAGGGTGCTTGTATCGACAGCGAGGCTGCGCGGCGTCGAGCGGCACGGGGTGATCGCGGCGGCGATGAAAAATGGCGCGGTGCGGTGAATGGGTGAGGACTCTGTCGACCGGGGGGGGGGGGGGGGGGGCTTTTATAGGCGCCACTGCGGTAGATAAGGATGTCAGGGGGGCAGCTGGAGGCGACCGACGCCAATGGCGAGCTGACGCATGCAAGCGTCGCGGTGTCGACCGGGGGTAAGAAACAGAGGCGGTGAATCGGTTTCACTGCCTGACCTGTGGGCCCCACCTCTCTCCCTTATCCATTCCTCTAAATTCTAGCTTAAACATTGTCCAAAAATTCCCAAAATTTACAGGTAGACTAAGAAAAATATGGGGAATTCAATTCTGCAATCAGAACTCAATTTTGACATAGTTTGCATCAAATTCAAATTCAAATTTGAATTCCAATATGGGTATAAACCTTGTTTAAATAAATAGTATTTGAGGTCCAAAAATCTCCAAACTTTGAAATCAAGTTCCCTGAACCGTAAAAGGCCTTAGAAAATTTTAGGGGTTGATTTGGGCAATGTTTAGTGCAAAGCTAAATTTGATGTCGACGCGAATTGAATCCTTTGTACGTGTCCAAACAAATGGAATATGTACTTCAAAAATCTTGAAATTTTTCTGAGAAGCTATTTAGATATTTAAGAGTCCAAGGAAAAATTTGGAGCCTTGGATTTGAATCTTTTTGGAAGGGCCTAATATGCATAGCAACATAATCAAATAACATTGGTTTTGATTTTTATACTGCTGCCATATAATTTGCCCTAGCCATTGCAATCAATAACTTCCCAACTTTGTAGGAAGAAAACTTTTTGGTGAGGTCAAGCTTATGTGCAAAAATTTTTTGCCCTCCATTATGTTTGATAAACCACTTGTGGTTGAACTTCTCGTAAAAGGAAAAAGTGGGATTTTACATTCCTCCACCCTTAAAAGAATCTCGTCCCGAGATTACAAAGGAAGGACAAAAGATAAAGATCTACTGAACATGTGCCGCTAACAATTCCGGATAGTTCATTTTAAGATATTCCTCGCTTTCCCACGTGGCTTCTTCAGCACTGTGGTTGCTCCACAAGACTTTGTAGAAACGCAATGTGCGCCTTCTTGTGGTGCGAGTTTTCTCAGCAACGATCTGGGTTGGATGCTCGGAATACGTAAGATCTGGCTGGAGGGTTTCCAAATCCTCAATACGTATATTCGTTGGGACTTTGAGACATTTCCGCAACTGAGAAATGTGAAACACATTATGGACCCCTGCCAGCGATGGCGGTAACTCCAATTGATATGCCACAGGTCCGCATCTTTTGATTATTGCGAACGGCCCAATAAAACGTGGAGCTAGCTTCCCTCTCACTCCGAATCGATGAATTCCTTTCATCGGGGATACCCGGAGATAAACTTCATTCCCAACCTCAAAGTGAAGAGTTCGACGTCGTTTGTCCGCATAGCTCTTTTGACGAGATTGGGCGGCTTTGAGATTTGCTTGGATGATGTGTACTTGCTCTTCAACTTCTTTTATCAAGTCGATGCCATATACCACTCGTTCACTAGATTCGCACCAGTTCAAGGGTGTGCGACACTTTCAGCCATAAAGAGCTTCATATGGTGCCATCTGGATGCTAGCCTGGTAACCATTGTTGTACGAAAATTTTGCCAATGGTAGATGATCATCCCAATTCCTACCATGGTGGATGGCACAGGAACGGAGCATATCCTCTAGCACTTGATTCACCCGTTCGGTTTGTCCATCAGTCTGAGGATGATAAGCCGAGCTTCGAATCAGTTTGGTACCCAATGCATCATGGAGATGCTCCCAAAAGCGAGCGATGAAAATAGATCCACGATCTGAAATGATAGTGCGGGGTACACCATGTAGACACAATATTCTGGAGACATAAAGTTTTGCATACCACTTTACATCATACTTGACACTGACTGGTATGAAATGAGCTGATTTGGTCAAACGGTCAACGATCACCCAAATTGAGTCGTGCTTATGGAGAGTGGGAGGCAATCCAACAATGAAATCCATGCTGATATCCTCCCATTTCCAGGACGGTATGCTTAAAGGTTGAAGCTGTCCAACTGCCTTCATATGGTCGGCCTTAACTCGTCGACACGTATCACATTCGGATATGTATTTTGCTACTTCTCTCTTCATCCGAGTCCACCAGAACTTCTTTCTCAGATCTTGGTACATTTTGTTACTTCCCCGATGAATGGTCTACTTGGATAAATGAGCTTCATCCAGTATCTTCTTTCGAAGTTCCATGTTTCGGGGTACCACTATACGGTTTTTAAACCAGAGGGTACCTTCATCATCACATCGGAAACATTTCATCTCCCCCTTCTCCATTCTTTGGCGAATGTGCGACATCCCTTTCTCCTCCTTCTGAGCTGCCATAATATCCTCCTTAATAGTAGGAATGAGAGCTAGGTTGTAGAGTGCCCCATATGGAACCAAGTAGAGACTCAGTTCTTCTTCTCCTTCCATTGAGGTAATGGAAAGATTGTTGACATGGGACTTGCGGCTCAGAGCATCTGCGACTACATTCGCTTTGCCTGGATGGTAGTGGATTTCAATCTCATAATCCTTGATTAACTCCAACCATCTACGCTGTCGCATATTTAAATCTTTTTGGGTGAAGATGTATTTCAGGCTCTCGTGATCGGTGTAGAGATGTACTAAATTACCCAGTAGATAATGTCTCCACATCTTTAATGCTAGTACCACAGCAGCGAGTTCTAGATCATAAGTCGGATAGTGCTGCTCATGGTTCCGAAGCTGTCGTGATCCATAAGCAATCACTCGTCTATCCTGCATCAACACACATCTGAAACCAATTCCCAATGCATCACAATACACGTCAAAAGATTTGGTTGTGTCCGGTTGAGATAATACTGGTGCCGTTGTGAGGTGTTTTACTAATGCTTGAAAACCTGCCTCACATGCCTCAGTCCATACATACTTTGTCCCCTTCTTCAGAAGTTCTATCATTGGTTTAGCTATTTTGGAGAAACTGGGAATGAACCTCCGGTAATACCCAGCTAAACCTAGGAAATTTCAAACTTCATGTACAGACTTTGGAGACTCCCATTTGAGGACTTGCTTGATCTTGTTTGGATCAACTGCAAACCCTGCTGCTGATATGATGTGCCCTAAAAATGGCACTTGGCTGATCCAGAATTCACACTTGCTGAACTTAGCATATAGCTGGTGGTCCCGTAATCGTTGAAGCACGATACGCAAGTGTTGAGCATGTTCTTCTTCGGATTTTGAATACACAAGTATGTCGTCAATGAAGACCACGACAAACTTGTCCAATTCCGGCATAAACACCGAGTTCATGAGATACATCAAATGAGCCGATGCGTTGGTCAATCCGAAGGACATAACAAGGTACTCATACAGTCCATACCTCATCGAGATTGTTGTCTTTGGTATGTCTTCTGGTCATATTCTGATCTGATGATAACCAGAACGAAGATCCATTTTTGAAAATACTTTAGCACCCACCAATTGATCGAAAAGGATATCAATGCGTGGTAGTGGATACTTGTTTTTGATAGTGACAGCATTGAGTGGACGATAGTCTACACGCAGTCTCAAGGTCTTATCTTTATTCTCTACGAACAGTGCAGAACAACCCCATGGTGATGAACTTGGATGAATGAAACCCTTGTTCTCAAGTTCGGTTAACTGTTCCTTAAGTTCTGCAAGTTCCTTGGGTGCCATCTTGTAGGGTGGTCTTGAGATTGGCACTGTTCCCGGTGCAAGTTCAATCTTGAACTCTATATCTCTTTCTGGGGGCATACCAGGAAGATCTTCGGGAAACACGTCCGGGTATTCACATACTACCGGAACTTCTTTTAGCTCAATAACCTCGGTATTGTGAGTAGATGGATTCACTAGAATGGTTCTCTCAAGATTGAGGACTTGAGGGGGATGAAGTGCAGAATTTAGATATATTTTTCGAGGGACTAGATCTAGAATATCACCATGGTATTGTAACCATGCCATTCCCAAGATGACATCTAACTTCTAATGCTCTAGTATCAGAAGTGAAGTAAGATATATGGTTCCATCTAGGTTAAGTGGTATCCCAGGAACTAATTCATTTGTTACTATTTTCTCGGTTGGAGTGCTAATCACATATGGAGTTTTTGTGGAGATTATAGGCAATTGACTTTTAATGACAAAAGACTTGCTAATGACATTGTGTGAAGCTCCGGAGTCAAAGAGTATGACTACGGGATGATCGAAGATAGAGAATGTACCTGTGAGTACGAGTGCACCTTCCGGAACATCCTCAATGGCGAGGTGGTGGACGTTGCCGAGTCTGGGAACTGGCTTCTTGGGCTGGTTGCGGGGTTGGTTGGCACCCTGGTATGATGATTGTCCTCCGCCTTGCCTACTCTGCAGGCAGTCCTTGGCGAAGTGCCCCGTGTGTCCACACGTGAAACACGTGTACGGGGTTTGGCCAGTACGAATGGGAGGACGGAATCCCGGTGCACGTGGTGGAGGTGGAAGTGCACGTGGGATCATCCCCTGCTGTTGCTGCGGTCAGAACCTGGAGCTGTCGAACCGGCGACCACTGAACATTGGTGGTCGTGATGGCGGTTGCCACCTCTGGCCGGATGGTGATCGATACACCATTCGATACTTCTGAGGAGCACCACCTCCACTGCCCTGTGGAGCACTCCTCTTCTTCTTGTCTGAGGATAGTTCTCGAGTAGCGTCCTCCTGCATGATCGCGGCATTGACAAGGTCATTGAAACTACCGCGGTTGAACAAGACCAGCTTGTCCTTCATCTTGGTGTTCAGCCCTCGGTAGAAGCACTCTCGCTTCCTGTCTTCTGTGTTCACTTGGTCCTGTGCATATTGGGTTAAGTGGTTGAAGGCCTTGGAGTACTCGTAACCACTCCTTCCTCCCTACTTCAGCTCCAAGAACTCTTGAAGCTTCCTCCTTATAATCTCGGGAGGAATATGATAGGCACGGAATGTGTCGACTGTTGGAGTCGGCAGATCCCCTGACACTACGAAAGTGTGGAAGGAGTTTGTGATTCGGTTTGGGCGCGCGGAGACTCAAGAAGGTGAATTGCGATTGGACTCGAGTGACACAGTAGTTTACGTGGTTCGGGTCGCCTGAGCGTAATACCCTACTCCACGGGAGTGTATGTGTGTTGTATTAACTTGTGAGCCTGAGTGTGTTCCAGTGTCCTCCCCCGTGTACGTCGGTTTGTCCTTTTATAGTACAAGGACAAACCGTTACAGGTCAGCCTGGCCCGACATGTGGCCCTGGCGGTTATTGGCATTGATACACGAGATTAATTGTTGTTAATAACCCTGTAACGGCTCCGACAGTGCCGTTACAGGTGTTAAGATCATCCGATTAAATATCATTAATGTGGAATTAATGATAATTAATCGGGTCTTGAAGTCCGCGGCTGTCCTTTGGAGATCCGGAGCCGTTACAACGTCTCCCGGGGGTTTAAAGTGGCCAGCTCCAACGTATGGACACGTGGCAGCTCCGGAGCTTGCTCGTGGGAAGCGGGAAGCTCCGGGGCGGTTTGCTACGTGTCAGGTCCGGAGCTTCTCTCGGTTAGGGGCTACCTCCGGAGGTGCCGTTTCAGTACTTGGCCCGGAGCTTCACCCTTGCGGGTAATAGCTCTGGTCTGACAGTACACGTGGCAACCTAGAGGTTAACCATGTTGGAGAAGCGGGTCCGGTCACGTCTGGCGAGTGGGCCCCCGAGGGTCTTCAATTTGAGTAGATGTCCTTCCCTTGAGATCTTTGTAACCTCAGGGGGTGTATGGTTTTTAGGGTACCGACAGTGGCCCCCTGGACCTACCTCCGGGGAAGGCCAACGGGATGAAGTCATTCCGCCGGAGGTGGGTCCATACTTGCGACTCTTGAACTGGGTCTTCAAGGGTCTTCGGAGGTGCCTTTGGCGGGGCTTTATGGTTGAGTCCCGACGCGTGGCGCACCTCAGGCGACAGATAAGATCTTTGACGTGCGGATCTCTCGCAATTGAAGGTCGTCGGTTCCCGATACGAAAACCGTATCGGTTCCGCGCGCCTTGTCAGCCCGCCGCCTTTGGGTTTCCCGCCTCGTGATGACAACTGTTCGCCTGGGTAAGAGCCTCGACTTGATCGTCGGGGTGGTCCCGGGCCCTCTTGTCATCGGCTGGGTTGAATTCTTGAGTAGTATGCTTGACTCCCCTGCAGTTTCCATCCAAGCGTTGCGAGGGCTTACTTAAGAAGGAAAGCGCACCGTCGGGAGTTCTTTACGCTTTCCATCTGTTCTTGCGCTCAAACTCCCAACTCGTGCTTTGCTTCTCTTCTCTCGCCTAGCTGTGCTGCGATGGAGTTGGGTCTGCGTGAGAGTCGTTTGAAGACGGAGAGCGATCTGAAGAAGGTCCGAGCCCTCATGGGGTGGTCGTCGGACTTCTTCAACCGTTCAGTCCGCGCCGGCGGGGAGCTTCCCTTTAAAAAGGAGCACTCCGGCGAAATGGTGTACTTTTCATCGTACGCCATGGTGGGGCTGATCCCACCGTTTTCTTCCTTCTTCTTGATGCTGCTGGACTTCTATGGTCTGCAGCTATACCACCTTGGCCCTCACTCCCTCCTCCTTGTGTCCATCTTTGTCCACTTCTGCGAGATGTGGGTGGGCATCCCTCCCTGCATCGAGCTCTTCCGCACCTTCTTCACCGTCCAAACCACCGGCCGAAGTGACGAGTACCTTGGCTTCTACTATTTGGTGAAGCGCAAGAAGTGCCCGTTCAAGTACCTCCGGTCGTTCCCTTCCGGGAAGTGGGATGACTGGAAGAAAGATTGGGTAGTCGTCCGGGTGGAGGAGCACGAGCGGTTGGAGCTGCCAGACGGTCTGCCCGGCATTGACACGTCGGTGTGGAGCGAAGTTCCGGTGCTGGCGGCAGCTTTCGACCCCGTCCTGTCCAGGATCCGCCAATGTGTGGAGGGAGGATTGACTCCCCAGGCGGTGTTCTGCAACTTCCTGTCCAACAGGTGGGCGCCGCTGAAGAGGAGGGAGAAGCTCGCCTGGGCCCTCAACAGCGTGATGGACGAGGACCGGGTTGAGACCGGGTTGAAGTCCAACATGGTGGGGAAGTCCTTGGAGTTTCACCTCAAGAAATTCCAGCACGGCATCGATGTAGACGGAGAGTACCTGACTCCGCCACCGGCTTTCCTCCCCCTGAACGTGGAAGTTGAGTTCAGCAGGGAGCTCCGGCGGAAGATGCCCGCGCTTGACGACCTTGGCGTCGTCGAGAGAAGATCGACCGCCCGGTTGGCGATCCCCGGGTTGTCGGAAGGCGGCTCCTCCCCTGTCTCTCAGCCAAGAGCTGAGGTCACCGGCAAGGGCAAGGAGCTGGCGGAGGAGCCGGAGAGCCGGAAGAGGAAGCTGCGACATGCTGACGGAAGGTCCGTCGGGCTTGCTACTTCCCCGCCTGTTCCCCGTCCTCGGGAAGGAAGATCCTCCGCCGCTGTAGCGTCTGTCCCCGTGGTGGGGTCTTTTCGGAGCGCTACTGTTCCGGCGGTGGGATCCTCCCGGAGTGCAGCTGTCCCTGTGATGGGTCCCTCCGGAGGTGCCAGTTCCGGACAGGCGACTCCGGTTCGAGAAGCGGTGAGGGCCTCCAGGTCTAGGAGTTCCTCCCGGTCAAGGAGAGCTCCGACCCGGGAAACGCCCGCGGCTACAGCAAGTCCTGGGAGTCCTCCCGGAGCTCCTACGCCGACCGTGGCCAGCCCGGAACGTCCGGGAAAGAGGTTCCGCGCAAGCTGTTGCGTGAGCCTCCCAAGGTAATTTTTCTTGCTTACCTCAATTAACTTTTAATTATAGCATCTGTTTGCTCATTTTCTTCATTCTTCATCTGCAGCGTTCCCAAGAAGGGGGGTGAAGTTCCGCCCTCAGCCACAGTGTCTGAGGCTACGAGGGCTTCTGCTCCAGCTCCGGTGCCGCCCCAGGCGGAGGCTGCGACAGCTCCGGCGCCGGCTGTCGTGGTCATGGACCTCGACTCATCCCCAGAAGTTCCCGTGGTAGCGCCGGACCACGGAATTGAAGATGCGCCAGCGGCACCCGCTCCGGAGGTTGAAGCTCCGGGCCCCTGTGCTGCAGAAGTAGATGCTTCGGCTGTCGATTCGGAGGAAGTAGCGGTCCCGGCTTCAGAGCCGGAAAGTGCTGAAGCCCCGACGGTTGAGCCGGAGGTAGCTGAAGCCCCGGCGTGCGAGCCGGAAGTTGAAGTGGTTCCGGCAATTGAGCCGGTTACTTCTGAAGCTCCGGTCGTAGAGCCGATAGTTATTGGAGCGCCGGCTGCAGAGCCGGTGATGGTGGAGGCACCGGCTGTAGAGCCGGTGGTTGAAGAGGCGAGGGAGCTTGAGCCTCCCTCGGAAGAAGCGTCCCGGCCGGAGCCATTGGAGGCGACGACGTCGATGGTACCCGTGGCGGAGCCAGAGTGCCTGAACGAAGTCGTCGGCCCCCAGCCTGAGGGGGCGAATGAAGATTTGGTGGCGGGACCTTCTTCGGTGGCGACTGAGGCCATCCCGGAGGAGGGCCCTAGTGCCTTGGAAGCTCGGGGTTCCGCTCTCGTAGAGTGGGACCCAATTTTTGTAAATGAAGACCCGCTGGAACCAGCGGAGGAGACCCCAGAAGGTCCGGAGCCCATCTCGCTGTCGATGTCCATCGACAACGCTTGCTCCAGTCTGCGCCAAGTCCAACTAGCCTTCTTCCACGACAGCAAGGTTCTTGAAGAGGAGCGCCAAACCCTTAGGAGGTGGCGTAATAGACTCCAATTCGAGACCAAGCTGGCGCAGTCGAGGATTGCTGAGGACAAGGAATGGATCAGGCGGGAGAAGGTCCGCCTGGAGCTCTGGGGTGAGATGCTGGACGAGAGGGAGAGCATGACTCACAACCTCGACGCCCAATCCCGGGAGTACCATGACCAAGCTAAGGCTGCCAATGATGCGGCCAACGCTCGGTTCGATCAACTCGAAGCCATCAGTACCGCACTCATCAAGCGCCGAGAGGCACTTGAGGGAAGGGAAAAGCGGCTCGAGGATGAGGAGCAAAAACTCCTGGAGCTACGGGATGACGTCTTGCGACGTGAAGAAGAGCTCGCCGAGAAGACAGCTCTGGCGGACAAAGGTATCGAGGAGCGCGCTAAAAAATTGGAAGAGCGCTGCCTCGAGGAGGAGGAGAAGACCTGGGTGCGAGGGCAAGAACTCTACGAGTATGAGTGTGCCCTCGTCGCCCGGGAGAAGAAAATAGAGGCTAGGGAGAAAGACCTGGTCGACCGCCGGAACAAGATCCACCTCCGGGAGGAGGAGCTCGGAAGACTCGAAAAGCGGGTTGCTGCGAAGATTCAGCAAAACGCCAAAGAAGTTGAGCGACTCTCCTGTGAGAATTCGGAGCTGGCGGCGGCCCGGAGGTCCTTGGAAGAGATGAAGGGCCTGAGGAAGACGGACTCCCTGCAAATTTGGGAGTTCCTGAGCAAGGCCGACGATGCGCTGGCGCCTATGGGTTTCAGCCCCGTGCTTCCGGATGATCCGGAGCCGGAGTCGGACCTTGCATTGCAGGCGTTGAGCGCTGCGGGCAGCAAGCTCTCCAAGGTGGGCGACGTCATCGCGGACCAGCTTGAGGTCGAGGGTCAATCCCTGGCTAGAAACGTCACAGAGTATGTGTTGACGTGTTACACTAGCCGGAACCCTCGATTCCCTCTGGACCCGGTGCTTGAAGGCCCCGTTGAAGGAGAAGGCGAAGCTACCCGAGCCAGCGTGTCGGAGGTCGCCCAGAAGGTCGCTGAGTTCTTCCACAGGGTCTAGGACTATCTTTCTTAGCCTTTATTTGTATCTTCTCTTCTTCCTCAATTTTGTAATCCTTTGTCCCCAGATGTAATCTCTGGTCTTCAAATGAAATGAAATCCCCAATTTTTCGTGAATTTCATTTTTTTGTCTTCAACATCTTTGTCTTCACTTGGCCCCCTGGTAGATGTGCACAATTTGATTGTGGACATGTACCAAAAGGATGTTGATTTTTGTTGAAGACAGATTTACTTCAAACTCGTATAGTTTTTGTCCGAAGTTTTCGATAGTGAAGGTCCCTTGAAATCGTCGGAGCTTAGAAGCTCCGGCATTGCCCATCGTCGGAGCTTAGTAGCTCCGGCAATAGCCTCTACCAACACGTTGAGTGTCGATAGTTAATACTTCAAGGTGTCGGAGCTTAGTAGCTCCGGCAATGACCTTTGCCACGCTTGGCTTGCTGGCAACAGACTCTAGTGATAGAGTCTTCTCACCGTCTTTAAGTTAACGCCAGTGGGAGTCGGAGCTTGGTTAACTCCGATTTTTCTTCATCAATGTTGGGTTTATTTTTCCTGCACACTTAAGCCAAGAAAAACAGTAAAATTCGTTCCTTATCTATAACTTCGTCGCGGCTTACGGTTCTTAAGAGAATTTCAAGTTGAACACGATTTTTAGTACAATTGGATGAATTGTCTTTTCTTTTAGATCCAATTGTCCATGGACCCACCTTACTTTGGCCTGCCGGGATGTAGGTAGAGTGGCGTACTTAGGGTGCTTGACCAGGCTAAGTCGATAGCACACTCCGGCCCTAGAATGGCTTGGCGGCTTTCAGGCGAGTTGGCCACAGATGATATTTAAATCTAAAAAATCTGACAATTCAACTCAAATTATACATAAACCGGTTTAACTAGAACTTCTTAAGAATTGCACGTTTCTGTTATAGACAAGAAAGAGAAAAATAAAAATGTCGAGCCTTATGCAAAAATGAATGCACGTGGAGTCTATTTCACATGAAGATGTTTTTCATTATAGGTCCGGGGTACAGGGGAAACAAGTACACTCTTAGGGTACGGAACCAAGCTAAGCGTGTTCGGTTTCTCGTTTAACCCAGGGTAATTAGCTACACTTCTAGTCCGGAGACTGTATCAAGTGTTGCATGAGATTTCCAAACCTTTCGGGAAAGGTCCGGCTGCTCTCCCGGAGGAACTACCCGACTCTGTACAATGACTCTATAACATACACTTCAAGTTACTTAAGACTCACCTCCGTGGAATTAAGTGTAGAACTTACGGAGGTGCTCGATGTTCAAAGGATTTGGGAGAGGTGTCCCATCCTCAGTAGCCAAGCGAACGCTTCCGGGACGGGATACTTTGATCACTCGGAAGGGCCCTTCCCAGCCGGGGGAGAGTTTGTTTTGCCCTTCTCTGGATAGTATTCTCTGTAGCACCAGATCGCCTTCCTCGAGCTGTCGGTTGCGTACATGCCGCTGATGATAGCGCCGTAGAGCTTGGCGATATCGGGCATTCCGAACAGCTGCTTGGCACCTTCCCTCCTCGAGGAGGTCTAGGTCTTCACGCCGGAGCTGGTCCTGCGCGGCTATCGAAGTTTGGTGCCCGCCCTGAAGGAGGTGGACCCTGGTTGTTGAGGCGTTCGGCCGCTGCTGCGACCAAATGCTCAATATCAGCTCTCCATTGCTCCATGGCACCTTGAGATGCATCCGGAGGTGGTGGTCGCTGAAGAAGAGCACGCGCTGCATGGAGCGCGTGTTCTGGATTGTTACGACTTGCCGGCGCAGAATGTGACGCCGGTGCACCATCATGTCGTCCGGCATGTCTTGCCGGAGAAGATGGTGGTGGTGGGAGTGTGACTCCCGCTGGAACTGAGGCTCCTGCCGGTGGTTGCATGTTGGAGGGATTGCCTCCGACAGCCTGAGCAGCAGGTTGCCCGTTGGATGATCCAGCAGCAGAATTCACCATTCTTGAAGATCTCAGGCGCCCCTACCTGGCGCGCCAACTGTCGACTGTTGGAGTCGGCAGATCCCCTGACACTACGAAAGTGTGGAAGGAGTTTGTGGTTCGGTTTGGGCGCGCGGAGACTCAGAAGGTGAATTGCGATTGGACTCGAGTGACACAGTAGTTTACGTGGTTCGGGCCGCCTGAGCGTAATACCCTACTCCACGGGAGTGTATGTGTGTTGTATTAACTTGTGAGCTTGAGTGTGTTCCAGTGTCCACCCCCGTGTACGTCGGTTTGTCCTTTTATAGTACAAGGACAAACCGTTACAGGTCAGCCTGGCCCGACATGTGGCCCTGGCGGTTATTGCATTGATACACGAGATTAATTGTTGTTAATAACCCTGTAACGGCTCCGACAGTGCCGTTACAGGTGTTAAGATCATCCGATTAAATATCGTTAATGTGGAATTAATGATAATTAATCGGGTCTTGAAGTCTGCGGCTGTCCTTTGGAGATCCGGAGCCGTTACAACATCTCCCGGGGGTTTAAAGTGGCCAGCTCCGACGTATGGACACGTGGCAGCTCCGGAGCTTGCTCGTGGGAAGCGGGAAGCTCCGGGGCGGTTTGCTACGTTTCAGGTCCGGAGCTTCTCTTGGTTAGGGGCTACCTCCGGAGGTGCCGTTTCAGTACTTGGCCCGGAGCTTCACCCTTGCGGGTAATAGCTCTGGTCTGAAAGTACACGTGGCAACCTAGAGGTTAACCATGTTGGAGAAGCGGGTCCGGTCACGTCTGGCGAGTGGGCCCCCGAGGGTCTTCAATTTGAGTAGATGTCCTTCCCTTGAGATCTTTGTAACCTCAGGGGGTGTATGGTTTTTAGGGTACCGACAGAATGCCTCCCGGAATTCTGCCCAGCTCACGACATAGCCTGCGGGGCGTGCGGCGAGGTAGTTTGCCCACCACGCACTAGCAGAACCCTGCAGTTGCTGAGCTGCAAACAGAGCCTTCTGTTGTTCGGTTACCTCATGTCAACCGAACTTCCCTTCAATGGTGCGGAGCCAGTTGTCCGCCTCCAAAGGCTCGTCGGCCTCTCTGAAGATCGGTGGATGCATTGATGAGAAAACCGAGTAGGAACTCGGATATGACTGACGTGGCCCATTAGCGTGTCGTCCCCCTTGATGGGACGAGTGCTGTACAAGAGTCCGCAACAACTAGGTTTACTCGTCGCGCGAGCCGAGTACTGCTGCAAGAACCTCCGCGAGACTTCTGGGAAGTGTGGGTGGAGGTGGTGGAGATGGCTGCGTCTGGGGCGTATTCTGCCCCGAGGGTGGTGTGTCATCCCCCTGCCCTCCACTTGAGCCTCCCACATCTAGGGCTGCACGTGTACGCACCATGATGCAATACAACGATTCGCACCATAAGTCTCACTGCCTCAAGTTCATCCTTCCATATAAATAGTAATGCGGTAGACCACGATAGAAAAATACAACATCAACATATATTGATAAAGTACAAACTTTATACAAGATATATTATCTCTGGACCAAGTTTACAGTAGTAAACTCCAAAATGATGGACTCCCACTATGGAAATACATCTCTACCATACTTGGTCCTCTTGAGATGTCGTACACATCTGGTTATCTAGACATAACCACCACTACTCTTAATATGACACAAACATGGTCACAAAAGAAAAACACGAGCAACCATTTCACTATATGTTGCCCCGTGTTGGCGGAAGTGCTGCCACATTCCCTTCAATACATCCTACTCGACGTATTCAAGTTCCTCGGGATCTTCTTCTTCTGCTTCATCATTTGAAGGTAATTGTTCACCCATAATTAATGGTATGTTATGGGCCAGTGGATACACCGCTGGTTGTAATTGTGCCTCGGCCTCAATTACATTATCCTGTAGTTCTCCTGCTTCATACTCTCAATTTTGAGCTGTCTCAATAGTGGTGTCCCACTCTTCAGTGACTACTAACAGCTGCTCTTGCTGTTGTTGCACCTCCAATTGACTTGCTTGTAGCTCACTACAAGCTTGCTGTAGTTCAGTGAGAGTCTGTCGTTGTGCAGCACGAGCTTTCTGTATCCTAATGCGAGCATAATGTAACTGACTCTCGCACTTATCTAGCTGGTGATTCGCTGGGGCTATGAGCGAACGTAGACCTTCGTTTATAAAATCAAGGGTATCACCCCACTCCGTCGCTTCCCGCAGAGCCTCGACTTGCTCCAAAATAATGGTGCTTTGCATCGCAACAACCATATTGGAAGGAGCTGCATATGTTCCCAGTGTCGTCGGGGTTGTGTCGCCAAACGGTGTATCTGCAGCAACCATACGACGTTGCCACTCAAAGTCGGCCATACCACGGACTGGAATAAGGGCAAATTGAGTCCCTGCCATGGCCTCTTGATGAAGCTCACAAAGCTTCATAAGTGCTTCGCCTGCAGCGACTGCCCAAGTGTCCTCTAACTGAGTCCCCTCGATGGTAACCGAGAAAGGAGCCCATCCATATCGACGTGGACTAGCCAGAATGTCCACCAAGATGGTGCACGACCAAACACCTCTGTCGATCGCTTTCCTACCCCAATAGCATGGCATCTCGGTGAAGCCAAACTGTTGGAGCACTTCCCGCAGCATACTTGGGAAGCCCGGATGACCATCGCAAGTGGAAAATACCCATCCGTCTGGTAGTAGCATCCTCACATCCGTCATTTATAGAAAGAATACTGGAACAATGAGAAAGTTTCTGTGGGGACCGGAGTCCACACATCCGAGGTTCTCATTGGGTGGTGCCGTGCAATGCAGCACCTGACAGCACACACAAAAAGGATACCAAGACATATAAAGTTTTCATTTCATAATAAGAAGTGTTTACAAAAGAGTGTACCGCAGAAGTACACATGCAGCGGAAAGTGCATACTCATAATCTCACCTAACTAAGTAGGAGAGAAGACGTCCATGCCCTAGGACGATTCTCACTAGCAACATGAAGAACATTCAGCAGCGGCGTGGTTCACATGAGATTTATCTCGACACCTCGAGTCTCATGTACAACCTGAACAACAGGAATAAAACTAATACCTGCAAAAATCGTTAAAGCACAAACGTGAGCATAAGGCTTAGCAAGACTAACCCGTCTCACTAGACATATGCAGGGTAAAGTCTAATCATAGGTAAGGAATAGCATAAATAGACTCGCCTACAAATGGATCCTTATAATCACGTTTTAAGTAGCAAATGACATTCTCCAAGCACGGCACATCATGGGCTCCACAATCAAACAAGAAACGTTTTACCGATGATATGACATGCTCAGAGCACATAATGCCATTACAGCTAAAGTATGGGAAATTGTAAACTTTTAATTGTACTATCTCTAAATCATACAAGGTTGCAAAGTAATTATAATTCAATACAATATGATTTTTTGGCTTCTTTAGTATTTACTATGTTGTCGCTCAGTGAACAAGTGGTACTCTATTACCGCGAGGGACGGTGATTGCAATCAGAACACACCCGGACATCATGACTCATACGTCGTTCGGAAGTGTCAGCGAGTACACCTGTACCTACATAACACTTCAGTACTAGGCGTATATGGCCACCTTTCACAAGAAACCCGAACGCCGAACCCATCTCACTTCCGCAAACAGAAGGTCTCCGCACGGAACACCTCATGTGTGCGCCGACCGATTTACACCATACTGTCCTCAGCCCACCCCTATCGATGGTGAGTTTGTGGGCCTCGACACCCCAGTTATCGAGTTACATCAGTTTACTGGATTCCATATGTCCATTATGTTGTCGGTACAATTCAACCTTGTCCGAAGGGGGTGCATACGAACGGGCCCTAATCGACACAGGCAGGGCTATGCGGCCGAGACTCAATTCTCGCCGCTTCCTATCCAGCCCCTGCCCGGTCTCAATTTTATTATATTAAGCCATTAACCAATCCTGTGAGATATGTCCTACATTTCTCGCGAATAGATTCCAACTACTCGACTTCTACCAGTTTTCCAATACATTAGCAAAGCAGTTACTACAGGTCAAACTGTAACCCGTTCCAACCAATCCCTGGGATTTTTGGTCATGCATGTGGAGTATCAATCATCCTAAACGTAATGCACAATTCATATACTTTTCATCATAGCGATAAAGCAAAATTTTAGAAACGACTTAAATGTAAACCGGGGCTTGCCTTAGTTTGCGACTCGAATAAATGTCAATTGTTAGGGCTTGGTCTTCCTCCGGAGAACCTGCCATGCAACTTCAGTGCAAACACCTTGGCCTTCTCCTCCAAGCGAAGTTTATTGTCGATCACCTATCAGCACGTTTCTGTCGACATGATATGCATATAAGTAATTAAGTAATTTAAGAATAGACTCCATGGGGTTGTGTAAACTCTAAGAATGAGGAGTTTGACTAGGAAGGACATATATGCCTCTGTTGTGTGGATAAACAAAGCATGGAGTCAAGTGGTCATAGTAGTATTGAGATATGAATTGAAAGGTGCAACGTAAGCATACATTGCAACTTGGCACTCAACACTCGATGCTATGCCACTCAAGGATGATAAAGCTGAATGGTGTGGAAGTGTTGGACTGGTAGTGTAAGGATGACTAAAGAATCAAGGGGGACATTGAAAGCTTGAGTATGAGTGGAGTGTACAAGATGAAGGTCGCGATTTAGCAGTTGACCAATGAACTTGACTTAACTCATATAGGAGTAAACCTAGTTAAGTGAGCAGTGCTATCGTAGGGTCCTGACTTAGGATGAACCATGATGGAACCTAACAACACTTGGGACTGAATTCAGATTAACATGGCTTGGACATAAGAAGTCATTACCAGCACTGTTAACCTAGCATGAGTATCGAGACAACGTCAAATGACTTGTAGGTAAAGTAGTTTCTACGGCAAGCTTCTCGAGCATCGTTGAAGTGCTTACATGACACTATGACAGTGTCCTTTGCAAGATTGTCCAGATGAGCTCGGTGAACTCCTGGAACTCGAACATGATGCAAAACCTTGTCGTGAAGGCATGCTTTGCCAAGATCATCTTAGCGATGTCCACAACAACCCGGACTCGACAATGGGGTGAGAGGAATCTCGAACACCACCTTGTGAGTCTTAAAGCTAGTGATGTCGACCCGGTTGTTGATAAGCGACTCGACGAACCTGTCGTTGATGAAATGGTACACCAAGTTAACAAATCCTGTGATTGGCTACGGAACATCCTCGACACAACCAAGGAGCTCTTATCCAAGGTTCCCCTTGTTCTAGTTCTCCTTGTTGGTCGCAACGGTCTTGCATACCTTTACTCCAGGTCATCGGTGATCACCAACACACCTGGTTTGACCTAGAAGGCATTTAATCGAGCACCTTGGTTACACCCAGGGCTCGATGAGTCTTGCCTCAACTAAACCCTAATTTGGCTAAACGAATGTCGACCGTTGTGTCGTGGTTGTGTTCCAGCATCACGTACGTTACAGGCATCCTTCATCTCGATGCTAGGACACGATGATGGCTCGGAACATCACGACGACGTCATATGGTCAACGACGTCGATGCGGCTCATGGTGGAGCATCACGAGCACGCACGGATATGCCAACGTGATACAAACGACAAAGGATGTCAACTTAGGGACTCCTATAGGAATGATATCAATGCAGAAACTAGACGTACGACTTTACGACACATGAGTAACCTTAGCGATCACGATGAACGGACGTCGGTGATGTCAAGCAAGGTATTTCATGGCAAGGCACACCTTGTAGGCATTTCGCCGAACATCTTTGGTGTGTACTTGATTTCCGTCGCTTCATCACCATTCAAAGGCATCTTGGCACTTAGGCTTGTCGGTTTGCCACATCGCCATACCCCTGCATCAAGACCAGCTCTGAACATCAATGAAGTTGGTTCTTTTCTTGTAAGCATTTCATCGAACAAGTGGACTGCAGCATTGATCCGACCAATCTTTGCACAAATCAGAGCTAACCTTGGATCAATTGGCGATGCTGGTGTGTCAATGGTGTGTTCCTACATATCTGCCACCCCCACATCACTCGCAACGCCGTTTGGACTCGGCACATGAGCCGAACGCCATGTTGTCTTCATGTAGATGATGGCGCCAAGTAGATGACACAAGGTGACACAGCGCAACTTATGTTCGAACTTCCCAGGGACACATGGTTGGTGGAAAATGCTGTTGCAGTTCCAAGATGGGGGTTTTGGATGGCGGCTAGGAGTACAGTGGCAGGCATGCTTGGTACGGTGGTGCAAACACGGCGCTGTGCGCGAGCCACACACGGCGTCGATGGCGCAGAGGAACGGCGTCCATCGCGCGGTGGACGAGCGGAAGTCCAGGAGGAGGCAGGGCGAGCGGCGAGCAGGCGTCATGCGCCGGAGCTGGGAGGCAAGGAGGTGGCCGGACGCGGGCTAGCGGTGGCGGCTTCAAGCACTGGGCATGGGGCTGCAGGTGGCGAGGAGCAGGGCAACGTGCGCGGCGAGGTGCAGCGGGCTGGGACGCGGGAGCGGCAGTCAAGGTAAGCATGCAAGCCGGCGGCCGTGAGGTGGAGCGCCGGCGAGGAGCACGGAGTCGACGGCGTGCAGAGGCCGGGAACGGCGCAGTCGGGGCGAGCGCGGTCGTGCGGCGACGCTGCCAGCAGGGGGTGATGGGGGAGGTGCGCAGGTCAAGCGTCGCGCGGGCGTGCGGTGCAGGGACGGGCGCCCGAGGGATGTGACTCCGGCGCGGTCGGGGCGGTGGAGTCGGGCGGCTAGTGGGGTGGTGTGGCTCCGGCGAGCGACGACCAGGCGAGGAGGTAGGAGCATGTGCGGACCTGGAGGTGGCGAGCGGGAAGATAAGGACCGACGCGGTGATAAGGACGGGAGAGGAAGAAGCCAAGTTGGTTTTGTGGCCATGAGGATAGACATGACATGTGGAACCCACTCCAATTTTTTCCTTTATCCACTTCATTCCATATGCAAAATATCTCCATCCATTGAGCAGCTTACCAGTGGGGCCCACCTTTTTCCTAGTACTGAGGATAAGTATGACATGTGGGTCCCATTCTCTTCTCCCTTCTATTTTCAAAATTCAAATGGAGCTAGCAGACATGCTTCAAAAATATTCAACTTTGTCCCAATGACTAAATAAATTATGAAGAATTTTATGGTGCAACCAGATTTCAAAACTGAGCAAGTTGAATTTCAAACTCAGGTTTGAATTTGAATTCAAGCGGTGATACTTGATTCAATGAAGTAAATGGTAGATTAGGTTCAAAAATCCTGAAACTTTGAAGTTAACCTTTTTGAACCATAAGGGACCTCAGGAAAAATTTGGAGTTGATTTGGACAAGGTTGAGAACAAATTTTAAATTTGAAGTCGACGTTGATTAAACTCTCAGTACGTGTCCAATAAATGGGAAACGTGCTTCAAAAATTTTGAAACTTTACCGAGAGTCTATTTGAAATATTAAAGGTCATGGAAAAATTTATGGCATGAGATGAATATTTTTGGATGTTCCATTTTAGGGTTTGAATAATTCCTTTTTCTTTCTCTCTATTTTGTTTTCTTTTCTCCTTTAATTTTTCATTGAAAATGTGAATACTTGGAAATTAAGGATTTTACACCTTAAGTTCCAATATACATTAGCAAACATGTTCTGTATGTAAAACTTTAACCAGTCCCTATTTTAAGTGAACATTGGTTAACTCATATGGTCCATGTGAGTTTGGATTTCCAAGTCTATTTTCAAATTTTTTTTAAGTTCGCATTTTTGCGTTTTTGTTCTTCCAAAAAACCGACTTTTACAATCCTTCCCCCTTAAAGGAATCTCGTCCCGAGATTCTAACAAGTAGAATAACAGAAACGATGAGGGGACGATCCGTAAAAGAGGGTCATTGACTAAGAAAAATGACAATGCCCTTAAAGACTTGGGTTCTACGAAATAGCGATTATCTCCAGGCATTTTAAGAAATTCTAAAGTCTGCTTCAAGTGGTTCCAGTCTTTAAGTTGATAATCTTGATAGGATGCTTGACATGACAATATCACGTCGTAAAACTCTCACGTCTGGTACTGATCCTTTATTGTTGTACTCTTACACTTACATGACATCTTGTCCTGTCCTAGTCTTGACTGGAAGAATCAGGACTTGTTCCTTGCTTCTCTAGGTCACCTCGATAGTTTGAAACTATCCTTGCGTGGATTCTTGGTTGCTTGCTTGGTTTTGCGTAGGTCCTTATAACTTAATGTGGTATTTCCCTTGACATGAGTTAAGATAGGTTACGAGGTTAAACTACAATTATTAACCTCGCTTGATGTTTAGCCAACCATAGGATTCCTTAGCTATAGCATAAGAGTAGCAAAGCACTCAACATTCTTATGTGGGCAAAACAGCAGGAATACTAAGATATGGCGACTACATGATTTTTGGGTATATCAACATCTATAAACAATAGAAATAGAAGATGAGGACCCTTTGCGGTGGCACACGAGGATTTAAGAATTCAGCATCCTCATAGGTTTCAACACAGCAGGGAACTCAATCATATGGTAACTACAAGGTTCTTGGAGTATCAAGGTTACCATATACAAACGCAAGATCTTAGATGGACCCGAAGAGTTTCACGAGGTTGACAATCGAACGGTATCCTCGCATGGAAGGAGATTTCATGGATTTTACAAGGTTGATCGTCGAACTGATGACCACTCGATGACGAACGGTGTAGTTGCAACAATCAAGGTACTTGAACCTAACAAGTCAAGGATGGAAGTCCAAGTGTTTGTTTAGTTGCAAGTGGGGTTGTGTAATTGGTTTTCCCAAGTATTACTCAATGGAAAGGGGATCAATAATGTAAGAAGTCAAATGAAGATGGTGAAATGACCGTAGTCATTAGACACCTTAGAATAGTTCGAATGGGGTACACAATCTTGCTCTAAATTTTAGTATTATCATGCATTCCATCGTTGGTGTTCTATCTTTCAATTACCCATGAATAGAAGAAGGCATAACTCCCATAATGACTTAAGAAGTGTGAAGTACCATTGCCACTTTTTGCAATACTAGGTAGAGTATTTTGTTGTGCACTTGGTACTTTCAAAAGGTAGAACATTGTAGCAACTCCTTATCATCAACCTAAAGTCTTGACTTTGCTCGGGATGAGCAAAGAATACGCTTGGGGGAGTTTGTTGACGGCTGTTATATACCAATTTCAGCTGTCAATATAACTCAATTTTGTGAAGGATTGATCATTTCATGCACACATAACCTTTCTACTTGACCTATTTCCACTTGTACTTGGAGAAATATTTGTATGCAGATATTTATATAGGAATTGAGGAAAAGTATGGGGAGCAATCCTATAAAATATAATCCCTGCCTATCAGGCGATGACACGTGGCACCACATGGACCAAATGGCCCACAAACAGAAGTATCTGAGGCCATCCAATGGTGTAGCACCAATATCAGTCACTGGGACCCACCTGGCAGCCACCTGAAGGAAGTACGGGCCGTTTGGAGCCTTGACAAGGTCAGCCATACCAGGGGGTCGGCCGACCTGGTCCTGGCGCAAAACGTGGTCAAGTTCCACATGTTGGCTCCTCCCGGCTCCCTGGAGTCAATGACGACTGATTCGCGCGCTTTTGGTGGCGGGAACCGACATCAATACTAGTATAAATAGGACCCCATACACCTCACTTCAACACACACCACTCGGGCATCATTCTATTGTATACACTATCTTCCATAGTCCTTAGAGGAGTTAGGATGTAGAGAGGAGAGCCTCTAGTCCCAAGTCCAAATTGGGAAAGGAGTAGAATGAGTATCTCTTCCCAATTCCACATTGGGAAAGGTATGTCTCATGTATTCCTTCTTGTATTTGTGACTTTGTGCTCAATAAAGATATTATCTTTAGTCTTCTTTTATATGTATACTTGGACAAAGCGTTTCTTGTTTGATTGTGGAGTCCATGTAAGTGGAAGGTATAGTCTTTATGATTGTACTCTCATGATCACATCTTATGGTCATAAACACTATAGACCCCACCATAAGAAAAACCAGATCTCTAACATTGCAATGAAACTCGTGCAGATCCAAAACTACAAATCCAATGACCATGAAATTTTCACAGATAATACATAATCAAGATGTTAAGACAACCCAAAAAGAATAACGTCAATTGGATCTGTAAAACTCAAGTTATGACAAAACCACCAAAGCAAGGTAGTGGTGTCAAAAAACATGACAGAAACAAGTCGGGCGAACAAGGCACAAAAGTTCCTTTAATCTACCAATTTTATTGATCAAACCACAAGAGGAACATCCCCAAAGTCATGCACCATGAGATCTGGCCTCCCTTGCTTATATACCCAGCGCTTAGGCCAACCCAATCCTAACTAGGACTCAAATCCTACTTAGATTCAACCGAAACTTTCCATAACTGTTCAAGACTCTTCCATACGCAGATAGAAACTATCTTAAGACTTCCAAATACCTTAGGAACGTATCCTAGATTCCTAAAACAACTCAACTTCGTGACCCATACGAAATCCTATCGTAACCAACTCAAATCTTTCCATATTTGAGTCAAACCCGACTTAGCCGCAGCCTGAGTCCATAACCTAGTCGGTTGGACCTTTCCAACCAACTCTTTACGTCCACATATCTTCGTTATGCTTTGGAACCATGTAGCTACGTCCATGCCCTCCTTGCACACGTGCAAACACCTTCCAACGACATCCACGATACCTTCATATGCAATATTCTTCATTCAAACATGCTGAACGACCTCCCGATCAACTCAACCACAATTCCTCTTGAACTTGGTTGTTGAACCTCATCTTCTCTCTAAGACTAGTTCAAAGGATCTCGTCACCAGACATGTCTTGAACTCAAGCAACATCTGCACATGAATAAACAACCAATACTTTCGAGCATAAGTCCTCGACTTGACTCTCGTTTGTTCTGAAACCACAACACCTTACGTGAGCACCTCACATAAGTATGTTGCAAACCATAGCAAAATGATATCACCATAACCACCAAAACGCACCAAAAACATAGTAAAATAATAATAAGAAAACTTTCCATAGATGTAAAGCGAGTCCGAATCAAATTTATGTAAAAGCAGAACTATTGCAAACTAGCACAGGGCCTTGCCAAAGCTAACCGGACCTTGAGATGAAGCTTACCAAAGCTAGCAGGACCTAGCGCCGGAACTTACCAATGCTAGTCGGACCTAGCACCGAAGCTGACCAAAGCTAGTCGGACCTAGTCACAACAAGTCGGACCTAACCAAAATAAGTCGGACCTAGACAAAGCAAGTCGAACCTTACATCAGACCTCGTCAGAGCTACCAAAACCAAGTCAGGCTTATCGTCGGACCTTGCAGGAGCTCAGACCTAGAGTCGGACCTTATTAAAAAAGGTGTTTTGGTAGTATTCAATACTTTTATCGTCATAGCCAATGTATCCAGCAAACATAGGTCTCACACTCTCACATATTCGTAGCAGCCCATTGGTTGCTCACAGACGGTTTCCACGTCAAATTTCTGGCCTCGTATAGTTAAGGTTGACCTTCGAGCTTAATTTCTGATAAGTAGCAACCATCCTAATTTACTCCTTGGCCAAGAGATATTGATATGGAATCCTCTTAGGGTTTCCAGCAATCAGATCTTCGAATGTCTGCATAGTTATTTTACTCCTGCAAACTTCCTCTCTATGATTGCGTGGGATGGTTAACTCCCTATACTTGTAAAAATGAATTTTTAGGTTTGGTAACTGAATCCTCATTTGTACGTACAAGGAAGAACAAAATCAAAGATAGATGCATTGGGTCCAATTTATTGTGTATCCATGAACAATGTATGAATCATTGATAGGAGTGGAGCTTTATGGATAAATCAATTTGCACATTTTGTAAAGCTCCTACTCATAGAAATGCAAGTGATATAGATACACTATATGGATCCCTTCATCTTGTAAAAATTCTAACCATCATAGTTTTACACAAGAGAAAATGTTCTCATTTGGATCATGGCAAACAATATTAAATTTTATCCTTCTGAACATTTTTAATTTCTTGCCTAGGAATTGGAAATTTAGTGATCCATGCATGAATGAGTTGAAATCAAAATTATGGACATCACCATTCCTAGGTTGCTACATACCGATTCAACCATTAAGTTATTCCATAAGCATTACCTAAGCAGAAAATGTCTAAGTCAATTTTAGCAATGCTTACGAAATTTTAGGTACTTGTTTAAATGTATTCCCAATTAAGCTGCCATTCTTTCTGAATAATCAAAAAGAGTAATGCCAACACTTAATCTCGTGAGGATGCATAAGAATTGAATGATGCGAAGTTGTAAACCTTCCTTTCCAATGTAAGCAAAAATCATTCAATCCTAATGCAATTCAAACGACGAGAAATTTGAACTTGTACCTCAATTGAACAACAGTCCAGGTTGAAGGTCTTTTGTGAGAAACTTCACGACCATGGATTTTGGTGCAGCCTTCATGTTCAATGCTAAGTTGAGGTTGGAGTAGAATGAGATTCATCTTATTCCTCCATTGGACCACCATCTTGAGCATTCCTCCACCACAAACTCAAAATAAGATCGATGGAGAGGTATGCACTTCATGCGGCCTTCTAACCTTTTTACAAATTTTGTCCTGGCTGCAATAAAATCAAGAATAAATAAATCAACTTGAAAACGGTTATGTTAGCTCAAAAGCATGTTCTACCACTTTGTCAAATTGTTTTGCACAACTTGAAACAACTTGCAAATGCAATGAATTTTTAAGGGAGATATTTTTTTGGTTTTGAATTAGGAATGTGAATTTAAGTGGTTATGCCCGAGGTTCACATCCAAATAAATTTATTACCTAATTAAAATTTTAGTTTTATGATGGTTGGAAATTTTACATACCAGCATGCAAGTGTGAAAATTCAAACATGCTAAATGCAAATGCAAAGATTGATAAGGAATTCAAATATGAAATCAAATATGAGATAACTACCAATTAACTTATTGGCAAGGAATCACTGAATTTATGAAGTCCAGTGAGTGGGACTTACCTCCGTTCATTTTAGTGTGATGATTTGTTGTCCAATCCTGGAGTTGAAGATATGGACAACTTCTCTTAATTGGCATGCCAAGTCTCCTTTGGCATGTTAGTTGGACATGTGCGCCACATGGTGGCCCTAGCCTCTCCATTGTCTTGATGAAGACTGGTTGATGTAGTGATGACTTCTCCATCTTGAAGGTATTCCCTTATGAGCATGGTGAGGCTTGTCCTTCTTTAGGGCTGTCACTTCGACCTTCTTGATATTCCTTCGAGCTAACCCATACTTTGATCATGGATCAAAGACTTTCGTGGGAATGATGACATGTGGACTCCACAATCAAACAAGAAATACTTCAGCCACAATGTCACTTGCCCTAGGTTCCATGGGCTTGGTCGAAGGGTAGGAATCCCAACAAGTAATTGTGGGACTTCGCACCAATGGCACCACCTCCGATAGGTACCTACTATGAGCAAAAAGAAAAGTGAAACAATGTTTGTCAAGCAGCTCAAGCTGAAAATAGGGGGAAGAAATCAGAAGCAGGATGACGGTTGGCCACCTCGAAGAAATGCAAATGCCTGTCATCGTATAAGGGCCGCAGGGACGAGCATAGCAATGGGGGACGTCGGGCGGTCCTCTTGGACCTGGTCGATTGGCAGAGGCGACGACACCGAACCGTCGAGAGTCTCTGCTGCTGGGAGTGGCGCCGCAGCCCTGGGACCAAGGGCGACCACGTCTGGTGCAACGCGAGACACCAGATCTGCCACAATGTCCGACCTCTTGTCTAGACCCGTCAGCCTTTTTTACGCAAAGAGAATGTCCTTTGGATTAGACTCCGTCTTCAAATATTTGCCCTAGACTACAAGGAGGCCTGGTGTCCTTGCCACACTCCCTCCACTTCCGATGGTGACGGAGGCCGCAAACGCCTTCGCTTGCCTTTTATCCTTCACAGCGTGGGTGACCCTCAACTTCCCCACCTTCGCCTTGCCCTTCTCAGCGGTGGAGGCGACCTTTGCCACCCCTGTTCTCTCTTATCCTCCCTAGCAAGGGTGACCATCTTTGACGCCTCTATCGCCTCCTCTCCAGCCTTGCCTTGAGTTTACACCACTCTCGTGCTGCTGCATTGAGGTGTGACCGATAAGCGGTTGGGCCTGGTGAAAGACCAGGAGGAAAGTTGGATTGCCGACATTCGGGGTGGGTCGGTCCTGACTACCCCGCTCTTCTTCTCGGTCATGCCCTAACCCCACCAGATGATCTCTGTCCCAGACAACTCAGGAAAAGATCTCGATTCTGGGGGAATGTAGTAGTACATTAACAATCGCCAATCCCGAATCAGCCGAAACCCCCGCTCAATGAAGATAAGGAGGACCGCCACCCCAGTGAGGCCGGAATCGTTCAACAAGTTTACAGTGGGGACATAATGCTCCACCTCGTGTTCCTCCACCCTTGCAACTCCACGATCCCTAGAATCATGCTCGTGCAGGGGGGGGGGGCAGTTAAAGACGGAACCTCAGCCGAAGAGTTCTGGATGTATATCCAGGTCTGCTGCCAATTCTTGAGCGCACTTGATGCAGGGGAGGTCGATGTAGATCCACTCCTTCCACGATCGGATCTCGATAATGATGCAACCCATAGCCGAGACCTCTACCTTCTCCCGAACTAGCTGCACCCTGAAGAAAAATCTCCAAAGTGGGAGAATAGGGGGATACCCAAGAAGGCTTCACATAGGGTAATAAATATAGAAATATGAACGACGTTTGGAGACCTCAAACGATGCTGGAAATACACCTATTTAATTGGCTAAGCCATTCCCACAATGGCCCTGTTGTGGCACTGTTGAATCCTGGGTGGTCACTCCATGAATCGCTCCATAGATCTAAAGCCAGCAAAACAACCATACCATAAAACCCAATCCACAAAAACCGGCTTGCTTAGATCCCTAAGTTCCATATTGCTAAGGGTCATTACCATCATTTCACATATTTCACATGATTAAAAGTTCATAATCAAGTTGTTTAGCTTGTCCCGATCCCAATTAGGTAATGCGAGGCAAAATTGTAATATACCCTTCTCGACTCTCTTCACTACATCCCGAGTGACATGGCAGGGCATACAAGTCTAGTAAACTTCTATTTATGGGATTTTCCGTCAAATTGACACAACCATGCAAGTTCGAAGTAAAACATTACAAAAATAGGATAAAAAATGTTAAAGGTCACTTGCCTTGCTTCGGTGGCTGGTTTGGATCGAGTTCTTCGAAATTCTGGTGTTGAAGGTCCTCGTAAGTACCACCTTGAGCGTTTTCTTCTATTTCATGAGAGAACCATGCGAAACAAACATTGCAATCAATAAATTCTCATATATTAAACAGTATGCCATGATATGCATTGAGGCAATTATGGTGTAATACATGTTATAAAGTTACTATTATTGCTTACTAACTGGGTGCAACATGTTTTTATGTGTTTACATGGATTTTGGGTCATTCCCTAAGAATTGGTTGAAGTTTCAGGGATTTCCTGAATTCAGAACCGGACTAGTCCGCACAGGGGGCGGACAAGTCGACACTGGCCAGACCAGTCCGCTGCTAGACCGGACTAGTACGCAGTGGTCCAGTGTTTTGCAAACTTCCCAGCTGGGGCATGGCTAGATTTGAGTAGGGGGTCGATTTTTATATTGAAAGTTTGATCTAGGTTTTTTACCGTAAGTAAAATGGTTCAATGATCGTAAATTGAGCATGACACGCGAATCTGGTGCCTACATCGGTTGACAACGAAGTTGCAGCGTGACATAGACGAAGATGATGATGGTGAAGGGTTAATGAAGAAGAACGTAGCAGCTATGACAATCTTGCTTGTTTCTCCTTCCTCCTCTTTCCTTCTCCCTTCCTCCTCCTTCTCTTCCTTCTCCTCCCTTCCTTGTGGCTAGAGATTTTTCTTCCAAACGACAGCTCACGGTGCAATCGCAGCGCGGTGGGGTTTTCTCACATGGGTCAGGGTTAGAGGAGGGATTTTGTTTCTTATATAGGGGGGGGGGGAGTGGGGTGTTGGGGTGGAATCCCATTGGGACACGATGGGGACGAGTGGGGGCTTGGTGGGGTCCCACTCGGGCTCCTTAGCGGCGGGGCACGGCGTTCTTAGGTCTAATTCCCCTCAAACACTAATAAAATCGTTGTGGAGGAAAATTTGAATCTGAGTCGGAACCCTAAATACCAATTGTCTGTTTTACACTGAACAAGTCCGTTTTCTCTCTGAACGCACAACGAACTAATGTGTGGTGGAGCGAACAAATCCATTGTCCTTCAGCGAAAGAGATTTCTGACTAGATGGAAATCATCCAGACAAGTCCAATGTTAAATAGTAGCATATCGGACTAGTCCTCACGAATATGAAAAAGTTTGTTCCTCGGAAAAATACTGAATTAACTTTGTGTAGGCTGGGGACACCGGACTAGTCCGGGGTGGGACCAGACAAGTCTGTTGTTTGAATCAGTTTTACTTGTCTTTTTGCTTCTAATCTCTTTATTCTTGTTCCTTTTTGTATTTTTTTATGTTTACCATGTATGGAGATGAGTGCAATGCATGATGATAAACAATGAGGGTGTTACAAACCTACCCCTTTTAAAATTATTCTCGCCCTCAAGATTCGACAAAGTAGAGAAGAGGTGAGGGAATTCCTTCTTGAAGTCATCTTCATGCTCCCATGTAGCCTCAGCTTCAGTATGATGACTCCATTGTACTTTGCACCAACGAGTTGCCTTGTTCCTTCTGACCCTATCCTTCGTATCCAAGATTTTGATGGGTTGCTTGACATAGGTCGAATCCTCTTAGGTTCTAATTCATCCAATGGTACTTGATCTTCTGGCACTCTTAGGCACTTCTTGAGCTGAGACACGTGGAATACATCATGCACATTGGAGAGTTGTGCCGACATCTCCAGTTGATATGCTACTTCTACACGTTTGTTCAGTATCTTGAACGGTCCGATATAGCGAGGTGCCAACTTGCCATTGATGTTAAAATGCTTGTGACCTCGAATAGGCGATACCTTGAGATACACAAAGTCTCCCACTTCGAAGGCTAGGTCTCTTCGTCTATTATTTGCATAGACTTCATGTTTTCATGGATTACCTAAACTTACCTTTCAGCATTATGTATCACATCAGGTCCATATACTTGGGTTTCTCTTGTCTCATTCCAGAATGGGGGTGTCCTACACCTTCTCCCATATAGTGCTTCATAAGGCGACATCTTAAGACCGACTTGGTAGCTATTTTTTATGAGAAATCAGCATATGGCAGACTCTTATCCTAGAATCTTCTGTCCTTTAATGCACACGCTTTTAACATATCTTCCAATATCTAATTTGTCCTCTTAGTTTGCCCGCCTGTTTGGGGATGATACGCAGAACTAAAATTCAGTTGGATCCCCATGTACTTGTGCAGTTTCTGCAAAAACCTAGAGGTAAATTGAGAACCTTTGTCAGATACTATTTTCTTGGGCACTCCATGCAAACATACCATTCTTCCCATACACAGTTCTGCTAACCTTGCACCGCTGTAGGTAGTCTTGACAGGGATAAAATTTGCAGATTTTGTCAGATGTTCCACAATAACTTATATTGAATCATACCCTAACTGAGTGCGCGGTAGTCCGACAATGAAGTACATACCAACTTCCTCCCACTTCGATTCTGGTACTTTTAGTGGCTGCATTAGTCTAGCTGGCCTCTAATGCTCAACCTTCACTCGTTGGCACATATCACATAGTGCAACGTATTCAGCTACATCACTTTGCATTCCCTTCCACCAATAGCACGTCTTCAAACCTTGTACATTTTCATACTACCAGAATGAATGGAGTAAGGCGAGTCATGTGCCTCCTTTAGTATCATGTTGTTGAAGCTCTTTATGTTAGGCACACAAATCCGTTTCCCTAACCATAGCGTGCCATTTTCATCTTCCTCAAAATTCCATTCCATTTCCTCTTGGATTCTCTCTTGAATCTTCTGGGTTTCCTTATCTGTTACCTGACCTTCTCGTATCTTCTGTTCTTGTGCTGGATTTAATTCCATTGCTACCATTTCATTCATGAACCCAGGCACAATGGCTCGAACTCCTTGCATAGCTCAGGTGGTAGTTCTCGAACAGTGAGTTGGTGATACGCTCCCTTCCGACTCAAGGCATCTGCTACTATGTTGGCCTTCCCTGGGTGATAGTTGATTCCCACATTGTAGTCCTTGATGAGTTCTAGCCATCTCCATTTCCTGGGTCCATTTGCGTGAATATGTACTTGAGACTCTTGTGATCTGTGTAAACCTAACATCGGTGTCCATGAATGTAGTGACTCCAAATCATCAAGACGTGCACCACGGCTGCGAGTTCAAGACTGTGCGTAGGGTTGTTCGAATCATGCTTCTTCAGTTGCCTGGATGCATAAGCTACTACTTGGCTTTCTTGCATTAATACACATCCAAACCCTTGTGTCAAAGCATCATATATATCGAAGCTACTTCATCACATCAGGTAATGCCATTACAGGTGCAGTCGTCAATCTCTTCTTTAACTTCTCAAATCTGTCTTGACAAGTCTAAGTCCATTTGAACAACTTTACCTTCATTAGAAGTTTAGTCATGGGCTTCGATATATTGAAGAAGTCCTTGATGAATTGTCGGTAATATCCAGCCATTCTGAGGAAACTTCGAATATCCTTCACATTCTGCGGTGAGTTCCACCTTAACACATCCTTCGATGTCTATTGCGATGATTCAAATTTAATGCTGAGTCCATCATCATTTTTCAATTGCACCGACCTTGTGGCACACTAAGATACTCCATTATGCTTTTGTAACCAGTCCAACCAAAATATTATGTCTAGTCCATGTGCATCCAAAACAATGAGATTGGCGAGGGAAATCTACCCCCCTTATTTTAAGACTTACTTTTGGACATACTATATTCGTCCTCATCTCCCATGAAGCTTCGTCCGAAATAGTGAATCTTCTAGTTGTGTCCATCTTCCATTGAAGTAGAGGTCGAACGAGATAGAAGGAATCCCCAACAATATGCATCAAGGTGTATGATCCTAATAATGCATTATTTTATATAGTGGGTGAGGATGTGGATCAATGCCAAAGTGCTCCACAGCCAGTATCCAAGCACACAACCATACAAGCAAGCAAACATACAATCATCATACTAAACCTAAGCGAGCACTAATGATCTACGTGTTTATCTCATCTTTATTGAAGGTAGGCCTAACTCCTAATTACATGGTGTGACACTACCATTGCTGCATGGTGGTGGGGCATCCTATTTTGCAAAGACGAGCTGGAGGCGGTGTCATGAATCAGTGAGGTGTTGGTCTAGTAGTGATGTGAGGTGAGTCTAGGTTGACGGGTGTCATATTTTCCCGTTTCAGCTCTTTGCATTCTCTTGACGTAGTACTTTGGGTACATGTTGGGGCCAATCTTGAAGAGAAGTCTTACAAGATTTTATGTTGCATGTCCCACATCTTCGATGTATAAAACTCCTAAGGTAGTGGATCATCTTATGTTGGTTGTTCAAGCTCTATGTGTCTTGGTGCAAGGTGTCTACATGGCATGTTAATTGCAAAGCAAGGAGGGACAGGAAAAGACAATGCACCAACGAGAAAGAAGGGGAAAATCAATTTCAGCACAGTAATAAACCACATATGAAACTTAGAATAATATTTAGTGGAGGGTGTGTTAAAATATAGCAACAAGAGAAGGGTAAAACAAAGGGTGTGTAGCAGCAAAAAGAAAAGAGGTGAAAACGCAGCAACAGCAAAACTCACATTTTTCTGCAAAAATATGATTAGTAAAAGCAAAGTAAGTGTAGAACAAGTAAATTTGAAATTAGCCTTTTAGGGAAGAAGTCCTAAGTGTTATTTGGTGTCCATTCTACCTAGTCTTGCGTCCTACAGTCAAAACGTCTCTGACCAATTTGTGACATCCGGTTTCAAGATTGAACCGAGTGAAGCGCATATGTGTGCTCAGGACATTCATCACACATACACGAATGCATCACAAATGATATTCAGATTATAACCATATCACGAGCATTTATGTTTTGCGCTAGATAAGCCTGAGCTGCCCATGGGGAGTCAGGCCGTGTATGAGCTTGGCGATGTTGTTGAGCGCGGCGAGTGGGAGCACATTAACATAAGTGTTGCACACATCTTTTTCTAGATCGCCAATGCGACGGCACGCCTTGAGGCCGGGCTGGAGCATATCCTAGATGTGTTCCGACAGCTCAACGGTGGTGCAACCCTGGGTGGCCGAGTAAGTGCCTTCCTTTTATTAATTCTCCTCTATCAGTGGTTTTCAAGTCCTGATCCGTCTTCTTTCTTAGCAACTGATGCAGCCATCCGCTTATAAGTTGCTTCTCCTCTGCGATAGCCTATGTCATCAGTAAACCCAGGAGTCCGAGCTGGTGAAAGTGCACGGGGAGCTCACTCGGCCCATGATAATGCCATGGCGCCCTGGGAGAAGGTGGCCAGGGCGACGCGGGAGGTGGCACTCATGATCTATGTGACGAGGGGTGATACGGAGGCCATCCGAGCGAGTGTGGTTGAGGTGGCGAAGGTAACGGGGTCGTTGTTGAGGTAGCTTGGGGGGGCTCGTATGCTGAAGGCTGGGCCTCTGCCAAAATTGCCGAGACACAGGGTCGCTTACTCGTGGTCGGTGACTGGGTCCGGCCTCGAGGGCAAGCTCAGCTGGTTTTGACCAATCGGGACATGGGTCTACGACTCGATGCTTGGCCCATTCCAGAAGCTCACCCCACTGACCACCTATCTTTAGGAGATCACCAGCCGATTTCTTGCAACTCAAGGGGAGTCGACCGAGATTTGAGGAGCGGTCACCGCGGTTGCGACATACTATTATGGGAACTGGAGGTTGAAGACACTCCAGTAGGGACTCCCTGCTAGCACGGGTTGAGGAGGCTCAATGGCAGGTTGAGGCCCTCATGGGAGAGATCGACGGGCTCTGTGCAACCGGGGACTCCATCTGCCACTGGAAACTATGGAGCACTTCTGACAATGGCTCCCTTGATGCCCGGGTGACGGCTCAACAAGAGACCACAACAGCTGCCAAGACTCAACTTGGCACCAACGTTGCCCATGCCGTTGTTGTCTCCCACTATCACAACATTGACCTTTAGGCCCTCGAGGAGGGCTTCATCGTTGGTCGCTCTGAGGAGGAGCTCGAAGCTATCAAGAGGTAGTCTCACCTGTCGTGAGCTTATTGACCGTTGTTGCCATATTCTAAGGCGGGCAGCCAAGTCCTTAGTTATGAGCCGCCATGTATGATGTTTTTTGTAATCGCAAGCTGGTGAATAAGATAAGTTTGATAATGCATCCTGTGTTTGCTGACTTATCCATGAATGAAATATGCTAAAAAACATTATGCATGTGTCGAGATTGTTCGTTGTAGTAAGTTCGTCAGAAAAGGACAACATCCGATGGAAGAGAGGGGAGGGCACTTAGCTTCTTCATAGTATCCTCGACCTTTCTTTGTTTACATCGAGCTCGAGGTTTTCACGGATAGAACTATCTGAGGCGTTCTATGTTTTATGCGTTGGGGAAAATGTTGTCGTAGACGTCCTTCAAACGATGGGCCTCGGGTTGTATGATGCCCACTGTAAAATCCCAAATTTTTGAAGCTTTTGTCTCCAATGTGTGGCACATTAAAAATAATAGTTTTAAACATGTACCTTGAAGACTAAGGTAATATGAGAGCCAATAAATTCATATGGACATGAGTAAACATGTTGATGTGAAGCTCTAGTTAAAACCTAGAATTCCTTTTGAATTCAGCTAAGCTCAAAAATTCCAAAGGTATTGAATTTTAAATTTAAACACCTGAAATCTTGTGCTTTGTCACCAGGAAAAAAAAATCAAAAGAAATAAAACAAAAAAAGTATGAATAAAAGTATATATGGAAATGTACAAAATATTCAAATCAATGATCAAGGTACAAAAACATATTCTTCATTTGATCAAGGTAATCAATTAAAAGCATAGGACATTATATACATTAATATTGGGGAAAAGAATTAAATGACATGCAAATAGATTATAAAAATTGAATTTGAATCTAATTCAAATTTGCGGGAAGCCAAACATGGTATATGTGGAATAGAAATATATTCAAATTAAGTGTTCAATTTCAAATCTGCAGTGGACTAATTATTGAGCCCATTATTGGAAACCCATGGCCATTGAAAAAGGCAATAATTGAGAATATTAAAATACATACATAAAACATATAAATAGGAATTTGAATCTAATTCAAATTTCAAATTGGCCAATTCAGATATTCAAATTTGTCAAACCATTTAAATATAACAGGACCAATTCTCTTTTGAATTTAGAGTCCTTATCACATCTAGGCTTGGGTAACAAAAATAATTAAAGGTATGGGGATAAGGACAGCAGTGGGGCCCACTAGGCAGAGGTATTCCGTTTTGCTTCTGCAGCAGCGCCTCTGCTCGAGCGGCTGCACGCGCGCGCGCCAGAGGAGGCGGCAAGCAGCTCTCCAGCGCGATGGGCTCCACGTGCATGCGCGCCACGGCGAGCCCCGACGCCACCTGCCCCGCTCCGTCGTCGGGTATAATAGGAACCGAGCGCTCGGCGTTTCTTCGTCCTCCCGCAGCGCTCCACTCGACCGCCGAAATCACAGCAGCCCCCGCTCGAGCAGAGGCTACGTTTTGGTACGCGCCCATACCCTCGCGACTTCCCTGAACCAAGGCTGCCGCCGGACCTAGCCCCCCGGAGTGAATTCGCAGTTTCCCTTCCGGCGCGCCGTCGACCCACCTCTGTTCCAACATGGAGCTCTTCCTCCATGGTGAGTAGCTTCAAAATTCCAGTTTCCCCCAGCATCTACACTTGCGTGCACACCTTCCGGAGCCGTTAGATAGCCATAGCCCCACTCCGGCTAGCCGAGATTTCAAATCTCGCCTCCGCCTAGAGTCTACTCCACGATGCCCCATACTCTGGCCGATTTCAATCTGATTGGAATGTTGGACGATGATCAGAGAAGCACCACAAAGCTTCAAGAGAAAAAATCAGCCTTTCCCATGCCTTGTAGACCGAGAACACCGTCGCCGATCGTCGGTTTCCGCCGGTTGCTGGTGTAGGTAATTTTCCGGTGCGTTTCAGTCCAATCCGAGGCCACCATTGAATTCCTGAGGGTCAAAAACCCCTGGGTGGCAAGTTACAGCCTCGGGGAAGCTATCTTGGCACGCTCCGGCGAGTCGCCAGCCGGTCTCCGGCCATGGCGCCGCCCCAGGCCGTCGGAGTCGGGGGGAAGAAGATGACCCCCCCTCCCCGCGGGATTTTCTGTGGCACCCAGATGCCATGTGACAACACGGTTAACTCTGTGGCCCCGGTGTGGCATCGGCTGGGTGGAAAAATTTAGTGGCCACGTGTCAGCGTATTAAAGGGTTATCCTTTTCCATTTAAAAAGAATTCCAGAAAATTTCCTAGACTTTGAAATGCTATAAATTTGGCTAGGATGCTCCAAATTAGATGAATTTTTTTTTTGTAATTCTGCTTAGGATCTGTACTTTCCATTGGTCCATCCCAAACTTCAGGGAAAGCCCTAAAGAATATTCTATAAATCAATTAGTATAATACATTGTGGAAAATATAGAAAATAGAATTCTATTCAGATAATTCTGGAAATTTACCCAACCAATCATTTTGTTATGTAGAAGCTCCACTAAAAGTGTCAGGCATAAAAAATTATTTAAGAGGGTTTAATTCAAAGTCTTTGCCTAGGTTAATTATAATTCCAGAAAATAACAAATTAAATCCAGAAATTCATAAGGACTTGTAAATTCAATATCTACCTGTAGGAAGCTTGTAAAATTGTGAAACCAATTTTGGTAGATTATTTTTGAGCAGTACTATCTAGCTGTGCCATTTATGGACATGATAAAACCTCAGGTTTTATCTGCAAATTCCTAAATGATGAGAGCTTGATAGAATTTTGTAGATCATTTTCTCCCATCAAATTCTCTTAAATTTTTATGAAAATTTCTTCATCACATCTGTACACCAGAGTTAAATTATAACAGCCAATATAACTCATCTGCATAGGAATTTATTCTGTATAGTTTCATTATATCCATGACTACGTAGAAATTTCTTATGTACATTCTTATAATATGAAGACGTATGAAATTAACCTACCCAAATCCAATTTCATACCCAACAATACACCTTATTCATTCTTGAATTAAAAAACATACTTCCTTTATGAGTATAACATTGCATAAGGTGTGCATATTCATTAGTTAAGTTATTAAAGTATATTGTGTGTTATATGCATATTCATTGCGATAGACACCGTGACAGAAAGGAGTCGAAGAGGACCTGTTCGTTAAGACCAAGCCATAACAACTAACTTGGTTATAGAGTCGCAAACAAGGCAAGCCCCGGTTTGCATTTAAAAGCTTTACAGAGTTTTGCAGTATTTCTCACATTACGTCTTAAGTTGGATATGTGCATTACGTATAGGGTGATTGATACTCCACTTGAATGACCACAAATCCCAAGGATTGGTTGGAACGATTTACATTTTGACCTGTAGTAACTGCTTTGCTAATGTATAGGAAATCCGGTAGAAGTTGAGTAGTTGGAATCTACTCACGAGAGGATCACATTTTATTGATCACAAGTCAAGTAGTTGAATTCTACTTGCGAGAGAAGTCGAGTAAGGGAAACCTACTTGCGATATGTTACCAAAATGTTCACTCTTAATAATTGGAGATGTGGACGGGGATGTTCCTGTAGGATGGGACGCGCAAGGTTGTCTGATCCCGGATGAGGGGGACAATGCTTGCGACCACATTTGGTCCTGGGCCGGTAAGGGTAAGGAAAATGTGGAGGTTGGTTGTAGCCCCGTCTGTGTCGGTTAAGGACAGTCTTGTGTGCGGCCCTGTTGAGCAAGTTTGAACAGTACCGGTTACATAATGGATTACTGGGGTCCATTAAACTGATGGAGCTCGGTCACCCTCGTGTCGAAACTTATACCGCCGTCCTTTGGGGGAAGATGATCGTAAGGTGGAACCTCTAAGGAGCAACTTCGACGTGCTTGGTTAGGGACCTTACTTTTGGGACGGTAGAACTGGTTCGGCATCGGGATGACGGGTGAAAGGTGGCCACATACGACGTGGGAGTGGAGTACAGTGAAAGGTACTTCCGAGCGGGCGTATGTGTCGTGTATTCCGGGTGTCTCCCGATTGCAGTCACCGTCCCTCGCGGTAATAGAGTACCACTTGTTCACTGAGTTGTGACGTAGTAAATAAAACTAACGAAATGATGATAAATATTGCCGATCTGCTTAATCATTGTATTGCAACCTTGTTTGGCTTAGAGATAGTATAATAAAAAGTTTACAGTTTCCCCATACTTTAGTTGTAATAGCATTATGTGCTTTGGGCATGTCATATCATAGGCAAAGCGTTTCTTGTTTGATTGTGGAGTCTATGATGTGCCGTGCCTGAAGAATGCCATTTGCTACTTAAAACATGAATATAAGGATCCACTTGTAGGCGAGTCCTTTATGCTATTATTTACCTACGCTTAGTACTTACCCCTGCATATGTCTAGTGAGACGGTTAAGTCTTGCTGAGCCTTATGCTCACGTTTGCGCTTTAACGATTTTTGCAGGTATTAGTTTTATTTCTCCTGTTCAGGTTGTTCATGAGACCCGAGTTATCGAGATAAATATCATGTGAACCACGCCGCTGCTAAATGATCGTCATGTTTCTAGTGAGAAGCGTCCTAGGGCATGGACGTTTTCTCTTATGCTTAGATAGGTGAGAATATGAGTATGTAATTCCGCTGCATGTGTACTACTGATGTACACTGTTTTGTAAACTCTGAATATAATTATGAAATGAAAATTTTGTATATTTTGGTATTCTTTTTGTATGTGCTATTAGGTGCCACATCGCACGGCACCACCCAATGAGATCCTCGGATGTGTGGACTCCGGTGGTCCCCACAACATGGTATCAGAGCTTCATTGGGAATAGCACGCTCGAAAAGAGCCTAATTCTAAAAACTACAAAGTATTCGAGTGAGGATTAGTTATATGCCCACATAAGGTCTATTATAGTATTAGTTACTTAAGGTGGCAAAGCTAACATATGTTCTATTATATTCTGTAACGACGCTCCGACGTAAGGTAAGAGGTAAGGTACGCCATCGCAAGTGGATCAATTGCGGTAAGCTCACCATGCGAGAGGTAGCATGTGGTTATTTCCGTGGCTTGGCACGGAAATGTCAATATGAGTCTCTGAAACTTTCCATGTTTCTGAGAACATATGACACGCGGTACCCCCAGCGTGACACAAAATTAGTGGGAGCCCCGTCGTGTGGGACATAACCAGATGCGCCTCCTACTGGTGTAGCATTATGCAAAGACGTGGGACCCCGTCGGGTGATAGAAAACCTGGTCATGTACCTCGAGACGTGGCTTAACTCGAGGCGGCCCGTATGCGGCCCGTATGGGATGATACGGGACGAATGTTTTTACTCTCATATAAGTTTTTGTGAATTGATCGCCCGTGCGGGCTAGACTGTACCGTACGGTACCATGTGATTGATCAGTAGTTTGAGTGTAGTGACATGTACACTAACCACATTGAACGTATTGCGAGTAGAATACATTTGCAAGTGATCGTTTTAGTGCCACCTATAGCACGTTTTGCCGGCTAAGAATCCGGTAAAGATTTTCAGTTTGTGAGGTAACGTAGTACCGACATAATTGTTGTGATGCATTCACACCTTACTTCACCCCAAAAATCTTTTCTGTTGAAGACAAGAAAAATCTTGAATTGAGAACCAAAAGAAAGTTTTAGAATCTTATATTAACTACAGACTCTGAGGTTGAACCAAGATTCAATTGGAATTGAGTGATTTTCAAAAAGATTCAAAAGCAGAGTCCCCTGTTTTTCTGGCAGAATTTTTGCTGGATTTGTACAGGGCATAACTCTTGCTATATTTAACCAATGTGGATGTGTAATACAGTTTTGGAAAGGTCTTGAAGTGCTTTACAACTTGTTTGTAGACTATCAGAACTGAATCAATTTCAAATTGGTGAAAATTCCAGATTGGTAGAAACTGTTGCTGGAGACAGAACTGTTAAAACCTCTCTGGAATGTTTTGATTTTTCAACCATACCTTCCTGTAGAAAAAATTCTATAGATCATAGGTTATATCGTTGGAAAGTTCATGATATGTGTTACAACTTTGTAATTCAAAGTTTTTTCCAAATTTGGGGCAGAACTGTATGGAAAGTGATGTTCAAATCAGCCACTTCCAAAGGAGGTGCTGTTGAAATTTTTCCAGAATTCTGTCAACTTTGAAATATAATAACTTTTGATCCAGAGCTGATAAGGAAGCAAAGTAAGATTTTTTCGAAGGCTAATGAAGTTGACTGTAACTTTGGTATTCAAGTTCAGGATTGATTTTACTCTTTACTGTAGTAGAATCTGAGTTTGTTGCAAACTGGTCAATTTTGGACAGCAGATTGGCCAATGCAATTGAAATGGAAACTTGTTTATGGATAGGCATGTTTGAAACTTGACAAAGTTGTGAACATGTCAAGATGTATGTATGATCAGTTTATGAAACTGGAGCATTGGAAATAACTCATTAAGAGGTCTAAAATAAGTTTAGAATCAGAGTGTCGTTTGAACATGTATGAATATGCTGCAAAGTTTTATGATTCATATACGGTTAATGTTTTTCAAGCATCGATGGTCATTCAACCTTGGAGAGTAACCGTAATTGGTCATTCTTGAAGTATGGTTCGCACTCGTTCCGGCGCTGAAACGGGAGAGTCTAGTCACGGCGGAAATGACTCGACTCGACCGCAAGAACCGCCATCGACCCAATTGACGGAGGTTTTGGCACAAATGGTTGAGTCTCATCGTGAGAACAACCAGCTGCTTCAGACATTGGTGCAACAAGGCTTTATTCAAACATCACGACAACAGGATCTGAATGAAAGTTCTTATTTGAATTTTCTGACAACTCAACCACCTGTATTCACGTAAGCAACAGATCCGTTGGAGGCACATCATTGGATCTGAGTTATTGAAGCTAAACTCGGTTTGATCCAGTGTGACGAGTATCAGAAGGTGGACTTTGCAGTTCAGCAACTTCATGGATCTGCTGGAGCATGGTAAGCAGAGTATCTCGCCATGACCATTGGAGGACATCACGTGAATTGGAATGAACTCCGTGATGCATTCTGTGCTCGGTATATTCCAAGGGGGATTATCAAGTCGAAGCTTAAAGAGTTTGTAGAATTGACCCAAGGGGGGAGGAGTGCTCTTGAGTACTCTAGAGAATTCAACCAGTTGGCACAATTTGCACCAGACTATGTGAGTACAGAGGCTTCGAGGTGTGACCTATTTTTCCGAGGCTTGAGTGCCAAACTTTGTGAAAGATTGGTCCTATTCAACAAAGAAGACTATAACGAATTGGTCAGTGACGCTATATGGCAGGAAGATGCTTCTCTTTGTTGTCAGGCGGAGATGAGGAAGAGCATCATATCAAGGAATGATATTAGTGGTACTCCTCGAAAATTTCGACTGATATATCATTTACCAGCCGAACCGGAAGTTCGGGTAGTTGCAATACAGCCACCGATGCAGAGTTGGTCACCACCATTGCAGTGGATTGAAGCACCAGAGATGCAGCAGCAAGTGAGTTCTTGTGCACCACTGTCACGAGCGGCACGAAAAGATACTCCGCTGCAGACAATGCAAAGGACGGTACATAGTGGTGGTGATAAAGAGCAGTTAGTTCTAGAAGGTCCTGCAGCTAAACAAAACATCAGTCTAGAAGTTGCTCCTCCAAGAAATATTCAATCTCGTAGGCAATAGAAGAGGATGAAAGCTGGCAGCCTCAACTTTATAGCTGTCGTGGGTATTCCAGTAGGAGAACTTGTGTTAGCGGGTATGTTCAGCTTAAATGCTCAACCGGCATTTGTTTTGTTTGATTCTGGAGCAATACATGATTTCATCAGCAAGGAGTTCATGTTGAAGCGTCAATTATCATCCACAACGCTATCAACACCGTATACAATAAATTCACCTGGAGGAAAAATGTCAACCCACCAGGTTATAGCCCGAGCACCTCTATGTTTGTATGGTAGGATTTACCCTACCACCTTCATTATATTGGACGGGCAGAAGAGTGACATTATCTTGGGAATGACCTGGTTGACACATCATGAAGCAATCTTCAATATCAGTGCTCGTACCATGCAACTGAATTCTAAAAGGCACGGGCAGCATACTTTAGTTCTGAAGAATGTGACACCACAACCTCTAGTGGTGTATAACACGGAAGCCACAAAGCTAGAGGACATTCCAGTTGTTCGGGATTACCCGGATGTGTTTCCTGACGATCTGCCAGGCATACCACCTGAGCGAGATGTGGAATTTAAGATTGAGTTAATACCAGTAACCACAACCATATCTCGAAGACCTTACAAGATGGCACCCAAGGAATTGGCGGAGCTAAAAGAACAGTTGAATGAGTTACCTGAGAGGGGATTCATACATCCCAGCTCATCACCTTGGGGATGCTCAGCGATATTCGTGAAGAAGAAGGACGAGACACTAAGGCTATGTGTCGACTATCGTCCATTGAATGTTGTAACTATAAAGAACAAGTATCCACTTCCACGGATTGACATTTTATTCGATCAATTAGTGGGTGCTAAGGTATTTTTGAAGATGGATCTTCGGTCCGGTTATCATCAGATCAAGATACGGGCAGAAGATATACCTAAGACGGCATTCTTGACAAGATACGGGCTGTATGAGTATCTTGTCATGTCTTTTGGTCTCACCAACGCACCGACTCACTTCATGTATCTAATGAATTCAGTATTCATGCCGGAGTTGGACAAGTTCGTGGTGGTCTTCATAGATGACATCTTGGTTTATTCCAAATCAGAGGAAGAACACGCCGAACATCTAAATATCGTGCTTCAACGATTAAGAGACCATAAGCTATATGCCAAATTTAGCAAATGTGAATTTTGGATTAACAAGGTACCATTTCTGGGTCATGTTGTCTCAGCAGACGATATTGCTGTGGATCCAAGCAAAGTGGTACAGGTACTTAAATGGAAATCTCCGACCTCCATCCATGAAGTCAGAAGTTTCTTAGGTTTAGCTGGCTACTACCGGAGATTTGTTCCAAGTTTCTCCAAAGTGTCTAAGCCTATGAAAGAATTGCTGAAGAAAGGAAACAAGTATGTCTGGAGTGAAGCCTGTGAAGCGGCATTCCAGGTATTAAAGAAACATCTCACAACGGCACCAGTTATAGCTCAACCCGACATGACAAAGCCGTTTGATATTTATTGCGATGCATCAGGCACTGGTCTGGGATGTGTATTGATGCAAGAAGGACGTGTAATCGCATATGGATCAAGACAACTCCGAATTCATGAGCAGCCTTATTCGACTCATGACTTGGAGTTGGCTGCCGTGGTAATGGCATTGAAAATGTGGAGCCACTACATAATGGGAAATCTAGTTCATCTCTACACAGACCACAAGAGCCTCAAGTACATATTCACTCAAAAGGATTTGAATATGAGGCAAAGAAGATGGTTAGAGCTTATAAAGGACTATGAACTTGAGATCCATTACCATCCGGGCAAAGCAAACGTAGTTGCCGATGCTTTGAGTCGGATATATCTCATGTTCACAACATAACCATCCTTCCGGATGAAGAGGAAGAACCAAGTCTACGGTTGGTTCCCTACGGAGCTCTATATAATCTTGCTCTCATACCTACAATCCGAGAGGAGATTATTGCAGCTCAGAAGAAAGACAAGGCTGTGTCTCACATTCGAAAGAGAATGAGAGACGGAGAGGTGAAATGTTTCTGGGAAGTTGAACAAGGAACTCTATGGTTCAACGATCGTATAGTAGTACCCCAAAACATGACACTCAACAAGAAAATCTTGGATGAAGCTCACCTGCCGAAGTATTCAATCCATCCATGAAGCAATAAGATGTATCAAGATCTTAGAACGAAATTCTGGTGGACATGAATGAAGAGAGAGATTGCAAAGTATGTATCCGAGTGTGATACATGCAGAAGAGTCAAGGCTGACTATATGAGGAAAGCGGGACCACTACAACCTTTAAGTGTCCCTGCATGGAAATGGGAGGATCTCAGTATGGACTTCATTGTTGGATTGCCTCTCACACTCCACAAGCACGATTCTATTTGGGTAATCATAGACCGATTAACCAAGTCAGCACACTTTATTCCAGTGAATATGACATATAATGCAAAGAAGTATGTTGAGCTATATATGTCACGGATCATGTGCTTACGCGGAGTTCCCCGCACCATCGTATCTGACAGAGGATCGTTGTTTGTTGCTCGTTTCTGGGAGCAACTACACGCAGCAATGGGAACTAAGTTAATCCGAAGCTCGGCATACCACCCTCAAACTGATGGACAAACTAAAAGGGTGAACCAGATCCTAGAAGATATGCTAAGGGAATGTGCCATAGATCATGGAAAGAACTGGGATGATCATTTACCGTTGGCAGAGTTCTCATACAACAATGGTTATCAGTCCAGTATCAAAATGGAACCTTTTGAAGCTCTCTATGGTCGGAAGTGCCGCACACCACTCACTTGGTGTGAGTCTGGAGAAAGAGTAGTCTTCGGAGTGGATCTCACTGATGAAGCTGAAGAACGAGTTAAGCTAATTCAAGCAAATCTCAGAGCAGCTCAGTCTCGGCAGAAGAGTTATGCTGACAAGCGACGTCGTCCCTTAAGCATTAGCGTCGGAGACCACGTGTACCTTCGTGTCTCTCCGATGAAAGGAATTCATCGCTTTGGAGTAAAGGGAAAGTTAGCTCCAAGATTTATCGGGCCATTTCCCATCACGGAAAGATGTGGACCCGTAGCCTATTAGCTAGAGCTAACCGCGTCCTTGTCTGGAGTACACAATGTATTCCACGTGTCTCAGTTAAGGAAGTGTCTTAAAACTCCAACAGAAGTCATATTAGAGGACATGGAAGAACTGAAGCCGGATCTGACCTATGTTGAACAACCGATCCGGATCATTGATGAGAAGATGAGAGAGACAAGAAACCGAACGTTGTGGTTGGCCACGCGTCCACTCCTAGTTGAGGGTTTATGGTGACGAGAACTTTGCTTGCTGTAGTATCTTTGTCTTCTACGGCGCCTTTAACCGCGGCTGTTCCAAATGCAGATATAACACTTACGTTTGCTCTGCCTTTATTGGAACCGCTCCAACTGTCTTCTTATGTGGCTGACAGCTGGGGCCAGCACTTCTGTCAGGCGGCTTAGCCCCCATTGTCATTGACGCTATGGGTTGAGTGGTGCGGGCCAAACCTTTGCGATATGCATGAAGTGCTCAGGCTTTGTGGGCGCAATCAAAAAGGAAACCTTTGTTAGAGGAGACGGTTCCTTCCTTACTTGCATTCTACAGCCTGAGCTTTCGCCTTCTCCCTCGAGCGCCCAAGCCTTCACCACTCGGCCAAAGCTCTCACTTTTGCTTGCTCCGATGGCCTCCCCACTGCCACCTTCTCGCTTCTAGTCGGCCGGAGATCTGGAGCCGATGAGGCAACTTCTTGGTGGGGTAGCGGTAGAGTGCGGATGTATGATCTGCTGCGGATCTCCCGAGCTTCAAGATCTTCATGGGGACGAGATTGTTCTCTTCATCGCATATGCCACTGGATGGCTTCACTCCCATTTTCAAGGTTCTTCCTTGCAGTGCTGGGGGAATATGGGCTGCAGTTTCACCACCTGTCACCGAACTCCATCGCCTTGGTTGTCGTGTTGGTCCACCTATGCGAGGCGTTCGTGGGCTGCCCACCCACAGTGGAGCTGATTCGGTTCTTCTTCATTATGAAGACCACTGGAAAGAGTGCGACGACCTAGGTGGGGGCCTACTACATCTGTCATCGGGACAAGACCTCTCGATGGTACATTGCCTCATTCAAAGGGGGCAAACACTACAGGAATCCCGATGATTTGCGACGGCCGAAGCCGTCGCAAATAAGCCAGATGCCGTCGCAAATAAGCTTATTTGCGACGGCCACTGTCGCAAATAAACTTATTTGCGACGGCTAGGGGAGGCCGTCGCAAGTTGTTGCTGCGGGCTGGTGGGACCCGCGGCCTTATTTGCGACGGCCTTGCCGTCGCAATTAAAGCTTATTTGCGACGGCCGGGCCGTCGCAATTAATATCTGCTATTTGCGACGGCTAGGCCGTCGCAAATAAGTTTAGAGGGCAGGGCCCACGTGTCCTCTTCCGGGCCCACGACTTTATTTGCGACGGCCTGGCCGTCGCAATTAAAGCTTACTTGCGACGGCCTGGCCGTCGCAAATAGCAGTGGCTTAATTGCGACGGCTAGGTACCTTATTTGCGACGGTACTGTATAAAAAGCCGTCGCAAATAAGGTTTTTTATTTTTTTTTAAAAACAGAAAACTCTAACCGGCTCGATGGCCAGATTCACAACACAATATACACAGCATACACAGCATACACAATATATACACAAAGATCATCACAATCACAAACTCAAATTCCGATACATCTCACATCGTCATCAACAAAGTAAATAAAAGGGCTCACTCGCCCATCTAACCTCCGAAGCCACCTCCGAAGTCGAAGTCGTCGTCGTCGCGCCTCAATCCAGGCGGCGGTAGCGAAGGCGACGGCGTTTGTGCAGCCGTCGCGGATCCCTGCAATTAATAAAACTTAGAGTTAGAATATATGCATCAACATCTCTCTCCCTCCCTCTCCCTCTATCTTCATCTAGATCACCCTCTCTTCCTCTCTCTTTTCATTTCTCTATTTGTCTCTCACTCTATCTTTCTTGCTCACTCTATCTCTCTATTGCTATCCTTTTCCCTCTATCTTCCTCCCTCTATCTCCATCTACATCTCCCTCCCTCTATCTTCCCCTCTCTCTATCTCCATCTACATCTTACTCTCTCTTCATTCCCATCCTACTCTATCTATCTTTCACTCTTTCTTCTGTCTCCCTTTCTTCTATCTCTTTCTTTCTTCTATCTCAATCATTTTCTTCTATCTAACTATCTCTCTCTTTCATCTATCTCAATCTTATTACGCTGGAGAAGAAGGATTACATAGAGACTTACCTGACCCGCTGAAGAAGGATCGCCTGGGAGGACCGGTGGTAGTACCGGTAGCTGGATTCCCAGACCCTGCGCCCGAGCGATGGCCTGTCATTGCAAACATTAAATGCTACCTATTAGTAAGTCATTTAAGCTGAATTAATAAGAATTTTAATTTTTAGATTGTTACCTCCATTGCTTCCCGCATCTGCGCCAACGCTGCTGCCTGGGTTTGGATCGTGGCCTCCATCGCCCTCCTTTCCTCCTCATGTCGCCTTTCATTTTCTTCTACAGTTTCTCGGAGGGACTGCATCTCAATGTCCCTCTGCGAGCGGCGACCTCCCGTACCCGAAGCCTGCGTGGAGCTGCCTCTCGCAGGTCTACCCGCCCTCGAGTCGACAACTCCGTCGAATATGGCGAGCCTATAAAAAAAGAGAGTCAGTAATATGAAATTAAAATATCTTGAATACTTTGAATTGAAAACGATAAAATGACTTGCAAACTCACCTTCCGTGTGCTTTTCCACCACCGGTTGCATACGCGGCTTGAGGATCGATCGGTTGACGTTCACAATCGAAATCCTGGCCGTGTATCTTCCTAGCCTCCTCCCCGTACTTAGCCTGCAAAACAATAAAATCGTGTAAGTTCAACAATCTATATAGTTATATGTAATATGAATGGTTTCTAAACTTACCAACCGCTCGGCTGCAGCCTGACTGCACCCCGTCGGCTGAGAAGGGTCCCTGTGACCTCTCTTCCAAACCTCAGCAGGGGTGGGCGGCACCCCCGTCTCGCGCTCCTGTCAATACATGTTAGTACGAACAATATATTATTAATATATAAACATAAGTTACACACACTTACCATGCGTTTAGCTAAACGCAAGTGGTTATCTTGCCCGTGTCTGCTCTTCCCCTCCACCCCTCTGCAGTCTCGAGCCTTCCCGGACTTAGCTTTAAACTCGTCGCTAGCCCAGTAGCGACAAAGGGCCCGAAATGCATCGTTCCGACCCTGCAACCAGCTCACGTGGCCCTGCACATAGTTGAAAGTCGTTAAAAGTACCATCGAGGACATTATCAGAAAAAAATACTTACTACACTCCACGTACCTGCGCGTACTCCTCCTCCGTCAGGTGCCTCTCGCTCTCCTGCCGGAAGTGTAACACGTGCTGCTGGTTCGCCTTCAAGTGCTCATTAATAATTTGAACATGGGCGTTCGACAAAGCTTGTCGAAGCGCCTTGGCAGCGTTGAAGTGAAACACTCGCCTCGCATCCTCAAACATGCGATGGTCGTCCGGGTCCTCTAAAATATATCTTGCCTGCGATAAAGAATATATTGAAGAGATGTGCACTAAAAGAGTTTAATAGTTGTAACTTAGAAACTTTTTTACATACTTACCATAAAATCGGCCCATACGGCCTCCTGAAGGTTGCCGTGCTCCTGGTGATGGACACGTGCGTAGTCCTCCCACGAAAGAGCAGGCACTCCGTCGATGACCCCGGGATAGTGCAAACGCACTATGGACCCGAGGACACCGTTCACCGGTCTCTGGTGTTTCTCACCGGTGAAAGACAAGTCGTCCCAACTCCTGTAAGATATTTATTCATTCATTCATTACTTAAGTAATCAAAAGAAACTAAAATTGAAAACTATAATTTTTATTACCTGTCTCCGACTGGACGAATCACGATCCTCTGTGAAGGGATCGCGGGAGGACTGACAAAGTGAGTCCTCCTCGTCCTCCGCGTCTGCTGGGGCGCCACGTCAGGTGACCCAGACGGCTCCTCACCAGCCGAGTCAAAGGCCTCAGGAACAAAGTCATCGCCAGCCGGGAGCTGGCTGGCCGAGGGCTGACTCGCCGAGGGCTGCCTCGCCGAGTGCTGGCTGGCCGAGGGCTGCCTCGCCGAAGGCTGGCTCACCGAAGGCGCCGCAGCCTCTGAGTCAGCCGGTGAGGACTACAACATTCAAATGATTCATAAGTAAGTTTAATGTGAATTTGAATTTAAAGAATTTGTCAAAAACGAGTGACATTTACCTGTGACGAAGCTCTAGAGCTGGTCTGAACGTGCCCCAGCAGCTGAGAGCGTCTGCTGCCAGTCGACGAGGCACCAACGAAAGCGTCCTCGGGTCTAGAGGGGTAGAACCCCCTCGTCGGTGGCACCTTCTTACCCTTCTTTGACGCCATCCTATTGTAATTAGATAATTAGTAAATATGCAAATAAAATATATAAAATTCATGTTACTATCTTCAAGAAAACATTACTTGTAGTCACTTTCAAAATTCATCAACATCATTGTCATGTGTCTGTGCCCTACTCCTTAAACCAGCCCAACGATCTTCCATCGTGGCCTGTTCTAATTTTCGTTTTCGTGTATCATCTGCCTCTACATCTTCAACGTCTTCAACATCTCCAACTAATTGATCGAGTCCTGCACCAAGCTCGACGATAAAAGTGTCTGGCAACTCTTCTTCTTGGTACACTTCTTCAACGTCTTCGCTATCATGGTAACCATCATCCCCAGGAGTATATAGCCGCTCACGAGGATTCACCTTATATACCACCCACCAAGCACTGAGCTTCGTGCATGGATAAGGTAGATAATACACTTGTTCAACTTGATGCGCAAGAACAAATGTATCGTAACCCCGTAGTCGGTCCTTATGTTTCACTTCCACCATTCCAAATTGGTTTTCTCGAGTTCCATGAGTACGATCAAACCAGTCACAGTCAAAGAAGACAACTCGAAGGGTCTTATTTCCGTTAAAAGTAAATTCAAGGATTTTATTAATGATACCATAATAATCGGTTAAATTCCCTTGAGTGTCCATTGCTCTCGTCACAACACCGGAATTTGATGTTGCCGCAAGAGGACGATGAGCTTCAAAATGAGTTGTACGGAATCGGAAGCCATTTACGTCATATCGACCATAGCTTCTAACATTCACCAATCCATAAGATAGCTGCCGCAAATCTTCATGGACACTGTGAGTCCGACACTGTTATAAAAGACGAGAGAATATTATATAATACTTCTTTAATAATAGTAATTTATAATACATAGAAGACGAGAGAATATTACATATTCTCGAAACCAAGATAGAAAACTCTGTCCCCCATTTATTCCTTCCTTTCGCATCGCTTCTACTTGTTTGGCCGTAGGTTGATGCCTATGTGGCCAATATTGTCTGTGGAACTCGCTGAACATGAAAAAACATCTTTTAGAGTACATGTGTAGCAAAATATGTAGATTAGCATAAACATAGGAGAAACACTTACTCGAAGTATTCCTGCATGCCTTCTATATTTGCGTACATGTAGAGTAAAGCAACAGTCCTTTCCTGTTCGGATAGCACGTAGGTCGTGTAGCTACCAACGGTGGTGCCTCTCGTTTGAAAAATGGAAAGGTCGCTTAGAGGGGGTGTTTCGTCCACATTGTACCGCATAGCCGAAGTATTGATATTGTTTTCTTCCGCAAAGTAGACACTTGAAAAGTATCCAACTTCTTTAAGAGCATATGCTTCAGCGATGCACCCTTCCACCCTTGCCCTGTTGCCAACCATTGGTTTCAGATATCGTAGCGCTCTTTCAATGTGATACATCCACCTATATTGCACAGGACCGCCAACTTTAGCTTCGAATGGAAGATGGATAAGCAGATGTTGCATTGGATTGAAGAAACCCGGTGGAAAAATTTTTTCCATCTTACATAAAAGTATGGGTATCTCCTTCTCTAACTTATCCATCATCCCGATCTTGATTTCTTTAGCACAAAGCTGTCTATAGAAATAGCTGAGCTCGGCTAAAACCTTCCACACCGCATCATCTAGATAGCCTCGGAACATAACAGGTAGGAGTCTTTCCATTATAATGTGATAATCATGACTCTTCAACCCAGTGAGGTTTCCTGTGTTAACATTTACGGCTCGTTTCAGGCTAGCTGCGTAACCATCTGGGAATTTCAAAGTTTTCATCCATTTCATAACTTCTTTCTTTTCTTTCGATCGAAGACAGAAAGAAGCACGTGGCTTTCCACCACTTTCAGAGATTTCAAGAGTTGGACGGTGACAAATGTCTGCCAAATCTAGTCTAGCTTTATAATTGTCTTTCGTTTTGCCAGGCATATCCATGCAAGTGCTTATGATACTTTCGCTCATATTACGCTCCTGATGCATGACATCAATGTTGTGCATTAGAATCAACGACTTCACATATGGTAGCTCCCAAAGTCCACATATGTGAGTCCAATTGTGTTCCTCTCCATAACCTACGAAATATCCAGGACGACCTTCATCAGGCACCAGTTTGTCCAACATATCAGAAATTTCTGACCCGTTGAGACGCTTCGGTGGTCCTTTAGTGACAACAGTGTTCTTTCGAAAGACATGCCTCTGCTGCCTAAATATATGATTCGAGGGCAGCCAACGTCTGTGACAATCGAAATAAGATATTTTGCCTCCATGAGTTAGTCGAAAGCAATCCGTGTCTGAAGCACATATCGGACACGTCAGACGACCGTGAGTGCTCCATCCGGAAAACATGCCGTATGCCGGCAAATCATGGACGGACCACAAATAAGCAGCTCGAAGGTTGAATTTCTGCTTCTTGTAACTGTCGTACGCTTCGACTCCTGTCCACAAGACTTTCAATTCTTCGATCAGCGGTTTTAACATCACGTTGAGACGTGACCCGGGATGATCAGGTCCAGGTACAATGAGGCTGAGAAACATGAACTCGTTCCTCGTACAAAAAGCAGGTGGCAGGTTGTACGGAATGACAAAGACAGGCCAACATGAGTATGGAGCGGCATTCGTACTGAACGGTGAAAATCCGTCTGTCGCTAATCCGATGCGAACATTCCTCGCATCACGAGAAAAGTCTGGATCGAAACGGTCTAGCGCCTTCCATGCATCACCGTCGGACGGACGCGTCAAGAATTCTTTGTTCTCACGTTTACCTTCTTTGTGCCATCTCATGTGTCTTGCGGTTCTTTTTGAAAGAAACATCCGCTTCAACCGAGGTGTCACAGGCAAGTAACGAAGCTGCTTATGTGCGACATCTGTCATCACATTATCGCCATCGTCATTAACAACTTCGACATACCTCGATTTACCACATTTCAAGCACATCTTCTCATTGGCGTGCTCTTTCCAGAATAGCATGCAGTTGTCTGGGCACACATCAATTTTCTCATACTTCATACCGAGACCAGATATCTTGATCTTTGACTGATACATATCTGGTGGCGCTTTGTGAGGTCGTGGAAGGATATCGCAGATCAATTTCATGAGATCATTGTAGCAGTTGATGGAAAAAAAGTACTTGGACTTAATTGCCATAAATCTGGTCAAGAAAGCAAGTACGGTCACATCCGTGTGTTCATGCAACGGCTCTTGTGATTTCTTCAGCTCCTCGAAGAACTTCTCTGCCTCATTTGTAAGAGGATCCTCCACTTCAAGAGCTTCTAACATCTCATCCATCCTATCAACCTCTGTTATATCATCATCCTCATCCACTTCGGCTATGACTCGAGAATTAGTCTCGCCGTGGAAGGTCCACACTTCATATTGTGGAGTGAAACCGTTTCGACATAAGTGAAACGAAAGCTCCAATCTTCTCAAAAACTTAGTGTTTCGGCATTTTGTACATGGGCACCGCACCATATCTTCCGTTGACAACGAAAATGCTCGATCCAAAAATTGATCTAACTTGATAAACCACTCATCGGAGTGACCACCATTTCTGCTCTTCCAGCCAGTATACATCCAACTGCGGTCTTCACCCATTTTTGACTCTGCAGTTTAATGCGAAAGAAATTGTCGTTAATGTATTGTTGTGTTATGTCACGGCCCTACAACCTAGGCAGATAGATCCTAAACCCACCCAAGAGTGACCGAGCGGAGCGTGCTCATGACGAGACGCGTGATCCGGATTCGAACGAAATTTCGGCAGCATAACCCCGCTGTTCTCCACTGCACGCCCGAAAATGGTGCAGCAGAGAACAACAGGGTTACGCCACCGAAATCTCGTCCAAATCCGGACCCGCGTCTCGTCACAAGCCATGCCCCCTCGGTCACTCCGAGGCTGTCCAAAAAGGGACAATTCCGAACCTGCACGTCTCACATGCCAATGGCATGTGAGACGTGCCAATCCGAAACGGGTAATCAATTGCTATAGGTTACGTTGCTCATGTTCATTTTCAGGTCATTTACGAATGAGGAAAGAGAACGAGAGTGAGGAGAAAAGTGGGTCAGAGTTGAAAGTTTCATAGTCAGGGCCGTCCTCCGCTGCCGGCCTCTCCTCCGCTGTCATGCTCGCCGCAGGCGATATGGCGTAGAATATCTCCTCTCTCTTTTGATATTTCTTCTGATACATTATCGTTTTAACCCGCTTATATATATATATATATTTATATTTATATTTATATATTTATATATATAAAGAATATTGAACATGCTAAAAGAAACATAACAATTAATCAAAATTTGAACATTTAATAACTTAATTCAATAACGATAAGCAGCAATGAACATAAACATTAAGAATAATAAAGCAAAACATAAGCATGCTTAACATCTACATAATCAATAACATTATCAACAAATTTGCATGACCAACATCATTAACAACTAAGCATAATTAACATCAAGATCGAGCAACAATTTCTACTCATTCGAAGATTCGAATCCATGTCACTTTCACAAATTGGTGTATCCCCTCTACGACCAGCACACCATTTGTGCACCATATTCGGCCCTTTTTAATTAGTTTACAATCTTATTTGCATCACTCAAATTGCTAATTGCTACAATCCATATTAACAACTATACAAGCTATTCTAAGCTACTATAGTTAATTGCTACTACCTCTTAACAAAATTGCTAGCTACATCTGAAAAAAAAAACCCTAAAACAGGGGGGAGTAGCACTGACCTCAAGATCGGGGCGCGGCGGTCCGGTCGGGGAGCAGCGGTCCGGGCCGGCAGCGGCGACGCCGGTGGCGCGGCGGGCCGGAGGCGGAGGCGACGCCGGTGGGGGCCGAGGGCGGCGGGCGCAGAGGCGGGGGCGCGGCGGCGATGGCGGGGCGGCGGTGGAGCCGGGTCGGGGGGGGCCGGGGGCGCGGCGGGGGGGGGGGGGGGGGGGGGGTCGGCGGGCCGGGGGGGCGCGGCGGCGGGGGCCGGCGGGCGCGGCGGCGGGGGCCGGCGGGCCGGGGGCGCGGCGGCGGGGGCGGGGGCGCGGAGGCGGGGCCGAGGGCGGCGGGCCGGCGGCGGAGCCGGGGGCGCGGCGGCGGGAGCGCGGCGCGGCGGCGGGGGCGCGGCGCGGCGGCGGGGGCGCGGCGGCGGTGGCGGGGGCGCGGCGGCGGCGTGTTGAGGAAAATGAAGGGTCGGGGTGGAGCTTCCCGATATAAGACTTAATTTGCGACGGCCTTGTTAATTGCGACGGCCCGGACTTACGGCCGTCGCAATTAAATCCTATTTGCGACGGCCTTTTAACTGGCCATCGCAAATAAGTGTTTATTTGCGACGGCTGCGTTATTTGCGACGGTCCTAGGGTTTGCCGTCGCAAATAAGCCCTTATTTGCGACGGCCGGCCCGAAGGCCGTCGCAAATAAGTGATGATTTGCGACGGCCACCTTATTTGCGACGGCCAGAGGCGGGCCGTCGCAATTTAAGGTATTTGCGACGGCTGGCCGTCGCAAATAAAGTCGGCCGTCGCAAATGATCGCTTTTCCTGTAGTGAAATGGATCAACTGGAGGGAGGACTGGGCGATCGTGTGAACCGAGGCCCATGATTCGGTTGAGATGCCGTTGAAGGTTTAGCCTCTGACCCTACCACATGGGAAGCACTCCAGGGGTTGACAAAGGAGTACAAGCCCGTGTTGAAGAGGATCTGATTCTCAGCTGACAAGGGCTTGACCTACCTGATGGTGTTGGCAGACTTCTTGCTCCGCCGCACCGCCCCCCTTCAGCAGCGCATGCACGGGGCCTGGGTCTACACCAGCATGTATGACCGATGATGGAGGTTATGTTGGAGGCGGTGACATATGACATTGTTGACGATGAGCACGTCTCCATCCCGGGCGACTGCTAGGCGCTCCACATGACCACCGACTTGAGGGCCCAATTCTGGTGCTTGATGCCGAAGGTCAACGTGTTCGGCATCATATGTCTGCACCCTGAAGATACGGTTGGGGCCTCAGCGGTCCTAGACTAGTGTCGTGCTGCAACGCAACCAAGGTTGGGTTCTTCCTCACATCCTTAAGGAAGCACGGCGGTGGGGCCCTCAACAGCCTTTGATAGGGCGGGGGTCAGCCAGCCAGCGCTAGCCCTGGCATCGAGAAAGCATTCCTGTACCCTAGCCGTGGGCTCCGCCACCTCTGTGCCGAAGAAGCGGATGCTAACACGGGGGGACGATACTCTCGTCTCCCATCATGATGGAGACAGAGGGGTTGAAGCTTCTGTCGTCGACTTGGTCTTCGATTCTGGAGGCGGCTCTGGTTTCTAAGGAGACGAGGAGGAGTCTGTGCAACTGGTTGCACCGACACGAGCCATCCAAGAGCAGGTGTCGGAGGGTGTGGCGCCAGCCTTGTTGTTGGGCCCGGGGGGGCCTCAATCCGCCATTCGAGCAAGGAGGTCAGGGTCTTTGGAGCAGCCCAACCCGCAGGTAAGGCACAATTTCTTCCTTCACAATTCTTTCATTGTTTCTTTGCTCTGACGGAGTTGTTCTTGGTTTTCTATGGCGTCGTCAACCGACATATTTCCCTTGGCACTTCCCGGGGTGGGCTTGGTGAGTCCCACACTTCCCAGAGCTAGAACGAGATCTGCTGCATTGCACCTTATGCCTGAAGGTGCACCGGCTTTTGGTGATGCTGATGTTGCTGCTTTACCACTCATCAAAGCAGATGGGGCTAAGGAGGTGCCAGGCAATGATGTGGCCACTTTGGCCATCGCGGCTACCCTTAGTGGGGCGGATCCGCACACTGTTGATACCGCACCAGCGCCTGACATCATTGGCACGCAGGATAGCGACCTACCATCGGCGTTCGGTGATACCTTCATGATGTAGGAGAGAACTTCAGCGCCGGGCAGTGACACGCTGATGCCTGGAGCTCTAGCCGGGAAGCCATTTGGCCCCCAGGTGCTGGTGTCTATTGTGGAGTCAGCAGAAGAGGCAGGGAGGCTGTCTGTGGCGACGGCCATGCCAATCCCCCTCTGTGATGTTGTTGCTGCGGCCCAGCTCGCCTTGCAACAGACGTAGGTTGCTTTCGCCCGAGAGTGGGATCAGCTGGCTGAGGAGTGTCGCTTGGTGAAGCTGTTCGATGCCAAGAATAAGGATCTCAAGGTGAGGGCCCTGAAGGCCCATGCCTTCGCTGAAGCTCGCCTGAAACTGTGCGAGGATAAGCATTTGAAGGTTGTTCGCCGCAAGGTCGATGTTGCTGATGCGGAACAGGGCTTGGTGGTGAAGGAGGAAGAGGTCTCCCGGAGCATTGGTGTGTTGGAGGAGAAGCGCCGGGCTAAGCAGGACTCGGAGCTCACCATCAAGAATCAGGAGGACGATCTGAAGCGTCATGCTCGAGAGCCCGCCGACCGGGAGGAAGCTGCGAGGAGATAGGCGGAAGGCCTCTAGGCCTCCCATGTGACCGAGGCTCAAGGGATCCGGGACATCCTGGCTCGTGCCAGCGCGGTATTGGAACCACTGGGCCTTTGTCTCGTGCCGCGCGGGGAGCTATCTCAGGGCGTGGCCTAGCTGCTCCCCGCCTTGGACTCCCCATGCTCGTCGTCCAGGTTAGTGAACACTGTCCTTGCAAGGCGGCTTGAGGTTGAAGGAAGGGAGCTAGCTGAGCTGGTGGCCTTCCATGTTTCGTTATGCTTCTGAAGCTGGTACCCAATCCCGCTGGAGTTAGTGGAGAAAGGCCCCCTTGATGAGCGAGAGAAGGAGGCGAGGGCTGAAGTCCTGGACCATGCCAAGCAGGTGGCCTCTTTTTTTTCTTGCGGAGTTGAGACCGGCAGCACCCAGTTGGAGATCTTTTGTAACCTGGGATGAGCCCTTTGTACAAATAACTGTTAATGAATTTGTATCCATGTTGTTTTTCTTGTTGGCTTGTCTTGTGCTTCTCAAATTGTTGCCCCAAATCCTTCTCTAAATAAGGTCTTGAAGAGCTTTTGATGATGTCGTTAGCTTTTGAGGGACCAACGCTTGCACAGTTGACACGACCGATTTTTCGCTAGTTGACGTCCTGCTTATGGAACCCCCTTAGAGGCCCCTTGGTAGGTGTGGCCAGGTGGTTGGGCACACCTGTCACTTGAGCGCAAGATGTCTTCGACTGGCACCTAGCGGAGCGGGTGAGCATGAGTGGTTGACCTCTGTGTGGCCCTTTCGGGGGCACTGAACTTTGTCTGAGTGTTGACGTTGATGGCAGGCACCTTGGATGATGCCCGAGCTGGATGCTCTGACATCGCCCACCATCGTCGTAGAGACATCGACGGCAAGCCCCCCGAGAGCTGCCGGAGCTGGATGCTCTGGCATCGCCCAACATCGTCATAGAGACATCGACGGCAGGCCCCCTGGGAGGTGCCAGAGCTGGATGCTCTGGCGTCACCCACCACCAGCGTAGATGCTTCGATGGTAGGCTCTTGGTGTACAGGATACCACAACAGAACCTTGTTAGCAACAAGAGCAGGGCAAGAGAGTGTACTCACTTATCAGCACTTGTTGCTGTTTTCAACATCTTGGGACATCGACGGCAGGCCCCTTGGGTTATGCCAGAGCCGGGTGCTCCAGCGTCGACCACCATCGTCGTAGATTCGTCTACGGCAGGCCCCCTGGGAAGTGCCAGAGCTGGGTGCTCCGGCGTTGCCTTCCATCGTCGTAGATACATCGACGGCAGGCCCCCTGGGAGGTGTCGGAGCTGGCTGCTACGGCATCGCCCACCATCATCGTAGAGACGTTAACGGTAGGCCCCCTGGGAGGTGTCAGAGTTGTATGCTCCAACGTCATCCACAATCGTCATAGATGCATCGACGGTAGGCCCCTGGTATACAGAATAGCACAAGAGAACCTAAGTAGCAACAAGAGTGGGCAGGAGAGTGTACTCGTGTAAAAGCCGTAATTTCCATAATGCAAACTTTAGTTTGGACTAAAAATTTTGAATGATAAAATGAATTAAAAAGGAAATGAGAAAAACAAAGTTATTCAAACTCCAAATGAGGTAATTCAAAAAATAAAGTTAACTAATGTTGAAATGAAGTTAACATGCAGATGTGAGTTCACCAAAAGTTTCCAAATATTCCAAATACTCTCCCTGCAAACATTCAGAATTTTTTAAGCAAGTTTGCTCTTTAATTCAATAGCTTCATGGAACTCAACTCAAATTGAAATTCAAATTTGAATTCAATTGAAACTTTGTCAAATCAACAATGTGATTTCAGAATCAATTTATACACCTTCAATTTAGTATATTATAAAATTTCTAGAATTTTTTGACACAAGTTGGTGGGATATTTTGGTGTCCAGAGAAGATAGGCTTGAATAGAGAGGTGGGACCCACTGGTCAGTGGGTCAATTTCGCCCCTGTTTTTCCCGTGGCGCCACCTCCCAGCATGCAACTGCCACAGATGTGCTTGCCTCCCTGCTTCGACTCCAGCTGCATACAGCCTACCCCAAGGATCCTCCATATCATCTCCCCAGTCCCCAAGTAAAGTCCTTCATCGTTGGTTGATCCCTGGCGCAAGAAACCGACGATGATCACCCTTCTCTGCTCTGAGCGAATTCATCGATGAACAGTGCGTTTTAGCCTTTGTCTTCGACATTTTCAACTCACTTGCTTGATCGCGCAGCCACCTGAGTGGTTTTGGTGCTAGTCAGGGCCTCCCCATCGACGGATTGGACGAGTTTCGAGCCGCCGGCATGCTCCCCTGTTTTGCCGCCTCTCTGCACCTGTGGCACTGTCGATCTCAACCGAGTCACGATCTGCTCCCAACAGCAAAAAGAAGTGCCTGTCCACCTTCTTGATCAAGGTGAAAACCCCATCCCCTTTCATTCCTCCTCGAAATAGAAATTCCATTTTTCGTTTCGGCCACATATGAGGGATGATGCTAGTTTTTGCGTTTAATTCAGCTTGTACGTGTAAAAGTTTTTGAATCCAGCTAAGGATTAGAGACTAGATCTCCCTACGCAGCTGAAGACCAAGATTCGGAGCAAACAATCGAGTAATTTAGCCGGAAATCGAGTTTTTTAGCCGCCTTTTGAAAACCCATCGGCTCACCAGCGAACTCGACGTTGCCGAACTTTCCAATCCATTTGCGTCCCCTAATCATCCTCCCCAGGCTTCCAGGAAGCTTCCCGGTCGTTTTCCAGCTTGTTCGGGCATTGTTTGAAGCCTGCCAACATTGCCAAAACCCTAGCTCCGCCCGCTGCCGTCGAAACCACTTCTCCGGCCGTCGGGAGTGTCACCATTGAGATCCCCATCGGATTTTAGGTAGGGGCAGCGAGTTTGCGAGGCTGAGGTGCCCTAGCGCATGCTGTGGTGAGCCGCTGCCGCCTGCCACCGTCGGGGCCCGACCGAGCGCTGCCGGCGCGAGGAAGAAGACGACTCGGGGTGGGCCCCGGTCGTCAGAGACAAAATTGCGTGCCCCGGATCTGCTGCGGTTATGCGATCGCATGTGGCTACGCCCTTTAATTTTGTGGCTCCGTGTTGCTTCAACCCGATTGGCCCATTTTAAACCTGTGGGCCCAACCCTTTATTGGAATGTTTCCCATTAGAATATTATTCCAGAAATTGCTCCAACTTTGAAAATCCATATCTCCTAGTAAAATTGTCCAAAAATTCCCAAATAGATTTTGTTAGAACCAGCATGAAGAATACTTTCCTGTATGGAAATCCATAAATTAACCTCAATAATTCCATCAACAAAATGCTATAGGAATTAGTTATTGGTGCTCCATTCATTCAAAAATTCTCAAATTTGTCCACATCATTCCAAATAATTCCGTTGAGCTCTAGTAATAATTCAGCTCCATTTGAGTTCATTTGAATAGCCAAATTGTGTTTCCAATCTCTATGTACCTGAAAATTCCAAAATGTACAGAAACCTTTCAGTAAATTATCCAAACTTGTAAATTCAATATATCACAGTAGGATGCTTAGAAAATTATGAAACCAATTTGGTTGAGTAACTCATGACCACCTCTAAATACAACACCATCTATTGGCCATGTTAAAGCTACATATTTTTCCTCAAAATTCTAGGAAGTGTTTAGCTTCATTGAATTGATCCCAATTTTAGCCAGAACCTCACCCATAGTACCTAGTGTCCCTGTAAAATTTCCAGAACCATTAGGCGTAAATTCATATACTTAACTATCTTTCCATTAAGCTATATCATAATACTGGTATTGATTAACTTGCATAATTCTTTGCATATCGATTAGTTGTTGAGCTCAAGAGGACCCAGGAGCTACGTGAAGTCATCGCTCTAGATATTAACTTGGATACCATCTCACAACCAGGCAAGCCCCGGTTTGCATTTAAGCGCCATTACAAAATTTTTATTTGCACCTATGTCTAGGGTGAGTTATGTTCATTAGGGCTAAGGTGATTGAAAATCCACTTGCATGACCAGATCAACCCATGGAGTATTTGGATAGTTGATAAGTCATCGTTTAGATTATGCTATGCTAAATATTGTATATGATTCGGTAGAAGTTGAGTAGTTGGAATCTACTCGCATGGATAGGAATTTTTCACACGGGTTTGGTTCAAAAAAAGTGGAGTGGTAAGCTGAAAATGAGACCGGGCAGGGGCGTAGGATGCAGCAAGACGTGGTCTTGGGTGCATAGACCTGCCTGTGTCTGTTAAATACTGATCCGTATGCCACCCTGCTAAGCAAGTTTCAACTGTACTGGAGTCATACTGGATATATGGGGTCCAGGAAATTGATGTACCTTGGGAAGCCTTTATTGAGACTTTTTCGATCACCTCAGGCTTTCGGCCGCAGCACAATAGATGGAAACTCGCACATGACATCTTCACAGCGGAAGGGTGCACTGTGAGTGGGAATACTGTCCTACACGATTGAATCGATTCAACTTGGGCAGAACATGAGAAAGATGGCTGCGTACGACGTCCGTGGAGTGCATGTATGTGACTTCCAGTACGGGCGTACGTGTTGTGTATTTCGGGTATCATTGATTCGAATCAACGTCCCTCGTGGATATGAGTACCACTTGTTCACTGAGTTGTGACATAGTAATACTTGCACTTGAGATGATAATTAATTGCTTCTGTTATGAACATTATATTATCATGGTATTGCTATGTTGTTTTTATTTGTATAGTGCTCACTAAATCTATTTTCCACTCTGGGCATGCAGCATCGTGATGAAGCGTTTCTTGTTTGATTGTGGAGTTACGATGTTGTCCCGCACAGGGTTTAAGGTGCTGCTATAAATCTGAAAATAATGACCCACATTTAGGTGAGCCCATTATGCAAAAATGCCATCCTATGTTTATGTCTGTACACTCATGTAGAGTTTCATGTCTAGGTGAGACAATTAAGTCTTGCTGAGCCTTTGTGCTCACAGTTTCTATATAAGTTGTTTTGCAGGTACGAACCTCTGTGCTTAGGATTATGGTTGTCCGATGAGACTCGGGATTTCTCCGTGTGATATACTCATGTGGGACGACTTCGTGGCTAGTGAGGAGCGTCCGTGGGCTGGACGACTTCTCTTTTGCTTATTAGATTTGGGTACGAGAGTTGTAATCTTATCTTCCATTGTAGTTTATTTTTATATAAACTATTTGTAAATTGAACATATTTGTTAATTTCAGAAAATGATTTATGTAATACATGTTCCTTTACATGTGTGTTGTTGGGTGTCACATCGCACGGCACCAACCAATGCGATTCCTGGAAAGTGTGGAATTGGTCCCCACAACCTGGTATCAAAGCCGCAATGGGAATTGCACGCTTAAAAGGGATCATATTACTAAAGAAATATAGGTTTACGGTGAGGAATCGATAGTAGCCCACATAAGGATTATTATTAGCATAGTTACTTAAGGTGGCAAAGCTAACTTATGTGTTATTATATACTGTAATGACGCTCCGACGTCAGGTAAAAGGTAAGGTACGCCACCGCAAGTGGATCAATTGTGGTAAGCTCACCATGCGAGAGGTAGCATGTGATTGTTTCTGAGGCTTGGCACGGAAATGTTAATATGAGCCTCTGAAACTTTCCAAGTTTCTGAGAACATATGACACGCAGTACCCCAACGTGCTTCAAAGTTAGTGAGAGCCCCCGTCGGGTGAGACATAACCCGATGCGCCTCCTACAGCAGCACTCTGCAAAGACTTAGGACCCCATCGGGTGTTAGAAAACCTGATCATGTACCTCAAGATGTGGCTTAACTCGGGGCGGCCCGTATGGAATGATATGGGACGAATGTTTTTACTTTCATATATATTATTGTGAATTGTACGCCCGTGCGGGCTGTGTATTACGGCAACATATGATTTATCAATAGTTTGTGTGTAGTTATAAGTACATTGACCACGTGATCGTATTGCACTTAGAAATCGTTTGCGAGCGAACGTCATTAATGCCACCATTGTGACGTATGCCGGGATACCGGCTTAGAATTTTTACTTTGTGAGGAACCTAGTACTGGCATATCCTCCATTGATGCATTACCCACTTTTCTATAAAATGGAACTAAGAAGATGTAAAACTACTTATATTATCTATCGAGCTCTAGGTTTGAACTAAGTTTTCAAATTTGGAGTAGGCCTTGATGTCACCAAATAAAAAACGGAGTGTTCTGTTCTCTGCCAAAACAAGACCTGACTTTGAGAAACCATATCTCCCATTATAAAACTCCAATGAATGTGTACCATACATTTATGGAAAGTTTAGGAAGTCCTTTAAAACTGTTATGTTCAACTCCAGAACTGAATTGTGACACCCGGTTCCGAAAGTGAACCAAGTGAACGCATATGTGTGCCCAGGATGTTCAACACACATACACGAGTGCATTCACAAAAGAGTAAACAAGAAAATTACCACAACACAAAATAATAAATAAGTATTTTTATTACACAATTCATTATATCCTCGAATAAAAGTTCTAATGAATATTATTGGCAAGTTCAACTAATGCAGCGGAAATAAACTAATTAAGCAAACTAAACAGCTAGACAACATAAGCATTAGGGTAGTCAACACCACAGGCAAAGCTGACGGTAGACATGGCCTAGAACTCCGCATTATCACCATTAAACTCCCAATCCTGACCTGCAACTTTGGGGGGGGGGGATTGCAAGAGTGAGTACATGTCGTACTCAACAAGTGTGGAAAGTATGACATGTGGCTGATTCAAATGATGAATATAATAATGGTTGAGTGCTGAAAACTACATTAAAATATTTGGAAAGCAATATATAACATGTATATGAAATAAACCCATCATAAGTCATGTAGTTATCATAATGTTTGTCCATATTCCATATCCATCATCCTATACCAATATTCATATTCAATACCAGAATTCAATTCATAACCATCCATAACCATAATACCAACCATAACCATCCCAAATATCATCCCAATACCGAATTCCCTGTAATCATATGAGGGTCCAGGTTGCTCATAACCGGGAGCACGGCTATCATGATAGTTTTAGACACACTCTACAGAGGTTGTACCGCTTTACCCACGTGTTTGTGATTTTATCACCTTTCGATGACTGTAGAATCTCAATTATGTCGTCCCACACTTCCGTAGGTGTGTGGCCAAGAGATCAAAAATAGCCTTTACAAAGGGATTATTAGCCTATTTATACCCCACTGAGGTTTCACCGGTGGCGATGTATCCAACTAAGCACTTCTTCAACCAAGGGCCCCCTCTTGAGCCATTCGGATCCCAGGGTAGTCCCACCAATCATCAACAAACCCAATCCGACTACCCCTTCCCCGAGCATCCTTAATGGTCCAAATAGCACTGGCAAAGCCCTAATTAATCAGCTACGCCGCACCCATACTTGGCCTCGTGGTGGCACTGTAAATCATGGATGGTCGCTCCACGAACCGGTCCTTAGATCTAAAGCAAGTAATCCACCATACATCGAACCCATCCACATACCAGGCTTGCTTAGATCATCCATTACCGTATCAGATTTATCTAGTTCATGTCAACCACAATCTCATTAATGCATAATTACATTAAGTAGTGTAGTTGTTCTTCCATCCCAATTAATTAAATGAAGCAAAAAGGTAAAAATCCCATCCCGACTCTCTACCATAAATTCCAGGTGACAAGGGTGGTTAAACAAAGCTAGTAAACTTCCTACCATAGGATTTCCCATTAAATTGACACAACATGCAGTTTTGCAAATGAAATATTTATTTGAAAACAGGATCAATATGCTTCAAGGACACTTGCCTTGCTCTTGGGATTGATTTGAGTCAAAGCCTTCAAAATCTTGGTGCTGGAGATCCTTCGCGGCACTCTCTAGTACAAATCCGTCTAATCCGCACAATAAACATACATGACAAGAAACACAATCAAAGAGTGCACAATATTACTCAATATGACTTGATATGCATGATCGATGCAAATGCAAGGTAGAACTTGTTAATAGAATGCTTTTAAATGAACACTAACTAGTTCTAATAGCCTTTAACAAGTTTTATACAGGTTTGGATTTGATTAGATCTACTTTTAGAATCAATTCAACACAATTTAGCCTGGAAAATCGGACTAGTCTGCAGAAGGCCGGACTAGTCTGCACTTCGCAGAACTAGCAAACTAGGGTTTTATAGATCGATGCAATTTTGGGAATTAGGGGTTGAATTCATGTAAGAAAAAGAGAATATAAGGTATACCAGGTGTTTAGGACTCCAATGAGTCAAGAAACTTGGAGGCAACACTTGGATCTTGGCGATCTAGGGTTGATGATAAACTTGGAGATGATTTGGTGATGAAAAATGAAATTTGATGGAGATCTTGATCCTCTTTTGTTTCCTCCTCTTCTTCTTTCTTGGGATCTCCTCCTCGCTCCTTGATGGTAGTGTCCAGGAACTAGAGTTTGGGTGGGGTGGAAAAGTGGCAAATAGATGTCAAGCCAAGGGGTGGGTTTGTTTATATAGAGGTGGAGGCTAGGGTTAGATGGATTTCGAGTTTGAGATGAGTAGAGGCCGGTTTAGAGTTCCTCATGGGCTCTAAAAGAGTTAGGCAAGACGTCCCTAGGCCCACTTAACGTTAAACCCAAGAAACAAGTTGTGAAACAAAAGATCAACTCGGAGTCGCGAAATATCGGACAAGTCCGAAAAGGACCGGACTAGTACAAAGTTAGTGAGAAAGAAATCGGACAAGTCTGGCCAAAAATCGGACAAGTCCGACATTAGTCAGAGAGGAAATCGCACAAGTCCGCTGGAACACCGGACTAGTCCGGACAAGTCCAAGGACTTGACAAATTTTTTAGGATTCTTAGAATATCGGACTAGTACGCATAAAATCGGACAAGGCCAAAAGTGTCCAGAGGAGAAATTGTACTAGTCTGTGGCAAAAACGGACAAGTCTGATTTTAGTGAGAGAGAAATCGGACTAGTCCTCACTAAAATCGGACTAGTCCGCACTATTCAGCATTTTAAGTGTGGTTTTGTTCCAAATCAATTTTAAACTCATTCCTCTTGATGTGGATTAATGTTAAACATGTATATCAATGTATGTAGGGCATGATGCATGAAAATGAGGGTGTTACAAACCTACCCCCCTTAAAATGAATCTCGCCCTCGAGATTCAATGCATAAGAGAAGAGATAGGGAAATTCCTTCTTGAGATCATCCTCCAATTCCCACGTTGTTCCTTTTTCTGTGTGGTGCTTCCATTAAACTTTACACCATCTAATAACCTTGTTCCTTGTGACTCTCTCCTTAGTTTCCAAAATTTTGACTAGTTGTTCGGCATAAGTCAAATCTGTCTCTAATTCCAATCCTTCCATTGGCACTTTTTCTTCCGGTACTCTCAAACACTTCTTGAGCTGGGAAACATGAAAAACATCATGAACATATGAAAGATGAGTTGGCATCTCCAACTTATACGCTACTTCTCCTCTTTTGTCAAAAATCATGAATGGTCCGATATAGCGAGGTGCTAGTTTGCCTCTTATGTTAAACCTCTTATGACCTCTCATTGGTGACACCTTGAGGTAAACAAAATCTCCCACTTCAAAGGTTATTTTCCTTCTCCTATTGTCCGCGTAGACTTTTTGTCTTGATTGGGCAGCCCTCAAGTTTTCACGAATAATTTGGACTTGTTTTTCGGCTTCTCGCAACACATCCGGACCAAATACTTGAGTTTCTCCTGCCTCATTCCAAAATAAAGGTGTCCTACACTTCCTTCCATAAAGCGCTTCATATGGTGACATTTTCAAGCTTGCTTGGTAACTATTGTTGTATGAAAATTCTGCATATGACAAGCTCCTTTCCCAACTTTTCCCATGCTTTAAAGCACAAACTCTTAACATGTCCTCTAAAATCTGATTGGTCCTCTCGGTTTGTCCATCCGTTTAATGGTGATATGCTGGACTAAAATTCAACCTCATTCCCAAAGCTTCATGCAATTTTTGCCAAAACCTGGAAGTGAATTGTGAACCTCTATCCGAGACTATCTTCTTCGGAACTCCATGCAAACATACTATTCTTCCCATATACAGTTCCACCAATTTCATTCCATTATAGTTGGTCTTGAAGGGAATAATGTGGGCTGACTTAGTTAACCGATCCACAATTACCCAAATTGAGTCATAACCGGACTGAGTACGTAGTAAACCAACTATGAAGTCCATACCGATTCCTTCCCACTTCCATTCCAGAATCTTTAGTGGTTGTAATAGTCCAGTTGGCCTTTGATGTTCCGCGTTGACTCATTGGCACACATCACACAACGCTACATATTCAGCTATGTCCTTTTTCATGCTAGCCCACCAATAGCAAGTCTTCAAGTCTTTGTACATCTTGGTACAACCAGGGTGAATTGAGTAAGGTGAGTCATGCGCCTCTTTTAATATCGTCTCCTGAATATGCTTCACATTAGGCACAACAATCCTCTTACCAAGCCATAGGGTACCATGTTCATACGCATCAAATCTGAATTCTCTCCTCTCTTGGGTGCTTTCCTTGATTTCATGAATTTCCTCATCCTTAGTTTGACCTTCCCGAATTTCTTGCTCTAAGGATGGGTTTAACTCCATCATCCCCATCTCATTTACAAACCCGAGGTTCAACCGTTCAAACTCCTTACATAACTCGGATGGTAACTCTTGAACTGTGAGTTGATGACTTACTCCTTTTCTACTCAAAGCATCAGCCACTACATTGGCTTTTCCCAAATGATAGTTGATCCCCGAATCACAATCCTTGATGAGCTCCAACCATCTCCGTTGCCTCAAATTCAGATACGTTTGTGTGAAAATATACTTAAGACTCTTGTGATCCATATAAATTTTACACCTATGTCAAAGAATGTAGTGTCTCTGAAAGCATCTAGGCCCCATGAGGTACGGTTTCGGTGATTAATGACAACCATTCGATATTACTAATGAATTTGTGAATGCAAGGTCTCAATAACACTCAATCAAATGAAATCAAAATTACATTGGAGACCCATATAAAATCAACGAATAAGATCAAATCAAATCATATGAAGACAAGAAGTGAAAGTTCTAACTTGATATCACTCAATGCTTGAAGACAATCAAAACAACATTTCAAACAAGTGTCAAAGAGGTCACAAGTTCAAAATTCCAAAAGAACAACTCAAAACAACTCGAAGTCAACAAGTTGAACACACCGGATCATCCGATGGTCTTGGAGTTGACTGCATCGGTCGAGTTGGTTCAACTGAAGAAGAAGACCTCAGAACAAATGCACTCACCGGATCATCCGATGTGAGTGGCTCAGTGACATCGGTCCATCATCACAGATTGCAATACCATTGGACCAAGTGAAGCACCGGATCAGCCGATGTGCAGACTTACACACATCGGTCGATCACTCCAGTGAGCCTCATGATCAAGCAAAATTCTGGAGGAAGAGCCACCGGATCATCTGATGAGAAGACAGATCAACATCGGTCTAACAACGGTCATATCTGACACAGTGACATCAGCTAATTTGGCTTTGACCGATGTTAACTGAAGGGGAGACATCGGATCATCCGGTGTTCGCAGAGAAGTGATGTCAGCCTACTTTTCCAACGGCTATCTCGTGGAGGCTGGCTATTTATACCCCTTCAACCTGTCAAATCGACAAGACTTGAAGCCCAGACATACTCTACACATCCTAGAGCATTCAAGCAATAGAGCTACCACTTTCACATCATTTGTTCATCATTTGTACACCAAGAGATAGGCTAGAACTAGCTAGAGATAGTGCTTGGGTGCCTCCATTCTTGGTGATTGGAGTCTCTAGTGTAGTGAGATCCCTAAGGGAGTGTCCCTTGGTGTGTGCAACTTCCTGAGCTTGCCAAGAAGATTGTGGAAGCCCGGAGGATTCCAAAGTGTACAAGGCTTGAGCTCCACCTTGCCGAGGTTGGCGAACGGAGAAGAATAGTGAAGAACCCCCTTGTCTTGGTGACTTGGGAGTGGCAAAACCCTTCGGTGGGTGCCACAATGTGGATGTAGGTAGATCCTTGTGATCTTATCGAACCACGGGATAAACTCCGTGTCCCTTGAGCGTTTGCATCCCTCTCACTTTTTACACTTATGCAATCTTTATTCCGCAACTTTAATTTACACTGATTGCATAGTTTAATTGCATAGGGAATTGGGCTTGAGGTCGTTAATCTTAATTGCTTAAAAAAAAAATTGAAAGAAAGCCCAATTCACCCCCCTCTTGGGCGTTTCGATCCTTACAATTGGTATCAGAGCAAGGTTGCTCATAGGATCATTCTAGCTTCACCGCTAGAGAGCTTAAATGGCCAAGAATGGGGGTTCGGTTCCTATCTTCGAGGGCAAGAACTTTGCCTATTGGAAAGCACGCATGCGTGCCTACCTAGAGGCTATTGCTCCCGAAGTTTGGGAAGCGACCCATGTGGGATTTGGAGATCTCAATTATGTTGGTGATCAAATTAAATGGGATGCTAAGGCTAGAAATGCCATCTATGAATGCATAAGTCAAGACGTTTTTGCTAGAATTGCGAGTAAAGAGAAAGCTTGTGAAATTTGGGCATGTCTAAATTAAATTCATGAGGGCTCATCTCGTGTTAAAGAACTCAAATATCACTTGCTAAAATCCAAGTATGATGAATTCAAAATGCTTCCTCATGAGAATGTTAACCAAATGTTTTCTCGCTTAAATGTGCTCATTGAGGAGATTAACGCACTTGACATTGCTTCTCTTGGTAAGGGACTTATCAACCGCAAGATCCTCATGCTTCTACCTAAGCCCAAGTACAACATTATCAACTCAATGCTCCAAAAGGAATCACTTGACATCATTGAAGTCTCGGAGCTCATTGGAGAAATTCATGCTCATGAGATGAGCGTACTTGGAATGATGGAGGAGTCATCGTCAAAAACTATTGCTCTCAAGGCTTCAACCAAGAAGACAACTCCCAAGAAAAAGAAAGTGGTTGAGCCTAGCTCAAGCGAAGAAGAGCAAGCAACAAGTGAAGATGACGATGATGAGCTTGCGTTGATGATGAGAAAATTCTCACGGCTAAACTCCAAAATCGCAAAGAAGGGATACTCCTTCGATCCAAAAAAGAAAGCCTTCCTCCCAAGAAAAGATGAAAACAAGACATGCTACAATTGTGGTGATCAAGGCCATATATCATATGATTGTCCAAGACCCGACAAGAGGAAGGACAACCACAAAGGAAAGCATAGAAAGCTAGAAGAAAGTGATGAAGATGAAGAAGAGGTCAAACCCAAGCGCTCCTTTGGAAAGAAGAAATTTGACAAGGGCAAGAAGACCAAGCTCTTTCCAAAGAAGAGAAGAGGGCCTCAAAAAGTCTTCATGTGCGAGGCAAATGAGTGGATCACGGATGAAGAGTCAAGCGATGAAGAGAGTGAAGATGAAGAAAACTTGGCGGGCCTTGCCATCGTCGACAAGGACAACTCACCTCTTCGTCCACCTCCTATGTGCCTCATGGCTAAAGGTAACACTAAGGTATGTGACGATTCTAGCAATGATGATGATGAGCTCTCCCCCGATGAACTAGCATCTATGATTAATGAATACCATGTCATCATAAAAAGGGAAAAGAGCAAGGTTAAAGCACTTGAACAAGCTTGTGCTAAACTTGAGAGTGTGAAGCTCGATTTGCATGACAAGTATGTAACCATACTTAAAGAGCATGACACGCTCAAAACACATGTCAAGCAAATCGAGGAGGAAAATGCTCAAATCAAGCTTGATCATCATGAGCTTGACTTAGCAAACCAAGCACTCTTGGGAAAGCACAATGACTTGGTTCAAAAACATGAAGTGCTTAACCTTGCTTATGAGGCAATTGAACTAAAAATGAAAAACATGAAAAAGGAAACCCTTGATGGCAAAGTATCAACTATTTCACATGCCACTAATACTTTGGATAAGTCTTTGCCTCTGAAAGCAAGCCTTAGGGAGAAGGAATTGATGGACGAAATTGAAAGTCTCCGCACTAGTGTGGTGAGACTTTCCAAGGGGGAGGACAAGCACAAGGAAATCCTCTACCAACAAGCCAAAGGATTCAACAAGAGAGGACTTGGATCCTTCCCGGTGCTCAACAAAGGGAAGGTGCCCTCATCGGAGCTTAGGACGAGCTTCATCAAAGAAGTTGGATCCTATTGCCAACATTGTGAGGTCACCGGACACCACACGAGGGAGTGTCCTCTTCCCAACCGTCCTTCTCCCAAATTGCCTCCTAACTACAAATCTACTTTCCATAATTATCACTATCTCTTAAGCAAAGTAGGTGGCAAGGTGAAGGCAAGGTTCATCGGCAAAGATATTAAGGGCATGAAGGGGAAGCTCCCCAAGCAACTTTGGGTCCCAAAATCACTTGTATCACACATACAAGGACCTAAGTTAGCTTGGGTGCCTAAACTCAAAAACTAACTTCATGTGTGTAGGTGAACTACAAAGCCGGAGGAAAACATTGGGTACTCGATAGCGGGTGTACTCAACATATGACCGGCAATGATGGTATGTTCACCACCATAGAGAACCCCGATAATCATGAACAAGTCACCTTTGGTGACAACTCAAAGGGGAAGGTAATTGGTTTAGGTAAAATTGCTATTTCGCATGATTTGTCCATTTCTAATGTACTATATGTTAAGTCACTTAGTTTCAATCTACTTTCCATTGCACAACTATGTGATCTTGGACTAACGTGCACCTTTGACAAGAATGGTGTTGTAGTAACTAGTGAATCAAGCAAAGAACTAATCTTCAAAGGATTTCGGCATGGACATCTTTACTTGGTGGACTTCTCCAACAAGGATGCTAGCTTGACCACTTGTCTCTTCACTAAGACAAGCTTGGGTTGGCTATGGCATCGACGCATTGCTCACATTGGGATGAGCAAGCTTAAGAAGTCGTTCAAGCTTGGGATGGTGACCGACGTGAAGGATGTCACGTTTGAGAAGAACAAGCTTTGTAGTGCTTGTCAAGCCGGGAAGCAAGTTGCTTCACACCACCCAATGAAGACAATGGTGTCAACCTCCAAGCCACTTGAATTACTCCACATGGACCTCTTCGGACCGTCCACATACCAAAGTCTTGGCGGTAACTTCTATTGTCTTGTTATAGTTGATGACTACTCTCGCTATGCTTGGACTCTATTTTTAGGTGACAAGAGTGAAACTCCGGAAGTGTTCAAGACCTTCGCCAACCGCGCTCAAAGGGAATTCCAACTTCCCATTATCAAGGTCCGGAGTGACAACGGCACCGAATTCAAGAACTACAACATTGGGGAGTGGTGTGATCGTGAAGGCGTGAAGCATGAATTCTCCGCCACGTACACTCCTCAACAAAACGGTGTTGTTGAGAGGAAGAACAAAACCCTCATCACTCTTGCAAGAGCCATGCTTGATGACTACGGCACGTCGGAGAAGTTTTGGGCCGAAGCAATCAACACGGCGTGCCATGCCGCAAATAGGGTCTATCTTCACCGACTACTCCAAAAGACCCCATATGAGCTCCTCATTGGGAGAAAGCCCAACATCTCCTACTTTAGAGTCTTTGGGTGCAAATGCTACATCTACCGCAAGAAAAGGCTCGGTAAGTTTGAAAGAAGATGTGATGTTGGCATTTTTCTTGGTTATGCATCAAACTCAAAAGCATATCGAGTATTCAACCAAACCTCCGGTCTAGTTGAAGAAAGTTGTGATGTTGAGTTTGATGAGACTAATGGCTCCCAAGAGGAGAGTTTTGGTCATGATGAAATAGATGATGAGCCTCTACGAGAAGCCATGAAAAACATGACCATTGGAGACATCAAGCCGGAAGTTGAAGAGGGCCATGATCAAGGGGGAGCATCAAGTTCCAACATCAACACCTCCATGATGCCTCAAGTTGATGAAAAAGAAGAAGAGAAAGATGATCCATTGCCAATGCAAGATTCACAAGCCACACAACACCAACAACAAGAAGAAGTCCATGATCAAGTCCAACTACAAGAGGAACAACAAGCTTCACCACCGCCAAGTGCCTCACAACCACTTATGAGGCATGGACGCATCTCCAAGGCGCATCCATTGGACCAAATCATTGGAAGTCCTTCAAGGGGCGTAAGTACTCGTTCCCGCCATGTCGCCTCATTTTGTGAGCACTACTCTTTTGTTTCGTGTGTAGAACCCACTCATATAGAGGAAGCACTCCAAAATCCAAATTGGGTGATGGCCATGCAAGAAGAACTCAACAACTTCACCCGCAATGAAGTTTGGGTATTGGAGGAGCGACCCAAGGACAAGAACGTCATCGGTACGAAGTGGGTATACCGGAACAAGCAAGACGAGAATGGCGTCGTGGTCCGCAACAAGGCAAGACTTGTGGCCAAGGGTTTTTCACAAGTTGAAGGACTAGACTTTGGAGAAACATTCGCTCCGGTCGCTCGGTTAGAGGCTATTCGCATACTCCTTGCCTTTGCTTCACATCACAATATAATGCTTTATCAAATGGATGTTAAAAGTGCCTTTCTCAATGGCTATATTAACGAACTTGTTTATGTTGAGCAACCTCCCGGGTTTGAAGATCCGAGGAATCCTAACCATGTGTATAGGTTACACAAGGCGCTCTACGGGCTCAAGCAAGCACCTAGGGCGTGGTATGAACGACTAAGGGATTTCCTAGTCATGCAAGGATTCAAGATCGGGAGGGTGGATACTACACTCTTCACCAAGGACATCAACGGAGATTTATTTCTTTGTCAAATTTACGTTGATGACATTATTTTTGGCTCAACTAACAAAGCTCTTAGCCATGAGTTTGGCAAAATGATGTCTAGGGAATTCGAGATGTCAATGATTGGAGAGCTCAACTTCTTCCTTGGATTCCAAATAAAGCAACTTCAAGAGGGGACCTTCATCTATCAAGAGAAGTACACAAAGGACCTCTTGAAGAAATTTGAGATGGGAGATTGTAGCTCAAGAAGCACTCCAATGGCGACAAATTGCCATCTCGACGCGGACATGGACGGTAAACATATTGATCAATCTCATTATCGTTCTATGATTGGCTCATTGTTATATCTTACCGCATCTAGGCCCAATATTATGTTTAGTGTGTGCTTGTGTGCTCGCTTTCAAGCGGCACCTAAATAATCGCACAAGAAGGCGGTCTTTAGGATACTTCGGTATCTCAAGCATACCTCAAGTGTAGGTTTGTGGTACCCCAAGAACGCTAGTTTCCATCTCTTGGGATACTCGGATTCGGACTTTGCCGGATGTCGTGTGGATCGCAAGAGTACCTCCGGTGGGTGCCACTTACTTGGGCGTTCCCTAGTATCTTGGTCGAGCAAAAAGCAAAATTCCGTGGCTTTGTCCACCGCGGAGGCGGAGTATATAGCGGCCGGTGCATGTTGTGCCCAAATTCTATATATGAAGCAAACCCTTTTGGACTTTGGAATTAAAATTGGTTGTGTGCCTCTCCTTTGTGACAATGAAAGTGCGGTTAAGATAGCTAGAAACCCCGTTCAACACTCCCGCACTAAGCACATTGATATTCGCCATCACTTCTTGCGTGATCATGAGGCTAAAGGAGACATCTCTTTGCAAGATGTTAGATCCGAAGAACAATTGGCGGATATCTTCACAAAACCACTTGATGAGAAAACCTTTTCTAGACTTAGAAGTGAATTAAATGTGCTAGATGCATCTAACGTCATGTAAGTTGCCATGTTCATGTAAGGATGCATATCATATAGGTCTTGTCTAACTCCCAAAGGATAGGGGCAAGCTAGAAGTAGTTTTCCCTGAGGAAGCCTTTGGAAAGTTCAAACTTGGCAAGATAGATTTATTTTATGCCTTGCATGATCCCTGCCATATAAACTTGCACTCATTTAATCTCTTGCATTATAATTTGTTTGGCATTGCATAACGGTAGATTGTCACAAAGGGGAACCCACCTCATGAGAAGGAGACTTGTTTGAGATGCAATATCTCAACTCATATAAGGTGGAAAGAACAAAATGTTAGGTACGTTAATGCCTAGAGGATCATGCTTCAAAGAGATAGAAGTCTTCATACTCTACCTCACAAAGCATGGGCCTTACATTTTATTTGGATATTTTCCTCCATTTTTCTCGGTGTTCCATTTGCGTTAAGGTCTAGCCAAGCTATTGGCATATTAGCTTCTTGAGGGGTAAGGGGTTGCCCAAAAAGTCCTAAGACATGTGTTTCTCCTCGATTGTTTGTTCGGTCAAAGGACATATATGGGATGTTTTCGTTCTGTTGTCATCGGATTATCCGATGCCTATGTCAATCCCTCATCGGTCCAATAGGTGTTCAATCTTCAAAGCCCAATTTTGTCTGAATTTCAAATGATCCGACGCGTTCATTCCGAAAACATCGGTCCATCCGATGCTCACTCTTCCGGAGCTGTGGTCAATTCAACCGATGTTTACTCCCTCTAACGTCGGATCATCCGGTGTCTACATTCCTCTTTTGAACACCCTTACTGTGCCGTTCGACCGATGACCCAAACCCTAAACGTCGGTCCATCCGATGTCAACAGCAATTTTTGAATACCCTTACTGTGGCATTCGACCGATGTGCACTTTACTTATCATCGGACCATCCGGTGTTAAATTTTCGGCTAGGGTTTGGGGTCCATTATTTAAATCCGCGCGCCGCCGTGCTCCACCCGCGCCCAAACGCCGCGTCGCCGTGCTCCACCCGCGCCCAAGCGCCACCGCCGCCTCACCGCACCTCTCCACCGCATCCAAGCACCGCTCCTACCTCCATCGAAGCACCTTCACCCGAGCAACGCCGTCTTCTCCGGCCACCTCGCAAGGTTTTCCCGAGCTCCATCGTCGCTAAGGTTTGCTCCGTGCCGTGCGACGTCCATCGGTGTTTCCGCTATCCTTTCTTTGTTCGTCGCTAACCCTAGCTCTCCTTTGCATCTAGATGGGTCGTGACCGCAAAGGAAAGGGAAAAGCGATCGCGGAGCCCACCGCGAAGAAGCGTAAACTTTCGAAGGATGAGAAGCAGGCTCTAATGGCCGCTCGCGCCGCCGAGGAGCGTGAGCGCGGCCGAGGGGGTTCCCTGAGGATTCGCGAGGCCCGTCCGAGGCAGCCTCCCGTGATCGACGACTCCGACGCCGAGGAGGAGCCAGTTGAGCCTCTCGTCCGCCGGCGCTCAGCCCGGACGCGTGGGGGTCACACCGAGGCTGCTCCTCGTCCGAGACCGACGGCCGCCGACCGTCGTGAGGACAGGGAGGCCGAGAGGGACATCTACGAGATGGACACGGCCGTCCGTGTCGGTGATGGAGTCCGGTTGACGGACTACAGGAAGATGAAGGCCAAGCAACTCCGAAAGCTCAGATGGAGTGTATTGCTTGAGGAGTGGTACCCGCAGCCCCGGGTAGCTTTGGTGGACAGTCGGTTCTGGACGGTCACGCAGGCATCTCTCTACGAGACCTACAGACGCCGTGGCCACAAGCTGTTCCAACACAACTACATGGATTGGGCTCAGCTTGAAGTGGCCGCAGGGACAGAGATCAGGCCGTTCTTTGAGAAGTACAGAGGTCTGGTGCAGCTGCTATCTTATGAGAGAAGTGCTTATGTGGAAGAGTGGGTCCGTGTCTTCTACGCGACCCTGTACATCTCAGAGGGCAGGAGGTCGATTGCCTTCATGTTCAATGGTCAGCGCTACCACCTCTCGAGGCAGACTTTGGGGCACATTCTTGAGTTGGACCTGCACGACACCTGCGTGCATGAGAAGGTCTATGGGCAGGCAGATCCACCGAGGAGGCCACTTACTGGAGGGGTAGCACCACAGCTGGACGAGATCCGCTCTCTGTTTGGCCCCTCGTTCTCTCCGGACCAGCCGAGAGTTCCAGCTCTCCTGACCCCAGCTGCGCGCATTGTGCACCTCGCCTTGCGCCGCACGCTCCTGCCGAGGTCATGTTACTTGGAGGGGTTCACGAGTCTGCAGCAGACCCTCCTGTTCTACATAATGAACGGGATGGATTTCGATATCGTGGACATACTCCTCTGTGAGATGGAAGACGTAATCACGGATGGGATTGGCATGATGAGGCAGATGGTCTACGGGCACTGGATCAGTTACATCTGCTCTATGGTGGTGCCTGAGGGACATACAGCACAAGCCCGGCTAGCTGACGAGAGTGTGACTCGCTTTAGTCACTATCGTGCCTCTGCTCCTGGAGACCGTCGCCTTGGTCGTCCAGTTGAGCGCCAGGTCCGGGCCCGTCTGTCAGAGGAAGACTGGTCCGACCTAGAGCGGGAGGACGAGAGGCTGGCTGAGGCTGAGGCTCAGGGGGAGGACCTGCAGCACATCTGGTCTGAGAGCGACACCGACGACAGTGTCGAGGAGTACTTCCCTCCCCCTCCACCTTCACCGAGGCAGCACGACGCCGAGGCAGGAGGATCAGCTGCTCCACCACCGACACCACCTCCTGTGTCCGAGGCGCAGGTGACGCAGCCGTCTGAGCTGACGTCGCTCCTCCAGCAGATGATCGAGCAGCAGCGCCAGGACAGGCTCGCTGCTGAGCAGGCCAGGGCAGAGCAGGCTGCTCACCTGGCACAGCTGCAGCGGCAGCAGCAGGAGCTCCAGCTGGAGATCGCCCGTCAGAGGCGAGAGGATACGGACCGGTTCACCAACCTGGTAGATCAGATGCACCGCCGTACCCTCGACCAGCAGCAGCAGACCCAGCAGGCCATGATGGGGATCCCAAGGTTGATCACCAACCTTTACACTCAGACCGGGATCGCCCTTCCTCCACAGCAGCCTGGACTGGGACTGGCTCCAGGTGTTGCTCAGGTGCCTACTTCTCCTATACCTTCAATCAGTATGTCACCACTTCTGGCATCCAGCACACCGATTCACTCACCACTGCCGGCGACGATCTTGTTCCAGCAGACACCGGCGTCCGTGGTGAGCGCTCAACTTCCTCCAGCTCCACCGGCACCTCCAGTACCGGCTTCCTCTCCTCCAGCACCGGCAGCGGATCCTCCAGCTCCCGCCGCCCCGGCAGCTCCTACGACCGGCGACTCCAGCTCCGACGACTGCGACGGTGCTCAGTTCGTCCTCGCGCCCAGCTCTCAGGGTATGTAGGCGTTCTGATCCCTTTTTTGGTGTCTTGATGCCAAAGGGGGAGAAGATGTAGAAGAGTCAGGGGTGTGGTAGTCTCAGGGGGAGTGTAGAGGGAGTGTGTGTGTGTGCTTATCCTTTGTATTCATGCTTGAGTACTCTTTTGTAATTTTAATTAAGCACTCTTTCGCTTGTCTCATTTGTTTATGATTTTAATCAATTGAGCTTTTCGCACCACAATTTTCTTTTGCGTTCTACAAGCTTAATGTGTCCTATGCTGTATTCATTGCATATATACTTGAGTACTATCATCAAATTCATTATTATTGCGCTTTAAATTATTGTGTTGTCATCAATCACCAAAAAGGGGGAGATTGAAAGCATCTAGGCCCCATGAGGTACGGTTTCGGTGATTAATGACAACCATTCGATATTACTAATGAATTTGTGAATGCAAGGTCTCAATAACACTCAATCAAATGAAATCAAAATTACATTGGAGACCCATATAAAATCAACGAATAAGATCAAATCAAATCATATGAAGTCAAGAAGTGAAAGTTCTAACTTGATATCACTCAATGCTTGAAGACAATCAAAACAACATTTCAAACAAGTGTCAAAGAGGTCACAAGTTCAAAATTCCAAAAGAACAACTCAAAACAACTCGAAGTCAACAAGTTGAACACACCGGATCATCCGATGGTCTTGGAGTTGACTGCATCGGTCGAGTTGGTTCAACTGAAGAAGAAGACCTCAGAACAAATGCACTCACCGGATCATCCGATGTGAGTGGCTCAGTGACATCGGTCCATCATCACAGATTGCAATACCATTGGACCAAGTGAAGCACCGGATCAGCCGATGTGCAGACTTACACACATCGGTCGATCACTCCAGTGAGCCTCAAGATCAAGCAAAATTCTGGAGGAAGAGCCACCGGATCATCCGATGAGAAGACAGATCAACATCGGTCTAACAACGGTCATATCTGACACAGTGACATCAGCTAATTTGGCTTTGACCGATGTTAACTGAAGGGGAGACATCGGATCATCCGGTGTTCGCAGAGAAGTGATGTCAGCCTACTTTTCCAACGGCTATCTCGTGGAGGCTGGCTATTTATACCCCTTCAACCTGTCAAATCGACAAGACTTGAAGCCCAGACATACTCTACACATCCTAGAGCATTCAAGCAATAGAGCTACCACTTTCACATCATTTGTTCATCATTTGTACACCAAGAGATAGGCTAGAACTAGCTAGAGATAGTGCTTGGGTGCCTCCATTCTTGGTGATTGGAGTCTCTAGTGTAGTGAGAGCCCTAAGGGAGTGTCCCTTGGTGTGTGCAACTTCCTGAGCTTGCCAAGAAGATTGTGGAAGCCCGGAGGATTCCAAAGTGTACAAGGCTTGAGCTCCACCTTGCCGAGGTTGGCGAACGGAGAAGAATAGTGAAGAACCCCCTTGTCTTGGTGACTTGGGAGTGGCAAAACCCTTCGGTGGGTGCCACAACGTGGATGTAGGTAGATCCTTGTGATCTTACCGAACCACGGGATAAACTCCGTGTCCCTTGAGCGTTTGCACCCCTCTCACTTTTTACACTTATGCAATCTTCATTCCGCAACTTTAATTTACACTGATTGCATAGTTTAATTGCATAGGGAATTGGGCTTGAGGTCGTTAATCTTAATTGCTTAAAAAAAATTGAAAGAAAGCCCAATTCACCCCCCCTCTTGGGCGTTTCGATCCTTACAGTCTCCAAATATTCAACGCATGTACCACGCCTGCAAGTTCTAAATCATGTGTTGGGTAATTCTGCTCATGTTTCTTCAATTGTCTTGATGCATAGGCGACCATTTGACCTTCTTGCATCAATACACATCCAAGTCCTTGTCTCAATGCGTCGCGATATATGTCAAAACTCTTGCTTACATCTGGCAATACCAAAACTGGGGCTGTTGTTAACCTTTTCTTCAACTCCTCAAAATTGTTCTTACAAGCTTCAGTCCATTGGAACGCCTTTTCCTTCATTAGCAACTCCGTCATAGGCTTGGCTATCTGGGAAAAGTCAGATGAGGACATCACAACAGCGGAGACACACATTGAAATGCAAGGACCAATCACGAGAGCACGAGCACGGTTAATAAATCAGCAGGTGAACTCGCTCCTAACTTCTTTTGCATGTGAGTTCAAGAATAGATAGCTATGTGATGATTTAATTGTTATTAGGAATAATGGAGAAGATCAAAAAGTAAATGAAATAAGCCTTGGGAGCATGGAGAACCAGCTGGGACGTCCACAAGTTGATGGAAGCAGTTTACAACTCGGACTCGAGTTCAACTCGAAGTCCAAGAACAGTCCACCTTAAAATGGACGCCCAGGAGGCATACGGACTCCGTTTTCGACGTTCTACCTATGCACGGAAAGAGGAGAAAATAAAATTTTTAATGGTTCTGGTCCCACCTCAATATTCTTCGGGAGTCATTCACAATTGTCAAAACAAGTTGAGTCCAGATTTCTGTCCGATGCTGCGCCACCGAATTGGGCCTTTGGGCCCTGTATCCCGTAAGAGTCCATTAGGTACGCGTCTAATCGTGTTTTGGTTGAACACTAGCCTTTAAATACTGCAGCCGCCGGTCATATTCTATGAGTTTTGCTTAGATCAATAATATCGCCGTTCTATGATTTCTGAGACCCCAACTTCGCGATTGCAGATCGTGTCTTCGAAGTTCTTGCTCGTGTTCTTGGTTGCACTTGCATGGATTAGCCTTCTTGGCGAGGTCAAGCGTGTGCAGCACGGATGATAACCAACGGAGTCATGGTGTAGTGATTGTAGGGGTACTCGAACCGCTCGAGTGCCGCGGATCATCAACGTCGAGTTCTCCACCCCAATCGACTTACCTTTTGGAAGATCGGGCCTAAACTTACTCATCAAAGTCCTTGATGAATAAACGGTAATATCCAGCCATCCCAAGGAAACTCCTTATTTCCTTGATATTTTGCATCGGTTCCCACTTCAACATGTCCTTCACTTTTCCTGGATCAACCGATACTCCTCCTCCTGAGATTATATGACCAAAAAAACAACACCTCTTTCAAGAAAAATTGACTAGTCTGCAGAAGGTCGGACTAGTCTGCACTTTGCAGAACTAGCGAACTAGGGTTTTCTAGATCAACGTAAATTTTGGAATTAGGGGTTGAATTCACGTAATAAAAAGAGAATAGAAGGAATACTAGGTATTTAAGACTCCAATGAATCAAGAAGCTTGGAGGCAACACTTGGATCTTGGTGATCTAGGGTTGATGATGAACTTGGAGATGATTTGGTGATGAAGAACAAAACTTGATGGAGATCTTGATCCTCTTTCGTTTCCTCCTCTTCTTCTTGCTTGGGATCTCCTCCTCCCTCCTTGATGGTGGCTCTCCATGAACTAGGGTTTGGGTGGGGTGGAAAAGCGGCAAATAGATGTCAAGCCAAGGGGTGGGGTTTATATAGAGGTAGAGGTTAGGGTTAGATGATTTTCGAGTTTGAGATGAGTAGAGGCCGGTTAGAGTCCCTCATGGGCTCTAAATGAGTTAGTCACGACATCCCTAGGCCCACATAATGTGAAACCTAAGAAACAAGTTGTGAAACAAAAGATCAACTCGGAGTCACAAAATATCAGACAAGTCCGAAAAGGACCGAACCAGTCCAAAGTTAGTCAGAAAGAAATCGGACAAGTCTGGCCAAAAATCAGACAAGTCCAACTTCAGTCAGAGAGGAAATTGGACAAGTCCGCTGGAACACCGGACTAGTCCAGACAAGTCCATGGACTTAGCAAATTTTCAAGGATTCTTGGAATATCGGACTAGTCCGCATAAAATAGGACAAGTCCGAAAGTGTCCAGAGGCAAAATCGGACTAGTCTGTGGCAAAAATGGACAAGTCTGATTTTAGTCAGGGAGAAATCGGACTAGTCCTCACTAAAATCGGAACAGTCCGCACTTTTCAGCGTTTTAAGTGCGGTTTCGTTCCAAATAAATTTTAAACTCGTTCCTCTTGATGTGGATTAATGTTAAACATGTATATGAATGTATGTAGGGCATGATGCATGAAATTGAGGGTGTTACAAACTGAGTTCCCCTCTAACCTGTTCAAAATTTCAAAGTTCCAAAAAATCTGCCAATCTGGACAGAAACTGGAACCCTCTCTGGACTCCATACTATTTTGACCATATCTGACCCTAGAAAAATCGAAAAGGACCGTGCAAGAGAATTCTGGAATCCTTGTAATATTTATTACAAATTTGTAAATTGTGGCTTTCGTAAATTCTGTTGTTTTATATCTGGAAATTGTGGCCCAAAATCAGCATAAACAAAGGAGATGCTGTCAAAATTTCCAATTTTTTTTTTTCAGATTTACAATGACATATCTTCTCAACTAGAAGAGATCTGAAGGCAAACCAATACTTTTTGGAACGGTCTTGAGGTGTAATTCCACTTTGTAGTTCACCTCAAGATCTAATTCTGCCATTTATTGGGTTAAATTTGTGTTTGAGTACAAACTGGTCGTGTTTCAATAGAAACTTCATCGGTTTGGCATAATTTGGTCTTGTTATGAATCTGGTCCTCGATTTCACTTCATGAAGTGTCGTAACAGACCAGTTGTCAATCCACAACCATTTACCAGTGGAATTGAGGGTTTGACCCACTTGAACCCTCTTTTCTTCTATGATCATGTTTGTGTCATATTAAAAATAAAAGTGTGTATTCGCAGGATAACGCGCATAACGTCCCGTCGCGACCAACGACAGTCGAAATGAACTTCGATCCATGGAGTTCAATATTTTGTTACTCTCTATTGTAACAATTGTCCATGGATGCTGTATTTTGTATAAAATCTATACTTTATCAATATATGATATCGTTATGCAAGTTTGGTTATCAATACACACACTATTGTTTTCATCCTAGTGCGATCTTGCAGTATCACATTATGTTCGATTAATGACTGTAACTGCAGAATGGTGCACACTCGCACAACATACGAGGTCAGTGGTTCAAGTCAGGGAGGGGATGACTCCCGAGAGCCAGAACAGCCGGCGCAACAGCCACCTCCGTCTCCGCTTACATTGGTGGATGATATCGCAGCCATGCTGGGTTCGCGCGACGAGCAGACTGAACTGCTACGAACCCTCGTGCAGATTACATCCAATTGGTGGATGATTACGCTTACAATGGATGCTATATTTTGTATAAAGTCTATGCTTTATCAATATATGTTATCGTTATGCAAGTTTGGTTATCAATACACACATTATTGTTTTCATCCTAGTGCGATCTTGCAGTATCACATTATATTTGATTAATGACTGTAACTGCAGAATGGTGCGCACTCGCACAACATACGAGGTCGGTGGTTCAAGTCAGGGAGGGGATGACTCCCGAGGGCCAGAACAGCCGGCGCAACAGCCACCTCCGTCTCCGCTTACATTGGCGGATGATATCGCAGCCATGCTGGGTTCGCACGACGAGCAAACCGAACTGCTGCGAACCCTCGTGCAGATTACGTCCAATCAGGGGGGACGTCAAGCCGAAGGCAATCGTCAACCTCAACAAGCAACATACCTGGAATTATTGGCGACTGCACCCCCTGTGTTCAGTGGTGATGGTGAACCTTTAGATGCGGTCCATTGGCTCCGCACCATTGAAGCTATGTTCGGACTGCTACAGTGCAGTGATCATATGAAGGTTTTATATGCAGCACAATAACTATATGGCATCGTTGGCGCCTGGTGGGCAAACCACATCGCCTCCTTGGCCGCCGGGCAGCGAGTCACTTGGATAGAGTTCCGGGAGGCATTCCACGCCTATCATGTTCCTCCTGCCATTATGAGAAGGAAGCTTCAGGAGTTTCTTGATTTGAAGCAAAGAGAAATGAGTGCTCAAAAATACTCCAAAGTCTTTATTAATCTAGCACAATATGCATCGGAGTATATGAGTACAGAGGATCAGAAGCGAGAGTATTTCTATCGGGGTCTAAGCACCATGTTGAAAGAAAAGCTTGCCTTGTTCAATCATGGCTCGTTCAACGCTTTGCTTAATGCCGTGATTACGTAAGAGGATGCCACACGTGAGCAGATTGCGGAGGAGTCAAAGAAGAGACTTGCTGTGCAGGACAGCACACATAATGTTCCTCAGAAATACCGTGTGGTGTACCGATCACCGTCCGGTCAGATGTGGCAGCCGACTGCACAACCGAGTTCGTATCTGAGTCGGCCGTTTGAGGTATCAGATTTCCAACCAGCATTACATCAGCAGCAAGAACAGTCCCAAATTGTTCCAGGGGCATTTATCTCACAGCGAGATGTAGGACAATTCAGGCCTCAAGTCAGCGGGACGTTGAATCAGTATAAGTGTTTCACATGTGATCGTGTTGGACACTATACCATGGATTACCCAGAGAAAGTGTTGAGCAGCGGGCAAGTACCAGTACAATGGTGTATTCAGCCCCGTATTTAACCAGAGAGGACAGCACTGCAAATCGGAAGTGTTCAACATATAGCGATCGAGGACGTTCCGGAGGGAGCATCGGTGCTAGCAGGCATGTTTGCTATCAAAAACATACCCATCCTCATACTCTTCGATTCTGGTGCTACCCACAATTTTATCAGTAAATCATGTGTGGATCAGCACCAATTATCCACCAATACTCCCAAGAATAGTTATCTTATAAGTTTACCGGGTGGAAGTATCATTGCTAGTCAGATTGTTCCCTGAGCAGCTCTATGTTTGGGAGGCAAGATATATCCAACGTCACTGATTATATTGGATGGACAGAAGATAGACGTATTATTGGGGATGTCATGGTTGAACCATCACAGTGCCATTGTTAATATTGGTACCTGAACCGCCTAAATTGACTCTCCGATACACAGACAGCATGAACTGGTTTTGGACAGCATGGAGCGGGACAGTGCAGCTGTATATAACACTGAAGCAACTAAACTTGAAGATATTCCGGTGGTCCGTGAGTATCCCGATGTGTTTCCCGATGACTTACCGGGTATGTCGCCCGAACGTGACATTGAGTTGAAGATTGAACATGTACCGGGAACCACACCTATCTCTTGAAGACCATATCGAATGGTGCCTAATAAGCTAGCTGAATTAAAGGAGCATTTGAAAGACCTGTTGGACAAGGGTTTTATTCACCCAAGCTCATCACCTTGGGGCTGCTCCGCGCTGTTTGTCAAGAGGAAGGATGAAACATTGCGGTTATGCATGGATTATCGACCGCTAAATGCCGTGACCATAAGAACAAGTACCCGCTGCCCCGCATCGACATTTTATTCGATCAACTTGTTGGTGCGAGGGTGTTCTTGAAAAAGGATCTTCGGTCCAGATATCATCAAATCAAAATCCGACAGGAGGATATACCGAAGACGGCATTCTCGACGCGATATGGATTATACGAGTATCTTGTCATGTCTTTTGGTCTCACCAACGCTCCGGCTCACTTAATGTATCTCATGAATTCAGTATTCATGCCGGAGTTGGACAAGTTCATCGTGGTCTTCATCGATGACATATTGGTTTATTCCAAGTCAGAGGAAGAGCATGCTGAACATCTGCATATTGTGCTGCAACGGTTGAGAGAACATAAGATCTACGCAAAATTCAGCATGTGTGAATTTTGGATCAGCCAAGTGCCATTCTTGGGACACATTATTTCAGCTGAGGGCATCGCGGTGGACCCAAGTAAAATTGTGCAAGTGCTGAAATGGCAATCTCCAAAGTCCGTACATGAAGTCTGAAGTTTCCTCGATTTAGCGGGATATTATCGGAGGTTCATCCCGAGCTTCTCAAAAATCGCTAAACCGATGACGGAACTGCTGAAAAAGGGCACCAAATATATTTGGAGTTCAGCTTGTGAAGAAGCGTTCAAGAAATTGGTACATCACCTTACAACAGCCCCGGTTCTTCCTGAGCCGGACACGACAAAACCCTTCGATGTTTATTGCGATGCATCCGGCAGCGGACTTGGCTGCGTTCTGATGCAAGGAGGATGTGTGGTCGCGTATGGATCTCGACAACTCCGAAACCACTTGCAGCACTATCTGACTCACGACCTTGAGCTCGCTGCCGTGGTATTGACATTAAAAATGTGGAGGCATTACTTACATGGAAATCTTGTACACCTCTACACCGACCACAAAAGTTTGAAGTATATTTTCACGCAGAAGAAGGTGAATATGAGACAATGAAGGTGGTTAGAACTGATCAAAGATTACGATATTGAAATTCACTACCACCCCAGTAAAGCGAACGTGGTTGCTGACGCGCTTAGTCGGAAAGCCCATGTCCACAACATCACTATGGTTGAAATGGAAGATGAGGAACCAAGTGTATATGTGATTCCATATGGGGCTCTCAATAATCTTGCTCTCATCCCACCATCTGAGAGGAAATTATTGAAGTCCAAAAGAACGATAAGGGCATGTCACACATACGAGAGAGAGTGGACAGCGGGGAGGTAAAATATTTCCAAAAAGTTGATCACGGTACATTATGGTTTAAGGACCTGATCGTTGTACCCCGGGATTTTAAGCTTCGGAAGAAAATATTGGATGAAGCTCACATGTCAAAATCTTCTATTCATACGGGCAGCAATAAAGTGTATCAAGATTTGAAGGCCAAATTTTGGTGGACATGGATGAAGCGGGAAAGAGCTAAGTACGTATCCAAGTGTGATACGTGTCGGCGAGTGAAGGTCGACCACATGCGAAAAGCGGGATAGCTGCAACCGCTGAATATTCCGGCATGGAAATGGGAGGATGCGAGTATGGATTTCATCGTCGGATTGCCACTCACATTCCGGAAGCATGATTTGATTTCGGTGATAGTCGATCGACTAACCAAATCAGCACACTTCATCCCGGTAAATGTCGGATTTAATGCCAAAAAATATGCCGAGTTGTACATATCAAGAATCGTTTGCCTCGTTGTACATATCAAAATGATTATTTCAGATAGAGGCTCGCTGTTCGTTGCATGTTTCTGGGAGCAGCTGCATGCCTCGTTGGGTACTAAACTGATTAGAAGCTTCACATATCACCCACAGACCGATGGACAAACCGAGAGGGTGAACCAAGTCCTTGAAGACATGTGGCATGCATATGCCATCCACCACGATAAAATTTGGGATGATCATTTAACATTGGCAGAATTCTCGTACAACAACGGTTATCAAGCAAGTATCAAGATGGCACCATACGAAGCTCTCTACGGCCAGAAATGCCACACACCACTGAATTGGTGTGAGTCCGGCGAGAGGGTGATGTTCGGGATTGATCTATTCAATGAAGCCGAGGAACAAAATCGGATCATTCAAGCAAATCTAAGAGCGACTCAATATTGAAAGAAGAATTATGCGGACAAGCGGCACCGCCCACTGCACTTTGGTATTGGATGTCACGTATACCTCCGCGTGTCACCAATGAAAGGAATTCATCAGTTTGGAGTAAAAGGAAAGCTCGCTCGCCGATTTATTGGCCCGTTTGTTATCATGGAGAAGTGCGGACCTGTGGCTTATTGATTGGAATTACTGGCATCTCTCGCTGGTATACACGACATTTTCCACGTATCTCAGCTCCGGAAATGTCTCAAGTTCACAGCTGCAGTTCACACCGAATCTGGTTCAGATTCTCGACGAGAAGACCTGAACCATGCGGAACCGCACGCTGTGGTATTATAAAGTGTTATGGAGCAACCAGACCGCTGAAGAAGCAACATGAGAAACTGAAGATTATCTCCGCTCCAACTATCCGGATTTCTTATTGCCTCATATCTGGTAATTTCTCTCCTACTTTTGTCTCTTCATTGTAATCTTGGGACGAGATTATTTTAAGGGGGGAGGAATGTGAAAGCCCTAATTTCCACAATGCAAACTTCAGTTTGGACTAAAAATTTTGAATGATAGTAAGAATTAAAAAGGAAATGAGAAAAACAAAGTTATTCAAACTGCAAATGAGGGAATTCAAAAAATAAAGTTAACTAATGTTTAAATGAAGTTAACATGCAGATGTGAGATCACCAAAAGTTTCCAAATATTCCAAATACTCTCCCTGCAAACTTTCAGAATTTTTGAAGCAAGTTTGCTATTTAATTCAATAGCTTCATTTAATTCAACTCAAATTCAAATTTGAATTCAATTGAAACTTTGTCAAATCAACAATCTGATTTCACAATCAATTTATACACCTTCAATTTAGTCTACAATTAAATTTCTAGATTTTCTGGACAAAAGTTGGTGGGATATTTTGGTGTCCAGAGAAGATACGGTTGAATACAGAGGTGGGACCCACTGGTCAGTGGTTCAATTTTGCCACTGTTCTTCCCATGGCGCCACCTCCCTGCATGCAACTGCCACAGAGGTGCTTGCCTCCTTGCTTCAACTCCAGCTGCATACAGCCCACCCCAAGGCTCCTCCTTATCATCTCCCCAGTCCCCATGTCGAGTCCTTCATCGTTGTTTGATCCCTGGCGCAAGAAACCGACGATCAGCACCCTTCTCTGTTCTGAGCGAATTAATCGACGCATGGTGCGTTTTAGCCTTTGTCTTCGACGTTTTCAACTCACTTGCTTGATACCGCAGCCCCTAAGTAGTTTTGGTGCCAGTCAGGGCCTCCCCATCGATGGATTGGATGAGTTTCGGGCTGCCGGTGTGCTCCCCTATTTTGCCGCCTCTCTGCACCCGTGGCGCCGCCGATCTCGACCGAGTCATGAACTGCTACCAACAGCAAAAAGAAGCACCTGTCCACCCCTCTTGATCAAGGTGAAAACCCCATCCCTTTTCATTCCTCCTCGAAGTAGAATTTCCATTTTTCGTTTCGGCCACATATGAGCGATGATGCTAGGTTTTGCGTTTAATAGAGTTTGTACGTGTAAACGTTTTTCAATCCAGTTAAGGATTAGAGACTAGACCTCCATAAGATGCTGAAGACCAAGAATCAGAGAAACGATCGAGTAATTTAGCCGGGAGTCGAGTTTTCGTAGCCGCCTTTTGAAAATCTCGTTGGCTCACTGCGAACTTGATGTTGCCGACCTTTCCACACCATTTGCGTCCCCTAATCATCCTCCCCAGGATTCTAGGAAGCTTTCCGGTCATTTTCTAGCTTGTTCGGGCATTGTTTGAGGCTTGCCGACATTGCCGAAACCCTAGCTCCGCCCACCACCGTCGAGGCCACTTCTCCGACCGTCAATCGCTGTCGGGAGTGTCACCATCGAGATCCCCATCGGATTTTAGATAGGGGCGGCGAGTTTGGGAGGCTGAGGTGACCTAGCGCATTCTGCGGCGAGGCGCCGCCGCTTGCCACCGTCAGGCGCCGCCCGAGCGCCGCCAACGCGAGGAAGAAGACGACTCGGGGCGGGACCCGGTCGTCATAGACAGAACGGCACGCTCCGGATCTGCTGCGGTTATGTGATCGCGTGTGGCTACGCCCTTTAATTCTGCTGCCCCGTGTTGCTTCAACCTGATTGGCCCATTTTAAATATGTGGGCCCAACCCTTTATTCAAATGTTTCCCATTGGAATTTTATTCCAGAAATTGCTCCAACTTTGAAAATCCATATCTCCTAGTAGATTTGTCCCAAAATTCACAAATAATTTTTCTTTAGAACCATCATGAAGAAAACTTTCCAGTATGAAAATCCATAAATTAATCTCAATAATTCCATAAAGCAAAATGCTATTGGAATTAGTTACTGGTGATCCATTCATTCAGAAATTCTCAAATTTGTCCACATCATTCCAAATAATTCCCTTGAGTTCCATTAAAAATTTCAGGTCCATTTGAGTTCATTTGAATAGCCAAATTTTGTTTCCAATCTCTATGTACCTGAAAATTCCAAAATGTCCAGAAACTTTTCAGTAAATTATCCAAACTTGTAAATTCTATATCTCACAGTAGGTTGCTTAGAAAATTATGAAACTAATTGTGTTGAGTCACTCTTGACCTCCTATAAAAACAACACCAACTTTTGGCCATGTCAAAGCTACAGGTTATTCCTCAAAATTCTGGGAAATGTTTAGGTTCATTGAATTTTTTACAACTGTAACTTCAATGAATTGATCCCAATTTTTTCCAGAACCTCACCCATAGTACCTAGTGTCCTCTGTATAATTTACAGAACAATTAAACTTAAATTCATATACTTAATTGTCTTTCCATTAAACTATATCATAATACCGATATTGATTAACTTGCATAATTCTTTGCATATCGATTAGTTGCCGAGCTCAAGAGGACCCCGGAGCTACTTGAAGTCATCCCTCTGGAGACTAAATTTGATACCATCTCGCATCTAGGCAAGCCCTGGTTTGCATTTAAGTGCTATTACAAAATTTTGATTTCTATCACCTATGTCTAGGGTGAGTTATGTGCATTAGGGCTAAGGTGATTGAATATCCACTTGCATGACCAGATCAACCCATGGAGTATTTGGATAGTTGTTAAGTTATCGTGTAGATTATGCTATGCTAAATATTGTATAGGATTCGGTAGAGGTCGAGTAGTTGGAATCTTCTCGCATGGCTAGGACTTTTTCACACGGGATTAGTTCAAACAAAATGGAGTAGTAAGCTGAAAATGAGACCGGGCAGGGGCGTAGGATGCATCAAGACATGTTCTTGGGTGCATAGCCCTGCTTGTGTCGGTTAAGGACCGATCCGTATGCCGCCCTACTGAGCAAGTTTGAACTGTACCGGAGTCATACTACATATATGGGGTCCAGGAAACCGATGTACCATGTGAAGCTTTTGTTGAGACTTTTTCGATCACCTCAGGCTTTCAGCCGCAGCATAGTAGATAGAAACTCGCTCACGGCATCTTCATAGCGGAAGGGTGCACCGCGAGTAGGAATACTGTCCTAGACGATTGAATCGATTCAACTTGGGCAAACTTGAGAAAGGTGGCTGCGTACGACATCCGTGGAGTGCACGCACGTGACTTCCACCACGGGCGTACGTGTCGTGTATTCCGGGTATCATTGATTCGAATCACCGTCCCTCGCGGATATTAGTACCACCAATTCAAAGAGTTGTGACATAGTAATACTTCCACTTGAGATGAGAATTAATTGCTGCCGTTATTAACATTATATTATCATGGTATTGCTATGTTGTATGTATTAGTATAGTGCTCACTAAATTTCTTTTCCACCTTAGGCATGCAGCATCGTGATGAAGTGTTTTTGGTTTGATTGTGGAGTTACGATGTTGTCCCCCACAGGGTTTAAGATGCTGCTGTAAATCTGAAAATAAGGACCCACATTTAGGTGAGTCCATTATGCAAAACTTCCATCCTATGATTATGTATATACCCTCATGTACAGTTTCATGTTTAGGTAAGACGGTTAAGTCTTGCTGAGCCTTAATGCTCACGGTTGCTATATAAGTTGTTTTGTAGGTACTAACCTTTGTGCTTATGATTTTGGTCTTCCGATAAGACTCAAGATTTCTTCGTGTGATATACTCATGTGGGAACCATGCCGTGGCTGTTTGGTCTTCGTGGCCAGTGAGGAGCATCCGTGGGCTGGACAACTCCTCTTTTTCTTATTAGATTTGAGTACGAGAGTTGTAATCTTATCTTTTGCTGTAGTTTATTTATATATAAACTATTTGTAAACTAAACATCTCTGTAAGATTCATTAAATGATTTATGTAATACGTGTTCCTTTACATGTGTGCTATTGGGTGTCGCATCGCACGCCACCACCCAAAGCGATTCTTGGAAAGTGTGGACTCCGGTCTCCACAACTCACTTATCAACGCTTGTTGCTTTCGTCAACATGTTGGGACATTGACGGCACGCCCCTAGGATGATGATGGGGCTGGGTGATCCCGCGTCGCTCACCATCATCATAGATTCGTCGACGGCAGGCCTCCTAGGAGGTTCCGGCATTGGCTCCTCCAGCTTCACCCTCCATCGTTGTAGAGACATTGACGGCAGGCCTCCTGGGAGGTGTCGGAGCTGGCTGCTCTGATATCGCCCACCATCATCATAGAGACGACGATGGCAGCCCCCTTGGAGGTGCCAGAGCTGGGTGCTCCAGCGTCGTCCACCATCGTCATAGATGTGTCGACGGTAGGCCCCTGGTGTACAGGACACGATAAGAGAACCTCGTTAGCAACAAGAGCAGAGTAGGAGAGTTTACTCACTTATCAGCGCTTGTTGTTGTCGTCAACATGTTCGGACGTCGACGACAGACCCCTTGGGTGATGCTGGAGCTGGATGCTCCGGCGTCGCCCACCATCATCATAAATTCATCGACGGCAGGCCCCCTGGGAGGTGCTGGAGCTGGCTGCTCCAGCGTCGCCCACCATCGTTGTAGAGACGTCAAAAGGATTCCCCCTGGGAGGTGCCAGAGCTGGATGCTCCGACGTTGCCCACCGTCATAACCTTCTTTGTATGTCCTGCACACATAACAAGGGTGCATATTTTTTGCTCCTTGGTGATCTTTTCCTACTCTTTAGTTTTGCCATGTCTTAAAGTCCTGGGATGGTACTCGGGGTTTGGGTAATTCGATGCGTTAGCACCAGGGATCTGGCTCCCACCTTACTCGGGGTGTGAGCTTCTTGGCCCTCAGTACATAGTCGTAGCACTAGGAGGCAAAGCGCCCATGCTTAGAGTACAGGACCAGGCTAAGCAAGCTGCACGCTCTAGACCTCCAGCTCGGCATAGGCCTTTCATGGGGGACCAATTGGCACGACAATACTCCAAGTAAGAGGGCAGCCGCGAGGTCCTGAAACACCTTGCGGGTACCTCAAACAATTCTGCCTTTAGTAGGGTTGCATAACTCTACTACGGGTGATATAGAAAAAATTTCACCAGGTATATGAAGATAATATGCGAAAGAATGAGATAGCCCGATCGATCACAAAATTACAGGTAATTAAGTGAACATAAGAGAGCACATGGTAAAATAGTGGTTCTTTCAAATTGGCATTCGTAGGAGGAGATTGGCTTTACAATAAGGCAACGACCCACTTCGATTGGCAAGGGATGCAGAGTGTTCATGCTTAGGGTATGGGACCAAGCTAAATGGCTGAACACTCTGGATCTGTCCCCCTCAGAGCTTGGTTGTCCTAAGTGTCGTTCCTTGGCACCATGACACCCTACAATGTCTTACTATTATGCTTAGGGATAGAACTTACGGAGGTGTTCTATGTTCCAAGGGTTGGGGAGGGGCTCTCCTTCTTCTGTGGCCAAGCGAACGCACCCGGGGCGAGATGTCTGTTTCACTCGGAAGGGGACCTCCCAGCTGGGTGAGTGTTGGTGTGCCCCTTCTCAAAAGTATTTGCCACAACACCAGATCGCCCGTCTAGAGCTCTCTACTCCGCACGAACCGCTCCTGGTAGCGTCGGAGCGCTTGCCAGTACTGTGCGTTTTGGATGGTGGCGTGCCACCTTGCTTCATCGACGAGGTCGACATCTTCGCATCGGAGCTGGTCCTAGGCGGCTATGTTGAATGACCGGACTCGTAGGGAGCCCACTGCGATCTCTGTGGGGAGGACAACCTAGGCCTCATACACCAAGAAGAATGGTGTTTCTTCCTTGGCCTGGCTGGGCGACGTTCGGCTAGCCCACAGTGCACGTGGGAGTTCGTCAACCCATTTGACACCATGTTTATCCAAGCAGTCAGATGTCCGTGTATTGAGGCCCCTGAGGATCTTTGCGTTGGCTTTTTTAACTTGACCGTTGCTTTTTGGGTGAGCTACGGACGCATAACAAACTTGGACGCCAATGTCTTCGCAGTAGTCTTGGAATGCTACAGTGGTGAACTGGTTCCCGTGACGGTGATGATCCTTTTCGGGACACCGAACCTGCAGACAATCAACTTGATGAACTTGATTGTAGACTCCATGTTGATGTTTATCACTGGGACTGCCTCTGGCCACTTGGTGCATTTGTTTACCGTGACATAGAAGAACCAGTACCCTCCTACTGCCTTGGGGAAGGGTCCCAGGATATCCAGCCCCCAGACTGCAAATGGCCAGTAGGGTGGAATCATCTGTAGCGTTTGCGTCGGAGTGCGAATCTGCTTGGTGTGAAACTGGCACGACTTGCATCTTTTCACCAGCTTGACAACATCTTGGAGTGCTGTTGGCCAGTAGAGGCTATGTCGGAAGGCTTTACCGACCATTGTGCAGGAAGCATCATGAATCCCGCACTCTTCTTCATGGATTTCCGCGAGCACATTGCAACCCTCCTCCCGAGTTATGCACTGCAATTATGCACTGCAATAGGATGTCGTTGGCACCACGCCAACAGAGGTCTTCTTCCACCAGCGTGTAGAATTTTGCCGTCCTTATGATCCACTAAGCGGATACATGTTCCTCCGGAAAGATGTTGTCTTTCAGGTAGTCCCGGATCTCCGTGATCCATGCATCGCGACGCTCCTGAGCTTCTGGATCTTGGGCGTTGGTTAATCTAAGGTCCCTGGTGTAAGTGCATCTAGGATACCCCTTGTGGGTTTTGGATAATTGATGACAAACATATGAGATCCTAATGAAACTACTGAGATGATTGCAGGACAAACAAGTGAAACATTTCGGTGCACACAAAAAGGTGAAAAATGAAGTGGTGTTCAAAGAGAAATACTTTGGTGTTCAAAGAGAAATACTTTGATGAAGCTTGGAAGACCAAAATAGATTTTGAATGTATAGGGAGTGTATGAAAGACACACTCCAAGAGCTCACAACTTTGCGCGAGGGTAAGGGATTAAAACTAACCTAACTTTAACAAAGCACCGGACTAGTCCGATAATGGACCGGACTAGTCCGTTCACCTTTCTGGAATCCCACTCACAAGGAGACCGGACTAGTCTGTTCTTCCACCGGACTAGTCCGTTGATGTTTCTGGAGTCTCTCATACTGAGGGACCGGACTAGTCCGATCATTGACTGGACTAGTCCATTGAACTTTCTGTAATCTCCCATTCGTGAAGATCGGACTAGTCCGCGGACTAGTCCGATGAACTTTCTGGAGTCACTTTCACATAGCACCGGACTAGTCCGATGTTGGACTGGACTAGTCCGGCAAACATTCTGGACCTCGAAACACATTGGAACCGGACAAGTCCGGACTTGCACCGGACTAGTCTGGTGTTAGGGTTTTTCAACGGCTAGCTTTTGGAAACCCTATATATAGAGAGTCCACGACTTTCCTAACAACACACACGTCGAATATTGATCAAAGAGCAAACCCTAGCGCCGCCACTTCGTCCCAAGAGCCCAAAACACATCTCCCCACACATCTAAAGTTCAAAAAGAGTGAAATCAATTGAACACTTGGATTCGGGATTGGGAGATCGTCATTCTTTCATTGCGAGCTCTTGGGGTTTGATCTTTCTACACTCATACTCTGCATTGTAATACTTTGGAGTGTACTTGATCACTTTTTCATTGTAATTCTCGTGGGAGCCCTCAACGTGTGAGGTTGCCCCACAAACTTGGTGATTACCCATGATAGTGGAATCAAGTCGGCCTTCGTGGTGACTTGAGGAGGGAAAGGGTTGGAGACCTGGCTTTGTGTGAGCTTCCTCAACAAGGACGTAGATCTCGTGGTGAGATCGAACCTCGGGAAAAATTTGTGTGTCTTGTGTCTCATTTACTTTAAATTTTGTTCATTAGATCATTTGAGTGCTAAACTTCAACATAAGGCAATTAGAAGTTACACCTGCATTCTTATATTAATATCAAGTACAAATATCAGTTGTTCTCAATTCCGCTGCTAAAGAAACTTATTTTCCCAATTAACACCTGATCAACACACATAATTTTTGCACACCGGATTAGTCCGCCCACACAACCAGACTAGTCTGGCCAACTAAGTTTTGACGATTCTATTAAGTGTGTAGGAAATTCAAAAGGCCTATTCACCCCCCCCCTCTAGGCCACATTCAATTGGTTTCAGAGCAAGGTTCTCCACCAACGAGACTCACATCTCGGAGAGATCAATGGCCTCTGAGAAGAACAATGATATCTCGAAGATGAACATCAATGAGGAGGAACAAGAAACTAAAGCTTTTGATGTGCTGAAAGAGAGCCCACACGATGATGAAGAAGTGCGACAATTGAAGGCACTTCTGAGAAAGAAGCTGCTAGGACAAAAAGGAAAGGAAGAAGAGAAGACGACGGGGAGCGGTCATCACGACTACTCCCGACAGCCTTACAACTACAACCGTCTCAACTCAAACAACCATTATCTTTCTATTCCTATGGGAAAACCTCCACAGTTTGACGGAAGCGACTATACAATGTGGAAGTACAACATGAAGATGCATCTAATATCCCTAAATCCTAGTCTATGGCACATCGTTTGCACGGGCATAGATATCCCGGACACGGATGAAGAACTCACCCCAGAACAAGAACAAGAGATTCACATAAATGCACAAGCCGTCGCCGTGATCACATCATCATTAAGTAGAGAGGAATTCACCAAGATTGATGGCTTAGAAAGTGCAAAGGAAATTTGGGATACACCTAAGACAGCTCACGAAGGAAATAGATCGGTTCGTGAAGCAAAAATAGAAATGCTTGAAGGAGAGTTGGGGAGATTCGCTATTGAAGAAGGCGAATCACCTCAAGACATGTACAACCGGATGAAGGCAATCATCAACATGTTACGTTCCTATGGAAGTAAGAAATGGACGCATCACGAGGTAGTCAAGAGAATGATTAGAGCCTTCATGCCAAGAAATGTCACACTTTGCTCAATGATTAGAGAAAGCCCCGATTTTCATAAATTGACCCCCGTTGAGTTGTTGGGGAAGATCATAAATCACGAGATGATAGAGAAAGAGGCAAAATATGTCAAAGACTTGGCCGAACTCACTTCCTCCAAAAGGAAAGAGGTCGCTCTCAAAGCTACATGCCGACCCAAACTCAAAGAAGCTCGTGAAGATCAAGACGATGGGCACACAAGTGACGAGAGCACCAATATTGATGATGAGGAAATGGTACTCTTTATCAAGAAGTTCAAGCGAATGATTAAAAGAAGACACAGCAACAACTCAAATGGAGGCAAAAGCAAGGACAAAGGAAAATCCAAGTCTCGACGCACTTGCTACAACTGCGGAGAGTATGGTCACTTCATGATGGACTGCCCCTATGAAGAAAACAAAAAGAAGAAGGAAACAAGATCTCAAGAAAAGAAAATTTTCAGAAAAAGAAGTCAAAACCATCAAGCTCACATTGGCAATGAGTGGGACTCAAACGACGAGTCCTCCTCCGATGAAGAAGAAGAGATGGCCACTATTGCAATCAAGAAGCCTACTATGAAGGCCACACTCTTTCCAAACATGGGAGGACAGGACATGAACAACCACACTTGCCTTATGGCTAAGGAAGGCAAGAAAAAGGTACGGCTCACTCCTCCTACGCTAAATTCCTCTATTGATGACTTTGACAGCTCTAGCGATAATGAAGAAATGTTTAGAGGACTAAGTAAAATTGCTCTAAAGAAAATGGAAATGTTGTCGAACGAAATTTTTGAGAAGGAAGAACTTCTTGATCGACAAGAAGATATGCTCATCCGTGAAAGGAAGAGATATCAAGAAGTTGAAAAGCTTCTCGAGCTTGAAAGAGAGAAGAACAAGTCGCTTGAAGTTGAGCTAGTCTTGAGTAAGGAAACTTACTCAAAGCTAAAAGACTCGCATATGGCAATCAAGGAAGAACTTGCTAACTTGTCAAAAGTTAACAAGATCCTTGAGGTGCAAGTTGAGTCGCTCAAGCAAAGTGACTCTTCTTCCTCCAAGAGCTCTTCCTCCAAAGATATGAGTTCGACAACAATCGGAACTTGCACTTGCTCTAGTAAGAAGAATATTATTTCTAATACATCAACTTCTCGTAATATGCATGCCCTTCCAAGAGGCATCTTTGATAAGGAGAAGATCAAATATGCACGCAGTGCATACATGGTCACTAGACCTCCTAATATCAAAGATGGCCTTGGTTTTAATAAGAACAAACACATGCCTACTTCTAATCATGCTAAGAATAGAATTGTCTTTGTGAAGGAAAAATCTCATGAATCTGAACCACAAACATTGTTTCATACATTTAATGCTTCTTATGTTCTTATGAAAGCCAAAAATGGAAGAGTCATTGCCAAATATACAGGGCCACGCCACAAAAACTTGAAAACTTGTGTGTGGGTGCCAAAGACTCTTGTGACTAACCTGAGAGGACCCAGGCAAGCTTGGGTACCTAAAACCAAGGAATAATTCTTTTTTGCAGGCTTACTCCTCCGGCGGAACAAAATGGGTACTTGATAGCGGATGCACAAATCACATGACCGGAGAGAGAGGTATGTTTGTGGAGTACGAGCACAACAAGGATCCAGGTGAAGGCATATACTTCGGAGACAACAGCGAAGGAAAGGTCCTTGGTAGCGGTAACATTGAAATATCCTCTCAACATACCTTATCAAATGTTTTACACGTAGATTCTCTAGATTATAACCTTTTGTCAATATCCCAACTATGCAACAAAGGTTACAACTGCTTATTCACTGATGAGGGTGTGACTGTTTTTAGAAGAAGCGATGGAACGATTGCATTCAAGGGAATGTTGAAGGGCAAGCTTTATCTAGTTGACTTCAACAAAGATAAAGCCGAACTCAACACTTGCTTGGTTGCTAAGACCAACATGGGATGGTTGTGGCATAGACGGCTAGCCCATGTTGGGATGAGAAATCTGCAGAAACTTCTAAAAGGTGGTCACATTCGTGGTCTTAAGGATGTGGTTTTTGAAAAGGACAGGCCGTGCAGTGCTTGTCAAGCAGGAAAAAAAGTTGGAGCACCACACCCCGCCAAGAATGTGATGACCACCGCAAAACTGCTGGAACTTCTCCACATGGATCTTTTTGGTCCAGTCTCGTACATCAGCATCGACAGTAACAAATACGGTTTAGTAATTGTTGATGATTTTTCAAGATTTACCTGGGTATTTTTCTTGTATGATAAATCAGAAACTCAGGGGATCCTCAAGAAGTTCTTAAGAAGAGCTCAGAACGAATTCTCATCAACCATAAAGAACATCAGAAGTGACAACGGGACAGAATTCAAGAATCTCCAAGTTGAAGAGTTTCTCGATGAAGAAGGGATAAAACATGAATTCTCAGCACCCTACTCCCCTCAACAAAATGGAGTGGCCGAAAGGAAGAACAGAACATTAATCGAAATGGCGAGAACCATGTTGGATGAATACAAGACATCCGATTGATTTTGGGCAGAGGCGGTGAACACCGCTTGCCATGCCACTAATCGACTGTACCTCCATCGACTACTGAAGAAAACTCCATATGAGCTCCTTACCGGTAAAAAGCCAAATATTTCTTATTTTAAAGTTTTTGGTTGCAAATGTTTTATTCTGAACAAGAAACAGAGGGCCTCGAAGTTCTCTTCGAAGTACGATGAAGGATTCTTGCTCGGTTATGAATCGAATGCCTACGCCTATCGTGTCTTCAACAAGGTGTCCGGCCTTGTTGAAGTAGCACGTGACGTAGTGTTCGATGAATCTAACGGCTCACAAGTGGAGCAAGTTGATAAGTGTGTGCTAGATGAAGAGGAAGCTCCATATGAAGCACTGAAGAAAATGGGACTTGGCGATATCTTACCACAAGAGCAAACATTCGACTCAAATGCACACGTTGAACCTCAACGCGGAGGCAATGATCAAGGGGGAGCCCTTGCACAAGATCAAGAGGAGGAAGGTCAAGAAGATCAGGACCATCATGGAAGCAATGATCTAGGGGGAGACAATGTACATGAAGATAATGAAGAACAAGCAACTACACAAGCTCCACACCCAAGAGTACACCAGAGCGTGCAAAGAGACCACCCTGTCAACAACATCATTGGAGATATTGCAAAGGGAGTAACTACTAGATCTCGAGTTGCAAATTTTTGAGAATCCTACTCCTTTGTGTCTTTTCTGGAACCATACAGGGTAGAAGAAGCCTTAGGGGATCCAGACTGGGTGATTGCAATGCAAGAGGAGCTGAACAACTTCAAGAGAAATGAAGTATGGGAGCTAGTGGAGAGACCAAAGGTGAACATAGTCGGAACTAAATGGGTCTTTCGGAACAAGCAAGATGAACATGGAGTAGTAACAAGAAATAAGGCAAGACTGGTGGCCAAAGGTTATTCTCAGGTCGAACGTTTGGACTTCGATGAAACTTTCGCTCCTGTAGCTAGACTTGAGTCCATTCATATTTTATTGGCATATGCTACTCACCATAATTTTAAGCTGTATCAAATGGACGTCAAAAGCGCTTTCTTAAACGGCCCAATCAAGGAGGAAGTTTATGTGGATCAGCCACCAGGATTCGAAGACCCAAAGTATCCCAACCATGTCTACAAACTGCGTAAAGCTCTCTATGGCCTCAAACAAGCTCCTCGAGCTTGGTATGAGTGTCTTAGAGATTTTCTAATTCAGAATGGATTCAAAATTGGTAAAGCTGACTATACACTTTTCACTAAACATTGTGATGATCATTTATTTGTATGTCAAATTTACGTTGATGATATTATCTTTGGATCAACTAACAAATCCTTCTGTGAAGAGTTTAGCAAAATTATGACAGATAGGTTCGAGATGTCAATGATGGGCGAATTAAAGTTCTTCTTGGGATTCCAAGTGAAGCAACTAAGAGAAGGTACATTTATAAGCCGAACCAAATATACACAAGACATTCTCAAGAAATTCAATATGGACAAAGCCAAGCCCATCAAGACACCCATGGCCACAAATGGACATCTCGACCTCAATGAAGACGGTCCAAATGTAGATCAAAAGGTATATCGGTCCATGATTGGCTCTTTACTTTATTTATGTGCATCTAGGCCAGATATTATGCTTAGTGTTTGCTTGTGTGCAAGGTTTCAAGCTGCACCTAAAGAGTGTCATTTAGTTGCTGTAAACAGAATCCTAAGGTACCTTGTGCACACACCCACCTTGGGCCTTTGGTATCCCAAAGGATCCAAATTTAACTTGATAGGATATTCCGATGCCAACTATGCAGGATGCAAAGTCGATAGAAAGAGCACGTCAGGGACTTGTCAGTTTCTTGGTAGGTCCCTGGTATTTTGGTCATCTAAAAAGCAAAACTCCATTGCCCTTTCCACAGCAGAAGCAGAATATATTGCAGCCGGTAGCTGTTGCGCCCAATTACTTTGGATGCGGCAAACCCTTAGGGACTACGGCTACAATCTTAACCATATCCCACTTCTATGTGACAATGAAAGTGCTATAAAAATTGCACACAACCCAGTAGAGCACTCAAGAACTAAGCACATAGATATCCGTCATCATTTTCTTAGAGATCATTCATTAAAAGGTGACATTGCTATTTCACATGTTAGAACTGAAAAACAACTTGCAGATATTTTTACCAAACCATTGGATGAGAAAAGGTTTTGTGAACTTAGGAATGAACTTAATATTCTTGACTCTCGAAATGTGGCTTGAAACGTTGCACATTTGGTTGATACTTCAAATGTTACATTTTATTGCTAAAACTACCCCTCACCTTTTTTTCTCCTAAGAAAACTATTTTTAATGAAGAAATCTTGGAATTTATGACCATGTTTCTGTGTTGATTGCTTTCTGGTCATAATCACCAAGATTATTTGCAAAACTTGTCCTTGGATCACTATTAGTTATCTCCAAATACTTAGTTTGTCCAGTAACACCGGACTAGTCAGGTTTGCCACCAGACTAGTCCGGATAATCCCTCTTCCTAGGGTTTTCAGGGACACCGGACTAATCCGCCCTCAGACCGGACTAGTCTGGTCGGCTGCCTATATAAGCAGCAGGCCCGTTTCAAATCTCCCTCCACTTGACCTAAACCCTCTCCTCTCAAACCCTTGATTTTTAAAACCTTGTAATGCACTATTTCTTCTCTTATGTGTGATGCTTATTGTTGCTTGGATGATTATCTTTATACTCATTGTTGATTATCTTTATACTCATTGTTGATTATCTGTACTTCATCACACCTTGTTGATCACACACTTGTTAGGCAACCCACCATAAGGTGTGTGTATATGTGAGAAGTTGTTTTGTGGACTTATCATTATTCTCATATGTGCACACCTTATGAAAATCAAGATTTTATTCTCAATTGTGATATCTCAAATGGTTGTCATCAATCACCAAAAAGGGGGAGATTGTAAGTGCATCTAGGATATCCCTTGTGGGTTTTGGCTAATTGATGACAAACATATGAGATCCTAATGAAACTACTGAGATGATTGCAGGACAAACAAGTGAAACATTTCGGTGAACACAAAAAGGTGAAAAATGAAGTGGTGTTCAAAGAGAAATACTTTGATGAAGCTTGGAAGACCAAAATAGATTTTGAATGTATAGGGAGTGTATGAAAGACACACTCCATGAGCTCACAACTTTGCGTGAGGGTAAGGGATTAAAACTAACCTAACTTTAACAAAGCACCGGACTAGTCCGATCATGGATCGGACTAGTCCGTTCACCTTTCTTGAATCCCACTCACAAGGAGACCGGACTAGTCCGTTCTTCCACCGGACTAGTCCGTTGATGTTTTTGGAGTCTCTCATATTGAGGGACCGGACTAGTCCGATCATTGACCGGACTAGTCCGTTGAACTTTCTGTAATCAAGTATGGGAGCTTGTGAATAAGCCTAATGCAAATGTTGTAGGCACCAAATGGGTGTCCCGCAACAAACAAGATGAACACAGGATGGTTACAAGGAACAAGGCACGACTTGTGGCAAAAGAGTACTCACAAGTCGAAGGCTTGGATTTTGAATAAACCATTTCTCCCGTAGCTAGACTTGAATCAGTTCATATATTACTTGCCTTTGCTACTCACCATGATTTTAAGCTATATCAAATGGACGTCAAGAGCGCATTCCTCAATGGTCCAATCAAGGAAGAAGTGTATGTGGAGCAACCCGGCGGATTTGAAGATGATGAATTCCCAAACCATGTGTACAAATTGCGTAAGGATCTCTATGGACTCAAACAAGCTCCTAGAGCTTGGTATGAGTGCCTTAGAGACTTTCTAACTCAAAATGGTTTCAAAATTGGGAAGGCAGACTATACTCTATTAACTAAGCACTTTAATGACTATTTGTTTGTTTGCAAAATATATGTCGATGACATTATATTTGGTTCTAGTAAAAAAGCTTTTTGTGATGAGTTTTCCAAGATAATGGCGGAAAGATTTGAGATGTCCATGATGAGGGAGTTGAAGTTCTTTCTAGGTTTTCAAGTGAAGCAACTCAAGGAAGGCACATTCATTAGTCAAACCATGTACACACAAGATATAGTCAAGAAGTTTGACATGGGCAAGGCCAAACCCATCAAGACTCCTATGGCAACCAACGGGCATCTCGATCTTAATGAAGATGGTCCAAGTGTGGACCAAAAGGTATATCATTCCATGATAGGCTCATTGCTATACTTATGTGCATCTAGGCCCCATATCATGCTTAGTGTGTGTATGTGTGCTAGATTTCAAGCCGCTCCTAAGGAGTGTCATTTGACCGCCATTAAGAGAATTCTTAGATATTTGGTTCACACACCAAGCCTAGGACTTTGGTACCCTAAGGGCTCTAAGTTTAACCTCATTGGATATTCTGATGCGGACTATGTGGGGTGCGAAGTTGATAGAAAGAGTACATCGGGAACTTGCCAATTCCTTGGTAGATCTCTAGTGTCTTGGTCCTCAAAGAAACAAATCTCCTTTTCACTTTCCACAGCCGAAGCGGAGTATGTCGCCGCAGGAAATTGATGTGCACAACTTCTTTGGATTGGACAAACTCTTAGGGACTACGACATAAACTTGTGCCATATCCCTCTCCTATGTGACAATGAGAGTACCATCAAAATAGCCCACAATCTAGTTGAATACTCAAGGACCAAGCACATTGATATTCGCCACCATTTCTTGAGAGATCACTCCATCAAAGGAGACATTGCAATTTTCCATGTGAGAACCGATAAACAATTGGCTGATATCTTTACCAAGCCCCTAGATGAGAAAAGATTTTGTGAACTTAGGAGTGAGCTAAATATCTTAGATTCTCGAAATGTGGCTCAAGTCTTGCACATCTGATTGTAATATTCAAAATTCACACATGCTTGCAAAAAACTCATCCTCCTCAATTTCTCTACAAATTATTTTGAAATTATTGAATCCTTGTGAATCATGGTCATAGTTTAATTATTGATTGCTTACTGACTATATTTACAAAGATCTTTTGTGAAATATAGTACGAAAGGATCAAATCTCTACTAAAAACACAATATATAGGAGTTTTAGGTCTTAGGACCGGACTAGTCCACTCTATTGCACAGGAATAGTCCGGTGGCTCAGGTTGCCCGGACCTAGTCTGGAGGCTGGACAAGTCCATATATCTGACCGTACTAGTCCCGCCCTTGGGGACTTAACCTCCCCAGGGAGACCTCGACCTCTCCACTTCCATTCAAATACTCTCTCTCCAAAAACGCTCGAAAACCATCTCCCAAATGGCGATTTTCGATTCCCACCACAAAATCTTGATTCCAATCGGTGGATTGAAGCCCTAAGGTGCTTAGGATCCTTCCCCCAAGCATCGAAGGCTGATTCCACACTCACATTTCATCAAATCGAGGATTTGAAGAGGTATTCTTGACCTAACTCCAAAATCCTTGAAACTCAATTCTTTTGGGTCCATTGATAGAAACTTCTTCACAAATGTTGTTTTACATATCAATTTGATCATGTAGCTCCATTTTTGTGGTAGGATCCATAGTTTTTGCAAAATTTTATTGGATTAGGGTTCTTGCTGTGTAAACTGGACTAGTACTACCACAGTGCGGACAAGTCCGACCTAGTGCGGACTAGTCCGGCCCTTGGGCGGACAAGTCCGGGTTACATAGTGAAGAACCTAACCTAAGTTGATTTTGTGAATTCTACCAATTTATCTTGACTCCTTGGACTTATACAAAGTCCCTTGCTTCTCTTGTCAGAAATCATGTCGGACAATGAATATGTTCCTCCTTCCAACTCCGAGACCGAAGCGGAGAAGCAGGCTCTCTTTCGCCGGAAGCAAAGAGAGGATCAAGAGATGGCTGCTGCGTACTTTGCCTCTCAGAGGGCAAAGAAGACGCAGCGTGAGGAGCACAACTCTGCTGCTGCCGAGGATTCCCCAAAAAGAAAGAGGCTTGTGACCTTGGGTGAACAAGCCAAGTCTCAGGGGGCGAGGACCTCCAAAGATAAAGGCAAAGCCCCAGTTGATGCTGCACCCGAGAAGAGGGTCATTGTGGCCAAGAAGGCTGCAAGCAAAGTCAAGAAGGGTGCCACTCAACCCATTGGCCCCTTGAGGATGTCTTCTCCTGCATGGAACCCAAACCGTGCAGCTGCCTTCGACGCCAACATCTTCAAGGGAAAGGGGGATGAGAAGGCATGCAAGCTGAGGAAGATCAATGTTTATCAACATGACAGGAGCACAATGGATCCCCGGTTATGGTGTGACATCCACTGTGACTACTACAGGACGATCTATATGACCAAGCAGACCCCTGTCACAGATGCTCAGTGGATCGACTGGGACTACATGGCCGAGAAAGATCATCAAGCCTTCAATGCTGTGATTGAAGCTTTCAAGAGGCATGGCTTGAAGAAGTTCATGGCTTTCCATTACGACTGGAATGTGGAAGTCATAACTCATTTCTACTCCACTCTCTACTTCCACACCGATGGGGACAGGAAGATTACCTGGATGACCCATGGAGAGTAGTACTCCACCACCTATTGGGAGTTTGCTCAGTTGCTTTGGAGGATCAACTGGATAATGAGATCATCATTTTAAATCTGAAGCCAGTAGATCGGGACCCCTTGGAGTATATGTATCCAAGTCATGCACAGTATGAGGCCGGGCATATCAGAAACATCAAGCCATTCTATAGTGTGCTCAACCGAGTCCTTAGAAAGACCATTGCCCCGAGTGATGGAGATGCGGGGATAATACAAGGTAATTTGAGGCACTTAATGGTCCTCGTTGATGGAGATGTCCGCTTCAATGTGGTGGACTATATCTTTTATGATATCTTCAACATCTTTCACACCCCCAACAGATCATGTGGATATGCTCCATACATCATGTACATGATTGAGAAGATCTTCGGGCTCACATTCAAGAAAGACATCATTCACCGGAGGCTTCGACCACAACTCCCTCCTCCGGAACCGGCTGCTCCTAAGAGGAAGAATGTGGATCCTCTCGCTTCGTGCCATCTCCTCCACCACCTCCGCCTTCGACACAATGCGAGAGTGGCTTCTTCAAGTGCTTCAAAGCTCTCTTCTCCTCGTGCCAGAAGATAGAAATTCAGCAACATTGCATGGAGTGTCGCAATGAGAAGTATCTCAGGGCGATGTGCGACAAGCTGGACATTCCAATATCCCCCGCCGAGGAGAGCGATGGTGATCTCACTTCTTTTCCCAAGTTCACTGCGGTGGAGCTTGCTGAATTTGGAGAAGCTGGGACTTCCACCGCGGCCCCGATCGATGATGACGAGGCACATCTTGACCCGCAGGCCACAGAGAGCGATAGCCAGCCCCAAGACGGCAACGACAACTCCAACTCCGACGATGAGTAGTCCTAAGGGCTCTTCCTCTCTTCTTTTCCTTTTTGGTGTCTTGATGCCAAAGGGGGAGAGATAGCTTGGCGATGATAGCTTGGATGGGAACTTAGATCTAGGGGGAGATAAAGGGAGTGAGATGTTGGGGGAGAGATAAGATAGATAGTCTATTTTGTGAGAGTATTGATCTATGTTGGACTTATGTTTTAAACCTCAGTTCAAGTTGTATTGTAAGACTTAATCAATGTATTCATGTATTCATGTATGTTTCCTAAATTTGTGATGTGTTGCCTCATTTAGATGTCTACTTTGCATAATCATTGTATTATCACACTTTATGAACACATCACCTGGGCACCCCACCATAGCATGTATATGTATGAGAAATCTCTCAATATCTCTTACTCATGATGCATACATTGAGGGAGAGTCACTCATACAAATACATGTTATGAAAACAAATTATTAACCTTATTGTTAAAGTCTTAATGTGTTGTCATCAATTCACCAAAAAGGGGGAGATTGAAAGTGCATCTAGGCATCCCCGTGGGTTTTGGATGATTGATGACGACAATTAAGAGGCTAATGATCTTAGTTAATCTTAAGCACAGGTACAAGGATTGAAATGAGATGAAAACCCTCAAAAAGGAAAAGGTTAATATGGGCATCAAAGACTCAATCGTAGAAATTATAGTTTCTATGGTATTGAACTTATGTGAGTCGTATCATGTGAGAGGGTGGTTGTATCATGTGCATTGAGATCATACCAAGGGGCTCAAAGTGGTGGTTTATAGAAAAACCTAAGTGAGAAGCCTAAAATGAGAAAAACCCTAGGAGGCCAGACTAGTCCGGGCCTCAGGGCTGGACTAGTCCGGCCACGGCAGACAAGTCCGTTTTGAGACGGACCAAACGTCTCCGGAGTGAACCTGAGTGAATTTGGAGCTAAGTCTGAGAAGTCCGGACTTGTCCAGTTTTGGACGGTCCAAAGCTCTCTGCAGAAGTTCGGACTTGTCCCTTTGAGACTTAGTGTGACAGACCGAGAGAAACCCTAGGGTGCCGGACTAGTCTGCCCCTATGGCCGGACTAGTCCGGGCCAACCCAGAAAAGTCCATTTTGGAATGGTCCAAGTGGTTCTGTTCCACTTCGAACTAGTCCGTTGTTGACCGGACTAGTCCGTTGTCTAGTGACCATTTGAATTTGGAAATTTGGCGGTTAGCGTGACGATCGTTGCTCAGTGTGGCAGTTGTTGGGAATTGACCAGGGCTCAGTGGTCCCATAGAGCCGGAGTAGTCTGGGGTCTGAGGCCGGACTAGTCTGCCCCTTTGCTGTTGTAAGCAAAAGGGGCTCGGGACCCCTATAAAAAGGGGACCCCCGGACTCATTTGAACAAGACTTGACCCCTAGCGCCGCCACAAGCATCCTAGAGCCTTCCAAAGCCTTCTACTCGTCCCACTAACCCCCTAAGAGCAAATCTTGAAGAGATTAGGGTTTGGGGAGGAGAGTAAAGTAAGATCATCGCGCTTTAGCTCTCAGTTTGATCTCTTGCTCATCGTGTTGTGTCGTGTGGCTAGTGTGATTTGAGCTTCGTGTGCTCCTCTTGTATTGATTTGTGGGAGCCTCAAGTTGTGAGCAGCCCAATCAAACTTGAGATTACCCATTGATATAGTGGAAACCAAGCCGGCCATCGTGGTGTCTTGGTGAGAGAAGGGTCAAGTGTGATCCGGTCCTTGTGTGGACTTCTCAACGTGGAGGTAGGCTTCTTCGTGGAGCTGGACCACGGGATAAATCTCGTTTCACTCATCTTTCGCTTTTTGTGATCACTAGTATTGCTATTAGGGTTCACTTTGCTCTTATTGACTTACACTTTGATCATAATTTTGAACTTGCAATCTAAGTGTTTAAACTTCACAATATGAGCTTCACAAGTTTATTATACATTGCTCATATCTTTTCTGAACTTTAATTCCTCAAATAACTTGTAGAAGTCAAGTTTTAGGGTTTCAACCTTGTGCTGAGCGGACTAGTCCTGCCTTGAGCAGACTAGTCCGACCACAAGAATTTAATCTTGTATGATTAAGTGATTTCAGGTATTATTGCCTATTCACCCCCACCTCTAGGCGACTTTCAACGACGTCAACGGAATTGGTTGATCACCTCTTCTAGACAAGTGTACATGACGTGCAAGTCAGTTGTATCTTGATTGGAATCACTGTCGCTCGTGGAAGGGAGCATACTTGCTAAATTGCATTGTGATGTAGTAACAACTGGAACTTGGTGAAACCTGTAGTATGGTTAAGCAACTTGGTTGAAGTAGTTGATAGGAGAACTAAAGTTTTGATTCTAACCAACTTCACCTGCTATTATAAAGCTGAAGCAAGGATCTACTGATAGTGAAAATTAACTTATTGCAGTTTAAATTCAAGTCTTATGTTCCCAACATGTACAATTTCATGTTCATAGGTGAGATAGTTTAGTCTTGCTGAGCCTTGTGCTCATGGTTCCATTTATACGAGTTTTGCAGGTATATAACTATGACAGGTTCCTAGGCCTTGCCCTCGTTGGAGTATATAGCCAATGGAAGCCCTTGACGTCGCTACTTGTTTCTGTGATGCTAGAGTGGAGTATCCGCGGGATGGATACGACCGCTACTGCTGTAGTGTAGGTTCGAGAGAGTAGTATGATGACTTCTGCTGATGTAATATATTTTGTATAAAACTCTGAGGTTAATGTAAGTTTCTCATTTATGTTATGAGTTCTTCGTTCTTTCCTGTGTTGTGTTATTGGGTGTCGCATTGCACGACACCATCCAATGTGATTCCTGGTTTATCTGGACCCTGGTCCTCCCATATATTGACGGTCAAAATTAGTATAGCATCTGTTTATTTCATCTAGTTGGTCTACAGAGTCCTGTCGTGCTTGCTCGAACATAGCCTCATCGCAGGCCTTGGTCCAGGGTGAGCCGTGCTCCAGCTTGGTTAGTAGGATGGCTTCTAAGTCATATGCAATGAGGAAAGGCGTGAAACCAATCGAGCGGTTAGGCATAGTGTGTAAGCTCCATAGCACAGACGACACCTCCATTGCGGTTAGTAGGATGGCTTCTAAGTCATATGCAATGGGGAAAGGCGTGAAACCAATCGAGCGGTTAGGCATAGTGTGCAAGCTCCATAGCACAGAGGTGTAAGCTCCATAGCACAGACGACACCTCCATTGCGGTTAGTAGGATGGCTTCTAAGTCATATGCAATGAGGAAAGGCGTGAAACCAATCGAGCGGTTAGGCATAGTGTGTAAGATCCATAGCACAGACGACACCTCCATTGCCTAGTGCCCAACAAATTTATTTAGTTTATCAAATATGTGAGGCTTGAGGCCCTGCAAGATTATGCCATTGGTGCACTCGACCTGCCCATTCGTTCAAGGGTGCACCATCGATGCCCAGTCAACTCGAATGTTGAAGTCATTGCACAACTCGAGGAATTTTCTCCTTGTGAACTTCATACCTTTATAATGATGATGTCGTTGGGCACGCAAAGTGATATATGGTGGCACGGATGAAACTTATTGCCTGCATAGATTTAACTATGGCAAATGGTTTGGCTTCTATCCACTTCATGAATTTTCGGATCGCCATAGGAGGAATGTAAAGCCCTTGTGTTCCTTCTTGCAGGGGACGAGGAGTTCAAATCCCCACATACTGAATTGCCACATGATGGGGATAGTTTTGAGGTCATGAGCTGGAACGAGCAAAGTACTTGCAAACCTTGCAGGTGTGTACTATTTGTTGTGCATCGATGGCAGAAGTAGACCAGTAGAAACTCTGTTGATAAGCCTTTCTGACTAAGTATACGGGGGCTGCATGATGGCCACATGTCCCCTCATGAATATCAAGGAGTAGCATCCTTCCCTGGCTACTTAGGATGCATCGTTGGTGAACTCCAGAGTCATTGCACCGGAAGAGCATGTCGCAAACAATGATTAAGCCCATTTGGAGATTGATGGGCCCTTTGCGACATCTTCATTGGGCTCATCAAGTTCGGTTGCCGCAACCATCGTCGAGGCCCGTTCGCGGTTGTTCTGCTGAAACAATAGAGCTTGCTAAGACTTGGCATCCACGGAGATGATTCCGCGTGGTAGGTGTAGTTCAAGGTGGACCCGAACTTCGCGTAGCATTGCCGCCTCAAAATTGTGTGGTACGAAACATTGCTGTCAGCCACCCCAATCGTGTGGGTGTCCACGTGGATGGTTGACTCTTTCTAGAACGTGAAGGGGAGGTTGATCTATCCCAGGGGCATTGCCTTCTTCTTGGGGATGACCCCATGGAAAGGTGCTCGATGTTTGGCGGAGTTGGGAGCACGAGACACCCCTTTGCATCCAATGTCCCAAAAGACAAGAAGTTGAGCCTACTCCCGCCATCCATCAGCATCTTGGTCATGTGCTTTAGACCCACAATCAGGTCCACAACAATGGGTAATGTCCTAGGTTGTGGAATGTAGTAAGGGTGGTTGAACCGGTCAAAGGTAATAGCCGCCTCAGACCATCGGAGGAAGGTTGGAACAGTCGGATCGGTGGTGTTCCCTTTGTGAGACCTATTTATGCTGAATACATTGGTTTTGACAATAAAAGTTTTGAATGCTGCCATAACATCTTTTTTTAGCAAGGTCCCACGCTAGCCCCGAGCTTCTGCAAGGTTCGACAATAGGTCCGACTTTCTTTGTCTAGGTTCGACATGTTTTTGGGTAGCTCCGGTGACCTTTGTGTTTAGCTTCGACATGTCTTTGATAGCTCTGGCATGTCTCTGTTAAGCTTCGACATGTTTCTCTAGCTCTGGCTTTTGGGTTGACTAGTTCCCACTAGTTTTGGTATGCTCCGGTGCTAGGTTGTACTATCTTTGATAAGCTCCAGCTCAAGCTCCGGTTAGCTTTGGCAATGTTCAGAGCTTGATCATAATGTTCCAAATTTTCTAGTGAAATGTTTCGAACTTGCTTTACACTTATGGAAAGGTTGCTTAGTATTCTTTTACTTAGTTTTTGTTGTGTTTTGGTTGATATGGCTGATATCATTTTGCTATGCTTTGCAACATGCTTATGTGAGGTGCTCATGTGAGGTGTTGTGTTCGGAACTGACTTGAGTCAAGTCACGGACTTGGAATCGTACGGATTGGTTGTTTATTCATGTGCAGGTGCTGCTTGAGTTCATGTCATGGCTGGTGACAGGATCCTTTGGACTAGTCTCAGGGAGGAGATGAAGTTCCAATAACCAAATTCAGGAGGAATCGTGGTTGAGCGGGTCAGGAGGTCGCGCAGGATGATTGAATCAAGGGTAGTGCATATGAAGGTTACTGGATGTCAAAGGAAGGTGTTTGCACGTATGCATGCGGTGCATGACGTGGCAACATGGTTACGGAGATGGTTTATGGATGGGAAGATCTGGTTGGAAGGATCGGATCGTATCAGTTGATGACTTTGGCTGCGGCGGAGTCGGTTATGGCTCGGTATGGAAAGTATCGAGTTGGTTATGATAGGATTTCGTGTAGGTCACGAATTTGAGTTGTTTTAGGAATGTGGGATACGTTCCTAAGGTGTTTGGAAGTCTTAAGATTGCTTCTATCTGAGTATAGAAGAGTCCTAAGCAATTATGGAAAGTTTCGATTTGTGATCTGAGTAGGATTAGAGTCCTAGTTGAGATTGGGTTGGCCTAAGGGCTGGTTATATAAGCAAGGGAGCCCAAAGATCGTGGTGCACGACATTAGGGCTCTTCCTCTTGTGTTCTATTGAAAAAAACTCGTTGTTTGAAGGAACTTTTGTGCCTTGCTTGTCTGACTTGTTCTAGACAAGTTTTACTCGTCGAGTTTCTGAACAACACTACCTTTCGTCGGTGGTTTTATCATAACTCGAGTTTTACAGATCCAATTGATGTGATTATTTTTGGGTTTTCTTCACAACTTGAATATCTATCATCTGTAAAAATTTCACAGTCACTGGATTTGTGGTTTCTGATCTACATGAGTTTCTTTGCAGCATTTCAGAACTGTTTTTCTCGGGTAGGACAGATTGACCTTTGTTCGATCTTTCGATCATAACTTGAGTTTCTCTCTATGGATTTGAGTGATTCTTCTTGTGTTTTCTCCGTGACATGATTTTTTCTGATATATAATACTTTTGTCATGGTAAAAAACGTTTATATTTGTTTCACACACGATTTCTCTAACAGATCGTTTTTTTTTTTGCTTAAGGGGTTGGGGTTTAATTGTTTCCGCTATGTAAGATTTTTAAATCTACCATTCACCCTACCTCTGGTAGATTTTCACGTGCTCTTTGATCCTACACCATTCCAGGACTACCAGCTTCAGCTTGTGATGACTTTTGCAAGCATGGTTCACCTCCAAATATCATCAGACATCCATCTTGCCTTTGTCGCTCGTGGTGGCCAACTCCTTGCCGATGAAGCTCCTAAGGAGGGTGCAATCCTTCAGGCCGTGTTTGCCTGGAAAGGAGTGGCTGGTGCATGACTTCTCAAGCAACCTCTTAAATTGGTCAGTTGATGGCTTCGTGGGCCTTTGTCTTTGCGGATTTTGGCGGCCACAACTAGGCCTATCCATCTAGGATTGGTGGTGGTGTTTCTTGCCACTACGGTGTGATGTTGTGTCCTTCCTCGTGTTAGGGCTCTTCGACCATTTCTTCTCCAAGATGGAGCCTCCTTGCTAGAGGCATTATTGGTAGCAACATCAAGCAGTTCTTTAGTGCTTCTTGGCTTGATGCAGCCAAGCTTGTGCACTAGGGACTTACAGGTTGTCCCTTGAAGAAAGCTTGTGATGATGTTGGCATCAATCACGTCAGGGAGCTGGTTGTACTTCTTGGAGAAGCGCAGGATGTACTCGTGGAGGGTCTTGTCTGGCTTATGTCAGCACTCTTTTAGATCCCATGAGTATCCATGGAACACGTACGAGATGTGAAAGTTGCTGATGATGATCTCCCAATGCTTGGCCCAGCTTTGGATGCTGTTGGTGGGAAGGTACTCCAACCATGCTTAGGCTGAGTCAACCACGTAAATGGAGAGGTATTAGATGATGAACAAATAATCATAGCACCACTGACCTTACATGCCAGGCTGTAGTTCTCCAACCAAAAGCTGGGGTTCAACTTGCCATTGTACTTCCTGCCAATTGTCAGTGCATTAAAGCGAGCCAGGAAAGGCGTGTTTTGTATGCACCTCGGAGGTTTTCTGACCCCAAACGATTGTGCTCTGAGTTGCACGAGGGGGTTGACGACCCAACCCTTTCGGCCTCACCTACCTGGCTCAGGATGTGGGTCCTTGCTGGCCCTACGCTGCTCCTGACGTGCCCTTGGCTTCCGTCATTTGTGGACACGTCCAACTGGTGAGCAAGGGAGCTCTCCACATAGCCCCCTCCAGTAGCAACTGATGTTCGGGTACGTTCATCGAGCTTCAGGCTGGACGGGCTCGAGCACACCATGAATTATCATAGCATTGGCTGCTATGTTCTGGATTGCTCGCTCGAATCGTGGCAGGTTGTTCGGATTGGTGACAATTTTGTTCCAAAAAATTTGCGCGCAAGAGAGCTTGCTCTGTTAATGTTGGGGCAAGGGTCCAACATTGCCTTGAGCATCACCCTGCTCGTGCTTAGATATGCCTGCTCAACTTTGAGCACTAGGCACCGTGCCTCAAGCTGGTCGGCCAGCTCATGTTTGTGCGCCTCTTGTTGCTCGGGGGTGAGCTATGGCATTGTGTTGGAGGGCATGCCAACGTTGCAGGTTTCCATGATGTGGCACTCGTGAGAGGGGTGCTTGTTTCCCTCGGTGCTAGTGTTAGAGCTATTGTCATAGCTAGCGATGTCCTCTAGCATGTGGTCGAGGGATGGTAACGTGTAGTCAACCATACCTACAAGGGATGCTCCGAAGACGTCCTTCACTTTGTCGATGTCACCGTCATGAACCGTCTTGCCCGTTGAGGGCTCATCAGTAGACTTGCGACTAGTCATCCAAAGGATACCAGCGCTGCTAGCAAAGAATTCGAAACTCACAAAGTGGAAGGCCTGCTGTGGGGCTAAGGAGTAGGCCTTGAGCCTACAGTCCTTTGACAATGATTAACCAATAAAAGATATTCCGGAGAACAGCACCAGAAAAGCTTGTTGGTATTTCTTAACGTCTACAGGCCATCCTTGTGATGAATGGTAGACATGCAATTGACACTAGACTAACCTAAGGCCAAAGCAACATGAGTTCTGCAAGCACACAAAAGTTATCGCTGTCACATTTCACCCAAGAGTATTCCCTAGGTTATCATATTTATTTTATCCCAAAGGAAGGCAAGTGAAGTGAGGCAAAATCAAGGATGTTCACCCTAAAGTAGGATTATCAAGTAAGCGTTCTAATAGGATGGACAAATGATGAGTGAGGATAGTCTGACACACTATGAACCCAATTTCGAGAATCAACCAAGTGAAACACATATGTGTGCCCAGGATGTTCATCACACATACACGAGTGCATCACAAACGATATTCATATTATAACCATGCCATGAATAGTAAATAGTACCTTGTTGCAATAATTCAAATGGTCTCAAATAACAATCTCTACATATTATCGCTGCGGAAAAACTTAGTAGCTAGCAGACTCCAGCTCCACAAGCAGTCGACGGTAACATGCATGCCTTGTACTCCACATGATCCTCAAGATACTCTTAAGTTTCTCCTATAGCTGAATTAATGTGGGAATAGAAAGAGTGAGTACATACCGTACTCAGCAAGTGTGGGAAAGTATGACATGTTGCTTAAATAAGGATCATAGAAATAGTTCATTGCAGAAAAGCATGTTTCATTCAAAAAAGTTAAAATGCGTCTTAAGTTTACAAAGTGCAGCCAATCCCATTAGAACCCAAGTAACCAACATATACTATATCCAATTCCACCATTCACCATTCTCAACCATTAAATAACTAACCAACACAAATAATCATAACCTTCCACTTTATCATATTCAATTCCCCGTTACTGAAGACATAAGCCATTCCCAATTCCGACCATTATCCAACATACTCAAGTTCATAACTCTAATCATGTGAGAGTCTAGGTTGCTCAGCACTGTGAGACCTATGTGTGCTGAATATATTGGCTATGGCGATAAAAGTTTTGAATACTACCAAAACACCTTTATCATCAAGTTCCAACGTAAGGTCCGACTTGATTTGGCTAGGTCCAACTAGCTTTGTTTAGCTCCGGCTCTAGGTCCGACTAGCTTTAGTAAGCTCTAGCACTAGGTCCGACTAGCTTTTGTTAGCTCCAGCGCTAGGTCCTGCTAGCTTTGGTAAATTCTGGCGCTAGATCTTGTTAGTTTCGGTAAGTGCCGGTTCAATGTCCGGTTAGCTTTGGCAAGGTTTGGATCTTGATCGCAGTGGTTCTTCTTTTAATTTGCAATGTTTCAAACTTGCTTTTTGGATTATGGAAAGTTTTATTAGTATTCTTTTACTAATTTTTTGGTGTGTTTTGGTGGTTATTGTTGTTATCAATTTGCTATAGTTTGCAACATGCTTATGTGAGGTGCTCACGTAAGGTGTTGTGGTTATCGGAACTAATGAGAATCATGTCGAGGACTTGTGCTCGGAAGTATTGGTTGTTTATTCATATGCCAGTGTTGCTTGAGTTCAAGACATGGTTGGTGATGGGATCTATTGAACTAGTCTTACGGAGAAGATGAGGTTCAACAACCAAGTTCGGGAGGAATTGTGGTTGAGTTGATCAAGAGGTCGCGCAACATGTTTGAATCAAGAATAGTGCATATGAAGGTATTGTGGACGTCGTTGGAAGATGTTTGCACATGTGCAAGGAGTTCAAGTACGTGGCTACATGGTTACGAGGCATGATGAAGAGATGTGTACATAAAGAATTAGTCGAAAAGGTCCAAACGACTAGGTTATGGACTCAGGCTGCGGCTGAGTCGTGTTTGACTCAATTATAGAAAGATTTGAGTTGGTTATGATAGGATTTCGTGTGGATCACGAATTTGAGTTGTTTTAGCTATGTTGGTTACTTTCCTAAGGTGTTTTGAAGTCTTAAGATTGTTTCTATCTGCGTATAGAAGAGTCTTGAGCAGTTATGTAAAGTTTTAATTCGTGAATTGAGTAAGATTAGAGTCCTAGTTAGGTTTGGGTTGGCCTAAGGGCTGGTTATATAATCATTGGAGGGCAGAGCTCATGGTAGACGACTTTGGGGCAGTTCCTCTTGTGTTTATATCAATAAAATTCATAGTTTGAAGGAACTTTTGTGCCGTGTTCGTCCGACTTGTTTTCGTCAAGTCTTTCTCGTCGAGTTTCTGCACATCACTACCTTTCTTCGGTAGTTTTATCATAACTCGAGTTTTACAGATCCGATTGATGTGATTCTTTTTGGGTTGTCTTCACAACTTGATTTTATATCATATGTGAAAATTTCAAGGTCATTGTATTTGAGTTTCAAGATCTACACGAGTTTCTTTGTAGTGTTCCAGAACTGTTTTTCTCGGGTAGGATAGATTGACCTTTGTTCAATCTTTCGATCGTAACTTGAGCTTTTCGCGACGGATTTTCGTGATTCTTGCTGTGACGTCTTTAAAAATTCATTCTCTACAATCTATACTAGTTTTGTCATAGTTGAACACATTTATATTAGTCACACACACGGTTTCTTTAACAGATCGGTTTTTCTACCGAGGGATGTTTTGTTGCTTCCGCTGAAAAGTTTTAATCTACCATTCACCCCACTCTGGTAGCTTTAAACGTGCTATTCGATCCTACAAGCATGGCTATCATGATAGTTTTAAATACTCTGTAGAGGTTGCACCACTTTACCCACAAGTCTACGATTTCATCACCTTTTCATGACTAAGGAATCTCAATTATATTGTCCCACACTTCCATTGGTGTGTGGTCAAGAGATCACAAAATATCCTTTACAATGGCACAACCAACATGTACAGACCCACTAAGGTTTCATCAGAGGTAATGTCTCATGACTAAGCACATCCATCCAAGGGCCCTTTCTTGTGTCGTTCGGATCCCGGGGCAGTCCCACCAGTATTGCAAACGCAACCGACTCCCATTCCCCGATCCCCCAAATGATCAGAACGATGCTGGCAATACACCTAATTAATTGGCTAAGCCACTCCCGTAATGGCCATGTGGTTTCATTGTCGAACCTGGGTGGTTGCTTCACAAAGTAGTCCTTAGATCTAAAGCAAGCAAAAACTACCATACCATCCTACTCAATCCACAAAACTAGCTTGCTTAGATCTATAGGTTCCATGTTGCTAAGGGTCATTACTATGATTTCACATAGTTCATTATCAAAAGTTCATAATCAAGTTGTTTAGTTCTTCCCGATCCCAATTAATTAATGCGAGACAAAAATGTAAAATACTCTTTCTAACTCTCTTACTCCATCCCAAGCGACAAGGCAGGACAAACATGTCTAATAAACTCCTATTCATGTGGTTTCCATCATTTGACACAATAATGCAAGTTCAAAACAAAACTTTTCAAAACGGGATCAAAATGTTTAAGGTCACTTGCCTTGCTCCTGTGGCTGCATTGGATCAAGTGCTTCAAAGTTATGGTGTTGAATGTCCTCGTAGGTACCATCTTGAGCGTTTCCTTCCACACACACATGCGAAACAACATTGCAATCAATAAAATGCTCACATATTAATCAATATGCCATGATGTGCATGTATGAGGCAATTATGGTGTGGTGCATCTTATCAAGTCACTATTATTGCTTAATAATTGGATTCAACTAGGTTTTACGTGTGTACGTGGGTTTCTGGTCATTTCCGAGATATTTGGTGATAATTCGGGAATTTTAGGAATTCAGACACCAGGCTAGTCCGCAATTGGGTAAACAAGTCTGCACAGATCGGACTTGTCTGCTATCGGACCGAACTAGTCCGCAGCGGTCCAATGAGTTGCAATCTTTTCTTCTAGGGCATGGCATGTATTGAGTAGTGGGTCAAATTTTGTCATGGAAAGTTGGATCTAGGGTTATTACCATGATTTCAATGGCTTAATGATCATACATGGTATGTGGCACAAAACTCCGGCATCTAGATCTGTTGATGACAAAGGTGGTGGCGTGAGGTAGACAAAGAAGATGATGGAGTGTTGATGAAGAAGAATGCTGCAGTGACGACGATCTTGCTATATTATCCTTCTTCCTCCTTCCTTCTCTCCTTCCTCGTCCTTCACTTCCTTCTTCCCTTCCCTCTTCTTCCTTGCGGCCAGAACTTTCTCTTCCGAACGGTGGCTCATAGTGCAATGAAGGGTAGTGGGGTTTCTCAACGTGGGCAGGGGTTTTAGAGAAGGGATTTGGTTCTTTATATAGGGGAGGAGTGTTAGGGTTTGAAGTGCAATCACAATGGGACTCGGTGGGGACGGGTGGTGGCTGTGGTGGGGTCCCACTCGGGCTTTATTGTGGTGGGGCACGACGTTTCTAGGTTTATTTCACTCAAACACTACCAAAACCACCGTGGAAGAAAATTGGAATCCGAGTCGAAACTCTAGATACCAGATTAGTATGTTTTACACTGGACAAGTTTGTTTCCTCTCCGAGCACACATCGGACAAGTTAGTGGTTGGTACCAGACAAGTCCGCTGTCCTCCAGCAAAAGGCTCGAACTTGACTGAGTGCCTCCAGACAAGTCCGAAGTTGAACATTACACACGTTGGACTAGTCCGGGTAAAAACGGACAAGTTCATGGCAGGGAAAATCCTTATTCAAATCAGTATAGGCTATCTACACCAGACTAGTCCAGGGGTGTGTGTGTACAAGTCTTTAGTTTGATTCAGTTTTACATGTCTTTTTGCTCCTAGTTTCTTTTATTCTTTGTTCCTTTTTGTAATGCTTAATGCTTTCTATGCATGGGGATGAATGCGATTAATGTTGATGAAAATGAGGGTGTTACGAACTTACCCCCCTAAAATGAATCTTGCCCTCGAGATTCAAAGAAGTAGAGAAAAGGTGAGGGAATTCTATCTTAAGATCATCTTCACGCTCCCATGTAGCCTCAGCTTCAGTATGATGGCCCTATAGTACTTTGCACCAGCGGATTACTTGTTCCGAGTGACTCTTTCCTTCGTATCCAAAACTTTGATATGTTGCTCAACATAGGTCAAATCAACCTTAAGTTCCAAATCGTCTATTGGTACTTGCCCTTCTGTCACTCTTAGACACTTCTTTAGTTGAAGTACGTGGAACACGTCATGCTCATCGGAGAGGTGTGTCGGCATCTCCAGTTGATATGCTACTTCTCCATGTTTGTCCAAAATCTTGAATGGTCCGATGTAGCAAGGTGCCATCTTGACTTTAACGTTGAATCGCTTGTTACCAAGAATGGGCGATACCTTGAGATACACGAAGTATCACACTTCGAAAGTGAAGTCTCTTCGCCTATTATCCGGATAACTTGAGCTTTTTCCTTTTGTCTTTTGCTGTAACCCTAATTTTGTAACCCAGTGCTTTGAATGAATGAAATTCACTCTTTCTGCTATGAATTTCACTTTGTCTTCAACAGTCTTCAACATACTGTGCTTTGTCCTATTGGCCCCTTGGTATATGTGCACAGTTTGATTGTGATTATATACCAAAAGCTTTTACAAGTATGTTGATGACTTGAACGCTTCAAACTTGTAGAATTTGGGTCTGAAGTCCTTAACTCTGATGCTTCCGGAAACCCTTTGTCACGTCGACAGCGGGCCCCCTGGGGTTGTTGGAGCTTGATAGCTCCGACGACCCCCACCATCAACATATAATGCATCGACGGCGGTCCCCCTAGGGGTTATCGTTGCTTGATAGGTCTGGTAGCGCCCGATGTCAACGTACAAATCATCGACGGCAGGCCCCTTTTGGTTGTCGAAGCTTTGTAGCTCCGGTGACACCCACTGTCAACATATAAGACATCGACGGCGGGCCCCCTTGGAGGATGTCGGAGCTATGTAACTACGGTGTCGTCCAACATCGCTATAAGTTTTTTTGTTTTTTCCTGCACATTAGAAACATGAAAAGAGTAAAATTGATCCTCTTGTCTATAAATCGTTTATGACTTATCATTCTTATTTAAGCTTTAGATCCGAAGAAACTCAATATGATAACAAGCATATTGATATAATCTTTCTAGATCCGCGTGCCTTATTATTACTCACCCTACTGAGGCCTACCAGAATGTAGGTAGAGTGGCGTACTTAGGGTGCAGGACCAGGCTAAGTCGATAGCACACTCTGGACCTATGTTGGCTTGGCGTTCAGGCAAGTAGATTATGCAGCAATTTTAAGATCTAAAGAGATCATCAATATAACTTGTAACGCATATGAATATCTTGGACTAAAACTTAAAAAGAATTGCACATCTTCATTATAAAAAAGAAGTATAATAATTCAAAATACTGAGCCTTGTACAAAAATAAATGCATGTGGAGTCTATTTTCACACAACAATGTTTTTCATTATAGGTCCGAATTACAGGGGAGACAAGGACACACATAGGGTGCAGGACCATGCTATATGTTTTATAGATCTTGTACTAGCCCGGGGCAGGTAGTTACACTTTTAGTGTTGTGATTGTATCTAGTGTTACTTGAACTTCCCGGACCCTCCCGGAGGGGTCCGGATGCTCCCTCGGAGGACCTACCCGATTCTGTATATTGACACTATAACATACAATGTTTGTAATTACAGACTCACCTCCGTGATTCTAAGTATAAAACTTACGGAGGTGCTCGATGTTCCAAGGATTAGGAAGCGGGGTCCCATCCTCAGTTGCCAAACGAATGCATCCGAGATGGGATACTTTGATCACTCGGAAGGGACCTTCTCGCCTGGGGAAAAGTTTATTCATTCCTTCGTGAGTTAGTATTTTCCGCAGCACCAGATCACCTTCCTCGAGCTGTCGGTTGCGCACATGCCTTTGATGATAGTGCCGGAGTGCTTGGCGATAGGGTGCATTCCGTACAGCTGCTTGGCACCTTCTCTCGTCGAGGAGGTCAAAGTCTTCACACCAGAGCTGGTCTTGCGCGGCTTCGTCGAAGGTCCGGACCTAGAGCGACCCCATGGTGATCTCCAGAGGAAGGACTGCTTTAGCTCCATACACAAGGAATAAGAGTGTTTTCGCCGTTGACCGGTTAGTTGTTGTCCTATTCGGCCAAAGTGTGGACGGAAGCTCTTCAATCCATTTGGCTCCATGCTTTTTTAAGTGTTCATATGTATGAGTTTTAAGTATTTTTAAAATTTTGGCATTTGCTCTCTCGGCCTGACCATTGCTTGTCGGGTGGGCTACTGATGCATAACTGACTAAAATGTCGAGATCTTCACAATATTCTTGGAATGCAGCACTTGTAAATCGGGGTCCATTGTCAGTTATGACTTTATTTGGAACTCCAAATCTGGATATTATGGACTTCAAGAACTTGATTGCTGATTGCTTGTTGATTGTGACAACTGGAGTAGGTTTTGGCCACTTGATGAACTTGTCGATGGTGACATATAGGAACCTGCAACCTCCGACAGCATTTGGGAATAGTCCCAAGATGTCCATACCCCACACAGCGAATGGCCATGTAGGAGGTATCATTTGCAGTGGTTGAGCCAGTATGTGAATTTATTTTGTGTGGAACTGGCACACTTCACATTTTTTCACTAGCTCAACTGCATCCTGAAGTGCTGGAGGTTAGTAAAAGCCACGCCGGAAGGCTTTACAAACCAACGTGCAGGAAGATGTGTGGTTCCCACATTTTCCTCCATGGATTTCCGCGAGGAGCTCACAGCCTTCTTCCCTTGCAATGCACTGCATTAGGACGCTATTGGCACCATGTCGGTAGAGATCCCCTTCTACAAGTGTGTATCTTTTAGCCAACCTGACGATCCGGTCAGTGGATAAACCTTCTTTAGGAACGACGTTGTCTTTCAAGTAGCTCCAGATCTCCGAGATCCATGGATCGGAGCTAACTTGTGCTTCTGAGTCTTGCGTGCTGGGTTGCTTGAAGCTCCCGACGACACCTACGACCCATGGTGGATGCCATGGTAACATGGTAACCGAGACCGCCAGCTTTTAGGTGCTGGTCTTGGCCCCTTCGCTTAGCTCGGCAGGCTGAGCTGTTGGTCTTGACAACCTCCAGATGAAGATTCTGTCGGGAGCTGGAGCTTCGGTTGAAGCGTTCATCGAGAGTTCATCGGCTTCAACGTTGTGTAGACACTGGACATGGCAAGGATTCAGGACTTCAAGGAGATACGCGGCCAGTTGAGGGTTGATGCAGCAGCAGCATTCACCTTTGACTTGTTTTTTGATGAGCTGCGAGTCACCCTTCACCCATAGCTTCTTAACACCATAGGATAGTGCAACCTTGAGCCCGTAGAAGAGAGCTTCATACTCCGCCATGTTATTGGTCGCCTTGAAGTCAAGGTGAACCATATATTTGATATTCTCCCCGGTTGAAGCGAGGAGAAGGATTCCAGCTCTGGCCCCTGCTTGTGCACGCAGCCGTCAAAATAGAGAGTCCAGTGAGGTTTGGTGAATACTGGGACCTTGGGTCCCGGCTTCTGCTCACTGGGGCCCCCTGGGATTGATGGAGAGAGAGTCCATTCCGCCACAATGTCAGCCAAATCCTGACTCTTGATAGCTTGTCATGACACGAATTCGAGATCGAATCGTCCAGCTTCGCTACCCACTTTGCAATGTTCCCAGTAGAATTAGGGTTATGCAAAATACCACGCAGTCGATAGAAAGTTACCACTGATATCTTGTGGGCTTGAAAATAGTGACGAAGCTTCCTTGAGGCAATAAGGATTGTGTAAAGCAGCTTATGCACCTCAATGTATCTGGTCTTGGCGTCATGGAGTACATCACTTATGAAGTACACTGGGCGCTGGACGGTCTGCACCCTCTCAGAAGGACCCGAAGCTTCCTCTCCATCAACCCGGACCCTCCTAGAGGGGTCCGGACCTTCTTATTTAGCTTCCTGGACCTTCCCTGTGGGGTTCGAAATTTCTTCTTGTTCGACCCGGACCATGTTGGAAAGGTCCAAATCATCCTGGTCAGCCATGTGAATCCCCTCGGGAGAGAGGGGTTGATCTCCTAACATTTCACCTTGAGGTTCCGTTTCTAGGGGTTGGGACCCAGACTTGCCTTCAGGTAGATCCAGACCCTCCCGGGGGGGTTGAATCTCTTTAACTAGATGTGGCTCCGGTCTTTCCGCGACCAGGACCATGCTGACCGCTTCTATAGTTGCAGAAATGTAAAGCAGTAATGGCTCACCAGGATATAGGTGCTACCAAGATTGGTAGTGTGGCGAGGAGTTGTTTGAGCTCTTGAATTGTCTTTTCTGCTTCTTCGGACAAATGAGATGGCCCAGACTTCCTCAATAGCTTGAAGAAGGGGAGTGCTCGCTCTGCCATTCTTGAAATAAACCGGCTCAGCGTAGCTAGACAACCAATTAGCTTCTGGACATCCTTCATGCAGGCTGGGGGCCGCATATCTTCAATGGCCTTCATTTTCGCCGGTTTTGCATCAGATCCTCGGTGATTCACCAAGAAACCCAAGAGCTTCCTAGATCGAACCCCGAAGACACGGTTGTCCAGGTTCAGCTTAGTGTGCGTGTTGCGCAACTTGTCAAAGACAGCTTGGTTATCAAGGATTGTCTCCTTGTTCTTGATCTTCACGATGATGTCATCGACGTACGCCTACACCAAGTCTCTAATTAGCTCTCCAAATGTTTTGTACATAGCTCGCACAAAGGTTGAAGCTGCATTTTTTAGACCAAAGGGCATGGTTGTATAACAATATAATCCATCTACTGTTATGAACGCATTATGCTCTTCATCTTCCTTATACATTTGGATTTGATGATATCAAGAGTATGCATCTAAGAAACACAATAGCTCACACCCAAAGGTGGAGTCCACTATATGATCTATTCTAGGTAGTGGAAATGGATCTTTTGGGCATGCTTTATTTAAGGTGGTGTAGTCGATACATATCTGAAGCTTCCTGCCGGCCTTCGGTACAACGACTGGGTTTGCCAACCATTTTGGATGAAGAACTTCCCAGATGAAACCAGCTTCGAGCAGCTTCTTGATCTCTTATCGGATGAACTCTTGCCGCACAATTGATTGTTTCTGAGGCTTCTAGTGTTCAGGCCGTTCGTCGGGATAAATCTTCAGATTGTGCTCAATCTCCTCCCTAGGGATCCCAGGCATTTGTGACAGTTGCCAAGCAAACACATCAAAATTCGCCCGGAGGAAAGTGATGAGCATGAGTTCCTATTTGTTGTTCAGACCTCCCAATATACGGGTGGTCTGAGCAGCATTAGAATCGATTTGGACGACTTTGATGGGAATGTTGGTGTCGCCGCTTGGTTGCACATGCGGTGCAGAAGTTGAGCCTCGATGACGAGTGCTCCGAGGTAGAGCATCTTTCTCTTTGTTAGAAGCCTCCTCCTGCTTTGTTGCAAGCGTGTGGAGTTCTTCCATCGCAGTAACTCCTGCAGTACGGTCCCTGCAGATGCGAAGAACACCAGAGGGTGTTGGCATTTTCAACACTAGGTAGCCATAGTGAGCTACGTCCATGAACCTGTAGAGGGCAGGCCTTCCCATAATGGTGTTGAATGGTAAGCTGATGTACGCAACGTCGAAGACTAGCTTTTCGGTCTTGTACTTCTCCCGAGTTCCGAAGGTCACCAATAATGTAATGGATCCAAGAGGGCTGATGGACCCCAACCCTATCCCAGAGAAAGGTCATGAAGGGTGAAAATCTTAGGCTTGAAGTTGGAGCTTGACGAAGGCTTCGTAGCTTAAAATGTTTAGCCCTGCTCCTCCGTCCACCAAAACATGGTAGAGTTGGACATTATTGATAATAGGTGATACCATCAACGGCTATTGGCCAGCTCTGATCATGTTCTGGGGGCAGTCTGTAGCATCGAAGGTGATGGGAGTGTCCATCCACTTCCGATGAGGTTCCGCCTTGGCGATCGGAGCTGCGGTGGCCATGTCCCGCCGCATTGTCTTGAGTACGCGGCGAGAAGTGATGTCCCAAGAACCACCATAAATGTTGTTCAGGGTCTTCTGACACTCATTTTTAGAGATATCGGAATCATCGTCTATTGTGTTGTAGACAACCTTTAGGACCTTCATGAGATACTGAAATCCTAGCTCCGACTCATCCAGAGTTTTGTCAACTTTTTGTTTTCCTTCCCATTGACAGAAAGGAGCTTCTTCTCGGCTCTTGTTGTAGTGCTCGACAAGGTTTTGGACCTCCCGACATTCGTCCAAACTGTGCTTGTCCGACTTGTGAACTGGACACCACATTTTGGAGTTGATGTCGTCCTCTGATGAGGGCCGAGGTCATTTTTCAGGGCGTAGCCACGGCCACCCGGAGCTGCAGCAGCCGCAGCAGCAGGTGCACCAGTGTTGACGGCTCCTAAGATATACTAACAAATCATCCCTGGCAACGGCGCCAGAAATGCTTATTGGTATTTCTTAACACCACAGATCATCTCCGGTAAAGAGATGAGATCCGCAAGCGCACGAAAGATACCGTTGTAGCATTTAACCCATGAGTATTACCAAGGGTATCGTATTTATCCCAAATGAAAGCAATGGAGTAAAGTATATACTACTCTTATGATCAAGCTATGGGATACTAATCCATTATCCGGATAGTGGGAAGTTGATAATAGGGGTAGTGTGACACACACCTAGGCAATCTATTCTAAAGGGTAAAATGGGTCCTGGAGGGAGATTGGATTGAGAGTTAGAGAGTTGCTCCTACAATGCTTCTAATACAACTTCATAGCCTAAGGTAGATACTAATGGTCATGTCAATGATGAATTCCTATGCAATGCTATTCAACACATCGGGCACGGGCTTACCCCTAGCAATACTAGGGTGACTTCCGCCAAGAGCCTATGGCATAGCCAAACGTGGAGGATTACAAAGGACAGATAGAGCTGTCACCACCTACTGTCTACCTCTTCAATTCGTGGGTCTATGAGACATCCAACGCTACATAAATACCCTAGCACCATGCTAGCATACTAAGCAAATACCTTAGGAGCCATAGCACAAGCCATCCTAAGGCAATGACTAACCTAAACATCGTTGAACCAATGTTGAAGCATAACATAAGTCATTCATATTAACATAAACATATCATAAATACATAGACTATAGTGGGGGTCTATAGTGTTTATGACCTTAAGATGTGATCATGAGAGTGAAATCATAAAGACTATACCTTCCACATACATGGACTCCACAATCAAACAAGAAACGCTTTGTCCAAGTATACGTATAAAAGAAGACTAAAGATAATATCTTTATTGAGCACAAAGTCACAAATACAAGAAGGAATACATAAGCCATACCTTTCCCAAAGTGGAATTGGGAAGAGAGACTCCTTCTACTCCTTTCCCAATTTGGACTTGGGACTAGAGGCTCTCCTCTCTACATCTTAACTCCTCTAAGGACTATGGAAGATAGTGTATACAATAGAATGATGCCCAAGTGGTGTGTTTTGAAGTGAGGGGTAGGGGGTCCTATTTATTCTAGTGTTGAGGTCGGTTCCCGCCACCAAAAGTGCGCTAATCAGTCACCATTGACTCCAGGGAGCCAGGAGGGGACAACACGTGGAGGCTGACCGAGTTTGGTGCAAAGACTAGGTCGGCCGACCCTCTAGTTCGGCCGACCTGGTCATTGCACCGTTTCTTGTGTGCATTCTCCAGGTGGATGCCAGGTGGGTCCCATTGATGTATATGGGTGATACACCGTTGGATCTCCTTGAATACTTCTGTTTGTTGGCCATTTGATCCATTGGATGCCACGTGTCATCGCCTGATTGGCTGGGATGATATTTTATAGGATTGGTCCCTCAACATTTCCTCATTTCCTGCATAAACTGTTGCATACACATATTTCTCCAAGTCCAAGTGGAATTGAGTTATATATAAAGGTGATGTGTGCAAGAAATGACAAATCCCTCACATAATTGCATTAAATTGACGGATGAAATTGGTATATAACAGCCGTCAACAAACTCCCCCAAGATTATTCTTTACTCGTCCCGAGCAAAGTAAAGACTTTAGGTTGATGATCAGGAGTTGCTACAATATCTTATTTTCAAAAGTATCTAATGCACAACAAGGTACTCTACCTAGTATTGCAGAAATTGGCTATGATACCCTACCTCTCTTAAGTTATCATGGGGCTTAAGCTTTTTCATATTCTTGAGTAGTTGAAAGGTAGAATAGCAAATGGAGCAAACATAGCCTAGAAATCAAGTTCCACTTAAATCCCGGAGAATTCATTTTAGATATTAAGTACCTCAATTTGATTCTCTCAGTCAGTCCTTTGTGGATAGTGGAAATATTTCCTCACCAAAGCATCGTGCCTCTACTATTCCTACTCATCGAATATGGCTTGTATGTGGAGCTTGGTAAGGAAAGTAAGTAGGCATATTTGCATCACATATATTGCTAATCAAAAGAGTAAGCCTTAGGAGAATTCAAATCAAAACTTTTTGATTCAAGACTAGTGCATGTGTGATGGAGTGGAAGTGGATGTTGATACTTGAGCTAACCCCTTTTTGGTATAGTCTCTGTTTCTTTTGCAAGGATGAAACATGGCTACTTTTCTTTTCTCTTTTTTTTTCTCATGCTTATGATGTAAGCATGCTTTTTTTTCATTTTCTTTTTGTAACCATGTCTTCTACTCCCTTTCTTTGCAATGAATTTTGAAGAGAGTACTGAACATGAATAACATGGAGTTTCTCTTTTTGTTGTGGTATGCTGGATATGATGGTCGTTTTGCTTACTTCTAGTGTCGAAGTATAGCATGTGCAAGTGAAGTCTTCAATTCAAAAAGAGTTGAATGATTTCTCACATAGGTCTATACAAGTTTGACTAGGCTCAATGTGAAAGCAAATAGCATATGCATAAGGTTTTGTCTATGTATGGACATCATATGGCTTTGGTAGGTATTTCCTATCAATTGAGGGAAACTTAAATCTTTTTAGAATTTCTTTGGAAATCTATGTTTTACTTTCAAACTAGGACTAGCAGCCCTATTACCAATTCTAGTCTTGCAACAACCTAGAATTAGATTAAGCTTTTGCTACCCACAACTTCCAAATTAAGGTAAAAGTATTTCAAACCAATGAAAGCAATATTAGGAGAGTAGCAAGTTGTAAACTAGAGACTTAGGAAAATAAAACAGAGCAACTATTCATCATTTCATCTATGTGAATTCTAAATCATTCTTACCGCACATCTTTATTTAATAAGCAAAGCAAATCTAAGTTCCTTATTTTATATATTTTTTAGATGCATGGTGGATGGTGGATGGATGGAAAATATGCAATGAATGATTTGAAATAAAAATGTAGTGGGTGTGATACAAGTTACCTCAAGTGGGGGTCCTCCCCCAAGCTTATTCTTGATCAAGGTCCGTGATAGGGGTTAAAACCCTAACAACGGAGGTAGGCCATGAGTTGGCCTATCCTTGTTGCAGCATGGCTTTGACAATGGAGGGTCGAGTTTTGATTGTTGTGTTGCCTCCCATGGACACCGTGAGTGTGGTTGAATAGAGTGTTTTCGATGTTGATCGTCCGCACATCAGGGTTTCCATGTGTTGGGTGTGATTTGTCATTCCTTGGCTTCTAGCCACATAGGAACAACTTGCACCCAATGATGGTGGCAGATCCCTTGAGCTTGGATGAGTGCTTAGAATAGTTGAGAGCATAATGCTCTCACCCATTCATGGCGGCCCATTGGTTGCTGATGGAGGGTTCACATTTCAAATCTCTAGCCTCGTATAGTTATGATTCACCTTTGGGCATAATTTCCGATAGGTAGCAACCATCCTTGTTTACTCCTTGGCCAAGAGATGTTGAAATGGAATCCTCTAGGGATCCCAACAATCAGCTTCTTGAATGCCCGCATAGTAATATTACTCCTGCAAACTTCCTCTCTTGAATGGAGAGGGATGGTTAGCTCTCGATACTTGTACAAATGAACGTTCGGGTTGGGTAACCAAACTTTCATTTGTACATACGGGGAAGAATAAAATCAAATATGCATTGGATCCAATGTCAATTATATCTATGATCAATGTGTTATTCATTGATAAGAGTGGAGCTTTATGGATTATTCATGTTGAACATTTTCTAAAGCTCCTACTCATAGCAATGCATGTGATAGAAATACACTATATGGATCCCTACACCTTTTAAAGTTTCTAACCATCTTAGCTTTCAAGAGCAAATTTTCATCATTTTGACCATGACAAACAAAGTTCTCAATTTTATCCTCCTGAACCTCGCTAGGAATTTGAAATTCAGTGTCTCCTCCTAAAAATGCAATTCAATTTCAGATCAAGGATATCACTTATTCCAAGGAGATTGAAATCAAGTGACACAAGTTATGCATGAAGCTCAATTAAAAATTATGGTGTTCACTATGCCCAACTTCCTATATGCCAATTCACCAATTAAGTCATGCCCAAAAGTTTTGTTTTCTAAACCTCGACAAAAATGACTAAGTTTACAAAACAATGCTTAAAGGATTCTAGGTACTTGTTTTAGATTTTTCCAAGTGAGGTGGGATTTCCTTTTGGAGATCCAAAAGTCAATACCCACACTTACTCTTTTGAGGATGCTTGAGAATTGAATGATGAGGAAGTGTCAACCTTCCTCACAAATGCAAGCAAATACATTCAATTCTATGGCAAACCAAACAATGAAAAATTCTAAACTCATACCTCATTTGAAGAGCAGCTGGTGACGAAGGTCTTTGTGTGAGACACTCACAACCTTGATTTTTGGCGTAGGCTTGATGGTTGATGTCAAATGCCAAGTTGAGATTGGATTTGGCAATGGATTTGGTTCTGGCTCCTCCATTGGGTCATCATCTTAAAAATTTCTCTTCCTCAAACTCAAAAATGAGTTTGAAGGAGGGAAGTGTTCTCAAATCCTCCCAATGGTGACTTGAGCTTTATGAAACCTTCCACTTTCTTGCCGTACCACCTCTTCACAATTTTGACCTAGCTGCACTTTAATCAAGAACACACAAAACACCTCAAAAATGTGTTATGTTAGCCAAAAGCAAATTGAACCCAATTTTTAAGCCGTCTTGCCCAACTTGAAATAACCTATAAATGCAATGAGGGTCAAAGCAAATCTTTTTGGTTTGAACTAGGAAGATAAATTAAAGTGGTCATGCACGTAGTTCATGCCCAATTGAATTTCTCTCCTAATTCAAATTTTTTGTTTTATGATGGTTGAAAATTTTACTTTCCAACATGCAAGTGTGGAATTTCAGACATGCAAATGCAAGGGTTTATGCAATTTGGAAAACAAATATGAGATAACTACCAATTAACCTATTGGCAAGGACTTACCGAATTTTTGAAGTCCGATGAGTAGGACTTACCTCCGTTCTGTTCAGCGTGATGATTTGTTGTCCAATCCCGGAGTTGAAGATGTGGATGATTTCTTCTATTTTGACATGCATAAACTCCTATGGCTGTCATTTGGACATGTGGGCCACATGGTGGCCCTAGCCTCTAACCGTTGTATTGATATAGACATGTTGTTGTAGTGACGGGTTCTCCCTCTTGAATGTATTCCTTCATGAGCATGGTGAGGCTTTGTCCTTCTTAGGGGTTCCACTCTGACCATATTGATATTCCATTGAATCAACCCATACCTTGATTATGGATCAAAGGCTTCCTTGGGTATGATGACATGTGGGCTCCACAATCAAACAAGAAACGCTTCATCCACAATGTCACTTGCCCTAGGTTGAATGGGTTTGGTCGAAGTGTGGGAATCCCAACAAGTGATGTGGGAAATCTTGGACTTTGAATGCTCCTTAAGTTCTTGTCCTTGGCCAAGATCTTCATGTGAATGTTGTCTTAATTTCTGCTTGGCCAAGATACTTCAAGGTAGGCTAGTTGAACTTAAATCCCTTGGAAAGCCATAGCCTCCTTGAATAACAGGGTGATGTTAATTCCACCCTTGACCTCCTTGTGAATGGAAGCCATTGGAGTTGTTGTTTGAAAAAGGTCCTCATGGGTCTTAAGGAAATAATGCCCAGGCGTCCCATGTTGACATGGATTTTCACAAATCATGTGAATATCCACGACTTGGATTATCCAAACAAATCTCCATTGACATGGTATTCATGATACTTTAATGGGAGGTGTAGTTCCATAACTAGCATGTCCACCTTGTGAAGTGTTGTGCATGACAAACTATAGGAACTCGAGCATTCTTCAATTCACACCTTGAGTGGAGACCTTCTTCTCATTCATGATGGATGAGAATAGGGCTCCTTCAGCTCCAGCACGTATGTGGTCATGGATTGGTGGAGCCAACCCATGACATGAGTGTTGGATGAAGAGCCAACTATCCACCCCATGGTGGAGGCAAACCAAGAAGAACTTCTTGGAGCCTACCCCAAGCTTGTGTATGGATGACTTTGGCTTCTACTGAAAGCTGAAATTCTTCTGCAATAGGCAATGGTGTTGCCTAGCGGACATTGGTTGAGGTACGCCCTGAATCATCATGCAGTTGAGAATTTGCGTCCTCATTGGCCATCCCATACAATGGGTTGGCCAACACTACCCCGTTTTCACACAAAGGAGAAAACAAACAAGGGTAATCCTGCCTAATAACTATTAGTACCTAAAGCTTAATCACAAGTGATAGCTATCCTTCACTTCCTTTGCCTTCCCTGGCAACGGCGCCATAATTGCTTGTTGACGGCTCCTAAGATATACTAACAAATCATCCCCAGCAACGGCGCCAGAAATGCTTGTTGGTATTTCTTAACACCACAGATCATCTCCAGTAAAGAGATGAGATCCGCAAGCGCACGGAAGATACCGTTGTAGCATTTCACCCATGAGTATTCCCAAGGGTATCATATTTATCCCAAAGGAAGGCAATGGAGTAAAGTATATACTACTCTTATGGTCAAGCTATGGGATACTAAACCATTATCCGGACAGTGGTAAGTTGATAATAGGGGTAGTGTGACACACACCTAGGCAATCTATTCTAAAGGGTAAAATGGGTCATAGTCGGAGATTGGATTGAGAGTTAGAGAGTTGCTACAACAATGCTTCTAATACGTATACATAGCCTAAGGTAGATACTAATGGTCATGTCAATGATGAATTCCTATGCAATGCTATTCAACACATCGAGCACGGGCTTACCCCTAGCAATACTAGGGCGACTCCCGCAAAGAGCATGTGGCATAGCCGAACGTGGAGGATTACAAAGGACAGATAGAGATATCATCACCTACTGCCTACCTCTATAATCCGTAGGTATACAAGACATCCAACGGTACTTAAATACCCAAGCACCATACTAGCATACTAAGCAAATACCTTAGGAGCCATGGCACAAGCCATCCTAAGGCAATGACTAACCTAAACATCGTTGAACCAATGTTGAAGCATAACATAAGTCATTCATATTAACATAAACATATCATAACTACATAGACTATAGTGGGGGTCTATCGTGTTTATGACCATAAGATGTGATCATGAGACTGAAAGCATAAAGACTATACCTTCCACATACATGGACTCCACAATCAAACAAGAAACGCTTTGTCGAAGTATACGTATAGAAGAAGACTAAAGATAATATCTTTATTGAGAACAAAGTCACAAATACAAGAAGTAATACATAAGCCATACCTTTCCCAATGTGGAATTGGGAAGAGAGACTCCTTCTACTCCTTTCCCAATTTGGACTTGGGACTAGAGGCTCTCCTCTCTACATCCTAACTCCTCTAAGGACTAAGGAAGATAGTGTATACAATAGAATGATGCCCAAGTGGTGTGTGTTGAAGTGAGGGGTAGGGGGGTCCTATTTATACTAGTGTTGAGGTCGGTTCCCGCCACCAAAAGCGCGCAAATCAGTTACCATTGACTCCAGGGAGCCGGGAGGAGCCAACACGTGGAGGCTGACCGAGTTTGGTGCAAAGACCAGGTCAGCCGACCCCCTAGTTCGGCCGACCTGGTCATTGCACCGTTTCTTGTGTGCTTTCTCTAGGTGGCTGCCAGGTGGGTCCCATTGATGTATATGGTTGATACACCGTTGGATCTCCTTGGATACTTCTGTTTGTGGTCCATTTGATCCATGGGATGCCATGTGTCACCGCCTGATTGGCTGGGATGATATTTTATAGGATTGGTCCCTCTACATTTCCTCATTTCCTGCATAAAATGCTGCATACGCATATTTCTCCAAGTCCAAGTGGAATTGGGTTATATAGAAAGGTGATGTGTGCAAGAAATGAAAAATCCTTTACATAATTGAGTTAAATTAACGGATGAAATTGGTATATAACAGCCGTAAACAACCAGCTGACGGCTTCTTCTTGCCGTTGGACTTCTTCTTCTTTTTGCAACCACTGAAGCTAGCGGCTTCAGCTTTAGAAGGTTTTTTGTTAACATTCGGAGCTAGATTTCAGTGCATTTCCCAGCCCTCTGCGGCCCGAGTGCACTTGTCAGCTAGACTGAACAACTCTGTAACACTGGTGACTTCCTTTATCGCCAGCTTTTCCAGTTCTTGTCTCGAATGCTCTGTCTGAATGCAACAATAACAGAAATGTTCGAGATGGAGAGAATGGTATTGTGTACCTAAGAAAACCGCTGGATAAAAGATCTCAGCGATTCCCCCGTTGTTTGCTTCACGGCAAACAAGTCTAGTTCTGTGCCGGGTCGAGTGTAAGAACTCCCGAAGTTGGCAGTAAACTGTTGGCATAGTTCTGCCCAACTATTGATGGAGTCGGGTGGAAGGCTCATGAACTAGGATCTAGCAGTCCCATTTAGAGCCACTGGGAAGTAGTTGGCCATACCGACGTCATCGGCCCCCGCTGCAAGTATAGTAGTAGAGTAGATTTGAAGGAATTCGACGGGGTTAACAGTCCCGTCGAATTTCTCCGGCAAGTGAGGCTGAAACTTTTGTGGGCAGCGGACCATGCGTAATTGCATGGCCAAGGCAGAACAACCTACCCCTACTCCCACTAGAGCAGGATTGTCTCGAGCTTCTCGCCTCACGCGAGCACGCTCGATATGGACGTGACAGTCTTGCTGCCTGTAGTGATCGAGTTCCGACCGCAGATCATGTGTTGAAAGTCTCGACATGGTATGGGTGCAACGCGCCCCAGAAGGTAGCGACATCACCTATTGAGATATAGCACGCCTTCGGTGCTATGACACGTGGGGACCAAGTCTTCCAGACAAGGTCCTATGTTGAGCTGGTGCCTGCCCTGAAGGGGAAAACCTTAGTTACTAATGGCATTGGATGCAGCTGCAACCAGATGCTGCACATCAGCGCGCCACTGCTCCATTGCATCTTGAGGTGCTCCGGGCGCTCCAACAGAGTTCGCGCAGCAATTAGCACGTTCTTAGGGTTATTGTTTGACGATGCTATGGCTGATACAAGTACCCCATCCTGCTGTCCAGCATTGTTTGCCAGAGTAGATGGTGGTGGTGGTGTGATGCCTGCTGGGACAACAGTGCTCACTGGTTGCTGCATTTTTGAAGGATTCCCTCCAATAGGTTGCACAATGTTATTGCTGTTGGATGATCCTGCGGCAGAGTTCACCATCTTGTTATCTAAGGCGCCCCCTACCTGGCGCGCTAAATGTCGAAGTGTTGGAACGACACTTCCCCCGATACTACTAAATTGTAGCCCGCGGAGGTTCTTGTATAGGTTTAGGCACGCAGATATCTAAAACAAGAAAGTGACACAGGTGATTTACGTGGTTCGGGCCGCCTGAGCGTAATACCCTACTCTAAGGAGTGTGTGTTGTTGTGTTGAGGATTCACTATTGCTTCTGTGCGTATCAGCTTAGATGTCCATACCCTGTGGCGCAGTCCTTTTATATTCTAAGGACTGACCGTTACAACACTTACCTGACCCGACATGTGGCTCTGGCATATTCAACAGCCTAATACACAGTCTACCGGTATTAAGTATGGTTAATAGAGTGATAACGTGTCTTAATAGCAGTGTTACTCCTATTAAAAGCCCACTGATTGTGTGTCATTAATATAGCATTATGACACATACTCAGGTCTTGTAACTGTCGCTTTAACTGTCTGTGGAATGTATGTGCTGTTGGAGATCCACCAATATCACTGTTGGTGTAAGGTCCGGGGGATCCACACATGGCAACCCCGGATCTTCCTCATGTGGGGAGATAGGTCTGATGCTGCTATACACGTAGCGGCACCGGAGCTCCACTCTACTGGGTGTTATGTCCGGGGTCATTATCCACGTGTCAACGGCGGAGCTTCCCTATGTTGAGAGTTCAGCTCTGGTCTTACATTACACGTGGCAATCCCGGAGGTACCCACATTAGGGAGGCGGGTCCAGTGTCATGTAACATGTGGATCCTGAGGAAGCCTTCGACTCTAAACGCTGGAACTCTCTTGCACTTTTTGCGGTATGATAGGGTACCCGGTATGCAGGGTACCGACAACGGTGTACTCATATGATCCATATTGTGTCCAAAAAGCCTTTTTGGGTATGTTTGAAGGTCTGATCTTCAACTTGAAGTACCCTTACCGAAGGTCAATCTTAGAGAAAATTAGAGCTCCTTTCATCTGATTAAACAAATCCTCTGTGTGGGGCAACAAATACTTATTCTTTATTGTCACGTCATCGAAATTACTATAATCCACACACATCCTTTGGGATCCATCTTTCTTATCTACGAAGAGCACTGGGGCTCCCCATGGTGACGAGCTTGGGCATATAAAACCCTTCTTTAGCTGCTCTTGAATCTGCTTCTTGAGCTCCACTAGTTCATTAGCAGAAATTCTATATGGCCTCTTAGCTATAGGTGTTGTTCCAGGTAACAAGTCAATGACAAACTTGAGGTCACGATCAGGTGGCATACATGGCAACTCTTTCGGGAACACTTCCGGATACTCGCGAACAACCAAAATGTCTTCCAATATCACACCTCCCGTATGGTTTAGCGTTGCCTTTCCAGATGTCGGTTGAGTTGCCTTGAATGCTATGTGACTCCCTCGTCATTTGTCAATTTCACTGTCCTTGTGGCACAAAGAATCTCTCCCTTATGCTTATGTAGCCAGTTCATTTGTGACACCCGATTCCGAATATGAACCAAGCGTAACGCATATGTGTGCCCATGATGTTCATCACACATATATGGATGCATCACAAACGATATACAAAATTTAACCACGTCTTAACTATTAAATAAATACTTTATTACAATAATCCAATAGTTCATGAATGACAAAACTCAAATTATTGTAGCGGAAAATAAACTAAGTAGCACGACTCCAATACATAGGCAATTGACGGCGGTACGCAACCTAGTACTTTGCGTGATCCTCAGGGTACTCCCAAGTATCTCTTGTAGCTGTTGGGGGGGGGGGGGGGGGGGGTTGCAATGGTGAGTACGTGTTGTACTTAGCAAGTGTGGGAATAGATGACATGTAGCTAAACAAATGACTGGAATAAAATGGCTTATTGCAGAAAAATACATTTCATAAACGTGTAAAAGCAGCCTATCATGTCTACGTGAGTTTATTTCCCTTCATAACCCAAGTAGTTGTTATGTCATAAATCCAACATTCTCATTTTGCATCGCAATCCATTTAATACCAGCCAACAATTAATTAAATACCATGTGCCAATTCCATATTCCTCAATAAATCGACTGTACTCAAGTGACAAACCAAACCATACCAACCATCCCAAAATCCCAAGTCCAATTCTAATCGTGGAAGTTGTCCAGGTGCTCGTAATCGGGAGCACGACTATCATGATAGTTTTTAAACACTCTGCAGAGGTTGTACCACTTTACCCACATGTTCGTGATTTTATCACCTTTCGGTGACTAAGAACCTCTATTATTCCTTATCACACTTCCGTAGGTGTGTAGCCAAGAGATCACAAAATAGCCTTTCAAAAGGGACAACTAGTACGTACGAGCCAACTAAGGTTTCGCCGGTAGGCTTGAATCTCCATTCTCCCATCCACAGGCCACCTTGTGTGCCATGCGGATCCTAGGGTAGCCCTCCTCCACTCCCATTCCTCGCGCCATCGAACGGTCCATACAATACTAGTAGCGCTCCTAATTATTCAGCTACGCCGCACCCATACTTGGTCTTGCGGTGGCACTGTTGTCCTGGCATATATTTGCATGAACCGGTCCTTAAATCTAAAGCAAGCAAAACCACCGTACTATCCAGCCCATTCCACAGAACCATGCTTGCTTATATCTCCTAATTTCCTTGTTGCTAATTTAATCAACATCTTATTACCATCCCAAATTCTCAAAATTAAAGTTGTCAAGCATATTATTTAAGTTAGCCATGACCCGTGAAGAGATGCGGTGCAAGAAGAAAAATACCCATACCCGACTCATCATGTATATCCCGACGTTAAGGGGTGGCATACAACGCTAGTAAACTCCTACATATAGGTTTCCCATCATGTTGACACGAGCATGGAAATTTGCAAATAAAACATTTAATAAAACGGGATCAATATGATAAAGGACACTTGCCTTGCTCCGACGGATGGGGTTGCTCAAGCGCTTCAAAGTCTTGGTTCTCAAAATCCTCGTATACGGCCTCTTGAGCACATCCCTCCACTTGTGATCACACATACAAGAAAATACATACAATCAACATGATGCACACATATTAATCAACATGCAATGACATGAATGCATGCAAAGTTCAATAATTAATTAACTACGGTTGTTTATTAATTAGATGAAACTAGTTCATAAGTGTTCATACTAGTTTATGGGTGTTTTAACGATAATTAATGTTGTTGAAAATAAATAGATGGGGCAAGTACGATTAAACTCCGGTAATTAGATCTAATACGTTCATTAAAATTCGCATAGTAAAACGTGTCCTACCGTAGATACGACGGCTTCGAAGATCGCGGAACGAAGCCGTAGTGTAGATGAAGTGGATGGCGCAGAGGTCCTCCAGCGGCGCGATGGCGGCGGCACGAAGATCTTAGGCGGACGACAGCACCCTCCTCTTTTTCTTGTTCTTCTTCCCCTTTTTTTTTCCTAGCAGCGCATCCTTTTGTTTTCTTTTTTCTACGGCGCTATGGTTTTCTGGGGCTGCATCGCTGCTCTGTTGACAAAAACATGACGTCTTTGGTTGTTTTTATAGGTGGGGAGAGAAAACGCGTTGGCACTTGGCAGCAGCACGGCGGGTCGACTCTGCCACGGCGCGATCCACGGCGCTGGAGTGGTGCAGCACTCGGCCGACACGGTTGTGGGGACCGGAGTCCCGACGTCCAAGGATCTCATTGGGTGGTGCCTTGCGATGCGGCACCTAACAACACACACGCTAAGAAAGCAAAACAAGCAAAGTTTTTATTTTACAATAAGGAGGGTTTACAAAATAGTGTACAATAGAGGTACACACGCATAAGAATATATATACTCATAATCTGACTTAACCAAGCAGGAGAGAGGACGTCCATGCCCTAGGACGCTTCTCACTAGCAAGATGAAGAACATTCAGCAGCGGCGTGGTTCACATAAGATTCATCTCAACACCTCGAGGTCTCATGTACAACCTGAACAGCAGAAATAAACCTAATACCTGCAAAAATCGTTAAAGCACAAACGTGAGCATAAGGCTCAGCAAGACTGACCAGTCTCACTAGACATATACAAGGTCAAGACTAACCATAGGTAAGGAATAGCATAAATAGACTTGCCTACAAGTGGACCCTTATAATCATGTTTATGTAGCAAATGACATTCTTCAGGAACAGCACATCATAGACTCCACAATCAAACAAGAAATGCTTTGCCGATGATATGACATGCCCAAAGCACATAATGCTATTACAGAACAAGTATTTGGAAACTGTAAACTTTTAAATGTGCTATCTTTAAGCCACACAAGGTTGCAAAGCAATTATAATGCGATACATCATACTCTTCCGGCTTCTTTAGTATTTACTACGTCACGGCGCAGTGAACAAGTGGTACTATATTACTGCGAGGGACGGTGATTGCAATCAGGACACACTCGGACAACACGACACATATGCACTTTCGGAAGTGCCAGCGAGTACATACAGTAGTACCTACATAACACTTCAGTACTAGTCATATATGACCACCTTTCACGCAACACTCGAATGTCGAACCGGTCGATCCGTCATGAGCAGGAGGTCACTGCGTGGGGCGTACTCTGACGTGCCCACTAGCTGATTTACACCTTGACGCCCTCAACCCACGCCTATAAAACAGAACGGAATGCTATGATAAACCAGTATCAAGCTACGTTAGTTTACTGGAGCCCATTTCTCTAGTACGTCGCCAGTACAATTCAAGTTGGTCCAGCAGGGCCGCACACGGCATCGGCCTTAATCTACACAGTCAGAGCTATGTGACCAAGAGCACCTCTTGTCGCTTCCTACTCATCTCTGACCGGTCTCGATTTCGTATTTATAAAACATTTCTTGATCCAATTCATCCCGTGTGATCAAATCCTATCTCGCAAGTAGATTCCAACTACTCGACTTCTACCGGATCCCTATAAACATAAACATGGTAGTTACTACACGAGTCTGTGAGCTATTCTAACCACTCCCTGGGTTATTTGGTCATGCAAGTGGATATCAAACACCTTAAACGTAATGCACAAACATCTGAAGATGTAAGGTGAATGAAAACTGCAAAGACACTATAAGGAACTTAAATGCAAACCGGGACTTGCCTTAGTTTGCGACTCGATTAAATGTCAAGTGTCAGTGGTCTTCTTTCGGGACTCCGCCAAGTAACTTCACAACGGGCACCCTGGCCTTCTCCTCCAAGCGAACTCCTCGTTGATCACCTATTTTCACGTTCTTATCAACATGAAAAGCATAGAAGTAATTAAGGTAACTTAATAATAGACTCTAAGAGGTGTTGTAAACTTTAAGAACAAGGAGTTTGAGTAGGAAGGAAAGGTATGCCTCTGTTGTGTGGGTAATTAGAGGATGAGTCAAGGTGGACATAGTAGTGCTGGTATGAACGGAAAAGTATCCTTAAGAGGTATAAGATTGAAGGATGAAGAAGTACCGGACTGAGTGATGTAAGGAGGACTAAGCGATCACAGTGGAGCATTGAAATCTTAAGGCATGAGTGAACTGTGCAACAAGAGGTCGTGACTCAGAAGTCGACCAATGAAGTTACATAAACTCATTAAGGAGTAAACCTAATTAAGCGACACATGGAAAAGAAATGAGATTGGCATTGCTTGGACTCAAAGAGTCATCACAAGCACTGCTAACCTAACATGAGTACCAAGACAACGTTCAAATGACCTTTAGGTAAATCAGTCGCTACGACTATCTTCGCAAGCATCGTCCAAGTTCTTACCCGACACTATTGCAATGTCTTTTGCAAGATTGTCCAGATGAGCTCGGTGAACTCTTGGAACTCGAACATAAGGCAATACTATGTCGCGACGACGTGCTTTGCCATCTCGGGAAGATCATCTCATCGGTATTCATGACGACCCGGACTCGTCCATGGTGGTGAGCGGAATCCTGAACACCACCTTATGAGTCTCAAGGTTAGTGATGTCGACTCGATCGTCGGCAAGCGACTCGACGAACCTGTTGTCGATGAAGCGGCACACCTAATTAAGGAATTCTGCAGACGTTTGGGAAACATCGTCGACACAATCAAGAAACTCTTATCCAAGTTTCTTCTTGGTCTAGTTTTCCTTGTCGGTCGCAACGTTCTCGCATTACCAACCACAGATCTCCAACAACCTTGGTTTGACCTGGAAGGAATTTTATCGAGCACCTTGGTGACACCTAGGACTCGATCACCCTCCCATTCATTAAAACCTAATTTAGCTTGACAACCATTGTCCTATGAGTCGTGCTTGTGTTCCAACACCACACACATCACATGCATCCTTCATCTCGATGATAGGGCACGATGACGGCTCGGAACATCACGACGACATCATGAGGTCAAATACATCGACACGACTCAAGGCGGAGCATCACGAGCACGCACGGACAAGGCAACACAATACAAAAAACAAAGAAGGTCAACTTGGGGATTTCTATAGGAATGATATCAATGCATAACATGGATGAACGGCTTGACGACACATGAGTACCCTTAGCGGTCACCACGAATAGACTTTGGCGGCGTCAAGTAAGGCATTTCAGGGCAAGGCTCACCAGCGTGGCGTTGCAGCATTACACGGACACGGCGAGAACATGCAACATCTGAATGACATCATGTGGACAACGACGTTGATGCGGCTCAAGCCGAGTGACATGAGCGCATAAGGACGTGTCAACACAACACAAAGGCAAAGAAAAGTCAGCTTGAGGACGCCTATAGTCGAGGTATCAAGGCGGAACGTGGACATATGGCACAACATCGCTCGAGTACCGTCGGTGGTCACCGCGAGCATCAAAGAACGCGGCCAGGAGGTTGTGCGCGATGGTGCCATTGTGAGGCGACGGGCGGCCAGACTGATGGTGAGACACACAGGGACATGACACAGCCAGAGGGAAGAGCTCGACGGCTGCAGTACGGTGGGGACAACTGGCGACTAGGCACTCAACTGGGAAACGTGACGTGCGGTGGCCACGAACGATGAAAGAACGGCGGCGGTGAGGGGCGGGGACTAACTCGGGTGATGGTGAGCTAGAGGAGGCACGCGACGGCGAGCGACAAAGGTGACAGGGCGCCGTCGACAATAGAGGACGAGCGCAGCGGTGCGGAACTTTGTGGCGATGTCAAGGCAAGCTGCGGCGGCGCTGCTGGCATGGCGTGGAGGCGAGATTGAGCGGCGGAGGAAGCTGGAGAGGCGGCCGTGGATGCCGGGCGCTCGCGTCGGGCGGCGCACTCACGCGCGGTCAGAGCGCTCATGGGCGGCGCCAGTGGAATGAGCAGGGGCGTAGCACCATCGGTCGTCGGAAGCGGAGGCGCGTGGAGGTGCATCGAAGGAGCGGGGCAGAGGCGCGTGGTGGTGCATCGGAGGAGCGGGGCATAGGCGGACACATCAGGGAGAGCTGATTTACGGACCAGCAGCGGGGCGGTGAAGGTGAGCAGCGACCAGGCGGAGCGGTGCAGCCAGGCGAGCAGGCGCGGGGCGGTGCCGTGAGCGGGCGGGCGCGGAGCGACGCCGCAACAGCCGAGAGAAGGAGCAGTCGGGGGCGAGCGGGCGGTGGAGCTCGGCTGGGAGGTGGAGTGTGCCCAGCCACTAGCGAGTCGGGGTGCGGTTGATCAGAACCGGGAGAGGAAGAAGCGAACTCGGGTTTGTGGCACTCAAGATAAACATGACATGTGGGACCCACCATTTCCCCCTCCTTATCTCCTCTGTTAACTCTTTCCACTATTTGAATAATCTTCAAAAATTGACCAAACTTTGTGGTCAGGCAAATAAATTATGTAGAACCTAAATTTGAACTCAATTTCAATATTTGGTAAAGTTTCAAACAAATTCAAATTTTGAATTTGATATTAAATGTATTTTTATGGTCTCATCGAAATAAATAACAAATGACATTCAAATATTATGAAAATTCGCATGCGAACTATTTGAGGTAAGAGAAAACAATGGTGGGTCCAATTTCAAGTTTTGATGATTTTTCATATGACTTTGGATTTGAATTTGAATGTCCCATTTTAGGGTTGGAATAATTACTTTTTATTTCTCTCTATTTTGTTTTTTTTCTCCTTTAATTTTCATTAAAAATGTGAATACATGGAAATTAAGGATTTTACATCTTATGTTCTAATATACATTAGCAACTGTGTTTTATATGTAAAATTTTAACAAGTTCCTATTTTTAGTGAACATTGGTTAACTCATATGGTTCATGTTAGTTTGAATTTCCATGTCCGCTTTCAAAAATTTTATGTTCAAATTTTTGCATTTTTGTTCTTCTGAAAAGGAGGCTTTTACAATCCTCCCCCCTTAAAGGAATCTCCTCCCAAGATTCTAACAAGTAGAATAACATAAATGAGTAGGGAACGATCCGTAAAGGAGTGTCATTGACTAAGGAAAATGACAATGCCCATAAAGACTTGGGTTCCACAAAATATTAATTATCTCAAGGCATCTTATGAAATTCTAAAGTTTGCTTTAGGTGATTCTAGTCTTTAGGTTGATAATCTTGACAGGATGCTCGACATGACAATATCACGTCGTAAAGCTTTCACGTCTGTTACTCAACCATTATTGTTGTCCTCTTACACTGGCATGACATCTTGTTCTGACCTAGTCTTGACTTGAAGAAAGAGCACCTATTCTTTGCTTCCGTAGGTCACCTTGATAGTTTGAAACTATCTTTGCATTGATTCTAGGTTGCTTGCTTCGTTTTGCATAGGTTCTTATAACTCAATGTGGTATTTCCCCTTACATGAGTTAAGATGGTTTATGAGGTTAAACAACAAATCATTAACCTCGTTTGAGGTTTAGTCAATCATAGGGTCCTTTATATGTGTCATAAGATTAGCAAAGAACGCAATGCTCTTATGTGATTAAAACAGCAGGAACACTGAAGATATGGCGACTACAAGGTTCTTGGATATATCATCATCTTCAGATACTAGTAGTAGAAGACGAAGACTCTTTGCGGTGGCACACGAGGATTTAAGGATTCAGTATCCTCATATGTTTCCAACACAGCAAAGAACTCAATCATATGATAACTACAAGGTTCTGGGAGTATCAAGGTTACCATATAACAACGCAAAAATCTTAGATGGACCTAAAGAGTTTCACAAGGATGGAAGTTCAAGTGTTTGTTTAGTTGCAAGTGAGGTTGAGTAATCGGCTTCCCACGTATTACTCAATGGAAAGGAGATCAACAATGTAAGAAGTCAAATGAACATGGTGAAATGATCGTAGTCATTAGACACCTTAGAATAGTTTGAATGGGGCACACAATCTTGCTCTAAATTTTAGTATTACCATGCATTCTATCATTGGTGTTTCATTGGTAATGATGTTTTATGATGCATCGCATGGGGTATGGTGCAATGCCTATGCACATGGTATGGCGCAAATGGTGCATATGTATGGTGCACATGGTGCATATGTATGGTGCAAATGGTGCACATGTATGGTGCAATAGCTTTTATAGTTTGAGCAAGACTAAGTGAACCATGCACACACAACTCAAGAACTAACTCATGCTTTGCAAGGCTTGGATACCGTGGTCGTGAAAGACACTCAATGAGTAGCGTTACTTTCATGACTCGACCACAGTTAAGGAATTCATAATAGAACAATAGACAAGGAATGTGGGAAATATATCACATTAGCTCGACCTTTCAAAAGCTTGTTCATGTACTACTCTACTTTATTGTATCTTCAACTAGGTCATAGAGGCACCTGTTGACTTGAGTATTATCTTCAACAGAAGAAAAATAACTATGTGTCGAAGGTTATCCCTAGACACCTGGTCGAGATCACTAAACACTTCTCTAGTGATACTTCACTTAACCTTCGCTTCGATCAGTCAGAAGGAACTGATATCCTTTGATTACTATAGTAGAGTTGAAATCACACTCTTCCAGAGTAACTCAACCTGGTGGTGGAGGTTGAACCCTCTTGAAGTTGTAAACTCACTTGTTTGCTTTGTCGTTGACACAACTTAGTGTGCCAAAGAGTTCTAGTTGAACACTATAGTTACTTAAGTGCTCACCTTCCCCCTTAAAGTTTTTAACTAGGATGTCCAAGCATACCTCAAACAATCTTCATGGGAAGCAAGATGCAACTCGAGTAATTGCAACTTGAGCTCGAAATCACAAGAAGTGATGTGACAAGTCACATAAATCAAACACTAGTATGTCTATCCAAGGGAAAGGGCTTCAAATGAGTTTAACACTCCATTCAACTGGGTAAATAGTTGAGTCCTAACTTTTGGTTGGATATGACACTCCTCGAGTTGAAATCGAGAACCGAATGCCTAACAAAACCCAAAAGTTTCAAATTGGCCAGGCTATGGTGACAAATGACCAGTCTGGACGCAAACTTGATTTTGATCCAGTTTATGGCAAAATCAGATCTTGAGGTTAATAACAAAGTTAAAGTAAACTTCAAGACCTTTACAAAAAGTGTTGTTTTGCCTCTATATCATCTCTGGTTTGCACGTTATGCTATTTTTAAGTTAGCAGATTTTTCTGCACTTTCAGCCGAAACTCCTTAAAAGTAGCAGTTTTGATCTAAAGCTTTCAGACCGTTATGTTCAAAATATGGAAATATTATTATTTACAAGGTTGTAGACAATGTAATAAGATGTCCATAATGTATTTATTTGTATGCATATCAGTCCTGGTGCAAAAGATATGAATTTTTGAAGTTTGCTAAAAATTCAGCATTCAGAAGAAATGGAGGTTCAGTTCAGACTGAGCACCTTGTATTCAAACTCGATTTGGGATTGTTAGATGACCGATTCAGACTTGGAGCCAATTACAAAAATTGTAGCTGACTAACAAACCTTTCCAACGGTTACTTGTGTGACCTTATTGGATGTAAGGTCTGCGAGTTATGGTTCTGTTTCAGAAATACACAGATTACTGTCCAGTTTGGTTGATTCCGGACAGTTTCTGCGATTTTCCAAATTTCACCCACATAGAAAAAAATTATGTTCTTGTGTTGAATATAAAACATGTATAGGACTTCCAAATATTTCTAAATTGTGTTTACTTGCCCTCATAGCAGTTCTGGTTGAGGAGATATGGAATTTTAAATTCGACTAAGTTCCCAGCTTTTTAACTGAAATTTCGCAGAGCTTCCTTTGCATGTTGCTGATTTTGTCCACAATTTTCAAATAGACAAACATTGATATTTGCAGAAACATTATATTGCGAACTTGTTACACACATCCTCAGGATTTTATAAATGTAAATTATGAAGTTTTTTGACGATCCTACTAGAAATTACGATCCAAACAGCAACTGAATACATAATTGTCCAGATTTTGGACTGTTACGACACCTTAAACGATATTTCGATTTAGACCTGGTTTTTGTGAGTTCTAGCCTTAGCGTTGAATAGTAAGTTGATATAGGACTTTTTAAGCTTTCTATACATGTATATATATGCACAGGTTGCTTTTTTAGTTTAAGAGTTATGGCTGTTCAAAATTCAGAAATTTTCTGGCTGTTTCAGATAGCACTGTACACAGGTACTAACTTCAACTCCAGTTTCTAATTAGTTCTAAACCAAATTTGAGCTAATAATGAATAGAAAGTTGTAGAATAGCTCTTTCCCTTTCCATAAATGTATCACAGTATACTAGAAGAGATTTCTACAGATAATTAAGGCAAAAATTCAGATGCTTGTTCATATAGTTTCAGAACAGCAGTTTATTTAGTTAGAGAAGATTTTCATCACCTTACAACGGTTTATTGGCTTGGAGGTCAATAGAAAACTTATATAATACATCAAGAGATTTCCAAAAAGTATTCATTTGCCTCCATAGCCCTTCAGGTTGAAGAGATATGGATTTTTAAAGTTGGACACTGCTACCAGATTTCAGAAGTGAATTTGACAAAATTTACTTTATTTGTGGCTGGTTTGATCCCTGATTTTCAAACAGATAACATCACAACTTGACTGCAAGTTACATTACACACTTGTTGTACATGTCGTAAGGTTTCCAGAAATGCACTACACGAAGCTATTCAACCATTCTACCAAGAGTTATGGTCCAAATTGTGACTGTATACAGAACTGTTCGCTAGGTGTTCATAATCAATAAAGTTTGAAACTTCGAGTTTTTCCTCGAGTTTCATGAGGATTCTGAGCTGGAGTTAAAAAAAAGATGTATAGGACTCACTACACTTTCTAACAAGGTATTATAGACCTTCATTGGTGAAGTCTACCAGGAGTTATGGACAAAATGGTGAAGGGTTCAGATCTGATTCAGATGCAGTCCAGCTCCGACAGGGTTTAAAATTCTGAACTTCGGAATAGGATAGAAATGGACTTTGCTGTTGAGGTACACAGGAAACATTTAGAAGACATCCTAAACATTTCGACCGTGTAATATACAACTGTATTGGATTAATGAACCAAGATATATGGCTTTTCAAATTCAGGTCAAATTCTGCTGAAAAACAGAACTCGCCGGCTTCGAAACCCATGAATTGGAAACAAACTCAAATTTTGAAACTTAGCTAAAAACTCAAGCTCGATAGTTAGAACTTGCTTTACAACTAATCATCTGCTTTGGAACTAAATGGAACTTGAAAGAGAGTTGGACGACCTTTTCATCCGTAGCATATCACTATGGATCTTCATGCTTAACCAAAGTCTCACTCCAGAGTAGTCGAGCTAAACTCTCGCCAGAAACAAGGAACTTTGGTTCACCTACTCTTGAAGAGAAACATTTTCATTCATAGCATATCACTATGGATCTTCATGCTTAACCTTTTCATCCAGAGCATATCACTATGGATCTTCATGCTTAACCAAAGTCTCACTTCGGCGTAGTCGAGCTAAACTCTCGCCGGAAACAAGGAACTTTGGTTCACCTACTCTTGAAGAGAAACATTTTACATTGTCCATAAGATACCAGCAACTGATGCTTGGACTAAATGTGAATATGAAGCCATTTCATTCGTGGGGGGTGGTCAAAGTATCAAGTGTGATACTGACGGTACTACGTGCCTTACCAAAATAAAAGTCTAACCGGTATATCTGGATACGTCTATAGATGAGCAGTTGATTTAGTTAAAGAAATTTTCATCACCTTACAACGGTTTATTAGCTTGGAGGTCAATAGAAAATTTATAGAATACTTAAAGAGATTTCCAAAAAGTATTCATTTGCCTCCATAGCCCTTCAGGTTGAAGAGATATGGATTTTTAAAGTTGGACACTGCTACCATATTTCAGAAGTGAATTTGAAAAAATTTACTTTATTTGTGGCTGGTTTGATCCCTGATTTTCAAACAGATAATATCACAACTTGACTGCAAGTTACATTACACACTTGTTGTACATGTCGTAAGGTTTCCATAAATGTATTACACGAAGCTATTCAACCATTCTACCAAGAGTTATGGTCGAAATTGTGACTGTATACAGAACTGTCCGCTAGGTGTTCAGATTCGATAAAGTTTGGAACTTTAAGTTTTTCCTCGAGTTTCATGAGGATTCTGACCGGGAGTTCAATAGAAAAGATGTAGATGACTCGCTACACTTTCTAGCCAGGTATTATAGACCTTCATTTGTGAAGTCTACAAGGAGTTATGGACAAAATGGTTAAGGGTTCAGATCTGATTCAGATGCAGTCCAGCTCCAACAGGGTTTAAAATTCTGAACTTTGGAATAGGATAGCAATGGAGTTTGCTGTCGAGGTACACAGGAAACATTTAGAAGAATTCCTAACCTTTTCGACCGTGTAACATACACCTGTATTGGATTAATAAACCAAGATATATGGCTTTTCAAATTCAGGTCAAATTCTTCTCAAAAACAGAACTCGCGGGCTTCGAAACCCATGAATTGGAAACAAATTCAAATTTTGAAACTTAGCTCAAAACTCAGGCTCGATAGTAAGAACTTGCTTTACAACTAATCATCTGCTTTGGAACTAAATGGAACTTGAAAGAGAGCTTGACGACCTTTTCATCAATAGCATGTAACTATGGATCTACATGTTTAACCAAAGTCTCACTTTGATGAAGTCGAGCTAAACTCTCGCCAGAAACAAGGAACTTTGGTTCACCTACTCTTGAAGAGAAACATTTTACATTGTCCATAATATACCAGCAACTGATACTTGGACTAAATGTGGATATGAAGCCATTTCTTTTGTGGGGGATGGTCAAAGTATCAAGTGTGATACTGACCGTACTACGTGCCTTACCAAAAGAAAAGTCTAACCGGTATATCTGGATAGGTCTATAGGTGAGCAGTTGCTTTAGTTAGAGATGATTTTCATCACCTTACAACGGTTTATTGGCTTGGGGGTCAATAGAAAATTTATAGAATACTTAAAGAGATTTTCAAAAAGTATTCATTTGCCTCCGTAGCCCTTCAGGTTGAAGAGATATGGATTTTTAAAGTTGGACTCTGCTACCAGATTTCAGAAGTGAATTTGAAAAAATTTACTTTATTTGTGGTTGGTTTGATCCCTGATTTTCAAACAGATAAGATCACAACTTGACTGCAAGTTACATTACACAATTGTTGTACATGTCATAAGGTTTCAAGAAATGTATTACACAAAGCTATTCGACCATTCTACCAAGAGTTATGGTAGAAATTGTGACTGTATACAGAACTGTCCGCTAGGTGTTCAGATTCGATAAAGTTTGGAACTTTGAGTTTTTCCTCGAGTTTCATGAGGATTCTGACCTGGAGTTCAATAGAAAAGATGTAGAGGGCTCGCTACACTTTCTAACCAGGTATTATAGACATTCATTGGTGAAGTCTACAAGGAGTTATGGACAAAATGGTGAAGGGTTCAGATCTGATTCAGATGCAGTCCAGCTCCGTCAGGGTTTAAAATCTGAACTTTGGAATAGGATAGCAATGGAGTTTTCTGTCGAGGTACATAGGAAACATTTAGAAGACTTCCTTACCTTTTCGACCGTGTAACATACACCTATATCGGATTAATAAACCAATATATATGGCTTCTAAAATTCAGGTCAAATACTGCTCAAAAACAGAACTCGTTGACTTCGAAACCCATGAATTGGAAACAAACTCAATTTTTTAGAACTTAGCTCAAAACTCAAGATCGATAGTTAGAACTTTCTTTACAACTAATCATCTGCTTTGGAACTAAATGGAACTTGAAAGAGAGCTTGATGACCTTTTCATCCATAGCATATCACTATGGATCCTCATGCTTAACCAAAGTCTCACTCCGGCGAAGTCGAGCTAAACTCTCGCCAGAAACAAGGAATGAAAGTGCATCTAGGAATCCTTTGTAGGTTATGGATGATTTATGACAAGAAAATGAGATTCGAATCACTTTGCTGAGATGAGCACAGGTTCTAATGAGAAAATGAGCAAGGTGCCAAAAAGAAAGGAGAATGAAGAACAATGCGGAAAAGAGCTCAAGAAACAAGTGTAGTAGATCATCGTGTATGGAGTGTGTTAAGAAAACACACCCCAAGAGCTCAAGCACAAATAATCACACACATTGCACATATTTATACAGGACCGGACTAGTCTGATAGCTTTCTGAACAAGATCGGACAAGTCCGATATCACCACAGACTAGTCTGATACCTCTCTGACTAGAATCGGACTAGTCCTCTCCAGTGCGGACTAGTCCCCCAAACACTTCACAAGTTGCACAAAATCGGATAAGTCCGATCACACACCGAACTAGTCCGATATCTTTCTGATATCAATTGGACAAGTCCGATATTAGCACGGACTAGTCCGAAAAACTCTCTGACCTAAATCGTACAAGTCCTCCAAGTGCGTACTTGTCCCAAATTCACTTAGGGCTTCACTTTTCGAGACAAGTCCGATATCCATCAGACTAGTCCGAAGATTTCCAAAACCAAAATCGGACAAGTCCGCTCTCAGTCGAACAAGTCCGATATTTCGGGACACCTGGGGTTTGCTACACGCTGCACAACGGACTAGTCCAGAGTCCACCGCAGACTAGTCCGATATTCCTAAAACCTAACGGTAACTTTTGACAACCCCATATAAATAGGTGTACATGACCCATCTTTCATATCTCTCGAAACCTAGCGCTGTCACACCTCCCAAGAGCCTAGAAAACACCTCTCTCCATGAAATCAACGCAAGAAAGATCAATCCCTCGTGGATACACTTTGAATCATTGGAGAGACACAGTTCATCACTCATTAAGCTCTTGGTTTGATTCCCTAACACACTCATGTGCTTTTCATTGTGATCTTAAGAGTGTGTTCTTGGTGGAGTTCATATTGTAATCTTGGGGATCCCTCAATGTGTGAAAACGCCCCTTGAATTTGGATATTTGCCCTTTGTGATTAGTGAAGAGGGTTGGCCTTCGTGGCGATCCGACGAGGGTAGGGTTGGAGAAGACCCGGTCCTTTTGTGGACTCCTCAACGTGGACATAGGTTGCCTATGTGGGAACCGAACCACGGGATAAAATCATTGTGTTCTTTCTTTGCACTCATTGTTCTTACACTTCTTATCAATCTAGGGTTTCAATCAATCTTGCTCACTTTACATTGAAACATTGAATATAAGATTAAATTGTGGTACATCCTAGTTAATACTTGTGTAACACTTAAATTACAAGCATATTTCTGCTGCTTACATCCTAGGATCAAGATAATCGATCAAATTTGATAAACCTAGTCGGTACATATCGGACTAGTCCACACTCGACCGGACTAGTCTGATATCTCGAGATTTGATCTTGTTGTTAAGTGTTGTAGGTTCCGACAGAAATTCAAAAAGGCCTATTCACCCGCCCCCCCCCCCCCCCCACATCTAGGCCACATTCAGATGATATCAGAGCAAGGTTCTTCAAAAAGTAGACTAATCGCTCAAAGAGATCATGTCGGACATGAAGGACATGCACAAGAACAACAACCAAGAGAAGGTTGAAGAAAACAAGAACCAAAAATTGGAGAGGCCCCTCGAGGCCATTCAATACTTCGAAGATGATAATGAGGAGACGATGGAACTAAAGGTGTTCCTAAGGAAGAAAACTCGTTCCAAGGGAAAAGTAAAGATGGAAGGTGAGAAGAAGAAGAAGGGGAGTAGTCACACCTACTACTCCCGATATCCTTTCAACTACGATCAGCTTAATTCTAGCAATAATCACTACTTATCTATTACACTCGGAAAAACCACGCATTTTGATGGCAATGACTACTCAATGTGGAGGCAGAACATGAAAATGCATCTAATTTCTCTCAATCCAAGTTTGTGGCATATTGTATGTACACGAAAGGAGCTCACACCTAGCCAAGAGCAAGCAATCCATCGAAACGCCCAAGCTGCTGCAGTCATCACCTCATCACTCAGTCGAGATGAGTTCACAAAGGTGGATGGACTCGAGATCGCAAAGGAGATATGGGATACTTTGCAAACCGCACATGAAGGCGATCGTCATGTGCGAGAAGCAAAGATCGAGATGATTGAAGGCAAGCTGGGAAGATTCGCCATCGAAGAAGATGAGTTGCCACAAGACATGTACAACCGACTAAAGATGCTTATCAACAAGGTGCGAGCATACAATAGAAAGAAGTGGAACAACCACGAGGTTGTGAAGCTAGTCTTAGAGCTTTCATGCCTCGTAATGTCACCCTATGCTCAATGATACAAGAAAGCCCCGGGTACAAGAAGATGACCCCGGATGAGCTACTTGGGAAAATCATAAACTTTGAGATGATGGAAAAGCAAGCCAAGCATTTTAAGGAGATTGCCGATCTCACCTCGACAAAGAAGAAAGGGGTCGCCTTGAAGTCCACTCTCAAGCCCTTATCTAAAGAATCCCGAGAAGCTCAATTAGAAGAAGACGGTGATGATGAGAGCAGCGACTTGGATGAAGATGACATGATACTATTCATGAAGAAATTCAAAAGAATGATGAAGAAAAGACAAGGGGCTAAATCAAGTGAAGGGAAGTACAAGAAAAAATCAAGACCAAAGTTGAGGCGGACATGCTATAATCGTGGTGAGTATAGCCACTTTATAGTTGATTGCCCATATGAAGAAAACAAAAAGAAGACCAAGGAAACTAAGCCTCAACCCAAGAAATTCTTCAAGAAGAAGAAGCAAGCCGAACATGTGCATATAGGGAAAGAGTGGGACTCAAATGATGAGTCCTCATCCGAAGAAGAAGAGATGGCTAGCATAGCCATCAAGAAGACACCCAAGAAGTCCACTCTATTCCCCACTCTCGGTGCATGGAAAGGGAACGACACTTAACTCATGGCAAAGGAAGGTAAACGCAAGGTAACAACAAAAACCTCTTCCGTACATTCCTATCCTAGTGATAGTGAAAATGCTAGTGATAATGAAGATATGCTCATTGGCTTAGACAAGAAAATAGCTGCAAAAATGAAATTTTTACTTGATCAACTTGTTGAGAAGGAGAAGTTGGTACATCGTCAAGAAGACATGATCATCTCCCAAAAGGAGGAATATGTTGAACTAGACAAGCTTCTAGAACTTGAAAAGGAGCGAAGCAAGTCACTAGAGCTTGAGTTAGCTTCATGAAAAAAAGCTTGCTTGGAGTTAAGCGACTCAAATGCTACAATCAAGGACGAACTTGCTAACCTGATCAAGGTTAAAAAGATCCTTGAAGTTCAAGTTGAGTCACTCCAGCAAAGTGACCCTTCATCCTCTTCAAGCTCACCTTCTCAACCCCTTAAAACTGAAACTGCTTCTACTTGTGCATGTGGTAAAGTTGACACCAGCTTGAAAGACAAGTCAACCTCTGCCAAGGATAAGCATCCTGCCCAAAGTGGCATATTTGACAAGGAGAAGGTCAACTATGCAAGTAGTGCATACTTGGCCACAAGACCTCCTAATGTCAAATATGGCATTGGTTATTCCTATGGTGGAAAGTAAAATGCTAGAAGACATAAGAATAACAAGGAGAGCATTATCTTTGTAAAGGGAAGAACCTTTCAAACTGGAAAATCCAGAGTTAACACATCCAACACGCATGATAAACGGACTAGTCCGGTCGGGACACGGACAAGTCCGGTCCACTGGACAAGTCCGATCTCCCGCACTAGTCCTATATATAAACAATAACAGTTGCTTTTTAGAACCTTTGATGCATCTTATGTTTTAATGAGGAGTAATTCTGGTAAGATTTAAGCTCATTATGTTGGGCCACGCCATGAGAACACCAAATCTCATGTGTGATTGCCTAAATCTCTTGTGACTAACCTAAAAAGACCCAAGCAAGCTTGGGTACCTAAAACCAAGGCATAATGTATTTTTGTAGGCCTATTCCTCCGGTGGATCTAAATGGGTGCTAGACAGTGGCTGCAGCAACCAAATGACTGGAGAAAGAAAGATGTTCGTTGAGTATGAAGAAAATGAGGATCCAAGCGAGGGCATCTATTTTGGAGACAATAGTCAAGGAAATGTGCTCGGTACCGGTAAAATTGTCATATCATTTCAACATACACTTTCTCATGTGCTACATGTTGATTCCTTAGATTATAACATGTTGTCCATATCTCAATTATGTGACAAAGGTTATAATTGCTTGTTCACAAATGAGGGTGTGATCGTCTCTAGGAGGAGTGATGGTTCCATTGCATTCAATGGTATGTTAAAGGGAAAGCTTTACCTTGTAGACTTGAACAAAGATAAAGCTGAACCTGACACATGCTTGATTGCGAAGACCAACACGGGTTGGCTGTGGCATAGATGGCTAGAACATGTTGGTATGAGGAATCTTCAAAAACTCCTCCAGGGCGATCACATCCGAGGTTTGAAGGATGTTGTTTTTGAGAAAGACAGGCCTTGTAGCGCGTGCCAAGCCGGGAAGCAAGTTGGATCAGCTCATCTCACTAAAAACGTCATGACTACAACAAGACCGCTCGAGCTACTCCACATGGACTTATTCGGTCCAATTGTTTACATAAGAGTCGGCAGTAACAAATATGGTTTAGTAGTTGTTGATGATTTTTCTGGCTTCACTTGTGTTTTCTTTTTACATGATAAGGAAGAAACACAAGGAACACTCAAGAAGTTCTTCAAGAGAGCCCAAAATGAATTTTCATTAACGATCAAGAACATTCCAAGCGACAACAGCACGAAGTTCAAGAGGACACAAGTTGAGGAGTATCTAGATGAAGAAGGCATAAAGCATGAATTTTCAGCACCTTACTCCCCTCAACAAAATGGAGTCGCCGAAAGGAAGAACCGAACCCTCATATAGATGGCGAGAACAATGCTCTATGAGTACAAGACTTAGAATCGATTTTGGGCGGAAGCGGTTAACACCGCTTGCCATGCCATAAATCGACTTTATCTTCATCGACTACGCAAGAAGACATCCTATGAGCTACTCACTGGTAACAAGCCTAATATTTCATATTTTCGAGTTTTCAGTTCAAAATGCTATATTTTGAACAAGAATCGTAGGACTTCAAAGTTCGCTTCGAAGTTTGATGAAGGTTTCTTGCTCGGTTATGATTTGAACACTTACGCCTATCGTGTCTTCAACAAGACCTCCGGACTTGTTGAAGTAGCACGTGACGTAGTGTTCGATGAAACTAATGGCTCCCAAAAGGAGCAAGTTGATACATGTGTACTAGATAGAGAAGAAGCTCCTTGTCAAGCATTGAGAAGAATGGCATTGGGTGAAGTTCGACCACAAGAATCACCTCTAGATATGCATGAGGAAGATGAACCACAGGAGGAGGACAATGATCAAGGAGGAGCTTCCATACAAGATCAACCTCAAGAAGACGAAAATGATCAACAAGTCAATGAGGGCAACCATTTAGTGGGAGAAGAATATGACCATGAAAATTCAAGACAGCAACTCCCACAACCAAGAGTACACCAATGAGACCAAAGGGATCACCCAATCGTCAACATCATTGGTGACATCTAAAAGGGAGTAACTACTAGATCTCGCATAGCTAATTTTTGTGAGCATTATTCGTTTGTATCCTTTTTGGAACTGTGCAGGGTTGAGGATGCATTGAAGGAACCGGATTGGGTAGTGGCCATGCAAGAAGAACTCAACAATTTCAAGCGGAACGAGGTGTGGGAACTAGTCGAAAGACCCAAATTCAACGTCGTCGGCACCAAATGGGTCTTCCGCAACAAACAAGATGAACACGGGCTGGTGACAAGGAACAAAGCATGACTTGTGGCCAAAGGGTAGTCACAAGTCAAAGGTTTGGATTTTGATGAGACCTTTGCTCCCGTAGCTAGACTTGAGTCTATTAGAATATTACTTGCATATGCTACTCACCCGGATTTCAAGCTCTATCAAATGGACGTGAAAAGCGCCTTCCTCCACGAACCAATCAAGGAGGATGTGTATGTGGAGCAACCCCCCGGATTTGAAGATGAAGAGTTCCCCAACTACATATTTAAATTGTGTAAGGCTCTCTATGGCCTCAAACAAGCTCCTAGAGCTTGGTATGAGTGTCTTAGAGATTTCTTAATTGAAAATGGCTCTAAGATCGGTAAAGTATATTATACATTGTATACAAAGAACATTGACGATGATCTCTTTATTTGTCAAATTTATGTTGATGATATAATCTTTGGTTCCACTAACCAATTTTTTGTGAGGAATTTAGTAAGACTATGACAGGTAGGTTTGAGATGTCTATGATGGGAGAGCTAAAGTACTTCTTGGGATTCCAAGTGAGGCAACAAAAGGAAGGGATGTTCATAAGCCAAACTAAGTACACCCAAGACATACTCAAGAAGTTTGGAATGGACAAGGCAAAACCTATAAAGACTCCCATGGCAACCAATGGACACTTGGATCTCAATGAAGACAGACCAAACGTCGATCAAAAGGTATATAGCTCCGTGATTGGATCTCTACTCTACTTATGCGTATCTAGGCCAGACACTATGTTGAGTGTATGCTTTTGTGCAAGGTTTCAAGCCAACCCAAAAGAGTGTCATTTGACAGCCATTAAGAGACTCTTGCGGTATTTTGTTCATACATCCAACCTAGGCCTTTGGTACTCCAAAGGCTCCAAATTCAATCTCATTGGTTACTCCGATGCAGATTATGCCGGATGCAAAGTAGATAGAAAAAGTACCTCTGGTACATGCCAATTCCTAGGGAGATCCCTAGTTTCTTGGTCCTTCAAGAAACAAAAATCCATTGCCTTATCCACGGCCGAAGCGGAGTATGTTGCAGCCGGGAGTTGTTGTGCACAACTCCTTTGGATGCGACAAACTCTAAGTGATTACGGTTATAATATGAACCGTATTCCACTCCTTTGTGATAATGAGAGTGCCATTAAAATTGCCCATAATCCCGTTGAGCACTCTAGGACCAAACACATAGACATCCGTCATCACTTTTTGAGAGACCATTAAATGAAGGGAGGTATAGCCATTTCACATGTCAATACCGAAAAGCAACTAGCCGATATATTCACCAAGCCACTTGATGAAAAACGCTTTTGCAAACTCTGAAATGAACTAAATATCCTCGATGCTCGGAGTGTGGCTTGAAATCTTGTATACCTGAATGCTATCTTCAAAATTCATTGATTGTGTTGTGAAAATCATCTCCCTCAATTTTTCCAAAAAACTATGTCAATTACTAGGTCTTGGTGAATTATGATCATTGCTTGATTGTTGTATGCTTACTGATCATATTCATCAAGATTACTTGATTTGCTTTGCCTCCCTATTTTCTAAATAAGTACCTTCAAATATATACGAATGGGCTAAGAATTTTTTCCCTGGTGACCACGGACTAGTCCGTGGTTGCCCGGACTAGTTCTTCCGTGCAGACTAGTCCGCAGTGTAACGGTTAGGCCAGACTAGTCCTGTAGATCACGGACTAGTCCGATATAGTCTCTGGAAAGTTCGGACTAGTTCGATCATTTTCGTACTTGTACGATTTTTCGTGTCCATAACCCTAGCCGCCGCCAAATCCTAATATTCCTCACCCCACACTTGCCTCAAGCTTTCTCTCTCCACACTCGAGCTCCCCAAGGCGATTTGCTGTTTCCTCCATCAAAACTTTGTATGTTTGGGTGGAAATCAACCTCCTTCGTGTAGGAATTGAAGACCATGGACATGTCCGGTCCTTCAACCCCTACATCTCTGAGAATCAACCAATTTCGGTAAAATCTCATCCCAGACCCTAAAAATTGCTATTTCCCTCGTTTGTGATCAACTAGCTTGGTTCTTTCCCCCATATACATGTTTCCTTGATGTATTACATTGATGCTAAGCTAGTTGTGCATTAGGAATCACCATTTGTCTCATAGTTAGGGTTCTAGAGGTTGAATACCGGACTAGTTCGGCCAATGCACGGACAAGTCTGATCAACCGGTCTAGTCTGTGCCTGTACACCGGACTAGTCTAATTTTTCTGAACTCAACCCTAACTTATTAATTCCTAAATGCAATTCCTTGTCATCTATTCTCATGAATACCTTGTGAAATCCATTCTCAGGACAATGTCGAGCAGCAACAAATAATTCTCTAATTTCAAGGACGAGATGGACCACGAAGCGGTGCTTCAGTCCTCGACGGGCCTAAGCAAGAAGCACCAAGAGCGCCCGTCCGAGCCGGTTAATTCTCCTCCCCAGGCTCGACGGAAGGTGTTCACAAAGAAGCCAGCCTCCAAGGCTTCTGCTGGAGGTGGCCCTCGCCAAGCAAAGGGCAAGGGCAAAGGGATGTCTATGGGCCCGATTGGCCCCCTAAAGTTGTCAGCTCCAAGGGAAGGGGCCCGGGATCCCACGGAGGAGAGATTCAATGGCAAAGGAAGCGACACGAAGGCCAAGTTCAGGAATGTCGATTGTTACTGTCGTTCGAAGCAAGCTACTGATGGGAGGTTTTGGTGTAACTTCCATGCAGGCTTCTACAAGTCTGTATATCTTCTGATGAAGACCCCCGTTGTGCATAGCCAATGGATTGATTGGGCGCATTTTGAGAAGAAGGGCTGCTAACCGTTTGTTTAAGTGGTCGAGGCTATTGAGAGGCATGGATTGAAGGATCTATTTGCCTTCCGAAACAATTGGAATGATGAGGTGATTGCCCAGTTTTATGCTACTTTCCACCTTGCTAGTGACGAGGAAGAAAGGGTGACATGGATGACCCATGGATCCAAGTACACCATCACTTATGAAGAGTTTGCAAGATTGCTGCATCTTGACACCTCGAGAAATGATAATGTGATCATCCACAACATAGGTGTCATTGATAAGGACATGATGAAGTTTCTCTATGAACCCAACTCCAAGTTTGATGTGCAGGGGTACCTCAGGACCTTGATGAATGTCATCAGCAAAGACAGGAAGTTTGATGTCTTTGATTACATTTGGAACGACATTGTGAACATATCTTGTACCCCAAACAGGTCCTGTGGCTATGCACGTTACCTCATGTTCATGATTGATAAGGTCACAGACATAGAGTTTGTGAAGGATTTGGAGCACCTCCCGTTGAGGACCCAGAAGCTCAACAACCCAGTGTTCAAGCAGCTCCCTCTCCAGCTTCCAACCCTGAGGCTCCAGTGAGAGCCAGTGGAGATGCTAGGGCTGCTCCCGCCCCTAGGGCCCCTCCTCAAAAGGGGTCCCCAAGTGGCATCCTGAAGTATCTGTCATCCATCTTTGCCTCTTGCAAAAAGGCTGAGGTGAAAGCCCACAAGTTCAACAAGAGAAGAAAAGCTGACATGAGATATGTAAAAGAGAATGTGAAACAGATTTTCCAAAAGCTGGAGATCGATCCCATTGGGTCTCCAGTCAGTTCTGATGATTCTGACTCTGACTTCACCGAGCTCGGACCCTTGAATCCCTCCGAGCTTGCCTATTTGGCCATTGGGGACTCGAGTGGTTCTGTTCCTCCTCCTCCTCCTCATCAGCAATAAAATGAAGATGAAGACGATGAGAGACCGACAGCGAGGCTTGAAGACTTTAAGTCCCTCCTCTCCTTTTTGGTGTCTTGATGCCAAAGGAGGAGAGATTGATGGGGAGTCTTAGATTCTTAGGCTTCAGCTGTAGGATGCGAGGAGAGCTCTCTCTTTTTGTGTCTTTTGTCTATTTGTGGGTTGTAATTCTTTTAATATGTTCTTTTAATACTTGTGGTCCTGTGATGCAATGTTTTGAATTGTTTGTGAAGATATTGATAAAATCTATGATTTTGCTCCAAGAATGGCATATATGATTGTTGTTAACATGTTGATGTCAATTATGTCATTCTCATCATTATTATTGTTTCTATACACTTAGCTCTGCATCCCACCATATAGAGTGCACATATGGATCATGTTTTCATTACTTAATGCGTTCTAAACTCATATGTGCACACTTTATGAAAATCACAACTTTTTATCATATATTGTGGAATCTCAATTGATTGTCATCAATCACCAAAAAGGGGGAGATTGAAAGTGCATCTAGGAACCCCTTGTGGGTTTTGGATAATTTATGACAAGCAAATGAGATCCTAATCACTTTGTTGAGATGAGCACAGGTTGGAATCAGAGAATGAGCAAGGTGCCAAAAAGAAAGGAGAATGAGGAACAATGCGGAAAAGAGCTCAAGAAACAAGTGTAGTAGATCATTGTGTATGGAGTGTGTTAAGGAAACACACTCCAAGAGCTCAAGCACAAATAATCACACACGTTGCACATATTTATATAGGACCGGACTAGTCTGATTGACACCAGACTAGTCCGATATCTTTCTACACAAGATCGGACAAGTTCAATATCATCACGGACTAGTCTGATATCTCTCTGACTAGAATCGGACTAGTCCTCCCCAGTGCGGACTAGTCCCCCAAACACTTCACAAGTTGCACGAAATCGGACAAGTCCGATCACACACCGCACTAGTTCAATATCTTTGTGATATCAATCGGACAAGTCCGATATTAGCACGGACTAGTCCGAAAAACCCTCTGACCTAAATCGGACAAGTCCTCCAAGTGCGGACTTGTCCCAAATTCACTTAGGGTTTTACTTTTCCAGACAAGTCCGATATCCATCGGACTAGTCCGAAGATTTCTAGAACCAAAATCGGACCAGTCCGCTCTCAGCTGGACAAGTCCGATATTTCAGGACACCTAGGCTTTGCTACACGCAGCACATCGGACTAGTCCGGTGTCCACCACGGACTAGTCCGATATTCCAAAACCCTAACGGTAACTTTTGGGAAACCCATATAAATAGGTGTACACGGACCATCTTTCAAATCACTTGAACCCTAGCGCCGTCACACCTCCCAAGAGCCTATAAAACACCTCTCTCCATGAAATCAACGCAATAAAGATCAATCCCTTGTGGATACACTTTAAATCATTGGAGAGACATGGTTCATCACTCATCGAGCTCTTGGTTTGATTCCCTAACACACTCATGTGCTTTTCATTGTGATCTTAAGAGTGTGTTCTTGGTGGAGTTCAACGTGTGAGAAGGGTACCTGAATTTGGTTATTTGCCCTTTTTGATTAGTGAAGATGATTGGCCTTCGTGGCGATCTGACGAGGGTAGGGTTGGAGAAGACCCGCTCCTTTTGTGGAATCCTCAACGTGGACGTAGGTTGCCTCTGTGGGAACCGAACCACGGGATAAAATCATTGTGTTCTTTCTTTGCGCTCATTGTTCTTACACTTCTTATCAATCTAGGGTTTCAATCAATCTTGCTCACTTTACGTTGAAACATTGAATATAAGATTAAATTGTGGTACATCCTAGTTAATAGTTGTGTAACACTTAAATTACAAGTATATTTCTGCTTCTTACATTCTAGGATCAAGATAATCGATCAAATTTGATAAACCTAGTCGGTACATACCGGACTAGCCGCACTCGACCGGACTAGTCCGATATCTCGAGATTTGATCTAGTTGTTAAGTGTTGCAGGTTTCGATAGAAATTCAAAAAGGCCTATTCACCCCCCCTCTAGGCCACATTGAAGGAACTTTTGTTCACCTACTCTTGAAGGGAAACATTTTACATTGTCCATAAGATACCAGCAACTGATACTTGGACTAAATGTGAATATGAAGCCGTTTCTTTTGTGGGGGATGGTCAAAGTATCAAGTGTGATACTGACGGTACTACATGCCTTACTTAAGAAAAGTCTAACCGGTATATCTGGATACATCTATAGGTGAGCAGTTGATTTAGTTAGAGAAGGTTTTCATCACATTACAATGGTTTATTGGCTTGGAGGTCAATAGAAAACTTATAGAATACTTCGAGATATTTTCAAAAAGTATTCATTTGCTTCCATAGCCCATCAGGATGAAGAGATATGGACTTTTAAAGTTGGACACTGCTACCAGATTTCAGGAGTGAATTTGACAAAATTTACTTTATTTGTGGCTGGTTTGATCCCTGATTTTCAAACAGATAACATCACAACTTGACTGCAAGTTACATTACACACTTGTTGTACATGTCGTAAGGTTTCCAGAAATGTATTACATGATGCTATTCGACCATTCTACCAAGAGTTATGGTCGAAATTGTGACTGTATACAGAACTGTCCGCTAGGTGTTCAGATTCGATAAAGTTTGAAACATTGAGTTTTTCCTCGAGTTTCATGAGGTTTCTGACCTGGAGTTTAATAGAAAAGATGTAGAGGACTCGCTACACTTTCTAACCAGGTATTATAGACCTTTATTGGTGAAGTCTACAAGGAGTTATGGACAAAATGGTGAAGGGTTCAGATCTGATTCAGATGCAGTCCAGCTCCGACAGGGTTTAAAATTCTGAACTTTGGAATAGGATAGCAATGGAGTTTGCTGTCGAGGTACACAGGAAAATTTAGAAGAGTTCCTAACCTTTTTGACCGTGTAACATACACCTATATTGGATTAATAAACCAAGATATATGGCTTTTTAAATTAAGGTCAAATTCTGCTCAAGAACAGAACTCGCCAGCTTCGAAACCCATGAATTCGAAACAAACTCAAATTTTGAAACATAGCTCAAAACTCAAGCTTGATAGTTAGAACTTGCTTTACAACTAATCATCTGCTTTGGAACTAAATGGAACTTGAAAGAGAGCTTGACGTCCTTTTCATCCATAGCATATCACTATGGATCTTGATGCTTAACCAAAGTCTCACTCCTGCGAAGTCGAGCTAAAATCTCGCCAGAAACAAGGAACTTTGGTTCACCTACTCTTGAAGAGAAACATTTTACATTGTCTATAAGATATCAGCAACTGATACTTGTACTAAATATGAATATGAAGCCATTTCTTTCGTGGGGGATGGTCAAATTATCAAGTGTGATACTGACGGTACTACGTGCCTTACCAAAAGAAAATTCTAACCGGTATATCTAGATATGTCTATAGTTGGTTCTAATATCGATCACTCGCAAACGTATTCTACACGGGTCGCTACCGGAGTTAGTGTACCTGCAGAAGACAAACAATCCCCTTTTACATCTTCACACCTCAAGGGCGGCATGGGGAAAACACGACAAGCAGTCACAATAATATATAATCAAAAGTAAATGCATACGACTCTAGTGTCAGTCGCCCTCGAGCAAAGTCATGTCTCGAGGTACATGGTTGTACTATGTATGTACGGCAAAGACTCCTGTATGAACCAGCTTATACACGCTCGGGCATACATGTTTCGCATGTTCCCACAGAACATGAATAGTTCTAGAGAAGCATACTATCGGGTTATCTACTACCCGACGGGATCTCCCACTAATTTTTTGTCATGTTGGGGTACCGCGTGTCATATGTTCCAAGAAACATGAATTGTTTCAGAGACTCATATTGACTTTCCATGCCGAGGCACAGAAATATCACATACCACACCTCGTATGCAGAGCTTACCGAGATTGATCTGCTCTCGGTGGCGTACCTTACCTCTTACCATGAAGATGGAACGTCGTTATAGAATATGATAACAAGTAAGTTATTTCACCACCTACATAACATATACTAGCAATAGTCCATAATAGGCATATAGCTAATCCTCACTCGACTACTTTGGAGTCTTCGTAAATAGACTCTTTTTGAGTGTGCTATTCCCAATGATGCTCTAATACCACGTCCGTGGGGACCGGAGTCCCAAAGTCCAAGGATCACATTGGGTGGTGCCGTGCAATGCGACACCTAACAGCACACACGATAAGAATGCAAAACAAGCAAAGTTTTTATTTCACAATAAGAAGAGTTTACAAAATAGTGTACAACAGATGTACACACGCAGTGGAAAATACATACTCATAACCTCACTTAACCAAGCAAGAAAGAAGACGGCCATGCCCTATGACACTTGTCACTAGCAACATGAAGAACATTCAGCAGCGGCGTGGTTCACATGAGATTCATCTCGACACCTCGAGGTCTCATGTACAACCTGAACAGCAGAAATAAACCTAATACCTGCAAAAATCGTTAAAGCGCAAACGTGAGCATAAGGCTCAGTAAGACTCACCCGTCTCACTAGACATATGCAAGGTAAAGTCTAACTATAGGTAAGGAATAGCATAAATAGACTTGCCTACAAGTGGATCCTTATAATCATGTTTTATGTAGCAAATGACATTCTTCAGGCACGACATATCATAGACTTCACAATCAAACAAGAAATTCTTTGCCGATGATATGACATGCCCAAAGCACATAATGCTATTACAGGATAAGTATTTTGAAAATGTAAACTTTTAATTGTGCTGTCGCTAAGCCACACAAGGTTGCAAAGCAATTATAATGTGATACATTATATTCTTCTGGCTTCTTCAGTATTTACTACGTCATAGCGCAGTGAACAAGTGGTACTCTATTACCGTGAGGCACGGTGATTGCAATCAGGGCACACCCGGACAACAAGACACATATGCAATTTCGGAAGTGCCAGCGAGTACATACAACAGTACCAACATAACACTTTAGTACTAGTCGTATATGGCCACCTTTCACCCAACACTCGAATGTCGAACCGGTCGATCCGTCACGAGCAGGAGGTCACTGCGTCGGGAGTACTCTGACGTACCCACCAGCTGATTTACACCTTGATGCCCTCAACCCACGCCTATAAAATGGAACGGAATGCATCGACAAACTAGTATCAAGCTACGTTAGTTTACTGGAGCCCATTTCTCCTGTATGTCGCCGGTGCAATTCAAGCTTGTCTAGCAGGGCAGAACATGGCACAGGCCTTAATCGACACGGTCAGAGCTATGCGACCAAGACCACCTCTTGTCCCTTCCTACTCATCTCTGACCGGTCTCAATTCCATATTTATAAAACATTTCTTGATCAATTTCATCCCGTGTGATAAAATCCTATCTCGCGAGTAGATTCCAACTACTCGACTTCTTCCGGAACCCTATGAATATAAGCATGGCAGTTACTACACGAGTCTGTGAGCTATTCTTACCACTCCCTGGGTTATTTGGTCATGCAAGTGGATGTCAAACTCCTTAAACATAATGCACAAAAATCTGAAGACGTAAGGTGAATGAAAACTGCAAAGACACTATAAGGAACTTAAATGCAAACCGGGGCTTGTCTTAGTTTGCAACTCAATTAAATGTCAAGCTTCAGTGGTCTTCTTCCAGGACTCTGCCAAGCAACTTCACGACGGGCACCCTGGCCTTCCTCCAGGCGAAACTCCTCATCGATCACATTTTTTCACATTCCTATCAATATGAAATGCATATAATTAATTAAGGTAACTTAATAATAGACTCTAAGAGGTGGTGTAAACTTTAAGAACCAGCAGCTTGACTAGGAAGGACATGTATGCCTCTGTTGTGGGTAATTAGAGGATGAGTCAAGGTGGACATAGTAGTGTTGGTATGAACGGAAAACTACCATGTAATACTACATTGCAACTTAGTAGACAACACTTGAAGCTATGCCTTAAGAGGTATAAGATTGAAGGATGAAGAAGTATCGAACTGAGTGATGTATGGAGGACTAAGCGATCAAGGTGGAGCACTGAAAGCTTAAGGCATGAGTGAACTATGCTACAAGAGGTCGTGACTGAGAAGTCGACCAATGAAGTTACACAAACTCATTAAGGAGTAAACCTAATTTGGTTGCAGGGTTCTTAATTAGGATGAATCGACGTGAAACCCTAGCGACAATTGGAAAAGAAATGAGATCGGCATTGCTTGGACTCAAAGAGTCATCACACACACTACTAACCTAACATGAGTACCAAGACAACATTCAAATGACCTTTAGGTAAATCAGTCGCTACGACTATCTTCACTAGCATCGTCCAAGTTCTTACATGACACTATTGCAGTGTCTTTTGCAAGATTTTCCAGATGAGCTCGATGAACTCCTGGAACTCGAACATAAGGCAATACTATGTCGCGACGACGTGCTTTGCCATCTTAGGAAGATCATCTCATCGACGTTCACATCGACCCGGACTCATCCATAGTGGTGAGCGGAGTCCTGAACACCACCTTATGAGTCTCAAGGTTAGTGATGTTGACTCGATCATCGGCAAGCGACTCAACGAACCTATCGTCGAAGAAGCGACACACGTAGTTAAGCAATTTTATGGACGGTTAGGAAACATCGTCGACACAATCAAGAAACTCTTATCCAAGGTTCTCCTTGGTCTAGTTTTCCTTGTCGGTCGCAACGTTCTCGAATTACAACCACAGATGACCAACAACCTTGGTTTCATCTGGACGGCATTTTATCGAGCACCTTGGGTACACCTAGGACTCGATCACCCTCCCATTGATTAAAACCTAATTTGGCTTGACAACCATTGTTCGACGAGTCGTGCTTGTGTTCCAGCACCACACACGTCACAGGCATCCTTCATCTCGATGCCAGGGCATGATGACAGCTCGGAACGTCACGACGACGTCATGTGGTCAACGACGTTGACGTAGCTCAGGGTGGAGCATCACGAGCACGCACGGACAAGCTAACACAATACAAAAGACAAAGAAGGTCAACTTGGGGATTTCTATAGGAATGATATCAATGTGGAACACGGACGCACGGCTTGACGACATATGAGTACCCTTAGCGGTCACCACGAACAGACTTCGGCGACGTCAAGTAAGGCATTTCAGGGCAAGGCTCACCAGCGCAGTGTTCCACCATGACACGGACACGGCGAGAACATGGAACATCTAAACGACATCATGTGTACAACAACATTGATGCGGCTCAAGCGGAACAACATGAATGCATAAGGACGTGTCAACTTAACACAAAGGCAAAGGAAAGTCATCTTGAGGACGGCTATAGTCGAGGTATCAAGACGCAACGTGGACATATGGCACAACGTTGCTCGAGTACCATCGGCTGTCACCGCAAGCATTAGAGAACGCGGCCAGGACGTCGTGTGCGATGTTGCCATCGTGAGGTGAGACACACAGTTACGTGACGCAGCTGGAGGGAAGAGCTCGACGGATGCAGTACGGTGGGGACAACCGACGACTAGGCACTCAACCGGGAAACGCAATGTGCGGTGACCACGAAAGATGAAAGAACAGTGACGGTGAGGGCGGGGACTAACCTGGGTGATGGTGAGCCGGAGGAGGCACATGACAGCGAGGACGACTTGTGCGAGCGAGTAGCAAAGGCAACTGGACGCCGCCGACAATAGATGATGAGCGCGGTGGCACGGAACTCCGTGGCGGCGTCGAGGCAAGCTGCGACGGTGCTGCTGGAACCACGTGGAGGCAAGCTCGAGCCGCGGAAGAAGCCGAAGTGGCGGCCTTGGCTGTTGGGCGCTCGCGTCGGGCGGCGCACTCGTGCACGGTCGGAGCGCTTGTGGGCGGTGCCGATGGAATGAGTAGGGGCGAGACGCTGTCGGCCGTCAGAAGCAGAGGCGCGTGGCGGCGCGTCGGAGGAGTGAGGTAGTGGCGGGCGCGTCGGGGCGAGCTGGGACGTGGGCCAGCGGTGGGTGGCAGAGGTGAGCAACGACCCAGGCGGAGCGGCGCAGCCAGGCGAGCAGGCGCGGGGCGGTGCCGTGAGCGGCCAGGCGCGGGGCGACGCCGCAGCGGCCGGGAGGAGTCGCAGCCGGGGGCGAGCGGGCGGTGGAGCGCGACCGGGAGGTGGAGCGTGTGTGGCCAGGAGGGAGTCGGGGCGCTGTCGATCGGAACCGGGAGAGGAAGAAGTGAACTCGGGTTTGTGGCACTGAAGATAAACATGACATGTGGGACCCACCATTTCCCCTCCTTATCTCCTATGTTAACTCTTTCCTCTATTTGAATAATCTTAAAAAATTGCCCAAACTTGTTGGTCAGGCAAATAAATTGTGTAGAACCTAAATGTGAACTCAAATTGGTAAAGTTTCAAACAAATTCGAATTTTGAATTTGAATTCAAATGTATTTTAATGGTCTCATCGAAATAAATAACAGATGACATTCAAATATTATGAAAATTCGCATGAGAACTATTTGAGGTAAGAGAAAACAATGGTGGGTCCAATTTCAAGTTTTGACCATTTTTCATATGACATTGGATTTGAATTTGAAATTCCCATTTTAGGTTTGGAATAATACCTTTTTCCTTCTCTCTATTCTGTTTTCTTTTCTCCTTTAATTTTCATTGAAAATGTGAATACATGGAAATTAAGGATTTTACATCTTATGTTCCAATATACATTAGCAACCATGTTCTATATGTAAAATTTTAATAAGTTCCTATTTTTAGTGAACATTCGTTAACTCATATGATTCATGTGAGTTTGAATTTCTAAGTCCACTTCCAAAAGTTTTATGTTGGCTTTTTTGCGTTTTTGTTCTTTTGAGAAGCAGGCTTTTACATCAGCCACGGGGGCACGGATCCAGCGCAGTGCGGCACGGCCGCTTGGGCCACGTTGACCCCGGCGGGCGCGCGAACGGAGCAGGCCGCTTGGCCTGGCCGGCTGCAGGCTTAAGCTCTCTCTTTTTTTTTTCTTTTTTTTTTACAGTTTTCACATACATTTGTTATATATATATATATATATATATATATATATATATATATATATATATTCTTTTTGTTGATATTTGTTCCCTAATACATGTTTCGTATTATTATTTTCCTTTCTTCTTTTGCTACACATATTTTGTATATGTATGTTTTATCTTTTATTATTTTTCCTTTATTCTACTAATTTTTAATGCATGAACATGTATGCAATGCATGATGCAAAAATCTAGCGTGTTACATCATTCCAAGTATTATGTCCAGTCCATGTGAATCTAGGACGATGAGATTGGTGGGGAAATCTACCCCCTTATTTTAATACTTACTTTTGGAATACTATATTCATCCTCATCTCCCATATAGCTTTGTCCGAAGTACTTAATCTTCTAGTTATGTCCATCTTCCATTGAAGTAGAGGTCGAACTGTCGGGACCGAGACCACACATTCCAAGGATCGCAAAGGGTGGTGTCATGCGATGCGACACCCAACAACACACATGAAAAGAATACAATAAAATACAAAGTTTTATTTATATAAACAATGGAAGTCTTTTACAATACTTAATGTACAGCAGAAGAAAATACTCATAGCTAAAGTCTCAGTCTAGCTATGCAAAAGTGAAGTCGTCCATCCTTGGGACGCTTCACACTAGCAACACACAAACGAAGATCGCGGCGGCGTGCAGGGATCCCACTCGGCGGTATACCCAGACAGAGGCATCGCCTCATATTGGGCCCTTCATCATATAGATGACCTGCAACAACTTAATATAGCAACCGTGAGCGTGAAGGCTCAACAAGACTTAACTGACACACCTAGACATGAAACTCTACATGTAGGAATACTTAACATAGGAGTAAATATTGCAATAAAGGACTCGCCTACATGTTGATCCTTATTTTTCAAGTTTACTAGAAGCAAGTTAAGTGTTGATGAAATGTAACTTTAGTGAGCTGATTCTATAGCAATCATAGTTGCAAAGCAATCATAATTCAATACATCATATTCTTCTGGCTTCTTAAGTATTTACTACGTCATGGCACGTGAACAAGCAGTACTCGATCATTAACCGCGAGGAACAGTGATTGCAATCAATAACACCCAGATTGCACAACACACACACCCATACATAAGAAGCATACGGTGCTCCTCACCACGTCATACATAGCAACCTTTCATAAGAAACTCAAACGCCAAACCTGTCCCACCATCGCGGGCAGGATGTCTGAAAGATCTAGGCCCCCCATGAAGTACGGTTTCGGTGATTAATGACAACCATTGAACTTTACTAATGAATTTGTGAATGCAAGGTCCCCATAATCACTCAATAAAATGAAATGAATATGTCATTGGAGACCCATATACATTCAACTTTTGAGATCAAATCAATGAGATAAAGACAATAAGTGAAAGCCCTTATGTCTAAGTCACTCAATCATAAGTTGACAACATATAATGCTTGAAGATCATCAGAGAGCCTTGTGAAACAAATGTCTAAGAGGTCATCTGAGCAAAACACAAAAGATTCACTCAAAAACAACTCGAAGCAAACAAAATCAACTCACCGGATCAACCGATGACTCCAGAAATGTACACATCGGTCGAGTTGGTTCAACTGAAGAAGAAGACCTCAGAACAATGTACTCACCGGATCATCCGATGTGAATGGCTCAGAGACATCGGTCCATCAGTACAGTTTGCAATACCATTGGACCAAGTGTAGCACCGGATCATCCGATGTACAGACTTACACGCATCGGTCGATCACTCCAGTAAGCATCAAGATCAAGCAAATTCTGGAGGAAGAGCCACCGGATCATCCGATGAGAAGACAGGGGCAACATCGGTCTAACAACGGTCATATCTGACACAATGACGTCAGCCAAAGTAATTAGACCGATGATAACTAAAGGGGAGACATAGGATCATCCGGTGTTCACAGTAAAGTTCTGTCAGCCTACTTTTCCAACGGCTATTTCGGGGAGGCTGGCTATAAATACCCCCTAACCCTGTCATTTCGTTAAGTCTTGATCACCAGAAGCTATTAACACATCCAAAAGTGTTCAAGGCCAAGAGCAATCACTTCCACACCATTTCGATCATCCATACACCAAGGTTTAGGCTAGAACTAGCTAGAGAGAGAGCTTGTGTACCACCATTCTGGGTGAGTGGACTCTTTAGGATAGTGTGAGAGCCTCAAGGGAGTGCCCTTGGTGTTGTAATCGTGAAGAGACTTCCGGAGCTTGCCAAGGCGTTTGTGGAAGCCCGGAAGGTCGAAGTTGTACAAGGCTTGAGCTCCACCTTGCCAAGGAGGCGAACAGAGAGGAATAGTGAAGACCCCTCGTCTCGGTGACTTGGGTGTGGCAAAACCCTTTGGTGGGTGCCACAACGTGGATGTAGGAAGATCTTAACGATCTTGCCGAACAACGGGATAAATCCTTGTCTCCTCGGGAGTTTGCATCCCTCTCCTTCCTTTACTTTTATGTATTTTATATTCTGCAAAGTTTCTATTTACTAGAATGCATAGATAGTCGCGTAGGGAATTGGGCTTAAGAAATTAAGTTTCAATTGCTTAGAATTTTTCGAAGAAAGCCCAATTCACCCCCCCCCCCTTGGGCATTCGGTCCTTACAATTGGTATCAGAGCAAGGTTGCTCATAGGATCATTCTAGCTTCACCACTAGAGAGCTAAAATGGCCAATGTTGGGGGTCCGGTTCCTATCTTCGAGGGCAAGAACTTTGCCTATTGGAAAGCACGCATGCGCGCTTACCTTGAGGCTATTGATCCTGAAGTATGGGAAGCGACCCACGCGGGGTTTGGAGAACATAATTATGTTGGTGATCAACTTAAATGGGATGCTAAAGCTAGGAATGCAATCTATGAATGTATTATTCAAGATGTGTTTTCTAGGATTGCTAGCAAGGAAAAGGCTTGTGAAATTTGAGCTTGCTTAATAGAGATTCATCAGGGTTCTTCTAGGGTCAAGGAACTTAAATATCACATGCTTAAAGCCAAATATGATGAATTTAAAATGCTTCCTCATGAAAATGTCAATGAAATGTTCTCTTGCTTGAATGTGCTTATTGAAGAAAGCAATGCTCTTGACATTGCTTCTCTTGGCAAGGGACTCATCAACCGCAAGATCCTCATGCTCCTCCCCAAGCCAAAGTACAACATCATCAACTCCATGCTCCAAAAGGAGTCACTTGACCACATTGAAGTTTCAGAGCTCATTGGAGAAATACACGCTCATGAGATGAGTGTACTTGGGATGATAGAGCAATCATCATCAAAAACAATTGCTCTAAAGGCCTCCACCAAGAAAACAAGCCACAAGAAGAAGAAGGTGGTTGAGCCTAGCTCAAGTGAAGAAGAACAAGCATCAAGTGAAGATGATGATGATGAGCTTGCGTTGATGATGAGAAAGTTCTCATGCTTGAACTCCAAGATCACTAAGAAGGGATACACATTTGATCCCAAGAAGAGAGCATTTATACCAAGGAGTGATGATCACAAGACTTGCTACAATTGTGGTGATCAAGGCCACATCTCCTATGATTGTCCAAGACCGGACAAACGAAGTGAGAACCACAAGAGCAAGCATCGCAAGCTTGAAGGAAGCGATGATGATGAAGAAGAAGCCAAACCAAAGCCAAGGTCCTTTGGGAAGAAGAAACATGACAAGGGCAAGAAGGCAAGGCTCTTCCCAAAGAAGAGAAATGGCCCACAAAAGGTGTTCATGTGTGAGGCAAATGAATGGGTCACCGACGAAGAAACAAGTGATGAAGAGAGTGAAGAGGAAGAAGAAAGCTTGGCCGGCCTCGCCATCACCAACAATGATGATGCACCTCTTCATCCACCGCCTATGTGCCTCACGGCGAAAGGTAACACCATGGTATGTGATGACTCTAGCGATGATGAGCTTTCCCCATGATTTAACTTCTTTGATAAATGAATATCATGCTATCATTAAGAGGGAAGAGAGTAAGGTTAAAGTGCTTGAAGAAACTCGTGCTAAACTTGAGAGTGCTAACCTTGATTTGCTTGACAAGTATGAAAGCATACTCAAAGAGCATGACACGCTCAAATCCCATGTCAAGCAAATTGAGGAAGAAAAGGCTAACATTAAGATAGATAATCATGAACTTGACTTAGCACACCAAACACTCTTGGAAGAGCACAACATGTTAATACAAGAACATCAAACACTTAACCTTGCTCATGACATGCTTGATCAAGAGTTGAAAAATATGAAAAAGCAAACCCTTAATGATAAGATATCCATTACTTCTCATGCCACTAATGCTTTGCACAAGTCTTTGCCTTTGAAAGCTAATGCTAGGGAGAAGGACTTGTTGGAAGAAATTGAGAGTCTCCGCACTAGTGTGGCTAGACTTTCAAAAGGAGAAGTCAAGCACAAGGAAATTCTCTTCCAACAAGCAAAGGCCTTCAACAAGAGAGGACTTGGATCCTTCCCGGTGCCTAACAAAGGAATGGTGCCCTCACCGGAGCTAAGAATAAGCTTCATCAAGGAAGTTGGTTCTTATTGCCAACATTGTGAGGTCACCGGTCACCACACAAGGGAGTGTCCTCTTCCTAACCGACCTTATCCTAAATTGCCTACTAACTATAAATCTACTTTCAATGATCATTATTATCTCTTAAGTAAAGTAGGTGGCAAGGTGAAGGCTAGATTCATTGGCAAAGACATGAAGGGCATGAAGGGGAAGCTCCCCAAGCAACTTTGGGTCCCAAAAACACTTGTATCACACATACAAGGACCTAAGTTGGCTTGGGTGCCTAAAGTCAAAAATTGAATTCATGTGTGTAGGTGAACTACAAAGCCGGAGGAAAGCATTGGGTACTCGATAGCGGGTGCACTCAACATATGACCGGCAATGATGGTATGTTCACCACCATGGAAAACCCCGGCAATCATGAACAAGTCACCTTTGGTGATAACTCTAAGGGAAAGGTAATTGGGTTAGGTAAAATTGCTATTTCAAATGACTTGTCTATTTCTAATGTTTTGTATGTTAAGTCACTTAGTTTCAATTTACTTTCTATTGCACAACTATGTGATCTTGGACTAATGTGCACATTTAGCAAAAATGATGTTGTTGTGAGTAGTGAAACAAGCCAAGACATAGTCTTCAAAGGATTCCGGCATAGACATCTCTACCTAGTGGACTTCGCCAACAAGAATGCTAGCTTGACCACTTGTATTTTCACTAAGACAAGCTTGGGATGGCTATGGCACCGACGCATAGCACACATTGGAATGAGCAAACTCAAGAAGTCATTCAAGCTTGGGATGGTGACCGGCATGAAGGATGTCACATTTGAGAAGAACAAGCTTTGTAGCGCTTGTCAAGCCGGGAAGCAAGTTGCTTCACACCACCCAATGAAGACAATGGTGTCAACCTCCAAGCCACTTGAACTACTCCACATGGACCTCTTCGGACCGTCCACATATCAAAGCCTTGGTGGTAACCTCTATTGTCTCGTTATTGTTGATGACTATTCTCGCTATGCTTGGACTCTATTTCTAGTTGACAAGAGTGAAACTCCGGAAGTGTTCAAGACCTTCGCCAACCGCGCTCAAATGGAATTTCAACTTCCCATCATCAAGGTGGAGTGACAACGGCACCGAATTCAAGAACTACAACAATGGGGAGTGGTGTGACCGTGAAGGAGTAAAACATGAGTTTTCGGCCACATACACCCCTCAACAAAACGGTGTCGTTGAAAGGATGAAAAAGACACTCATCACTCTTGCAAGAGCAATGCTTGATGACTACGGCACGTCGGAGAAGTTTTGGGCCGAAGCAATCAACACGGCATGCCATGCCGCAAATAGGGTCTACCTACATCGCCTACTTCAAAAGACCCCATACGAGATTCTCATTGGGAGAAAGCCCAACATCTCCTACTTTCGAGTCTTTGGATGCAAGTGCTACATCTACAACAAGAAAAGGCTCGGTAAGTTTGAAAGAAGATGTGATGTTGGTATATTTCTTGGCTATGCATCAAACTCAAAAGCATATCGAGTATTCAACCAAACCTCCGGTTTAGTTGAAAAAGTTGTGACGTTGAGTTTGATGAGACTAATGGCTCCCAAGAGGAGAGTTTTGGTCATGATGAAGTAGATGATGAGCCTCTACGAGAAGCCATGAAGAACATGACCATTGGAGACATCAAGCCGGAAGTTGAGGAGAACCATGATCAAGGGGGAGCTTCAAGTTCCAACAACAACACCTCTATGGCGCCTCAAGTTGACGAAGAAGAAAAGGATGATCCATTGCCAACTCAAGACTCACAAGCACAACAACATCAAGAAGAAGAAGAAGTCCATGATCAGGTCCAACCACAAGAGGAGCAATACGCATCACCTTCGCCAAGTGCTTCACAACCACTTATGAGGCATGGACGCATCTCCAAGGCGCATCCAATGGACCAAATCATTGGAAGTCCGTCAAGGGGTGTAAGTACACGTTCTCGCCATGTTGCTTCGTTTTGTGAGCACTACTTGTTTGTTTCTTGTGTAGAACCCACTCACATTCAGGAAGCACTCCAAGACCCAAATTGGGTGATGGCCATGCAAGAAGAACTCAACAACTTCATCCGCAATGAAGTTTAGGTGTTGGAGGAGCGACCCAAGGATAAGAACGTGATCGGAACAAAGTGGGTGTACCGCAACAAACAAGACGAGAATGGTGTTGTGGTCCGCAACAAGGCAAGACTTGTGGCCAAAGGGTTCTCGCAAGTTGAAGGACTAGATTTTGGGGAAACGTTTGCCCCGGTCGCCCGGCTAGAAGCCATCCGTATACTTCTTGCCTTTGCATCACATCATAGTATTAGACTTTATCAAATGGATGTGAAAAGCGCATTTATTAATGGTTACATTAATGAGCTTGTTTATGTTGAACAACCTCCCGGGTTTGTAGATTCGAGGAATCCTAATCATGTGTATAGGTTGCACAAGGCGCTCTACGGGCTCAAGCAAGAACCTAGGGCGTGGTACGAACGACTACGGGATTTCCTCATCATGCAAGGATTCAAGATCGGGAGAGTGGACACTACACTCTTCACCAAGGACATCAACGGAGATTTGTTCATTTGTCAAATTTATGTTGATGATATTATTTTTGGTTCAACTAACGAAGCTCTTAGCCATGAGTTTGGCAAAATGATGTCTAGGGAATTCGAGATGTCAATGATTGGAGAGCTCAACTTCTTCCTTGGATTTCAAATCAAGCAACTTCAAGAGGGGACCTTCGTCTATCAAGAGAAGTACACCAAGGACCTCTTGAAGAAATTTGAGATGGGATATTGTAGCTCAAAAAGCACTCCAATGGCAACCAATTGTCATCTCGACGCGGATAAGGACGGTAAACCTATTGATCAATCTAACTACCATTCTATGATTGGTTCATTGCTTTACCTTACCGCATCTAGGCCCGATATCATGTTTTGTGTATGCTTGTGTGCCCGCTTTCAAGTGGCACCTAAAGAATCGCATAGGAAGGCGGTCTTTAGGATACTTAGGTATCTTAAGCATACCCCTAGTGTGGGCTTGTGGTACCCTAAAGGTGCAAAATTCCATCTTGTGGGATACTCGGATTCAGACTTTGCCGGATGCCGCGTGGATCGCAAGAGTACCTCCGGTGGTGCCACTTGCTTGGGCATTCCCTAGTTTCTTGGTCAAGCAAGAAGTAAAATTCCGTCGCCTTGTCCACGGCGGAAGCGGAATACATTGCGGCCGGTGCATGTTGTGCCCAAATTCTGTATATGAAACAAAACCTTTTGGACTTTGGTATTAAACTTGGTTGTGTGCCTCTCCTTTGTGACAATGAAAGTGCGTTTAAGATAGCTAAAAACCCCGTTCAACACTCCCGCACTAAGCACATTGATATTCGCCATCATTTCTTAAGGGACCATGAAGCTAAGGGAGACATCTCATTGCGAGGTGTTAGGTCCGAAAAACAATTGGTGGATATCTTCACTAAACCACTTGATGAGAAAACTTTTTCGAGGCTAAGAAGTGAATTAAATGTGCTAGATGCAACAAACATCATGTAAGAATGCACTTCATATAGGTCTTGCCTAACTCTCAAAGGATAGGGGTGAGCAAGGGTTAGCTTGGGAAGAAGGTTCATTTGGGTTGTCCCAAGGTTTGGGGAGTGGTTCTCCCTGAAGAAGCTTTTGAAAGGTTCAAACTTGGCAAGATAGATTTATTTTATGCCTTGCATGATGCCTGCCATATAGACTTACAATTTCTTGCACTATAAAATGTTTGGCATTGCATACGGTAGATTGTCACAAAGGGGAACCCACCTCATGAGAAAGAGACTTGTTTGAAATGCAATATCTCAACTCATATAAGGTGGAAAGAACAAAATGTTAGGTGCGTTAATTCCTAGAGGAACATGCTCTAAAGAGATAGAAGTCTTCATACTCTACCTCACAAAGCATGGGCCTTACATTTTATTTGGATATTTTCCTCCTATTTTTCTCGATGTTCCATTTGCCTTAAGGCCTAGCCAAGTTATTGGCATATTAGTATCTTTGAGGGGTAAGGTGTTGCCCAAAAAGTCCTAAGACATGTGTTTCTCTTTGCTTGTTTGTTTGGTCAAAGGACATATATGGGATGTTTTGTTCTGTAGTCATCGGATTATCCGATGCCTAGGTCAATCCCTCATCGGATCAACTGGTGTTCAATCTCCAAGGGTCAGTTCAGTCAGAATCTCAAATGATCCCACGCGTTCATTCTGAAACACATCGGTCCATCCGGTGTTCACAATTCTGGAACTGTGGTCAATTCCACCGTTGCTAACTTCTCCCGCGTCGGACCATCCGGTGTCAACAGTACATTTTTGAATACCCTTACTGTGCCATTCGATCGATGATCTCATCTCTCAACGTCGGTCCATCCGATGTCAACAACAACATTTTGAATATCCTTACTGTAGCGTTCGACCGATGTATATCCCATCTAACATCGGTCCATCCGGTATTAAAAATTCGGCTAGGGATTGGGACCCACTATTTAAACACCGTTTTGTCCTCACTAGTTTCTCTCACCCGATCCCGACGCTGCCACCGCCGACTCTCTTGCGCTACCTCCACCGCCGCCGGACGCCGCCGTCATCTCCGGCCGCCGCCGTCTCCGGCCGCCACCTTCGTGCTCCCGCCGCGCTGCCGCCTCCATCCACGCGCCGCACACCCGTGCCGCCGCTCCATCCACGCGCCGCACACCACAGCGCCGCCGCCGCTCGCCTCCACCAAGCTGTCGCCGCCGCTCCACCGCAGCCGCCGCCTCCGCTTCACCCAGCCACTGCCGCGCCTCCACCCAAGCAACGCCGCCATCTCCTACCTCTACGGTCACCACCCAATCACTAGGGTTTCCCGGCCCGTTGATCTCCATGTCACTGTCGTCGACTCCATTCAGTTGACGATCACAATGGCTCGCGACAAGAAGAACAAGGGGAAGGCTATCGCGGAGCTGGCCGCGAAGAAGCAAAAGTTGTCAAAGGAGGAGAAAAAGGCCTTGATGGCCGCTCGTGCCGCCGAGGAGTGTGAGCGTGGCCAAGAGGGATCCCTAAGGATCCATGAGGCTCGTCCGAGGCAGCCTCCGGTGATTGACGACTCCGAGGCCGAAGAAGAGCCGGTAGAGTCTCTCGTCCGCCGGCGCTCAACCCGGACCCGTGGGGGTCACACCGCAGAAGCACCTCGTCCGAGACCGACGGCTGCTGACCATCATGAGGACAGGGAGGCTCAGCAAGCGATCTACGAGATGGACACCACTGTCCATGTCGCTAAAGGAGTCCGGTTGACCGACTACCGGAAGATGAAGGCCAAGCAGCTTCGCAAGCTCAGGTGGAATGTGCTGCTTGAGGAGTGGTACCTGCAGCCCAGAGAGGCTCTAGTGGATAGTCACTTCTGGACTGTCACCCAGGCATCACTCTATGAGACCTACAGGCATCGAGGTCACAAGCTGTTTCAACACAACTATCTGGATTGGGGTCAGCTAGCTTTGGCAGCAGAGATGGAGATCCGTCCTTACATTGAGAGGTACCGAGGTTTGGTGCAGCTGATGTTATATGAGCGGAGTGCCTATGTGGAAGATTGGGTCCGCGTCTTCTACGCCACCCTCTATGTCTCTGAGGGCAGAAGATCAATTGACTTCATGTTCATGGGTCAGCACTACCACTTGACGAGGCAGACGCTGGGACAACTGCTGGGAGTGGACTTGCACGACACCTGCGTGCATGAGAGGGTCTATGGTCAGGCAGATCCACCGAGGAGGCCGCTCACTGGAGGAGTGGCACCACCGCTGGAAGAGATCCATTCCCTGTTTGGTCCTACCTTCTCTCCTGACCAGCCGAGAGTACCTGCTTTGTTGACTCCAGCTGCACGCACAGTGCACCTCGCCCTGCGCCGCACGCTCCTGCCGAGGTCTGGCTACTTGGAGGGGTTCACCAGCTTGCAGCAGACTCTCCTGTTCTACATCATGAATGGGATGGAGTTCGAAATCATGGACGTCCTCATATGCGAGATGGAGGATGTGATCACAGATGGAGTGGGGATGATGAGGCAGCTCGTATACGGGCACTGGATCAGCTACCTGCTTAATATGATTGTTCCCGAGGGGTCCGCCGTGCACGACTGTCTCACTGACGAGACTGTGACACAGTTCGGTCACTACCGTGCCCCAGCTCCTGGAGACCGCCGCCTTGGCCGTCCAGTTGAGCGTCAGGTTAGGGCTCACCTTTCTGAGGAGGACTAGTCTGACTTAGAGAAGGAGGATGAGAGGCTTGCCGAGGCTGAGGCACAGGGGGAGGACTTGCAGCATATCTGGTCAGAGAGCGACACCGACGGCAGTGTCGAGGAGTACTTCCCTCCTTCGCCCTCACCCAGGCAGCACGACGCGGAGGTTGGAGGCTCTACAATGCCACCACCTACTCCACCTCCCATCCCTGAGGCGCAGGTCACGCAGCCGTCAGAGCTGACATCGCTCCTCCAGCAGATGGTTGAGCAGCAGCGTCTGGACAGGCTGGCAGCCGAGCAGGCCCGAGCAGAGCAGGCTGCTCGTCTCCTTGAGCTCCAGCAGCAGCAGCGGGAGATGTAGCGTTAGATCGCCCGTGAGAGGCGTGAAGACACTGACAGGATGGTGGGGCTTATCGACCAGATCCACCAGCGCACTCTCGACTAGCAGCAGCAGACGCAACAGGCGATGATGGGCATCCTGGGGTTGATCACCAACCTCTACACCCAGACCGGGAGCGCCCTCCCATCGCAGCTACCAGGAGTCGCTCCACCACCTCCAGTCCTGGCTCCAGCTGCTGCTCCAGTGGCCCCAGTACCTTCTACGTCGATTCCTTTCTTCAGCATGTCTCCACTTCTGGCTCCTGGTGCTCCGATCCACTCCCCGCTGCCAGCCACGACCTTGTTCCAGCAGTCGCCGGCCTCCGTCGTCAGTGCCCCTACTCCAGCAGCTCCTCCACAGCAGGCACCGATGGTGGCTCCTACAGCTCCGGCAGCTCCCTCCACCGCTACTCCAGCCAGCAGCTCCGACGACAGCGACGGTGACCAGTTCGTCATCGCGCCCAGCACTTAGTGTCCTTAGGCCCTCGGATCCCTTTTTGGTGTCTTGATGCCAAAGGGGGAGAAGAGTTAGAGGAGTCAGGGGGAGCGTCTTAGTGTCAGGGGGAGTCTCTTTTATCATTTATCATTTATCATTCTTGTAATTCAGTGTGTTTGCTACATTTGGTGTGTTTCTACTTTTGAGCTCGAATGAACTTATTTCCATGAGTTGTTAATCGATTGGGCTAATTTGGTGTTTATCTATGTTTTTGATCACTTATTACTCACACTTGAGTTATTAATTGATGTTTAAGCTTCAAGTGTGACATCCTGTATTTATTGCATATTCTTTTAAGTTTAATTCTATCAAATTCATTACTATTGCACTTTGATTATTGTGTTGTCATCAATCACCAAAAAGGGGGAGAATGAAAGCATCTAGGCCCCCCATGAAGTACGGTTTCGGTGATTAATGACAACCATTGAACTTTACTAATGAATTTGTGAATGCAAGGTCCCCATAATCACTCAATAAAATGAAATGAATATGTCATTGGAGACCCATATACATTCAACTTTTGAGATCAAATCAATGAGATAAAGACAAGAAGTGAAAGCTCTTATGTCTAAGTCACTCAACCATAAGTTGACAACATACAATGCTTTCACCAGAGAGCCTTGTGAAACAAATGTCTAAGAGGTCATCTGAGCAAAACACAAAAGATTCACTCAAAAACAACTCAAAGCAAACAATATCAACTCACCGGATCAACCGAAGACTTCAGAAATGTACACATCGGTCGAGTTGGTTCAACTGAAGAAGAAGACCTCAGAACAATGTACTCACCGGATCATCCGATGTGAATGGCTCAGAGACATCGGTCCATCAGTACAGTTTGCAATACCATTGGACCAAGTGTAGCACCGGATCATCCGATGTACATACTTACACACATCGGTCGATCACTCCAGTAAGCATCAAGATTAAGCAAATTCAGGAGGAAGAGCCACCGGATCATCCGATGAGAAGACAGGGGCAACATCGGTCTAACAACGGTCATATCTGACACAATGACATCAGCCAAAGTAATTAGACCGATGATAACTAAAGGGGAGACATAGGATCATCCGGTGTTCACAGTAAAGTTCTGTCAGCCTACTTTTCCAACGGCTATTTCGGGGAGGCTGGCTATAAATACCCCCTAACCCTGTCATTTCATTAAGTCTTGATCACCAGAAGCTATTAACACATCCACAAGTGTTCAAGGCCAAGAGCAATCACTTCCACACCATTTCGATCATCCATACACCAAGGTTTAGGCTAGAACTAGCTAGAGAGAGAGCTTGTGTGCCACCATTCTGGGTGAGTGGACTCTCTAGGATAGTGTGAGAGCCTCAAGGGAGTGCCCTTGGTGTTGTAATCGTGAAGAGAATTCTGGAGCTTGCCAAGGCGTTTGTGGAAGCCCGGAAGGTCGATGTTGTACAAGGCTTGAGCTCCACCATGCCAAGGAGGCGAACGGAGAGGAATAGTGAAGACCCCTCGTCTCGGTGACTTGGGTGTGGCAAAACCCTTTGGTGGGTGCCACAACATGGATGTAGGAAGATCTTAACGATCTTGCCGAACCACGGGATAAATCCTTGTCTCCTCGGGAGTTTGCATCCCTCTCCTTCCTTTACTTTTATGCATTTTATATTCCGCAAAGTTTCTATCTACTAGAATGCATAGATAGTCGCGCAGGGAATTGGGCTTAAGAAATTAAGTTTCAATTGCTTAGAATTTTTCGAAGAAAGCCCAATTCACCCCCCCTCTTGGGCATTCGGTCCTTACAAGGTCTCTACACAGAGCGTGTCTATGCCTGTTAACGGATTCACACCTCGCTGCCCTCAATCCACACCTATCGATAGTGGGCTATGCCTCAACACCAAAGTTATCAAGTTACATCGATTTGATGGGTTCCATATGTCCAGTCTACATACCGATACAATTCAAACTTCCTCAGTAGTGCTGCACACGGTTCGAATCTCCCTCGACACAAGCAGGCTACACACATGAGCCCCGTGTCACTACATCCTATCCCACTGCTCAGTCTCATATTCATAGTCCTAAACCATTCTCATACCCAAACCAATCCCGTGTGATATAAACCCTATCTTGTGAGTAGATTCCAAGTGCTCGACTTCTACCTGATTCCTTACAACATTAGCATGGCATTTATAATTGTCGAGCTGTAAACCTAGCAAATACTCCATGGGGTCTGTGGGGTCATGCAGTGGAGTAACAAGCACCTTAGCCCTAATTCACAAAACTCACCCTAGACAAAGTGATACAAATCAAAACTTTGAAATAGAACTTAAATGCAAACTAGGGCTTGCCTGGCTGCAAGTCAGAGTGGAAGTTAGCTTCTGGTGGTATGCTCTCCAAGGGCTCCGGCTCCTCCTCGATCTCGGTCGCTATATGATAGGCAATATATAGTATACCTAACTTATATTGAAACTGTAACACCCTCATTTTCATGCATAATGCATTGCATATATCCTCATACATGTGTAATATTAAGCAACTTAAAGTGGAACATGATTATAATGAATTTAGGCCAAATCAACAAACTATTTCTATCAGGGTGCGGACTTGTCCGGCCATAACCCCGGAATAGTCCGGTGACCCTATTTTCATTTAGAAAATTCAGTTTCCTTCAGAGCCCGGACTTGTCTGGCACAGTGCATGGACTAGTCTGGTTTGGTCTCTGATGTTGTCCGGACTTGTCTGTGGTCCAAGCAAACTAGTCCATTCCTTGTTGAATTTTAGTCCGAAAGCATTTTATCCTGCAACCCCAAACTTGTCCGGCCTTATACACCGGACTAGTCCAATGTAGCCTCTGTCCCAAACCGGACTTGTCTGGTCCCCTATGCGGACTAGTTCGACCTACTAAATTCCACTCGGATTTTGATATTTTACCATGATTTGTTTTTGAGTAAATGCCTAATTTGGGCCCAAGAACTCTGTTCCCAACCTCAGAGGAGCACAAGTGGACTACACTACGGACCCTACACGCCCCCCACCGAATTCTACTTGGAATTCACCCCAAAACCCTAATTCTCAACCTCTATATAAACACCCCAATACCCCACCCCTCTCTACCGAGTTAAAACCCCTTGGTGCCACTTTTGTGTTGTGCCATCGTCAAGATCATGTACAGAGGCAAGGAGGAGGGGAGAAACATGAAGAAGGCAATCAAGATCGATCTTCATCGACCTTTCGACGATTTGGAGTTCTTCATCCAAATTCTTCATCAACTCATCTCCATCAAGCCCTAATTGCCAAGATCCATAGTCTCACATCAGAACTTTGATCTTTGGATCTCTAAACAAGTGGTATACCATCTGCTTCTAAGTTTCTACATCAATTTAACCTAAATTCTCTCAGGTTAGAAAAACCCTAATTCTGCAGTCTGCGTAGTGCGGACTAGTCCCACTCCTGTATACGGACAGTCCATTGTCTGAATCTGGAATGTGGTGGATTAATTCCATATCAACTCAAATCAATTCCAAACTCATTCAAAAATGTTGAAAACTATTAGAACTAGTTAGTAAACATTATTAGAAACTCATTAACATGTTTTACCTCACAATTGCATTATTCATGAATATCATGGCATATTGAGTACTACATGAGCATTATTTGATTGAATTGTGTGTTTTGAATGTTTGTCACTCAGAATAGAAGGAGGTTCCATAGAGAGTGCTTTCGAGGACCTGCAGAACCAGATTTTCGAAGCCTTCGACCCAAACCAAGCTCAGGAGCAAGGCAAGTGTCCTTAGTCGTATTGATCCTGTTTTAGAGGTTCTGTTGTCAAGATTGCATGCTTGTGTCCAAATTGATGGGAAAACTAAATTGTAGGAGTTTACTAGTTTTGTATGACCACCCTTGTCACTTGAACACTATGTAGAGAGTCGGGAAGGGTATTTTACACTTTTGCATCGCTATACTCAACTGGGTTGGGAATCAAATATAATTGCTTAATTATGAACTATTGAACATATGAATGACGAGAATTGTAAGTAATGACCCTTTAGCAACATGGTGCCTAGGGATCTAAGCAATTGGTAATGTGGAATGGGTTGGACTGTTTTGGTCGTTTTGCTTGCTTTAGATCTAAGGACTGGTTCGTGGAGCGACCATCCCGGATTTACAGTGCCACCACAGGGTCAAGTATGGGTGCGGCTTAGCTGACTAATTAGTATTTTGCCAGTGATATTTGGACCATTAAGAATGCTTGGGGAAGGGGTAGTCGGATTGGGTTTATAGAGATTGGTGGGACTACCCTGGGATCCGAATGGCTCAAGAGGGGGCCCTTGGATGGATGTTCTCAGTTGGAGACATCACCACCAATAAAACCTAAGTGAGGTATAAATAAGCTAGTAATCACTTTGTAAAGGCTATTTTGTGACCTCTTAGCCACACACCTAAGGAAGTGTGAGACGAGATAATTGAGATTCCATAGTCATCGAAAGGTGATGAAATCACAAACTTGTGGCTAAAGTGGTACAACCTCTACAGAGTGTGTATGATAGCTATGCTCCCGGACATGAGTAACCAAGACCCTCACATGATTAGAATTTGGACATGAACATGGGTTCATAGCTGGAATTGAATCGGGAAACAATATTAGTTATTTAATTGGCTTTGTTTTATGGAATTGATGAAAAACAGCTAAATGAGCAGTTATGAGATGATTATGTTTTATTATTGATCGAATTGTATATTTAAGTTAAAATTGATGTAATTGGGTTATTTTGGGAAGGACCACACTTAATGAACAAAATATTGCATTTTCAAATGTTTTAATGTACATTTATGCAATTGGCCCGTTTTACTACCATGTCTTGTTCAAACTACATGTCATACTTTCCCACACTTCTTGAGTACGACATGTGCTCACCCTTGCTATTCCCCCACAAAACCCAGATGCAGGCGACCAAGTGGAGTACCAGGAAGTCTTTGAGAAGTTCTAGGCGTGTGTTATGCTGTCAAACCTGCCTGTGGAGGTGAGGTCATTAGAGTTTAGTTTTTCTGCTATGGTTTCAGTAGAGCTTGTATTCGATACTATTTGGTTTGTAATAAGGTATTATTATTTAAGATGTTTTATATCTATTTATCAATTGTGGATCACTTGCGTATGTATGTTAAACATCCTGGGCACACATATGCATTATGTTTGGTTCATTTTCGGAACCGGGTGTCACAAATTGGTATCAGGGCCGCATTTGACTGTAGAATGCATGCCTAGTTATAATGGATACCACAAATCACTTAGGACTTCTTTCCTATTCAAAATTAGCCTGTTCTGCACTATTTTGCCTCCCACTAGCTATATAAAGGGGAAAACATGCGTTTTTGCTGCTGCTGCCGCAATTTTTGCTGTTTTTGCATCTTTTTGAGCAAATGCATATCCTCTCATATTGATTTAAGGCTGCTGCAATTTAAGATCTGATATTTGTGTTTTCCTCTGTTTTTCTCTTGTTTCCTTGTAGATGGCTCACACCAAAATGACAGCCTGCAAGAGAGCTCATTTTCCACCCCTTGGAAGCAAGCTAAGGCCTCATAAAGGAGCCGAGAATGGAACCAGCCCAAGAGGAGAAAGAAGTGAATTCTCCTACAAAAGAAGTTGAGCATGAACACTCCAACACGACGAAGGAAGACCCTGAAATGGTGGTGTTCTACGATGATGATGAGGAAGAGGAAGAACCTTATATGGTGGAATGCTATGATATCGAAGAAGAGGAGGATGATACACATCAGGGAATGAAGATGAAGCCGAAGATGAGGGGGAACCACAATAGGAGGACCCTGTTGCACAAGGAGAAGTACCTGAAGCTCAAGGGAATGCCTCGCAGCCAAGTGAAGCCAGGAGGGACAAAAAATGCCTTGTTTACTGTGATGCTCAAGAATCCCGTTTCAATGGCACTGATGGTGGACTTGCAGCCAAGCAACTGAAGGAGTTTATTGATTTATGCAAGATGCACTCAGAATACTATGTCAAGAGGATTCCTCACCATGTACGCGAAGAATTGAGAGCTCAAGTTACTATTCTTGCCAGAAACGAGGTGGTCACCTGACACTTTGCATCCACATGGAGATCCACCAGGGAGCAAGCTATTGAAGATGTTGGTTGGGACACACTCACTAGATTGTGCCACATCTATTAGGAGCAAGTTGGATATACTAGCTTTGCGATGCACCCACAGCGCAAGAAGGGGACAAGGGAGATCTTAAGACCGCATGATGGAGCTCAAGTTAGTTCTCGTGCCATTGACAAATCTCAGGAGGTATTGGTGAATTTGGAAACCGCTATGCCGATGCTATGGAAGAGATTCGTTACCTCCGTAAGAAGTTGTTCATCATGGAGAAGCAAGAAGAAGCTCGTGCCACCATGGAAATCAATGGTGTAGCTACCTCTCCAGCGCCTACATGGACGGCCAATACCCTGGCGTGCACCCATGGATGCCTCGCCGCTGCCGTCGCCTTCGCCGCCTCACGACCAGGACAACCACGGTTCATTCAATTAAGTATAGGTCTCCTATTTAGAAGTTAGAAAAGCGTTTAAATCGTTTTAGTTGTGTTTAGTGTGGTATGCTGAATTTTCTTGGTGTGTGTTTGTGTTTGTGTGCTTAGTGCGAGTTGTGGGACGTCTAGCATTTTGCCCACATACGCACGTAGTAGAGAGTTGTGAGATCATTGTACACATCCTCTAATAGGGTTGTAGTATTAATAAAGGAGCTATTTAGTTACATATACCTTCATGCATATAGTTGGAGTGTTTTCTTTCAAATTCTAAATTCTTTCATATCTACTCTTCTTTCACCAACATATGTCGAGGACACGTAACTAGAGGAATGCCAATGGTGAGGAGGAGAGCGATAAAGCACCTCAGAACATCAGGGACCTGCCCAGGAAGCTATCAACCTTGAGCAGCTATTGGCCATGCAGAACCAGCTTATGCAGACCATGATACGGACTATGGGACAGCTGCAAACTGGCAACAACAATCAGCCTCACACGCCCCCACCACCGCCACACTTTCCACACCACAACCATTTGGGGGAGTTTATGAGGACCATGCCACCTACTTTTGCTCAAGCCACAGATCCAATGGAAGTTGATGATTGACTGAAGTTAGTTGAGAAGAACTTTGCCATAGTACAGTGCAGTGACAGAGAGAAGGTTTTTTCACCTCAAACCAGTTGATGGGACCTGCTGCAAACTGGTGGGAATCTTTATGCAATGCCCTTGAAAATCAAGAGAGAATCACCTGGGCTGAATTCAAGGAGAAGTTCCATTCTCACTATGTGCCAGAATGAGTTATGATACTAAGAAGGCAGAAATTTGAAAACCTTAGGCAATGAAGGATGAGCATGAGTGAATATTTCAACAAATTCACTCAACTATCTAGATATTATTTGTAGGATCGAAGAGCACGTGAAAAGCTACCAGAGGGGGGTGAATGGTAGATTAAAACTTTTTTAGCAGAAGTAATGAAAACCCCTCTACTAAAAACAATCTATTAAGATATCATGTTTGAGACTAATCTAAATGTGTTTCACCATGACAAAAGTGATAAATATCAGAGAGAATCAAGTCACAAAGATGACACAACAAGAACCACTCAAATCTATCGAGTGAAACTCAAGTTACGATCGAAAGATCAAACAAAGGTCAATCTGTTCTACCGAGTAAAAACAGATCTGCAATACTGTAAATAAATCGTGTAGATCAAAAAACGAAGATCCAATGACCGTGAAATTTTTATAGATGATATATAATCAAGTTGCCAAGACAATCCAAAAATAATCACTTCAATTGGATCTGTAAAACTCGAGTTATGATAAAACAACCAAAGAAAGGTAATGTTGTGCAGAATACTCGACGAGAAAAACTTGTATGGAAGAAGTTTGACGAACAAGGCACAAATTTACTTTAAACTATGATCTTTATCCAATAGAACAAAAGAGGAACAGCCCAAAAGTCGTGCACCACGAGCTCTGGCCTCCCTTGCTATATAACCAGCCCGAAGGCCAACTAAACTCAAACGAGGACTCTAATCCTACTCAATCACGAATCGAAACTTTCCATAACTGCTCAAGATTCTTCTATACGCAGATAAAAGCAATCTTAAGACTTCCAAACACCTTAGGAAGGTAGCCCACATTCCTAAAACAACTCAAATTTGTGACCCACATGAAATCCTATCATAACCAACTCAAAACTTTCCGTATTTTAGTCAAACACGACTCAGTCGCAGCCTGAATCCTTTACCTAGTCGGTTGGACCTTTCCAACCAATTATTTACATCCACATCTCTTAATCACGTCTTGGAACCGTGTAGCCAAGTCCATGCACTCTTTGCACTTGTACAAACACCTTCCAAAGACGTCCACGATATTTTCATATGAAATGTTCTAGATTCATACATGATGCGCAACCTCCCGATCAACTCAACCACAAATCCTCCCGAACATGGTTGTTGAACCTCATCTTCTCCCTAAGACTAGTTCAATGGATCCTGTCACCAGCCATGTCTTGAACTCAAACAACACCTGCACATGAATAAACAACCAATACTTCCAAGCACATGTCCTCGACTTGACTCACGTTAGTTCTGAAAACACAACACCTTACGTGAGCACCTCTTATAAGAATGTTGCAAACCATGGTAAAACGATGTCAATCATAACCACCATGATCAGCCAAAATGCATCAAAAACTTAGTAAAAGAATACTAAGCAATCTTTCCAGGAGTATAAATCATGTTCCAAACATTTCACAGTAAAAGTAGGAACATTGCAATCGAGCTTCGGACCTTGCCAAAGCTAACCGGAGCTTACCAAAGCTAGCAGGACCTAGCGCTGGAACTTACCAAAGCTAGTCGGACCTAGGCAAAGAAGTCAGACCTTGCGTCGGACCTTGCCGGAACTACCCAAAACAAGCAGGACCTATCGTCAGAGCTTGCAGGAGCTCGGACCTAGAGTCGGACCTTGGTGAAAAGGTGTTTTGGCAGTATTCAAAACTTTTGTCACCATAGCCAATGTATTCAACACACATAGGTCTCACAATCTCCCCCTTGATGAATTCATTGGCAACACCACATAAAATCCGAACATTGGCTTGTTCACATGAAAAGTTTTGAAAACAATTTCTCACCCTTTTTTAAAATAAAATGAGATAGAATAAAATTTATCCCCATATATATACTTCTCTCCCCCGAGAAGAAGCATGCCAAAACACTTGTGAATATGTGCAAGGTGTGATCAATTTCTTCCCCTTTGACAATGTATTCAGCAAGATACAAAGGAGCAATTTTAGTTGTTATGAGCATATTATAACATATACATATAAAACAAAGGTCAACCAAGTCATTGTAGGATCGAAGAGCACGTGTAAAGCTACCAGAGGAGGGGGTGAATGGTATATTAAAACTTTTTCAATGGAAGCTACAAAAACCCCTTGGCAGGAAAACCAATCTGAAAAGAATACGTGTGTGCGACTATTCTAATTGTATTCAACCATGACAAAATTAGTATATATTATAAAGAATCAAGTCACGAAGACACGACAACAAGAATCACGAGAAACCGTCGAGAAAAACACATGTTATGATGGAAAGATTGAACAAAGGTCAATCTGTTCTACCTGAGAAAAACAGTTCTGGAACACTGCAAAAAAACTCGTGTAGATCCAAAACCACAAATCCAATGACCGTGAAATTTTCACAGATGATAGATAATAAAGTTGTGAACACAAACTAAAATCAATCACGTCGATTGGACCTGTAAAATTAGAGTTATGATAAAACTACCAAAGAAAGGTTGTGTTGTGCAAAAACTTGACGAAAAAAAAAACTTGTCGAAAACAAGCCTGACGAACAAGGCACAATAGTTCCTTCAAACTACGAATTTTATTGATAAAAAAACACAAGAAGAACAGCCCCAAAGTCGTTTACCATGAGCTCTGGCCTCCCTTGCTTATATAACCAGCCCATAGGCCCACCCAAACATAACTAGGACTCTAATCCTACTTAGTTCACGAATCAAAACTTTCCATAACTGCTCAAGACTCTTCTATACGCAGATAGAAGCAAACTTAAGACTTCCAAACACCTTATGAACGTATCCCACATTCCTAAAACAACTCAAATTCGTGACCCACACGAAATCCTATCATAACCAACTCTAAACGTTCCATATTTGAGTCAAACACGACTCAGTCGCAGCCTGAGTTCATAACCTAGTCGCTTGAACCTTTCCGACCAATTCAGTACATCCACATCTCTTCATCACGCCTTGGAACCATGTATCCACGTCCATGCACTCCTTGCACAAGTGCAAACATCTTCCAACGATGTCCACGATACCTTCATATGCATTGTTCTTGATTCAAACATGTTGCGCGACGTCCCGATCAACTCAACCACAATTCCTTCCGAACTTGGTTGTTGAACCTCATCTTCTCCCTAGGACAAGTTCAATGGATCCCGTCACCTGCCATATCTTGAACTCAAGCAACACCTGTACATGAATAAACAACCAATACTTCTGAGCACAAGTCCTCGACATGACTCTCGTCAGTTCCGAAACCACAACACCTTACGTGAGCACCTCACATAAGCATGTTGCAAACCATAGCAAAGTGATATTAGACATAACCACCAAAACACACCAAAAACATAGCAAATGGATACTAAGCAATCTTTCCAACAATGTAAAGCAACTTCGAAACATTTCATAGTAAAGCAAGAACATTGCGATCAAGCTCCAAATCTTGCCAAAGCTAACTGGAGCTTCAGCCAGAGCTTACCAAAGCTAGTACAACCTAGCGCCGAAGCTTACCAAAGCTAGTATAACCTAGCGCCAGAGCTAGAAAAACATTTCGGAGCTAACCAACATATGTCGAACCTAGCAAAACATATTGGAGCTTAACAAAGACATGCCGGAGCTATCAAAGACATGCCGGAGCTAAAGACAAAGCTCATCGGAGCTACCCAAAAACTTGTTGGACCTTGGCAAAGCAATTCGGACCTATTTTCAGACCTTGCAGAAGCTCCGAGCTAGAGTCAAACCTTGCTAAAAAAGGGTGTTTTGGCAATATTTAAAAATTTTATCGCCATAGCAAATGTATATAGCACACATAGGTCTCACAATCCCCCCCTTGATGAATGCATTGGCAACACCACTTAAAATCTAAACATTGGCTTATTCACATGAAAAGTTTTGAAAATGATTTCTCCCCCTTTTAGAAAATCAAATGAGAAATTTCTAAATTTCTTCCCCTTGCATACTTCTCCCCCTGAGAAGAAACACTTGTGAATATGTGCAATGTGTGATCAATTTCTCCCCCTTTGACAATGTATTCAGCAAGGTACAAAAGAGCAATTTAATTTTTTTATGAACACATTATAACATATACATATAAAACAAAGCTCATCCAAGTCATACTATCAAGTAACTTACACTATCAAAACAATGAGATACATAAAGTAGTGTAAGCCATGCTAGAGATCAAGTGTAATTTTCAATTTAAGCAAGTCATGATCTCACATACTTAACTATTTCAAGACTTGAAAGCATGACACTTGTTGCTCCAATTTTATTTTATTTTAAGCAAAAAATTTTGATCATATGATATTTGCAAGAGATTATATGCACATCTGCCTTATTCCAACCAACCAAGCCAAGCCTGTGTCATTTGACAATCAGAAGCTTAAGGACATGGTTTTAGTCATACACAGCTTCTTTCAAGTTCATGTCTAAGTGCAATGATAAGCCATCTCAATAGAAGAAGGGTGATGCATGCATATTCTGTTGATCTTTTGTCATTTTATATTCGACCATAAAAGCTTAACATGTAAGTTAATTACTTGATTAATTATTTATGATTAAAAGCACTTGTTAGCATGCAACAAGTTCAAAATAGCAAGAAAGTTCGATCACGACCATATTTAGTGTAAGTACTTATTCCAATTACTAATCATGGAAAAAACTACAAAATGTATAACATCAGTAATGTAGTAAGAACTTTTGGCATGTAAAAGGAATCACAAAGTCATATATGTATGAAAGACTATGCTTATATTACTTTTAAATTCAGATTCACACATAGACTTCCCAAGTTTCAAATATCCCCCTCAATATAAGCCATGAGGATGCATAACCCCTATTTCACTACGAATGTAACAAAAACGAGTGTAATCCAAAGGTTTCGTGAAAATGTCACCCAATTGTTGTTCGATATCTACATGATGAAGCACAATGTTTCCTTTTTCAACATTATCACAGAGAAAGTGATACCTAATGTCAATGTGCTTAGTTCTAGAATGTTGCACAGGGTTTTTAGCTATGCAAATGGCACTAGTGTTATCAAAAAACAGTGGAACACCATCTAGATCAACTGCATAGTCCTTAAGTGTTTGAACAATCCAAAGAATTTGTGAGCAAGCGCTAGCAGCAACTACATATTCAGATTCGGTTGTGGATCGTGCAACTGAGTTTTGTTTTCTAGAGGACCAAGCAACAAGAGAATTACCAATAAATTGACAAGCATCCAAAGTACTTTTCCTATCAATCCTACAACTTCCAAAATCAGCATCCGAAAAAGCTTTCAAAGAAACGGTTGAGGAAGAAGGGAGAAAAATGCCAAATTCTTGAGTTCTACGTAAGTACCTGAGAATCCTCTTGACGGCCTGACGATGCGAAGCACTTGAGGAAGCTTGAAACCGTGCACAAAGACATACGCTGAATTTTATGTCCGGTGTTGATGTCGTGAGGTACAAAAGTGATCCGATCATGCTTCTCTATTCTTTTTGATCCACGGGTTCACCATCTTCATCAAGTTCAAGTGTTTTTCTGTTCCCATTGGTATCCGAAGAGGCTTGCTTTTGTCCTTGTTGAAGCGCCTTAGGGTGTCTTTTGTATACTTCATTTGATGCACAAAGGTACCCTCCTTGGTTTGCTAGATTTGCAGCCCAAAAAGTACGTGAGTTCTCCCATCATACTCATCTCAAACTCTTAACTCATCATAGCTGAAAACTTGGACACAAGATCGTGAGAAGCACAACCAAAGCTAATATCATCCACATACACTTGAACGAATAATGAGTCATTGCCATGCTTAAGTACAAAAAGAGTTTTATCAACCTTGCCCATGGTAAACCCCTTTTCAAGTTAGAATGTTTTTTACCTATCATACCATGCTCTAGGGGCTTGTTTGAGACCGTACAAGGCTTTGGACAGTTTGTAAACATGATTAGGAAAATCTCGATTTTCAAAACTCGGTGGTTGTTCGACATAAACATCCTCATCTATGTAGCCATTAAGAAAAACACTTTTAACATCCATTTGATATAGCTTAAAACGCTGCATGCAGCAAAAGCTAACAAAATTCTTATGGCTTCTAATCTAGCAAAAGGAGCAAAAGTTTCATCAAAATCTAGACCTTCAATTTGTGTGAAACCTTGAGCAACCAACCTAGCCTTATTCCTAACCACAACCCCATCCTCACTTTGTTTTTTTAAACACCCATTTAGTTATTAAAGTGTGACCTTAAGGTGGAGGTACAAGTTTCCAAACATTATTTCTTTAAAAATTCTCTAACTCTTCTTGCATGGCAATAATGCAAGATTCATTAGTGAGTGCGTGTGATATATCTTTGGGTTCAAAAGAAGCAACAAAATCATAATGAGCTTGAAAGTTTGGATCGCAAACCTGGACCGTATGACTCGTTCGTGCAAGCTTCCAGTCATTTGTTGTGGAGGATGACTTTTGAGAATCCGAAGGGGGGTAAACACTTCACAAGCTTCTTCTTCTTCATGTTCATCACAAATCGATGAGCTTGTGACTTGAGGACGATCTGGATCAGCAATGATGGTTGTCGGTGTAGGTTGAGAATCAACATCCGGAGCTGAACCAAGGTCATTAGCAGCTGAAATTTCGGGCAGCAGCTCCACTTCTTTCTCATCTTCAACGAAAATGCTCTCCCCTGCGGATATGGATCTGGACCTGTAATATTTGAGTTGGTACCTGGGCTAGCTTCATCAAAAGACACCTCACAAGTCTCCACAATTTTGTTAGTGTCAAGTAAAAACACACGGTAGCCTCTAGTATGAGATGGATAACCAAGAAACATGCCATCAATGGATCTAGGTTCAAATTTATCAAGATTACCATGTTTCTTAACAAAGCATTTGCAACCAAAGACCCGAAAGTGTGTAACACTAGGCCTATGTCCAAACCGGAGCTCATATGGTGTTTTACCTAGTATAGTGCACAAGAAAACATGATTTGAGACATAAAAAACGGTTGCAATTACATCAGCCCAAATTTTCCTAGGAGTTTGATATTCATCAAGCATAGTCCTAGTCATCTCAACTATTGTTCTATTTTTTCTTTCTACAAAACCGTATTTTTGAGGTACATATGGTGAAGAAAATTCATGATCTATTCCATTTTCTTCACAAAAGTGATGAAAAGATTGATTTTTAAATTCGGTTCCATTATCACTTAAATTTGCTTTTAAAGATCCTAGGTGATCAATTGATAATCTAAGAAATAAAGTTCTAAAGTGACTAAAAGCTTCATTCTTAGATGCCATAAAGTAAACCCAAGAGTATCTAGAATAATCATCAACAATCACAAAAACATACCATTTACTTCCGAAGGATTGAACACGTGAAGGTCCTACGGTGTCAAGGTGCAAAAGTTGACCCGGTTCAGTTGTCATGATCATTGTGAGAGGAGTATGTGAACCTACAACCATCTTAGCATGTCTAAAAGACGAGCACACAATTTGTTTGTCCCCTTTAAGCTTAGGCAGCCCACATATGCGATCAAGAGCACTAACATGCATTAGATGATAAAAGCCTTGGTGACCAAGTCTACGATGCAAAAATATAAGTCCTTTGAATCATTAGCAACTACGCACCTATGCCTAGAGTAAGACATATCAAAATCATCTTTAAAAACTCTTCCAAACCGAGACATATCAAAAATAAGCTCACTATTTGAACCTACAACTTTGCAGCAATTTTTAGTGAAAATAATTTCCAGATTTTCATCTAGCAGTTGGGAAACAGAAAGCAGTTGTATTTCAAATTTTTAACAAGTGACACATCCTTCAAAGTGTAGTGATAATTTACTCTAACCGGACCCTCAGCAATTATAGGAGTGGAAGAATTATCAGCAAAAGTAACATTCTCTATGTGTGACACAAAAGAGAGGGAGGAGAACCATTTTCTGTTACCGGTCATGTGGCGTGAGCAACCTGAATCCACAATCCAAATGTTTTGCTTCCTCAAGAGTGTAACCTACATAGAAGAATAATACGTCGATGACTCAGTATTGGGGTTAGTCAAAGGGCATTTAGGAATCCAGTACTGAGTCACACAACGTGCAACAGGAAAACACGCGAAAGCTGAGATAAAACAGCAGATATATGAGCCAAAGATTGAGATTGTTTGTTCTTAACTACTGGCCTATAAGGTGTTACTTGTGTAGCACAAAAATCAGTAGCTCCGGAGGCAAAAGTAGAAGGTCCAGAGGTAACCTTTGAATGCTTATGACTCATAACAGCAGGTTGCATGTTCCTGACATTCGGTTTAGTATGTGCACCAAATTTTGCATGAGAGTTATAAGATCTAGCTTGCATTCTTTCCTTTTTATGTTGTTTAGCTAGTATATAATAGAAATCTATGACATGACCATCTCTACCACAATAGGTACAATGAAATTTAACCTTGTGTTCATGTCTAGATGAGCATCCAGTATGTTTATTGGAACCCTAATGTGACAATACACCTGAAGATTTAAAAACCACTTCTTTTTGTTTAGGAACTGTTTGGATCAAACTACTTCCTAATGACTTCACAATTTTAGGTAGATGTGCCTTAGTATGAGCACGAGAATCAAAACCTAGACCAGTTTTATCATTGCAAGTCTTGGAAGAATTCAAAAGAAAGTTTATGTTCTTATTCCCATTACAAAACCGCTCTAGTGTCCTATTCATGTCATCAAGTTTCTTAGACAAGTCTAGGAAGTTTTCACATGAAGTTTTTCCTTTTATTTTGCAATTCGAACACTATTTAACTTCATGGGAACATAAAGCATTGTTCAGTATGAAAATTTCATTCATTGCATCTTTTAGTTTCTTGTCAAGATTGTCATATGCAGAACAATGCAAATCAATTGTAGAACAAGAAGCATCTTTTAAGTTTCCAATATTAAGTGCAGCAAGCTTTTTGTTCTTTTCAATTTTAAGTTCAAGTATATCGAGTGTGGAGGTATGTGCACTTCTTAGGGAGGACAATTGTTCATATATTAAGTCACATGAGGAACAAGAATCGTCACTAGGAATCAAGGATTTCGAACGATTAATTTCAGATTCTAGTGACTCAATTTTAACAGCATTGTCCCTAAGCTTTTTGTCCTTTTTCTTAACAATAACAGTGGCACGAGAAATAGCATCACACATTTATTCGCAAGTAGGACATACCTCTTCATTGTCACTGTTGTATCCTGCCTCCTCCATACTTGATCTTGACTTACCCGCCATGAAGCACAAGTTTGCCAAATCATCTTCATCTTTGTCACTTCCAATGTCCACGTCGCTTGAGCCATGTTCCTGGAGTGTGGATATAAAATTGCTCACCAATTGACGTCTTGTAAAACCCTTCTTTTTCTTCTTATCGTTTGTAGAGGAGTGCTTCGTTCTTGTTTTCTTTTCATCTCGAGAAGTGGGACCTGAAAGGTTAGGGCAATCTGAACAAAAATGTCCTATCTTACCACATTCGAAACATTGTTGAGGTCCGGAGCTTCCTCTCCTTATAGTTCTCACATTTTACAATGCTTTTGAGAACCTAGTAGAGAGAAGTACTAGCTCCTCCTCTGGAAACTCCTCAATCTATTTAAGGGTTAGAGAGGACAACAAAGCAAGTGTACCACAAAATTAAGATTGGCCAGAGCTAGGCAAATCACGTTGAGAATCAAATGCAAGAGACTTGTTAGGGTTCTTACGTGAGATTATGTCAATTTCATGAGTTTAGAATATAGTACACCTAAAGTAAGTGTACTCATGACAGTAGATTCATAAATAGATATAACCTTCATCTCCCAAATTGACATGTCTAATGCACTTAGTAATTGCCTAGCATTTTCATCATCTAAAAAATTAATATTGATGCTTTGCAAGTTGCTGAGAATTTTATTAAAGCGAGCAAAGAGATCATCAATGGACTCACCGGGTTGCATCTCGAAGCGCATGTATTCTTTCTTGAACATGTCTTGCCTTACCTCCTTGATCATGTTGGATCCTTTGTGGTAGTCACAATGTGCCTTCCACACATCGTATGCAGATCGGAGGTGTGCAACACGATCGAAGTCGCTTTGAGTTAATCCTTGTATGATCAAGTTCTGAGCCTTGTTGTTGTTGTCGACACCTCTCAAATTTGTAGCTTTAACTTCATCGTTTGATGGCACCTCGTAAGGCTTGTACATCTTGTCCCATATTGTGATGCCTTGAGCCTAGATGAAGGCTTCCATATGTGCCTTCCAAACCTAAAAATTAATACCACTAAAAAGACACAAGGTTTTGCGGAGTATTTCTCCATGATGATTAGTCAAAACACGTGCAAATCACAAAGATTAGAGCACTGTGGCTTTGATACTAATTGTAGGATCGAAGAGCACGTGTAAGGCTACCAAAGGGGGGTGAATGGTAGATTAAAACTTTTTCAACGGAAGCTACAAAAACCGCTTGGCAGAAAAATCAATATGAAAAGAATATGTCTATGCAACTATTCTAAACATATTCAACCATGATAAAAGTAGTATATATTTTAGATAATCAAGTCACGAAGACACGACAACAAGAATGACAAGAAAACATCGAGAAAAACTCAAGTTATGATGGAAAGATTGAACAAAGGTCAATCTGTTCCACCTGAGAAAAAATAGTTCTGGAACACTGCAAAGAAACTCGTGTAGATCCAAAACCACAAAGTCAATGACCGTGAAATTTGACAGATGATAGATAACCAAGTTTTGAAGACAACCAAAAAAGAGTCACGTCGTTTTGATCTGTAAAACTAGGGTTATGATAAAACCACTGAAGAAAGGTAGTGTTATGCAGAAAACTCGACGAGAAAAACTTGTCTGGAACAAGTTTGACGAACAAGGCACAAAGTTTCATTAAACTATGATCTTTATACTATAGAACACAAGACGAACAGCACAAAAGTTGTACACCACGAGCGCTGGCCTCCCTTGCTTATATAACCAGCCCGAAGGCCAACTCAACTCAAACGAGGACTCTAATCATACTCAATTCACGAATTGAAACTTTCCATAACTGCTCAAGATTCTTCTATACGCAGATATAAGTAATATTAAGACTTCCAAACACCTTAGGAACATATCGCACATTCCTAAAAAAAACTCAAATTCTTGACCCACACGAAATCCTATCATAACCAACTCAAAACATTCCGTATTTGTGTCAAACACGATTCAGCCGTAGCCTGAGTCCATAACCTAGTCGGTTGGACCTTTCCGACCAATTCATTACGTCCACATCTCTTCATCACGTCATTGAACCATGTAGCCACATCCGTGCACTCCTTGCACATGTGCAAACACCTTCCAAAGACATCCACAATACCTTCATATGCAATGTTCTTGATTCATACATGTTGTGCGACCTCCCGATCAACTCAACCACAATTCCTCCCGAACTTGATTGTTGAACGTCATCTTCTCCCTAAGACTAGTTCAATGGATCCCATCACCAGCCATGTCTTGAACTCAGGCAACACCTGCACATGAATAAACAACCAATACTTCCGAGCACAAGTCCTCGACTTGACTCATGATAGTTCTGAAAACACAACATCTTACGTGAGCACCGCACATAAGAATGTTGCAAACCATAGTAAAACGATATCAATCATAACCACCATGATCAGCCAAAACGCATCAAAAACATATTAAAAGAATACTAAGAAATCTTTCAAAGAGTATAAAGCAAGTTCAAAACATTTCACGGTAAAAGTAGGAACATTGCAATCAGGCTCCGAACCTTGCCAAAGCTAACCAGACCTTAAATCGGCGCTTACCAAAGCTAGCAGGACCTAGCGCTGGAACTTACCAAAGCTAGTCGTACCTAGACAAAGAAGTCGTACTTTACGCTGGACCTTGCTGGAGCTACCCGAAACAAGCCGGACCTATCGTTGGACCTTGTAGGAGCTCGGACCTAGAGTCGGACCTTGGTGAAAAGGTGTTTTGGCAGTATTCAAAACTTTTATCACCATAGACAATGTATTCAACACACATAGGTCTCACATGCTCTATAGGACATCAGAACTGATAGCAGGAAGCAATATCTGTTCATGAGGGGACTCAACAATGAAATTCAAGTTCAGTTGCTCAATGCTGACTATGCAAACATTCAAAAGCTGGTTAACAAGGCTATTGTGATTGAGAACAAGATTCGGGAGATGGATCTAGACCACAAAACAAAGATTTCATATCAGGGACAACCGCAAGGAAGCAATGACAGTCCTCGCTATGCACCTCCTGCTACACCCTATTACAACCTGCCTGCTGCTGCATATCATCCGGCTTATCTACCGCAACCGCAATAGCCTATGCAGCAATGCCTGCCCATGCAAGCACCTCGCTTACCTATGCATCTTGCGCCATGCCCAAATATGCCTTCTTATGCTCAGAACCAGCCTCGCCCTAACTTTGCTGGCACCATTGGTGGAAAGACTAGCTATGCCTGTAGCCAAACAGGACATTTTGCAAATCAATGCCCAAGGTCAGGTAAGGGTCAGATGAATAATGTTCCAAGGAAACATCCAAGACCCAATGGAGGAGCAGTTCAAGGCAACCGTGGACCACAGAATTTTGCTCGTGGCAAGGTGAACCATGTGTCTGCAGAAGAGGCTCCGCAAGATGAAGATGTTGTGATTGGTATGTTTCTCACCAACTTCAACCCCGCGACTATATTATCTGATTCTAGGGCATCACATTCATTCATCTCATCAAAGTATGTTGCAAGGCATAGCATGCCCACATCATACCTGAAGTTTACTTTATTGGTTAAATATCCTAGAGGAGAGATGAGGACAAATATAGTATGTCCAAAAGTAAGTATTTCCATAAGGGGGGTAGAATTCGTTGCTAACCTTATAGTCCTAAATTTGCAAGGCTTGGACATCATACTTGGAGTGGAGTGGCTAAGGAAGCATAACAGAGTAATTCAGTGTGCTACTCGGACAGCGCAGTTGACAAATGAGGATGGAATCAATGTAGAATTCAAAGCAGTCCAGCCGACGACCAAAAAGGCATTCATAAATCATGCAGAAGGAGTGACCTTGGAGGAGATTCCAGTTGTTCGTGAGTATCCAGACGTGTTTTGAGGAATTGCCAGGTGCCACCTGATCGAGACATCGAGTTTATCATCGAATTAATACCTGGAACTGCACCTATAGCAAATAGGCCATATAGGATACCTCCTAAGGAATTAGCAGAGCCCGAGAAGCATATTCAAGAGCAGTTAGAGATGGGTTTTATACGACCGAGTTCATTGCCATGGCGAGCTCCAGTGCTTTTCGTAGATAAGTAGGATGGATCCCAAAGGATGTTTGTGGATTATCAGTCTCTCAATGAGGTGAGGATCAAGAATAAGTACACTCTGCCACGCATGGAGGACCTGTTACACCAGATGAAGGGAGCCAGAATATTCTCCAAGATTGATCTTTGGTTAGGATATTTCCAAATGAAGATTAGACCGTCAGACATGCCCAAAATACCTTTCAGGACACAATATGGATCCTATGAGTATACAGTCATGTCATTTGGATTGACCAATGCACCTGCATACTTCATATACCTCATGAACAAGATTTTCATGGAGTATTTGGATAAGTTTGTGGTAGTGTTCATAGATGATATTATGGTGTACTCGAAGAGTGAAGAGGAACATGAAGAGCATTTAAGGCTGACATTACAGATATTGCGAGAGAACCAGTTGTATGCAAAGTTCAATAAGTGCCAATTCTAGTTAAGGGAGATACCATTCCTAGGCCATATCATATCTGGAGGAGGAGTGTCAGTCGACGAAGGAAAGGTTAGTGATGTACTTAAGTGAGAACAACTGCATAATGTGAAGGACTTCAGGAGTTTCCTTAGAATGGCTGGATATTACCGTCGGTTCATCGATGACTTTTCCATGATAGCGAAGCTGATGACTGAACTATCAAGGAAGGAGAAGCGTTTCAAGTGGACTCAAGCTTGTCAAGACAGTTTTGAGAAATTAAAGGAGAGATTAATAACAACAGCCGTGTTGGTATTGCCAAACGTAAGAAAGAGCTTTGACATTTATTGTGTTGTGTCAAGGCAAGGACTTGGTTGTGTATTATTGCAAGAAGGACGAGTAGTAGCTTATGCATCCAGGTAGTTGAAGAAACATGAGAAGAACTATCTGACGCATGATATCGAACTCGCAGCCATAGTGCATGCATTCAAGATTTGGAGACATTATATTCTTGGTCATAGATGTTAGATCTATACAGATCATAAGAGCCTCAAGTACATATTCACACAGACAGATCTTAATTTGGGGCATCGAAGATTGTTGGAACAAATTAAGGAATATGATGTGGGAATCAACTATCATCAAGGGAAAGCTAACGTAGTGGCTGACGCCTTGAGTCGAAAGGGAGCAAGCCACCAACTCATGGTTCGGGAATTACCATCCGAGCTATTGAAGGATTTCGAATGGTTGAACCTTGGATTTGTGAATGAAATGGGAGCAATAGAAGTGAATCCAACCCTGGAGCAAGAAATTCAAGAAGGACAAACAAAGGACAAGGAGATCCAAGAAATCAAGGAAAGGACCCAAGAAGGGAGAGAATTCAGATTTGATGAGGATGACCATGGTACTCTATGGCTTGGAAAATGGATTGTTGTGCCTAATGACAAGAGTCTCCAACAGTTGATATTGAAGGAGGCACATGACTCGCTTTACTCTATCCATCCTGGCTGTACGAAGATGTACAAGGACCTGAAGACGTGCCATTGATGGGATGGTATGAAAAAGGACATAGCAGAATATGTCACACTTTGTTATGTGTGCCAATGAGTCAAAGCTGAACATCAAAGACCAGCCGTATTATTGCATCCATTGAAGATTCCAGAATGAAAGTGGGAAGGGGTTGGTATGGACTTCATAGTTGGGTTGCCTCGCACTTCAGCTGGATATGATTCGATCTGGGTTATTGTAGATCGATTGACGAAATCAGCGCATTTCATTCTTGTAAAAACTACCTACAGCAGAGCAAAGTTGGCAAAATTCTATATGGAAAGAATAGTGTGTTTACATGGAGTGCCCAAGAAAATAGTGTCTGATAGAGGTTCTCAGTTTACTTCGAGGTTCTATCGAAAGTTGCACGAGTCCATCGGAACTCAATTGAATTTCAGTTCTGCATATCACCCTCAAATGTATGGACAAATCGGGAGAACAAATCGGATTTTGGAAGACATGCTAAGAGCTTGTGCGCTAAAGTATGGAGGAAGTTGGGACAAAAGTCTGCCATATGCTGAATTTCCTACAATAACAGCTATCAATCGAGCTTGAAGATGTCACCATATGAAGCACTATATGAGAGAAGGTGTAGGACACCCTTGTTTTGGAACGAGATAGGGGAAACTCAAGTAGTCTGATTTGATGTGGTCCAAGAGGCCAAAAAGCAAGTTCAGACCATCTGTGAGAATTTGAGAGCAGCTCAGTCAAGAAAAAAGGGTTATACGGACAATAGACGAAGAAGCTTATCTTTTGAGGTGGGAGACTTCGTATACCTCAAGGTGTCACCTATGCGAGGTCACAAGCGGTTTAATGTCAAAGGCAAGCTGGCACCCTGCTATATTGGACCGTTCAAGATTTTGGACAAATGGGTGGAAGTAGCCTATAAACTGGAGAGGCCTACACATCTTGTAGATGTCCATGATGTATTTCATGTTTCTCTGGTCAAGAAATGCTAGAGAGTACCGGAAGATCAAGTACCGATGGAAGAATTGGAGCTTGAGGAAGATTTGACCTATGCCGAGCAACCTGTCAAAATTTTGGACATCAATGAGACGGTCACAAGGAACAAGGTGATTCGATGGTGCAAAGTGCAATGGAGGCATCATACAGAATCAGAAGCAACTTGGGAGCGAGAAGATGATCTCAAGAAGGAATTTCCATATCTCTTTCCTTCCATGTTAGGTCTTGAGGGCGAGATTCATTCTAAGGGGGGTAGGTTTTTGACACCCTCATTTTCATGCATAATGCATTGCATACATCCTCATACATGTACAACAGTAAGCAACAAAAAGTGGATCAAGATTAAAATGAATTTAGGCCAAATCAGGAAACTATTTCGGTCAGGATGCGGACTTGTCGGACCATAACCCAGGACTAGTTTGTTGACCCTATTTTCATTCAGACAATTCCGTTTCCTTCATAGACCAGACTTGTCCGACACAGTGCATGGACTAGTCCGGTTTGGTCTCTGATGTTGTCCAGACTTGTTTGTGGTCCAAGAAGACTAGTCCGTTCCTTGTTGAATTTTAGTCTGGAAGCATTTTATCCTGCAACCCCGGACTTCTCCGGCCTTCTATGCCAAACTAGTCCAATGTAGCCCCTGTCTGAAAACGGACTTGTTCGGTCCCCTATGCGGACTTGTCCGGCCTACTGAATTCCACTTGGATTCTGTTATTTTCCCATGATTTGTTTTTGGGTAATTGCCTAATTTTGGCCCAACAACTTTGGGCCCAATCTCGGGGGAGCCCAAGTAGAGCCCACCACGGACCCTACACGTCCCCCACCGAATTCTACATGGAATTCACCCCAAAACCCTAATTCTCCACCTCTATATAAACAACCATATACCCCACCCTTCTCCACTGAGTTGAAAACCCCTTGCTGCCACTTCTGCATTGTGCTGTCGTCAAGATCAAGTCCAGAGGCAAGGAGGGGAGAAACACGAAGAAGGACCAATCAAGATCGATCTTCATAGACCTTTCGATGAATTGACGTTCTTCATCCAAATTCTTCATCAACTCATCTCCATCAAGCCCTAATTGCCAAGATCCAAAGTCTCACATCAAAATTTTGATCTTTGGATCTCTTAACTTGTGGTATACCCTCTAGTTCTAAGTTTCTACGTCAATTCAACCCCAATTCCCTCAGGTCAGAAAAACCCTAATTCTCTAGTCTGCGTAGTACGGACTAGTCTTGCCCATGTATACGGACTAGTCCAGTGTGTGGATCTGGAATGTGCTGAATAAATTCCAAATCAACTCAAATCAATTCCAAACTCATTTAAACTTGTTGAACACTATTAGAACTAGTTAGTGAACATTACTAGCAACTCATTAACAAGTTTTACCTCACAATTGCATTAATCATGCATATCATGGCATATTGAGTACTATATGAGCATTATTTGATTGAATTGTGTGTTTTGCTTGTTTGTCACTTGGAACAGAAGAAGTTGCCATAGAGAGTCCTTTTGAGGACCTGCAGAAGCAGAGTTTCAAAGTCTTCGACCCAAACCAAGCTCAGGAGCAAGGCAAGTGTCCTTGATCATATTTTCTATTTTAAAGGTCTTGTTTCCAAGATTGCATGTTTCTGTCGAAATTGATGGGAAAACCAAATTGTAGGAGTTTACTAGTTTTGTATGACCACCCTTGTCGCTTGAATAAAATTTAGAGAGTCTGGAAGGTTATTTTACACTTTTGCATCGCTATACTCAATTGGGTTTGGAATCAACTATAATTGCTTAATTATGAACTATTGAACATATGAATGACAATAATAAATAATAATGACCCTTTAGCAACATGGTGCCTAGGGATCTAAGAAGGTTGGTAATGTGGAATGTGTTGGCCTATTTTGGTGGTTTTGCTTGCTTTAGATCTAAGAACCGGTTTGTAGAGCGACCATCATGATTTACAGTGCCACCACAGGGCCAAGTATGGATGCGACTTAGCTGACTAATTAGTGTTTTGCCAATACTGTTTGGACCATTAAGAATGCTCGGGCAAGGGGTAGTCAGATTGGGTTTATAGAGATTTGTGGGGCTACCCTGGGATCCGAATGGCTCAAGAGCGCGCCCTTGGTTGGATGTGCTCAGTTGGAGACATCACCACCGGTGAAACCTCACTCGGGTCTAAGTAGGCCAGTAATCACTTTGTAAAGGCTATTTTGTGATCTCTTGGCGACACACCTAAGGAAGTGTGAGACGGTGATGAAATCACGAACTTGTGAGTAAAGTGGTACAACCTCTACAAAATGTGTCTAAAACTATCATGATAGCCATGCTACCGGACATGAGCAACCTGGACCCTCACATGATTAGAATTTGGACTTGAACGTGGTTTAATAGCTGGAATTGAATTGGGAAACGGTATTGGTTATTTAATTGGCTTTGGTATGTGGAATTGATGAAAAAGAGCTAAATGGGCAGTTATGACATGATTATGGTTATTATTGCTGGAATTGGTTATTTAAGTTTAAATTGATGTAATTGGGTTATTTTGGGAAGAACCACACTTAATGAACATAATATTGCATTTTCAACTGTTTAAATGTACTTTTATGCAATTAGCCCATTTTATTACCGTGCTATGTTTAAGCTACATGACATACTTTCCCACACTTGCTGAGTACGACATGTGCTCACGCTTGCTATCCCCCCACCAAATCCAGACGCAGGCAACCAGGTGGAGTACCAGGAGGTCTTTGAGGAGTTCTAGGCATGTGTTATGCCATCAATCCTGCCTGTGGAGTTGAAGTTCTTAGAGTTTAGTTTTTCTACTGCAGTTTCATTAGAGCTTGTATTCGAGAACATTTGGTTTGTAATAAGGTATTATTATTTTTATTATTATTTGATACATGGTTTATATCTATTTATCAATTGTGGATCACTTTTGTATGTGTGTTAAACATCATGGGCACACATATGCATTACGCTTGGTTCATTTTCAGAACCGGGTTTCATAGAAATTATATAGAATACCTTATAAACACTGAACAGATACGAGGATGATTTCTATTGGATTTGGGATTTTTATACTCGAGACTTGGTACTATTATGAGGATCTGGGCCAATAATTGCATATGTTCAAGGAAGCTTGTTGTCTCTAAAATTCCAACAAGTAAATGGATTCTCTGAGTCTTGGTATTAAATCTGGAGCTTTTTCATGGTCAGCAGTGAGTGATTTGGTTAGAGGAGGCCTCACTGGTTGTATCAAAATTTGTTTCACAATTTTCTAAGCTTCCTATAGAGAGGAATTGATTTTACAAGTTTGGAATAAAATCTGAAAATGTTTCTGTACATTTCTGAAGTTTCACATGACATTGAGATTTGGAGCGCTGCTTGGCACAATAAATGATTTACAATGAACATGAAACTTTTACTGGAGCTCAAGGACATTTGAAAGAGTGTCGTGACCGAAATTGGGAATTTTCCAATTAGCAGAATAGTAGTAATGAATTTCCCAATAAAAGGGTTAAAGGAATTAATTTAGAAAATTAGGGGACTTTCATGTTCAACAAATTATGCCACTGCAAAGCAGCGATCAATTTGAGTATACCAGAATTTATTTGGAATTATTTGAGCAATGCTACTAGGAGTAATTGATTTTTGAAGTTTGCTAGGAATCTGAAATTATTAAGAAAAGAGAAAGCTTGAATTAATCTACCCGGGTCCCACCCATTTAAAATGGGGCAATCAGAACTGGGCCACACGTGGGACCACTAAGTAGACCGCACGGCCACAAAAGATCATGCAGCCGCAGATTGATCCCAGCCAAATCAACCTTTGCTGACACGCGGGCCTGGGAGGGGGGGGGGGGTCTTCTTCCTCCTCGCGCGCTGGGCAGCGCCCGGGCTGCTCGCAGCAGCGCTTGCCGGCAAGCCCGCCGGCCTTCTTTCTCTCTGATACTGAAGTACAGCCTCTATGGTCCTTCAATTCTACCACCGAACAATGTCCAAAAATCCTAGATTTTTGTAGGGAAGCAAACTAAAATGTGTAGAATTCAAATATGGAAATCAATTCTGCATTTATGAAGTTTCAAACAAAATTCAAAATTGAATTCAATGTGGCCACTGAATTAAATAGCAAATGGACAGAAAAAATTGTGAAATTTGGCATAGACCATATTTGAAATATGGGAAATCTATTTGTTAACTCCGTTTAATATTTTTACCACTTTTGAACATAAGATTTAATTTAATTCTCCAATGACAAGTGGAATGCGTGTAAGAAATGTGTTATCCTTCACATAATTGAGTTAAATTGATGTTCAAAAATGGTAGTTAACGACCATCAACAGATACCTAGGGTTTATTATTATTTCCCACTAGCATGCGCTTACCTCTAGTCTACTGTTGATGGTATTTAAATGCTAAATATGACCATCAATTCACTGCATAAAGATTATAAAATGGAGAACACAACATAGTGGTAGGAGTTAAAACTAACAAATTCTACAAGTGTTAGTGTCTATTTGCATGCAGGTGAATTAAGACCCAAAATACCCAAGAATGCAGGGAGCAATCCAAAAAGTTACCACTCGACCAATCAGGCAATGACACGTGGCATAACATGGATCCATGAATCATTCCCAAGCGTATTAGAGGAGATCCAATGCTGATTCATGCGGGAAGGGGGTCATGGCCCACTTGGAAGCCACCTCAAGAAAGCATACTAAGACCAGGTCGGTCGACCCCCTAGCTCGACCGACTTGGCCCTAGTGCCAAACCTGGTCAGCTTCCACGTGTTGGCTTCCTATGCCTCCCTGATGGCGGTAACGACTGATTCACACTCTTATTATGGGGCTGAACTGACTGAACTTATGTATAAATACCCCCTCACTCCCTCACCTCTCCACACACCACGAGTTTGAGAATAGTACTCCACTCATAATATTTAGACCTACCCTAGTGGCCAGACAAGTAGAGGAGAGAGAGGAGGAGATAGGAGCGGGACGTTTGGGATTGTCAAGTCTCAATTCCACACTTGTACCTCTACGGATGTTCTGCCTGAATCGAGTAAGAAATTTTTGTGAATTCAATACTAGTTTGATTTCTATTTCATAGTAGTTTCCTTATGTAACTGCTTGTGGGTTCGATGCTTTAATTTATTAGAGGCTCTAGTCATAGCTTTGCATTCGAAATGATTAGAGTTTTGAATTAGAACTTAAGCGTGGTGTTTAGATTAGAGTTCATTAGTGGATATCTCGTAGACCCACAGATTGAAGAGGTAGACAGTGGGTGGTTACAATCCTATCTGTCCTCCGTAATCCTCCACATTCGGCTATGCTAGAGGCTCTTAGCGGGAATCATCCTGGTGTTGCCAGGGGTAAACACGTGCCCGAAGGAAGTAGCTGTCGTAGACTAATGTGGCCTAGATCTCAAACCATTGAGTTCCTCTCAAATCCTTGCCTACCAAACAAATTGTGTGTCTTTAGAAGAACAAGATAGAAGATCTCACCCACGTTTCTTGGATTCGATACCCTTGGGAATACTCTTTAAGGAGAAGTGCTACAAAGGTATTATTGTGTGCTTGCAGATTATTCTGTTTTCCTAAGAAATACCAACAAGCATTTTTGGCGCCATTGTCAGGGAATGGTTGTTGTTGATCTTCGAACCTTGTTCACCCTCATGTCTCTTTTCTTTTCTTTACTTCTTACCGTTTCACCACTAAAATGGAGCAGCCTACCATTCTTCCATATTCTGTCCCAGAGGGCGAGCTCTGCGAGCCACTGCCATCAGTGGAACCTATTTGCTTAACCAGCTATGAACTCCGCCTTGGCTTTATAGCCATGGTTCAGGAACAATCCTTCTCAGGAACGTATTGTGAAAACCCTTACCATTATTTGGGAGATTTTGAATAATTCTGTTCTTTCCTTTTAATTGAAGGCATGACACAAAAAACACTTAAATGGAAGCTGTTTCCTTTTCCTCTCAAAGAAAAAAATGAAACGATGTTACACCCATAATGTTGGAAAAGCAAACGATGATTGGAGAGAATCACGAGAAGATTTTTGTCTTGCTTTCTTTCCAACCCCGAATTGTTTCCATACGAATGGAGGTACTAGGCTTCCAACCAATGGAGAAGGAATCGATAGGTGCAGTTTGGAATAGGTTTTCTCTTTTGCGAAATTCTTGCCCATATTCGTTAATCCCTAATCTGTTGTTATTGCAACATTTCTTCATGGGACTAACAAAGAATTGGCCCTATATCTCAATATTACGGCTGGAGGGTCTTTCCTCCATAAGATGCCAAAAGAAGGTAAGGAAATTATAGATCGAATTCTATAAAAATGCCTCCTTCTGTACGGGTCTTAATAGACCTCCCTAAGAGAAAGCCGCGTCGAGTATCAAGGACACTCCCATAGCCAAGGAAGAACCAGAATAATGTCCGTCACCTACCTTGCTTGTAGAATCCGCTCCCTAACCTAAACCATCAAAGGATGAAGGAATTATTCCTTTAGAGTTTCCATACTACTTCTACGACGAGATTTTTGAAGGTTATGGAAATACCTCAAGGTACTGCTACCAAAGGAAGCCATCATTGCCTCCAACTCCACCCGACCCGCCCAATGGAGTATACCTCTAAGAGACGGTCAAGGAGTTGACTTCTATTTTGAGTTCAGAATGCACGCCAGAAGTTGAGAACTCACCCGATATCCTTCGGATGACCTCACCCTTAGCCACCATTCTATGTCATATTAGAGGAGCAATAATGTGAGTTCTTTATAATCCCTACGTTGGAGCAAATATCATTTCCGATACTTGTGCTCTCACCATTTTAGGCGATTGGCACCAACACAAAAATCCTTCCGAGATACATTTGGAAATATTCCTGAAGGACATGGGATTCTGCAAGAAGTGTTGGTAAGACACAAAAATGTTGAGCTTATCCTTGATTTCCATGTGTTCGAAGTCCGAGACTTCGACATTACGATTCAGGTGCCCATTGAGAAATTTCTTACGGAAATCCCCTCTGAAGGAAACCTCAACACAAATCTTGGAGGGAACAAAATTTTCATGACGGCTACTAAAAACACAAACAAATCATCCCCGGCAACGGCGCCAGAAATGGTTTTTGACGTTTCTTACATCACATAAAAAAATATGCAAGTGCACGGTAACTATCGAAGTAGCATTTCCTATTAAAGAATATTCTCAAGGGTGTCATTTATATTTTCCCAAAGGAAGCCTAGGTAGAAGTAAAGCAGTCATCATATGAAGAGGCTAGATTGGTCTAGGTATGGTTCTAGTCAGGATGGGTAATAGATATGTAGAGGTAGTGTGACACACACAAGAGAATCCTATTCTAAGGGGGGTAAATGGGTCAAATTGGGATTAGGCTAAGAGTTAGGGAGTTCCTTCTACAATGCTTCTTGTATACATATACATAGCTTAAGTTAGATACTAATGAACATGTCAAAGGTCAATTCTTATGCTAAGTTGTTCAACACATCGGGCACGGGTTTACCCCTAGCAACACTAGGACGACTCCCACAAAGAACCCGTGGAATAGCCGAACATGGAGGATTACAAGGACAAATAGGGTTGTCACCACCTACTGCCTACCTCTTCAATCTGTGGGTCTATGAGACATCCAACCCTACTTAACTATCCTAGCACCATGCTAGCATATTAAGTAAATACCTTAGGAGCCATGGCACAAACCATCCTAAGGCAATGACTAACCTAAACACCGTTGAACCAATGTTGAGACATAGCATAAGTTATTCCTATTAACATGACATATCATAACTAATTAAACTATAATGGGTTTTATAGTGTTTATGATGATAGTATAATGATATTAAGGCATGATCATAAAGACTATTCCCACCAAGTACATGGAACCCATAATCAAATAAGAAACACTTCATCCAAGTATATGGATAAAAGAAGACTAAAGATAACATATTTATTAAGAACAAAGTCACAAATACAAATAGGAATATGAGAGTCATACCTTTCGCAATTTGGAATTGGGAAAAGGTATACTCCTTCTACTCCCTTCCTAACTTGGACTGTGGGCTAGAAGCTCTCCTCTCTATAGCCTAAACTCCTCTAAACCTATGGAGAGTAGTGGATACAATTGAATGAATACTCAAGTGGTATGTGTGAATTGAGGGTAGGGGGTCCTATTTATAGTGGAGAACAGTTGGTTCCTGCCATCAAATGTGTGTGAATCAGTCATAATCATCTTCAGGAAGCCGGAAGGAGCCAACACGTGTCGAATGATCGAGTTTGGCGCCAGAACCAAGTCGGCCAACCTACTCAGGGCTACGTTGGGGCTGTGTTTCTCCAGGTTCCTGACAGGTGGGTCCCCATTACTGATATAGGTGATACACCGTTGGATGACCTCGGATACTTCTGTTTGTGGACCATTTGATCCATGTGTTGCCACATGTCATCACTTGATTGGCTGGGATGATATTTTGCAGGATTGCTCCTCTCTATTACCTCATTTCCTACAATAAATTTATGCATGCACTATTTCTCCAAGGAAAAGCGGAAATAGGTTAAATAGAAAGGTAATGTGTACAAGAAATGGTATTTCCATCACATAATTGAGTTATATTGACGTGTGAAATTGGGTGGAATTATCAATATAACTTAATTATGTGAAGGAATTGTCATTTCTTGCACACATCACCTTTCTATTTAACTTCTTTCCACTTGTCCTTGGAGAAATATTGCAAGCAAGGAATTATTGAAGGAAATAAGGTAAAAGAGGGGAAACAATCCTATAAAATATCATCCCAGCCAATCAAGCTTCTACATGTGGTACCACATGGATCAAATGGCCCACAAAAAGAAGTATATGAGGCCATACAATGGTGTACACCCTATATCAGTCAATGGGATCCACCTGGAAGCCACCTAGAGAAAGCACAGGTCGTTTGGAGCCAAGACCAGGTTCGCTGACCTGGTGGTTTGGCCGACCCCTTCCTACCGCCAAACTCGGTCAGCTTCCACGTTGTTGGCTCCTCCTGGCTTGAAGAAGTCAGTGGTCGCTAATTCGCGGGCTTTTGGTGGTGGGAACCGACCCTTCTCCATCTATAAATGGGACCCCCTACCCTCACTTGACACAAACACCACTTGAGTATTCATTCCATTGTATCCACTATTCTCCATAGGTTTAGAGGAGTTTAGGCTGTAGAGAGGAGAGCCTCTAGTCCATAGTCCAAGTAGGAGAGGAGTAGAAGGAGTCTCTTCCCATTCCTAATTGGGAAAGGTATGGTACTCATATTCGTATTTGTATTTGTGACTTTGCTCTTAATAAATATGTTATCTTGTCCTCTATTGCTCATATACTTGGATGAAGCGTTTCTTGTTTGATTGTGGATTCCAAATATGTGGTAGGAGTAGTATTTATGATTATGCTATACCATTCTCTTTGTATCATCATAAACACTACAAATCCCCACTATAGTCTAATTATATATGACATGAATATGTTAATATGAATCACTTATGCTATGTATTAACGTTGGTTCAACAATGATTTAGTTCATTGCCTTAGGATGGCTTGTGCCTAGGCTCTTAAGGTAATTTCTTAATATGCTAGCATGGTGCTAGAGTACATAAGTAGCATTGAATGTCTCGTACACCCACAGATTGAAGAGGTGGGCAGTAGGTGGTGATAGCCCTATCTATCCTTTGTAATCCTCCACGTTCGGCTATGCTACAGGCTCTTGGCGGGAGTCGTCCTAGTGTTGCTAGGGGTAAACTTGTGCCCGATGTGTTAATCAACTTTGCATGAGAATTCATAATTAATATGATCATTATTACTAACTTAGGCTATGTATATGTATATTAGAAGCACATTAGGAGTATATACCTAACTATTAGCCTAGTCCCTCTTTGCCTCATTTACCACTTATGATAGAATGCTCTTGTGTGTGTCACACTACCTCCAATATATACTTTATCCATCCTTGCCAGAACCCTACCTAGACCAACCTATCCTCTCCATTTGACAATTGCTTTGTGTCCACCTAGCCTTCCTTTGGGAGAATATAAATGACACCCTTGGGAATACTCTTAAATGGGAAATGCTACATTGGTAGCTTTTGTGCGCTTGCGAACTTATATCTGTGATGTTAGTAGCCGTCAACAAGCATTTCTTGCACCATAGCCAGGGATGATTTGTTATTGTTACTTAAGAACTATCAACAAGATTTTTTGGCACTGTTGTCGGGGAAGGCAGTCGTAGTATTGCATGATTGAGTTAATCGGATAGGAGCTTTGGTAGGTTTTAGTAGGATAGCCCTTTCTTGTTTTTGCATTTTATGTGAAAACATGGAAGTGTATGTCTGGTTTCCGCTTGCCGAAAAACTTTGTTGAAGATCCCGAATCCCTTCTGAGAGATTGACCTCGTGTTGTTACTCCTCAGAAGCGTCGTGCGGCAAAGTAAGCCAATGTAACTACAACAACAACCGAAATGGCAATGGCCGATAAGTCCCTTCGTCAGTTTTTGGCTCCCTTTGCAAACAATGTGCCTGTTGGGCACACAAACACGGGAGACATGAACTTCGAAATCAAGACTGGCCTGATCACTATGGGGCAAGCCAACCGATTTTGTAGGAAGGCTAATAAGGATGCAAGTGCTCACCAGCAACAGTTCCGTGAGATCTACAACACTTTTAAGATCAAGGACATATCTCCTGATGTTGCGTGTCTTATGTTGTTTCCGTTCTCTCTTCCTAGGAGAGCGAAACAGTGCTTCTACACAAACCGAAGTGGACACTTGGGAAAAGTGTTCTACAACATTCCTCGCCAAGTTCTTTCCGTTGGGCAAGACCAATGCCATGCGTGAAAGGATTTCCAGCTTCCAGCAAGACGCCAAGGTGTCTAATCCCAAGGCTTGGGAAAGGCTTCAGGGGTACATTCTGGCCTGCCCCCACCATGGGATGGATGATTGGCTATTTATCCAAAACTTCTACATTGGGCTGATCCCTTTCACCCGTCACCATGTTGATGTTGCTGCTGGAGGTGCCTTCTTCTCATTGACGGTGCCCAAAGCCAAAGAATTGATTTAGAAGATGGTGTCAAACATGGGATGGAGCAACGAGCGTCTCCATACTCGCCAGTGAGGCATGCACACCTTGAAGCAGGTGGACATGATCTCTACTAAATTGGACCTCCTTATGATGAAGATAGATGGACAAGCCAATGGTGAGGTGCTTGGTAATGCCTATGCCTTAGATTCTCATATCAAATGTGAAGTATGTGGCAACACGGGCCATTTGGGCAACGACTGCTCAGAAACCCGCGAGGATGCCCTATATGTACCTAACATGGGAACAACAATGGCTATAATCCAGGAGGTCAAGGGTGGGGCCAACCATGCCCATTCTTTGAAGGTTGGTACAACAACAATAGCAATAATGGAAATCAACCCAACTTGAGAGAGCTTTGCATTAGCCGGCTGAATCAATGATGCTCTATCCAAGAAACTGTCGGCTAATGACAAGACCCTAGAAAGCATTAATGCCAAAATTGAAGGACTATCCTCGACCTTAAAGAATCAATTGAGCTTCAACAAGATATTAGAAACTCAATTGGCTCAACTCACTGCAGTTGTTCCTCTAATGGAAATAGTGAATGTGGTGGCTATGTGAGGTGGAAAGACCACTCGTGACCCACCGTATCCCACACAAGAGAAGAGGACAACTACAAAAGAGAAGGAGGATGTCCCTGTTGGCATCAGTGAACCACTTAGTGAGAGCATGGCCAAGCACTTTGAAGACACCATCTTATTGCCATTCCATCACAGGCAAAGGAAGCCAATAGTGGATGAGCAATTCAATCGCTTTGTTGAGGTTATCCAGAAAATCCACATCAATGTGCCCTTGATTGATGTGATGCAAGTACCCACTTATGCTTGCTATCGTAAGGACATATTGAATAACAAGCGGCCATATTGCCCACCACTGAGGTTGTCAAGCTTATGAAATACTACAGTGCAACCATCCTTAACAGGCTTCCAAAAAGAAGAAGTACCCTGGATGTCCTACAACATCACGCTCAATTGGGGTTCACTACTTGGACAAGGACCTTTGTGACCTTGTAGCAAGTGTGAGTGTGATGTCCAAGGTGGTTATTTACCAGCTGAACTTCACGGAGCTTACTCCAACACCAATGCAGCTCGAACTGCCTGACTCTTCAGTCCGTTATCTGACGGGTAGCACTGAAGATGTTCCGGTGAAAATCCAGAATTGCTTCATACCCGTTGATTTCGTGGTGCTCGACATGGAGGTCGAGAAGGGTACATCGCTCATCCTTGGTGACCATTCCTAAGCACCGTGAAGGCTTGTATAGATGTGGGAGATGGAGAAATCCACTTCCATATTCATGGAAGGAGGATAAGTTTATCTTTCACCCAAAGTTGGAGCAGCTCCATGATCCATATCAAGTATGGGCCGAATGTTAAGCACATTGAAGAGGTTGTAATCACACCTCCAAAGGTGGACCCACTCATCACATTCATGAGGAAATTTATCTATGCGGATAACCCGTCTTATCGTCAACTCTGACACCCGAAGAAGACAGAGAAGTCTGGGCCTCCCCAAGACCCAATTCCACCAAGCCGGCAAAAGAAGGAATGGCGGAAGCAGCAAGACAAGCCATCTGAGCCCATCCCTTCAAGCGCGGATGTCAAGAAATGAAGAAGGAGGAATGTCCGTCTCATTGGACGGTGGTGAGACTAAGCCAATAGGTTAACTTGGTAGTTATCTTTTCATTGATTTTTATTTTCTCTTCATTTGGTTTTCTCCCATTTACTTTGATTTTCCCCACTGCATATTTTGTTCTTCTTAGCAAGTCGAGAATCTTCTATTCTCAACAATCATTTTATTTATTTATTTTTTCACAAAAAGAAAATTGTTGGGTTTTGAAAAAATGGATTTTTATTTGGAAAACAATTTTTCTAAACTGCAAATGTGGCATTTCATCAATGTGTTAATTTTATATTTGTTGGGGAGCCACCTGTCAAAAGGGGAAGAGGGGGCCCATAAGTCAGTTCGGCCGACCCCCTATTCAGTGGACATGGGAAAGGGCCATTTTGGCTCCTTCTCCTCCAATGGCTACATTTGGTTCCCTTGTGACCGTTGGGGGGTCTACACTATAAATGGTGGCCATGAAGAGCACCCCTCTTCACACTTCACCTCATTTCACACCTCCTAAAAGTCAATCTTTGCTCACATTGTTTTTCTTGCTCTTCATTGAAGCACTCTTGCTCAAATCCAACCCAAAAAGATTTGCTTCTGTTCGCATTTGCAATTTGCTCTCAAGCTCTTCAACGAAATATTCGTCGGGGGTTTTGCTTTTACTAAAATCACCTCTTCCAAGTTTTAGCCTTGTCGTGTCTTGTTTTTTATGGTCATGAAAGGAATGAAGAAGTTGTTTGGAAGAGGAAGGAGGCTGCAAGATCAAGCCATGGTGGAGACTCAAGTGCATGCCCCTCTTCTGTTGCTACACCAAGTTCACAGGGGAGTGTATGTGAGGACACTACCACGAGTGAGAGGAGCAACCCGCACCAACTCCTCCATGACAATGACCTCGACATGCAAAGTGAAGTTGAAGATCAAGCACGCAAGATCCTCCAAGGTTGTAAGTTTTCTCATACCAAAGCATACAATCCGGATTTGATCTCTAAAATAGGTATGGGTTCTAAATTCTTTTCCATTTGGTGTGCACTAGGATGAGAAAACTTTGCTCACATAGAGGAGAGAGGTTCATGCCTTCGTCCGTACAATTCCTTTGCACACTCAAAATAGGATTTGATGGTATTTCTTTTAGATTATTTCAAAAAGAATACAACATACTATGGATAGAATTAAATGAAATCCTAGGCTTTCATAAACGTTGTTTGCTAGATTTAGACATTTTGCATAAGTTTAACAAACAAAGTTTTTGGTATGAATTCACTAGAGCGGTGAGATGTAGTGCACCTAGGAATAGCCACTTGCACAACCCTACTTTACGCTTCATTAATAGATGGGTGGATATGACTATGTTCCCTAGAGGAGATGTAAGGGTAGTGCGTGAAGATGAGCTGAAAATTTATTCGTCATGGTTAAAAAGATAAATGTTGCTCCAGTTATTGTCATGATGACACAATGGTTAGATTACATTCCAAGAATAGGGGCAATTGAATGCACTTTATTGATTACCCATATTGCTACTAGGGTAGGAGCACTAGAATTCTTCATTTGAGTATATTGAAAATAAGAGATAATTAATTAATGAAGATTTTTTACTGCAAGGACATACCCTTAAGCATGATCAAGATGGCTCTTTGATGTTCTATTATCCCGGCTTTGTAATAAAATTCGGTTACCTAACCCAGATTTTCATTTGTAATAATACCAAAGGCTAACCATTGACCTTCTTCCCATCGAGGAAGCCCGAAGAAGTAATATCTTGGGCAGGGTAACTAGAAGCCACACAAGGAGAGCAGCCATGCCTTCGACAACCTCCATGGTCCATGAGTACGAAGACAAAGAGGACCCAATGGTGATGCATCCGGATGGACTCAACCTCCATCGTTTGAGACCTAAGGCCCATATTGGCATGGATGGCCGTTTGTCGCATGGGAACCACCCCTATCCACTTCAAGCTCAAGCATCTTGCCTCCAACGTCCATGAGAAGATATTGTTCCTCTTCACCTAGAAGTCATTATGACTGTAGCCAAGGAACGACGGATCTCACAAGGTGTATGGAAGACATTGAAGTGAGAACGGGTGACATCTACAACACTCTCCAAGGGCATGTCCAAGGTTCCTAAGACTAGCAACAACACATGGATGCTCAATTCACCAACTTCAACTCCACGATACAACAACAACGAGCCGATCTCGCGGCATACTTCCGTCATCAAGGGTTCAACCCTCATCACGAAGGCGAGAGAAGAACTAGCTTTGGGGAGGACCCCCACTTGAGGTAAATTGTATCAACCCCTTTGCATATTTATTTTCCATCGTCCACCTTGCATATACACATATAAAGTTAAGAAGTATAGATTTGTTTTCAAATAACATAAAATATGTGTGGTAAGAAAGACTTGGAATTCACGTAGATGAAATGATGAATAGTTGCTATGTTTTATTTTTTCTAAGTCCCTAGTTTACAGCTTACTACTCTCCAACATATTGTTCTCATTGGTAAAATTACTTTTACCTTGATTTGGAAATTATGGGTAGCACAAGCTTAATCCATTCTAAGTTGTTGTGAGATATGATATAGTGATAGGGCTACTATTCCTAGTTTGAAAGTGGAACTTAGATTTCTGGAGGAAATTATAAAAAGATTTGAGTTACTCTCGTTTGATTAGAAATACCTACCAAAGTCATATGATACATTACATTGTTAGAACTTATATATACGCTATTAGTCTTCACATTGAGCTTTGCCAAACTAGTATAGACCTATGTGAGATTTCATTCATTATTTTTTTAATTCAAGACTTAATTTGCACATGCTATACTTCTACACTAGAAGTAAGCAAATTCCCATCATACAACCATTCAACAATAAAAAGAGAAACTCCATACACTTCATGCTTAGTACTCTCTAAAAAATTTATTGAATAAAAAGGGATTAGAAGACATGGCTACAAGAAAAAGAAAAAAAAAAAGAAAAAGCATGCTTACATGAAAGCATGAGAGAATAAAGTAGCCATGTTTCATCTCTGCAAAATAAGATAGTCAATTAAAAAAGGAGTCATCTAAAATATCCACATCCACCTCCATTCGATCACACATGCACATGTCTTGAGTCAAATAGTTTTTATATGATTTCTCCTAAGGCTTGCTTTTTTGACATAGCAATATCATGTGTTGCAAATATGCCTACTATATTCCCTACCAAGCTCCACATACAAGCCTTATGTAGAGGTAGGATGAATTTAGGCAAAATGCCTTGGAGGATATATTTCCACTAACATAAAGGAGATACTAAGAGAATCAAATCGAGGTACTTAAAATTTTTAATTGAAATCTCGAGAATTTGAGTGGAACTTGATTTCTAGAGTATGTCTGCTCCATTTGTTGTCCTATCTCTCAACCACCCATGAATATAGGAAATCGCATAAGCCACATAATGACGTGGGATGGGTGAAGTACCATGCCAATTTTTGCAATACTAGGTAGAGTAATTTGTTGTGCATATAGTACTTTTGAAAAATAAAACATTGTAGCAACTCCTGATCATCAACCTAAAGTCTTGATTTTGCCCGAGACAAGCAAAGGATAAGCTTGGGAGAGTTTGTTCACAGCTGTTATATACCAATTTCACTTGTAAATATAACTCAATGATGTGAAGGAATTGTCATTTCTTGCACACATCACCTTTCTATTTAACCTATTTCCACTTGTTCTTGGAGAAATAGTGCTTGCAAGGAATTATTGCAGGAAATGAGGTATAAGAGAGGAAGCGATCCTATAAAATATCATTCCAGCCGATCAAGTGTCGACATGTTGCACCACATATATAAAATGGCCCACAAACAGAAGTATATGAGGCCACCCAACGGTGTACACCCTTTATCAGTCAATGGGACCCACCTAGAAGCAACCTAGAGAAAGCACAGGACGTTTGAAGCCAAGACCAGGTCGACCGACCTGGTGGTTCAGCCGACCCCTTCCTAGTGCCAAACTCGGTTAGCTTCCACATGGTGGCTCCTCCGGGTTTGAAGAAGTCAGTGGTGACTTATTTGTGTGCTTTTGGTGGCGGGAACCGACCCTCCTCCACCTATAAATAGGAGCCCCTACCCTCACCTCACACACATCACTTGAGTACTCTTTCCATTGTATCCACTACTCTCCATAATTTTAGAGGAGTTTAGGCTGCAGAGAGGAGAGCCTCTAGTCCATAGTACAAGTACGAGAGGAGTAGAAGGAGTCTCTTCCCAATTCCTAATTGCCAAAGGTATGGCTCTCATATTCCTATTTGTATTTGTAACTTTGCTCTTAATAAAGATGTTATCTTTAGTCCTCTATTGTTCATATACTTCGATGAAGCGTTTCTTGTTTGATTGTGGATTCCATATATGAGGTAGGAGTAGTATTTATGATTATGCTTTACCATTCTATTTATATCATCATAAGTACTACAAACCCCCACTATAGTCTAATTAGCTATGACATGATTATCTTAATATGAATCACTTATGCTATGTATTGACATTAGTTCAACAAGGATTTGGTTCATTGCCTTAGGATGTCTTATGCCTAGGCTCCTAAGGTAATTACTTATTATGCTAGCATGGTGCTAGGATAGATAAGTAGTGTTGAATGTCTTGTTGACCCACGGATTGAATAGGTAGGCAATAGGTGGTGATAGCCCTATATGTCCATTGTAATCCTCCACGTTCGGATATGCCACAGGCTCTTGGCAGAGGTCGTCCCAGTGTTGCTAGGGGTAAACCCGTACCGGATGTATTAATCAACTTAGAATGAGAATTCATAATTAATATGCTCATTAGTAACTAGTTTAGGATATGTATATGTATATTAGAAGGACAGTAGGACTATCTACCTAACTCTTAGCCTAGTCCCTCTTTGCCTCGTTTATCCCCTTAGGATAGAATGCTCTTATGTGTGTCACACTACCTCCAATTTTTCTTATACCATCTTTGCTATAACCCTACCTAGACCAAACTATCCTCTCCATTTGATGATTGCTTTGCGTCCACCTAGTCTTCCTTTGGGAGAATATAAATGACACCCTTGGGAATACTCTTAAAGGGGAAATGCTACATCGATAGCTTCCGTACGCTTGCAGATTTATATTTGTGATGTTAGTAGCCGTCAATATGCAATTCTGGCACCATTGCTAGAGATGATTTGTTAGTGTTACTTAAGAACTATCAACAATAACTGAAATTCATTAACAAAGTTGGCATAATAAAATATCAAAGAGCCATCTTGTTCATGCTTAAGGGTATGTCCTTGCACTAGATAACCTTCATTAATTAATTCTTGTTCATTTTCAATATATTCAAATGAAGTATATTCTAGTGCTCATACCCTAGTAGCAATATGGATAATTAATAAAGTGCACTCAGTTGGCCCTACCCTTGAAATATAATATAACCATTGTGTCATCATTGCAATATCTGGAGCAACTTTTATCTTTTTAATCATGGCAAATAAGATTTTCAGCTCGGCGTTACACACTATTCCAACATCTCCTCCTCTAGGCAACATAGTCATAGCCACACATCTATGCATTAAGCCTAAAGCAGGGTTGTGCAAGTGGCTATTCCTTGGAGCAGCACATCTGACCTCACTAGTCAATTCATGCCAAAAACTTTATTTGTTAAACTTAGGCAAAGTGCCTAAATCTAGCAAACAACGTTTAAGGAAGCCTAGGATTTCACTTAATTCTTTCCATAGGATGTTGTATTCTTTTTGAAGTAATCTAAAAATACCATAAAATCCTACTTTAAGGGTGCAAAGGAATATCATGGAGAGAAGGCGTGAATCTCTCTCCTCTATGTGAGCAAACTTTTCCCATCCTAGTGCACGCCAAATGGAAAAGAATTCAGAATCCATACCTATTTTGGAGATCAAATTCAGATCTTAAGGTTTTATATGAGAAAACTAACGATCTTAGAGGAGCTTGCGTGCTCGATCTTCGACTTCATTTTGTATGTCGAGATCGTTGTCGTGGAGAAGTTGTTGCAGGTTGCTCCTCTCACCCATGGCAGTGTCCTCACATACACTCCTCCTCCATGAACTTGGCATATCAACAGAAGAGGGACGTGCACTTGAGTCTCCACCACGGCTTGAGCTTGCATCATCCTTCATCTTCCCAAACAACCTCTTCATTCCTTTCATGGCCACAACAAGCATGAACAGAACAAAGCAAAAACTCAAAAGAGGTGATGTTAAGTGAAAGCAAAACCCCTGCCAAATTTTCCTTTGAAGAACTTGGGAGCAAATTGCAAATGCAAACAAAAGCAAATCTTTTTGGGTTGGATTTGAGCAAGATTGCTTCAATGAAGAGCAAGAAAAACAATGTGAGCAAAGAGTGACTTTGGGGAGGTGTAAAATGAGGTGAAGTGTGAAGAGGAGTGCTCCTCACGGCCACCATTTATAGTGTACTCTCCCCAACGGCCACAAGGGAATCAAATGTATCCGTTGGAGGAGAGAGCCAAAATGGCCCTTTCCCCTAGTCGGCCGAACAGGGGGGGGTGGCCAAAATGAAATGTGGGCCCCCCTGTTCCCCCTTTTGGCAGGTGGCTCCCCGATGGCTATAAAATTAGCACGTTGGTGAAATGCCACATTTGCAGCTCAGGAAAATTGTTCTCGGAATAAAACACCTTTTTCAAAACCTAATAATTTTTTATGAAAAATAAAGAAATAAAAATAATAGTTGAGAATATAAGATTCTCAACTTGCTGAAAAAACTCAAATATGCAGTGGGGAAAATCAAACTATGTGGAAAAAATGAAGCGAAAAGAAAAATCAAAGAAAAGATAAGTACCAATTTATCCTGTTGGCTAGGTCTCACCACCATCCGATGAGATGGACATTCCTCCTTCATTTATTGACATCCGGGCCCGGAGGATGAGCTCGGATGGCTTGTATTGCTTCTTCCGCCATTCCATCTTTGGTGGCTTGGTGGACTTGGGCCTTTCAGAGGCCTGGACTTCTCCGTCTTCTTGGGGTGTCGACGTGGACGACAAGATGGGTTCTCCCCATAGATTATTTCCCTCATGAGTGCAATGAGCGGGTCCACCTTTGGAGGTATGACTTGGCCGTCTTGAATGTGTTTAACATTTGGCCCATACATGATAAGAATCATGGAGTATTGCTCCAACTTAGAGCGGAAGTTATACTTCTCCTTCTTCCCATTGATATGGAAGTGGATTTCTCCAGCTCCCACATCTATGCGAGCCTTCACGGTGCTAAGGAACGGGCACCCAAGAATGAGTGGTGTATCCTTATCGACATCCATGTCGAGCATCACGAAATCCATGGCTATGAAGCAATTCTGAATTTTCATCAATACGTCTTTGGTAATACCCGCCATATAACATACTAAAGAGTCAGCCAGTTAGAGCTGCAATGGTGTTGGAGTAAGCTCTGTGAAGTTCAACTGGTCGAAGATCACCTTGGGCATTACACTCACACTCACTCCAAGGTCACAAAATGCCTTATCGAAGTAGTGAGCCTGAATCCAGGAACATATGATGGCGGTATCCAGGGTCCTTCAGCCAGTTGCCTTCCTGTAGAGAAATCATGTTGACATTTTCAATGGGAGGTTCAGGCTGTCCTGGCATCTAGACATTCTCCACTTGTGGAACAACAGCTGCCAGTTGAGCAAACTGAGTTTCGCTTGTCGAAGCTCAGTTGATTCTTGAAGGTTGAGGATAGTTCTTCAATCTTGGCATTAATGCTTTCTAGGGTCTTGTCATTAGCCGAAAGCTTCTTGGGTAATGCATCATTAATCGTCAATTGGCTAATGGCAAGCTCTCTCAAGTTGGGTTGATTTCCATTGTTGCCATTGTTGTTGTACCCCTTGAAAGAAAGGGCATGGTTGGCCCCACCCTTGACCTCTTGGATGATAGCCATTGTTGTTCCCATTGCTGGCTACGTATAGGGCATCCTCACGGGTTTCTGGATAGTCATAGCCAAAATGGCCCATTGTTGACGTTTCTTACGTCACAGATAAAAATCGGAAAGCACACAGACACTTTAGTGTAGCACTTCTCATTAAGAGAGTATTCCCAGCGGTATCAAATCCAAGGAACGTGTGTGTAATCTTACGAACTGATCCACCAAAGGACACCAAGTTGTTTGGTAGGTTAGGAAGAGAGAGGAATTCAAAATATTGATTCTAATTCAAATGAATTTGCAGTAGCTGCTTGCTTTGGGCACGGGTTTACCCCTAGAAACATGAGGCGACTCCTGCCAAGAGCCTTTGGCATAGTCGAAAGCGGTGGATTACAAAGGACAGATAGAGCTATCACCACCTACTGCCTACCTCTTCGATTCGTGGATCTACGAGATATTCACCGGTGATTTCTAACCTAAGAACCACACTTACGTTCTAAATCACAACTCTAGTTGTTTCGAACACAAAGCTACAACTAGAGCCTCTAATAAATTAAAGCAATGAACCAACAAGTAACTACTTGTGCAAACTACTATGAATTGGGAATCAAACTTGAATTGAATTCATAGAGGCTTACTTGATTTGAATAACACCTTTGTAGGGGTACAAGTGTAGAAGAGGGACATGACAAGCCCAAGCCTCCTTCTCCTAAACCCTTCACCACACTCTTCTTCTAATTGGCAACCTTTAGGACTACTCTAAACCCTTGGACTGGTATTCTATTCTCAACTTTTGGTGTGTGTGTGAAGTGAGGTGTGGTGTTCTATTTATAGGGGGAGAAGAGTCAGTTCCTGCCACAAAATGCACGCGAATTAGTCACCCATGACTTCTTCAAGCCGGGAGGTGCCAACACGTGGTGTTTGACCGCAATTGGCGCCATGACCGAGTCGGCCAACTAGGGGTGTTGGCCGACCTGGTCTTGGCCCCGTCGGGGCTATGCTTCTTCCAAGTCTCTGTCAGGTTGGTCCCATCCCTTTATATGGGTGCTACACCGTTGGATGGCCTCGTATACTTCTGTTTGTGGGCCATTTGATCCATGTGATGCCATGTGGCATCGTCTGATTCGTCGAAATCCAATTTTATGGATTACTCCCTGCATGTCTTGGTATTTTGGGTCTAAAGTCACCTGCATACAAATAAACACCAACACTTGTGGAATTGGTTAGTTTTTAACCCTACCACTACGCTGTGTTTCTCTTTTGTGCACATTATGAGGTGAATTGATGGTATAAATATGACACTTATGGACTATCAACAAACTCCCCCACACTTAGTCCTTTGCTCGTCCTCGAGTGAAGGCAAGAAAGAGAACTAAGGTGCTGTCATAAATTCGCTTATAAGTTAGAAAATGAGGATACCAGATATTTCAACTCATACCTCAATTCATGAATTCCCTTTTTAAGGAATTTGGCACCACATAAATCTTGGATCTTCGAAGAGTGGAATGGTCGAAATGTAGTTCTCTTGGTTGTTCCCCTGCCGAAATGATCTGACGATTTTCTATATTCAGAAAGTCGAAGAAACAATTGCCCTTATCCACCATTTGGAATCTCTCAAGTTTCTCAAAGTGTTTTTATCCTCACTTGGGCATGTTGTGCCAATTTTGTTCCGATACTAAATATGGCTATATCTGGAGCTTGGTAGGGATATATGTAGCACACATTGCAATTCATGTATTACTAAGTCAAAAACTTGATCCTATGAGAGACTTAGGCAACAAACAAATTGACAAAAGAAATCCTTGTGCACATGAATGGGATGGACATATGTGGACTCCATGGTTTTTTTCTCTTTAAGGATGAAACATGGCTACTCTTTTTTTTTTAAATTTTCGTAGCCATGTCTTCTACTCCTTCTTATTTTTCTAGAGAGATTTTGATGACCAAAATGTATGGAGTTTTCTTTTTTGGATGAATGGTGGATGCAAATTCTCAATGTGAGATATTTTTGCATGAATAAGGTGCACCGGAATTTCTAAGTCAAAAGTTCATGCATGTCACTCAATTGGGTCATGAATTTGACAAAGTTCAATGAAAGGCAAAGTGGCATATGCTCGTGGTTTTCAAGAATTTGTATCATATGGCCTTGGTGAGTATTTAGATTTCTAATGAGAGAATCAGACAAAGTTCAACACTCCAAATTGTGCAAACATCAAAAAAATAAATTTCAAGCAAGGGGATATCTCCTCAAGTAACTCATTTACCATATCACACTAGTCAAATACTTAGATGACATGTTTTCCCATTATGTTTGTGGGAATCATAAACATGGCAATAATAAAAAATGTAAAGTATTCAAATTTTCAGCTCAAGCAAATTTTGACTACCAAGTTTTAAATGTTAATTGTTAAGTTGAATTTTCTTCATATATTAAGTATTAAATATCATATCAACTGAAATAGTAACGTACCATGCATACATAGGGGTAGGAGATCCAAACCGAATTTGTGAAGTGAAACGAAGCCATGTGGGGCCCACACCAGGTTGGCCGACCAGGGGGTTCGACCGACCTGCCTCTGGCCTCTCTATTGCTCTGTTCGACGTGTTGAGTCGTATAATCGGTTGTGACGTGGTTTGAGATGCAGCGATATTTTTGCACATCGGGATTTCTCGAATTTGGGGCATCTCCCCCACACTTGTTCCTGAATTCTTTATTCAATACAAAATAAACTAAAGATGGAACTTTACCGGGTTAGATCTACCGGTAAGTTCCTTTTTATTGAACTCAAATATGGGGATGATTATATTATTCAACCTAAACTTAATGAAATAAAATTTTTGGAATAAAACTAAACGAAACTAGTAAGCATCCTATGCGGTTGGGACATCTACACTAAGGAGTGTTTTAGATGTCGGGCTTCCCGACGGCATTGCACATGCGCCGCAGCTTGGCGCTCATGCCATGGCGAACACCATAAATCTCCACCTTGAGGGTTATGAGCTCATCCTTCAATTCCGCCCTCTAGATGCGCCCTTCAGCCAGTAAGTTTGATAGCTTCTTGTTCTCCAAACGGAGAGAAGCTAAATCCTTAGAAAGCTGTGCCACTTTAGGGGCGCGAGGATATTTCACGTCGCTGTCCTCAAATTGGCCAGGTGGCCCTCTGATAGCAGGCGGCGAGAGGTGAGGCCTAATCTTGGATGGTGACGAGCCCGTTGATTGCTCCATCGCCAAATTATCCACTTGCTTGAAAAAGCCTTTTTCATAGCCTCCTTTAGGCTTGCGCACCTCATGGATAATGAGGTGGTCTCCCATACGCTTGGGCGAGGTACGCGTAGGTTACTTGTATGTGGGGAACGGAGTCTCGACATCCAAGGATCTCATTGGGTGATGTCGTGCAATGCGACACCAAACAATATAAAAGAAAAGAACAAGAATAAAATACAATACCAAGTCTTTATTTATAAACATAGCAGAAGTTTTACAATACTAAGCGAAAAGGAAAATGACATATATATCATAGCTACGCTCTCAGCACTAGCTATGCAAAATCAAAGTCATCCATGTCCTGGACGCTTCGCACTAGAACCCTCACTCACCAAACTTACGGCAGCGTGCAGGGCTCCCACTCGGCAGCATCTGTTAAAGGGCCAGGGATCACTTTGCGGCGCGGATCCAGTGTGGCTGCATGGAAAAAGGGTGTTGACCACCGTGTTGCATCAACCAGAAGGAGCCACATCACCTAGTGGGACCCGGGCATAAAAATTTGAATTCAAAACTAAATCAAATAATTCAAGAAATTATTCAAACTTCTAAAATGCATATCTCACTGTATACTGCTCCAAGAACCTTGAAACAAATTTTGTTTTAAAGCTCTTGAGCTCCAGTTTTCTATAGTATCAATTAGGTTCGGTGAAAATCATTTTTCAATTCTGCAGAATGCAATCTTTCCAAACACAAATAGAATTTTTCCAGCTAAACTCTCCACTGTAAGAATTCCCAAAATTCACATAAAATACTTTGTCTTGTTCTAGGCTATCAGGAAAAATTTAGGAGCCATTTAGCCTGTATAACTTAACCAAATTTCAAATTCCTCTCTCCTGTTCATTTATCTAACAGAACTGTAACCATAAATGGATTCAAACTTCTAAATTCAATTTCTCCTAGTAGCCTTGCTCTGAAAATCTCAAGTCAAATTATGTATAACCCTTATGCTCTGAACTTTCAAGTTGTAAGAGTGGTTTGGTATAAAAACCTGTATAACTTTCTGTATAATTCAATTGCCTTTTTTCAATCATTGAATTATTACAGATGTTCAGTTTCCTTGTTATGTCGCAAATTTGACCTAGACATTCTTTTTGACATTTACCAACTCCAGTAAAAGTTTCAGATTTAATTCACATAATCTTCTAATCCAATTCAGTTCCAAACCTAGATAATAACTGAAAGTCTAATTTCAATTATAAAATAATTCCAGGAATTATTAGCAACTTTGAAATTCAATATCTCACTCATATATGCTTAGGAAATTATGAAACCAGTTTTACTAGAACCAGGACAACCTCCTCTATCTTGATAGTCAACTGGTGGCTATGTTAAAGCTACAGTTTCTCCAAAATTCTGGGAAGGTTATTGTTTGCCATAATTTTAGAGACAACAAACTTCCTTGATCATCTCCTGTTCTTTGCAAGAGTCTCCATTATAGTCCCTTGTATCTACCATAAAAGTACCAAAGCCAATTAAGAACATTATCTTATATTTATCGTGGGATATTAGCTTGTAAGCTTAAACATATTTTTTATTTTCAAAATCATTCATATATATTATATGCATATCGTTTAGTAACCGAAGTCGAGGAGGAGCCGAAGGCCTTGGAAGTCCATCTGCCAGAGACTAAGGTAGACTCGTACTCACATTCAGGCAAGCCCCGGTTTGCATTTAAGTTCCTTACAGTGTCTTTGCAGTTTTCATTCACCTTACGTCTTCAGATGTTTGTTCATTATGTTTAAGGTGTTTGACATCCACTTGCATGACCAAATAACCCAGGGAGTGGTTAGAATATCTCACAGACTCATGTAGTAACTGCCATGCTAATGTTGTCAGGAAACCGGTAGAAGTCGAGTAGTTGGAATCTACTTGCGAGATAGAAAGATGACACTCATCTACACTGGGTATGTTAAATATAAAGAATGGCTATTAATATGAAATGGAGACCGGGAAGAGATGAGTAGGAAGCGACAAGACATGATCTTGGTTGCATAGCTCTGATCGTGTCGATAAAGGCCCGCGTCGTATGTGGCCCTGCTGGACAAGCTTGAATGGTACCAGCGACATACTAGAGAAATGGGCTCTAGCAAACTAATGTAGCTTGATACTGGTTTGTCGAGGCATACCATTCCGTTTTATAGGCGTGGGTTGAGGGCAGCAAGGTGTAAATCAGCTGGTGGGCATGTAAGAGTACGCCCCACGCTAGGACCTCCTGCCTGTGACGGATCGACCGGTTTAGCATTCGAGTGTTGGGTAAAAGGTGGCCCCATATGACTAGTGCTGAAGTGTTATGTAGGTACTGCTGTAATACTCGTTGGCGCTTCCGAAAGTGGGTATGTTTCGTGTTGTCCTGGTGTGTCCTGATTGTAGGATCGAAGAGCACGTAAAAAGCTACCAGAGGGGGGGTGAATGGTAGATTTAAAAATCTTACGCAGCGGAAACAATTAAACCCCAACCCCTTCGGCAGAAAAACGATCTCTTAAAGAAATCATGTGTGAGACTAATCTAAACGTGTTTCACCGTGACAAAAGTGATTGATATCAGAGAGAATCAAGTCACGAAGACAACACAAAAAGAATCACTCAAATCCGACGAGAAAAACTCAAGTTATGATCGAAAGATCAAACAATGGTCAATCTGTCCTACCCGAGGAAAAACAGTTCTGGAACGCTGTAAAGAAACTCGTGTAGATCATAGACCACAAATCCAATTACCGTGAAATTTTGGCATATGATAGATAATCAAGTTGTGAAGACAACCCAGAAAGAATCACGTCAATTGGATCTGTAAAACTCGAGTTATGATAAAACCCCCGACGAAAGGTAGTGCTGTCCAGAAACTCGACGAGTAAAAACTTGTCTGGAAAAAGTCGGACGAACAAGGCACAAAAGTTCCTTCAAACTATGAATTTTATTCAATAGAACACAAGAGGAACAGCCCCAAAGTCGTCTCACACGAGCTCTGGGCTCCCTTGCTTATATAACGAGCCCTTAGGCCAACCCAATATCAACTAGGACTCCAATCCTACTCAAATCACGAATCCTAACTTTCCATAACTGCTCAAGATTCTTCTATACGCAGATACAAGCAATCTTAAGACTTCCAAACACCTTAGGAATGTATCCCACATTCCTAAACAACTCAAATTCGTGACACACATGAAATCCTAACTTAACCAACTCGATACTTTCCATATCGAGCCATAACCGACTTCGCCGCAGCCAAAGTCATCAACCGATACGATCCGATCCTTCCAACCAGATCTTCCCTTCCTTATCCCATCTTCGGAACCATGTTGCCACATCATGCGCCACAAGCATACATGCGAACACCTTCCTTCGACGTCCAGTAACCTTCATATGCACTGCCATTGATTCAATCATCCTGCATGACCTCCTAATCAGCTCAACCATAGTTCCTCCCAAACTTGGTTGTTGGAACCTCATCTCCTCCCTGAGACTAGTCCAATAGATCCCGTCACCAGCCATGACTTGAACTCAAGCAACACATGCACATGAATAAACAACCAATCCATATGAGCCCAAGTTCTCGACTTGACTCAAGTTAGTTCCGAACATAACACCTTACGTGAGAACCTCACATAAGCATGTTGCAAAGCATAGCAAAACGATATCATCCATATCAACCAAAACGCACCAAAAACTTAGCACATGAATACTAAGCAATCTTTCCAACAATGTAAAGCAAGTACGAAAAATTGCAAATGAAAAACAGAAGCACTACAGTCAAGTTCCGGGCCTTGCCAGAGCAACCCGGAGCTAACAACAGTAGTACAATGAAGCACCTGCCGGAGCTTACCAAAACTAGTAGATCCTAGCACCGGAGCTTACCAAAAACTAGTCAAAACTAGTCAACCCAAAACCGGAGTTAGACAAAGTACGTCAGAGCTTAGAAAAAGCATTCTGGAGCTATCAAATATATGCCGGAGCTAACAAAGACATGCCGGAGCTGAAGATAAAGCTCACCGGAGCTGACCAAAGCTAGTCGGACCTTACCAAGAAGTCGGACCTAGCATCGAACACAACCGGAGCTACCCACAACAAGCCGGACCTATCGTCGGACCTTGCTATAGCTCGGAGCTAGAGTCGGACCTTGATAAAAAGGTGTTTTGGTGATATTTATAACTTTTGTCATCAAAGCCAAGTGTATTCACTACAAGCCAATGTATTCAGCACACATAGGTCTTACACTGATTGCAATCATCGTCCCTCGCGGTAATAGAGTATCACTTGTTCACTGTGTCGTGACGTTGTAAATACTGAAGAAATCAGGAGAATACGATGTATTGAATTATAATTGTTTTGGATCTTTGATTGCTGTCCAATATGATCACTAAAGATACTTTCACTAAACTTGTAAGTTGCTGATAATAACTTGAAAGCTAAGGATCCACTCGTAGGAAAATCTTTTACTGCTTTACCTTACATATGCTTAGTATTCACCCTGCATATGTCTAGTGAGACGGGTTAGTCTTGCTAATCCTTAAGCTCACGTTTGCAGTTAACAAGTTTTTGCAGATTACATGACTGATGATGGGTTCGACGACGAGGCTGCACCCCCTTCAGGGTTTACAGCCGAGTGGGAGCCCTACATGCCACCGTAATTTTGGTGAGTGAGGGTTGCTTGTGCGAAGCATCCAGGGCATGGATGACTTTGCTTTTGCATAGCTAGTGCCGAGAGCATAGCTATGATGTATAGGTCACTTTCCTTTTTGCTTAGTATTGTAAAACTTCTGCTGTGTTTATAAATAAAGACTTGGTATTGTATTTTATTCTCGTTCTTTTTTTTGTACACTATAGGGTGTCCGATCGCATGACACCACCCAATGAGATCCTTGGATGTCGGGACTCCAGTCCCCACAGCATGGTATCAGAGCATCATTGTGAACAGTGTGCTTGAAAAGAGCATATTTTCAAAAACTTAGGATTATATGAGTGAGGAATTAGCTATATGCCCATACAAGGAGTATTATTAGTAAAAGATATAAAGGTGGTAAACTAACTTATGTATTATTATTTCTGTAACGATGCTCCGACATCTGGTAAGAGGTAAGGTACGCCACCGAGAGCGGATCAATCTCGGTAAGCTCAGCATACGAGATGTGGTATGTGATTGTTTTCGTGGCTTAGCACGAAAAGTCAATATGAGTCTCTGAAACTTTCCATGTTTTTTAGAACATATGACACGCGGTACCACAGTGTGACACAAAATTAGTGGGAGCCCCCATCGGGTGGTGGATAACCCGATAGTATGCGTCTCTAGAACTATTTATGTTATATGGGAGCATGCGAAACACGTATGCCCGAGCATGTATAAGACGGTTCGTGCGGGATTCTTTGTTGTACAGTCGTAGTACAGCCATGTACCTCGAGACATGGCATCGCTCGAGGGCGACTGACACCAGAGTCGCATGCATTTACATTTATATATATTATTGTGACTGCCTGTCGTGTTTCCCCGTGCCACCCTTGAGGTGTGAAGTCGTGAAAGGGGATTGTGTGTCTTCTGCAGCTACACTAACTACAGTAGTGACCCGTGTAGAACTTGCGAGTGAACTATACTAGGGCCACCTATAAACGTATCCGGATATACCGGTTAGAATTTTCTTTGGTGAGGCACAAAGTACCGTCAGTATCGAATTTGACACTTGACCATCCCCAAGGACAGAATGGCTGCATTAAATTTTGGAAAGTCCAACTTTCTAATGCTGGTAGGCTTGGACTCCGCAAAATGGGTTTCGACTCGACAAAGGGGTTAGAACCAAGATTCTTAATTTCTGGCAGAAGTTTGCTCAACTTCGCTGGTATATGATCTTGGTTAGTTGTTATTTAACATAGGGGTATGCTATATGTATGGAAAGCTCTTGAAGACCTCTACAACTTTTATGTTGACCATCAAGGCAGAATAGCTTGATAATCTGTTGAAATTTGGAGTATATTTAAACTGCTCCAGATGACCATACCATTGTACCAGTCTCTGTATTTTTGCCATAACTCACTGTAGAAACATCTTCTGCCTTGTTGTGATACATGTATGGAAAGGGTAGAAGGAGATCTACAGATTTTTTATTCAAAGTTTTCCTGATTCAAATTTGAGTCAAATGAAATTTTGAGTTCAAAACAGTGAACTGCAGGGATGCTGGTGAAAACCAGTCAGTTCATCTGTTGAGTTTGGATAGTTATAGCACTTAATCCAGAATGGTGACATGGTCACATATATACATTTATGGAAATCTTAGGGAGTCCTCTATCAACTTTATATTGCACTCATAACCTTAATCTTGGTGTAACTGTGTTTAATTCCTATTGTCACAAACTTGGTTCTGACAGACCAGAACTTGAAACATTTTGCGCATAGTGTCGAATTTGCGCGCTATACCTGTATAAAATTTTTTTCAAGGCTGAACTCTTTTACTTCTGGATTGTTAACTTGATGTTATACAATGTTTATTTTTTCATTACCTCAATATATTGTTATGATATACCTGTATAAATTGTGGAAATAACAACATATACAGGGGAGGTTCTGCAAAATTTCTAGAAAACTTGGGTCATGTTTACACCTGTATAGATTCTACTTCCTAGCTCACCTGGAGCTATATGAGTACAGTCTGGAAAGTTTGTAACGTATACTACAACTTTTCTATTCAACCCAACTTCTGGTTCTGAAATTTCCTGTATGAAATTTTTGAAGGAAGGTCAGCTGGAACAGACTATGATTACTACTCTGGCTTTAAATTGTATGTGGAAGTTGTATATTTAGCATTAAAGTATCCTTTCCACAGATGGCGGATTTGACGGTACACTTACCGAACGGATGGGTGTTCGCGACATGTGCTCTTTGAAGAGGTTCTCCGGAGTTGTTGGTAGGGCTGCCTCAACAGTTCGGCTATCGGGAAATACCGAGCTATTGGGGCAGGGAATTCGATGATGGAGGTGTAACAAGATGCACCATTTATGTCAATGTGCCTGCTGGTCCGCCATATATTGGATGGGCTCCTTTCTCCATCCAGGTGAAAGGGACTCGGTTGGAAGACACGTGGTGTTTTTTGCCGCGAGTGTTGCTATTGCGAGGTTTTGCAAGCTTCATTATTGTTATATGGTGGGCACCCCGTTCGTGCTGTTTCCAGTCCACGGTAGAGCTGGTGGTGAGTGGGCGAGTTGAATGGGTGCATCGTATGGAATTCACGAAGAAGCACCTTTGATAACCTTGGCGTTATATGCAGCAGCATCGTGTCAAGTGAGCTTTTGAAAGTGCATCTAGGTTCCCCGTGGGTTTTGGATGATTGATGCCGACAATTAAGTCGCTAATGAGCTCAAGTGATCTTAGCACAGGTGAAGACTCAATCGGAGACGCAAACCCTCAAAAAGGAAAAGGAAGGAAACGGAGTCAACTCAAAGCGTAGAAACTAGGGTTTCTAGCGTGATTGAGTTAGACTAGCTGTAGTAATAGGAGGGTGTGTGTGTAAAGTGCATTGAGATCAAGTTTGGGAGCTCAAAGTGGTTTAGAGGTCAAACCTATGAAAGAAATGAGTGAATGAGTGGTCTGGCCGTAGGGCCGGACTAGTCCGTGCAGGAGGCCGGACTAGTCCGCCCCTGGCCGGCCAAGTCCGTTATCGGCCGGACCAGAAGGGTCTGACCGAGATAGGACTAGTCCGTTTGTGACCGGACTAGTCCGGGTAGCTGTGAGTGGGTTTTGGGGATGAAGTCCCAAAATCACGGACTTGTCCGTTTTGGACCGGACCAAGAGGTCCTGAGTGAGAACGGACTAGTCCGCCCGTGGGGCCGGACTAGTCCGGGTTGGCTAGGAAAAGGTGCTTCTGTGGCTAAGTCTGGGAGGACCGGACTAGTCCGCCCTTGGGGCCGGACTAGTCCGTGGTCCTCAGACTAGTCCGTTTTCACACGGAGCAGAAGGCTCTGTGTGAGATCGGACTAGTCCGGTGTTGACCGGACTAGTCCGTTCTGGAAGTGACCGTTTGAATTTGAAGTTTGGCGGGTAGCGTGACGATAGTGTGTCAGCTGTCGGGACCTGACAAAGGGGTCAGTGGTCCCCTAGGCCGGACTAGTCCGGGCCAGTGGCCGGACTAGTCCGCCCTTTTGCTGAAGTCAGCAGATTGGGCTTGGGACCCCTATAAAAAGGGGACCCCCAGCCTCATTTCGAATACCTTTGGAAAAACTCAAACCCTAGCGCCGCCACAGCCAACTTGGAGCACTCCTAAGCCTCCTTCTTGCCTACTTTCCCTCTAAAACTAATTCTTGAGTGGATTAGGGTTTAGTGAAGTGGAGAAGAGGAAGAACATCGCGCTTGTGCTCCCGGTTTGATCTCTTGCACTCGTTAAGTCTTTGTGGGCTGTGTATTGAGTTTGTTTTATTGTGTTGATCATCTTTGTGGTGTGGGAGCCTCAGTTTGTGAGAAGCCCCAACGAACTTTGTAATCATCGTTGTGATTAGTGGAGAACCAAGTTAGGCCCGTGCGGTAAACTTGGTGAGGGAAGGGTTGTTGGACCCGGTCCTTTGTGGACTCCTCAACGGGGACGTAGATTCCTTGTGTGGAATCGAACCTCGGGATAAAATCCTTGCCCCCTTGTGTTCTTCGCATTCATTCTATTGATTACTTTGTTCTAGGGTTGGTAGTCTCGTTTCATACTCCGCATTGCTACAAACTTGTGGAAACTTGACTTGCTCTTGTGTAGGCTATTGCTCAACTTGACTTAAACATATACTCACTTGTAGCAACGAGAAAATTCCCTAAAACTTGCTAGAAACATTTTTTTGGGTTATTCACGCAGGCTGACCGGACTAGTCCGCCCCCTGACCGGACTAGTCCGCCCCCTGTAATTTAATCTCGTTTTATTGAGTCATTTGCAGGTCAATTAGCCTATTCACCCCCCCTCTAGGCAACTTTCAATTGGTATCAGAGCCGGACTCTCCACAAAGAGTCTAACAACTCGGAGAGATGGCCGGAGTGGTGAATGACGATGCATCGAGCAGCAACTACGAGGCGACCCGTGAGGAGACGTTGGCTTATCAAGATAAGCCAACGGACGATGAGGAGACTCGCCAACTCAAGGCGAAGCTCCGGGAGAAGTTGAACATCTCCAAGATTGATCCGTCAAACCAATCAAGTGGTGGTGGCGGAGCCAACTACAACCGGCAAGGGTTCAACTATGAACGCCTTGCCGCCAACAACCACTACCTGTCCATCCCATTGGGGAAACCTCCCCAATTCGATGGAACGGACTACGGTATGTGGAAACACAACATGAAGATCCACCTCGTGTCACTCAACCCAGCGTTGTGGCAAATTGTCATGACCGGGGTGGAGATTCCAAAGGATGAGGACAACATAACTCAAGAACAAGCCATCCTCATCCACCGCAACGCTCAAGCTGCGGGTGTGATCATCTCATCTCTCTCTAGAGATGAGTTCAACCGTGTCGATGGCCTTGAAGTGGCCAAAGACATATGGAACACCCTCAAGACGGCGCATGAGGGAAACCGAGTGGTCAAGGAGGCCAAGATCGAGCTCATCGAAGGAGAGCTTGGGAGATTCGCCATCTTGGATGGTGAATCCCCCCAAGACATGTACAACCGGCTGAAGGTGCTGATCAACAAGAGCCGATCATATGGCTGCACCAAGTGGACCGACCACGAGGTGGTGAAGAGGATGATCCGGGCATTCATGCCTAGGAACGTCTCTCTGTGCTCCATGATTCGGGAAAGCCCGGGGTTCACTCAAATGACCCCGGAGGAGGTCCTTGGGAGGATCATCAACCATGAAATCATGGAGAAGGAGGCGCTCTTCTACAACGACCTCCAAAAGTTCACCGCCTCCAAGATGAAGAATGTTGCACTCAAGGCAACACCCTCTTCAAAGGAGCAAGAGGAAAGTGATGAGGAGAGCCTCGACACCGATGAGGAAGAGGCCTTCTTCATCAACAAGTTCAGGAGAATGATGATGAGGAAGAAAGGTGGATACAACCATGAGGGCAAAGGGAAGGAAAGAGCAAGGCCCAAATCAAAAAGGTCTTGCTACAATTGTGGCGAGTATGGGCACTTCATCGCTGATTGCCCACATGAAGAAGCGAAGAAGAAGAAGGAGGGCAAGCCTCAAGACAAGAAATTTTTCAAGAAGAAGAGGCCCTCCGGACAAGCACACTTGGGGAAGGAGTGGGACTCTAATGATGAGTCCTCCTCCGAAGAAGAAGAGGAGAAGATGGCTACCATAGCCATCGGGAGGAGCTCCAAAGGAAGCAAGCTCTTCCCCAACCTCAACAACGACCACAAGCCTACTTGCCTTATGGCAAGGGAAGGAAAGAGAAAGGTAACATCTCATCCTTCCTCCCCAACTTCCTCACATGATGATTTTGATAGCGCTAGTGATATTGAAAGTATGTTTAAGGACATAAGTAAAAGCACCCTATGAAGGATGAAATTGCTTATGGATGAGATCTTTGAGAAGGAGGATCTCATCAATAGACAAGAGGACATGCTCATCCTTAAGAAGGAGAGATGTCAAGAGCTTGATGAGCTCCTTGAGCTCGAAAGAGAGAAGAGCAAGGCATTGGAACACGAACTTGCTCTTTGCAAGAAAACGTGTTCAAGTCTTGAGGAGAAGTCGATTGAGCTCAAGGATGAACTTGGAAGCTTGTAAAAAGCTAACAAGATCCTTGAGACTCAAGTTGAGTCACTCAAGAACAATGTAGCCTCTTCCTTCAAGAGCTCAACCCCCTCAAAGGCCTCATCCAAGGCAACATCACCTTGCAAGTGCTCCAACTTGATCCTTAAACTTAAGGATGAACTCAACCTAGCACAAGGCAAACAAGCACCTATGGGTGCCATCTTTGACAAGGAAAAGGTGGCATATGCACGAAGTGCATTCACCAACACAAGACCACCCCATGTCAAGGATGGTCTTGGCTATACTAGAGGTGCAAGGCATAACGCCAAAACCTCCAAGTATGGCAAAGACATGATTGTCTTTGTTAAGGGGAGTTCATCCCAAACTAAAAATGAAAAGAACTCACCCTCTAGCGACAAATTGCCTAAATCTGAATCGCATCCTCTATTTCATGATTTTGATGCATCTTATGTGCTAAAGAGAAACAAACACGGCAAAGTGTTTGCTAGATATGTTGGGCCACTCCGCAAGAGCCCCAGGCCTTGCGTGTGGGTGCCCAAATGCCTAACTACTAACGTGAAAGGACCCAACTCAGCTTGGGTACCTAAATGGAAGGCATAAATTTGTTTTGTAGGCTTACTCCTCCGGCGGTTCGAAATGGGTGTTGGATAGTGGATGTACCAACCACATGACCGGAGAGAGGAGCATGTTCATAGAGTATGAGGAGAATGAGGACCCAAGTGAGGGAATCTTCTTTGGGGATAATAGCCAGGGGAAAATCCTTGGCTCCGGTAAAATTGCTATCTCATCTTCGCATACTTTATCAAATGTCTTGCATGTTGATTCTATAGACTATAATCTCCTATCCATATCACAACTATGTGATAGAGGATATAAATGTGTGTTTACTAGTGAGGGAGTGAGTGTCATTAGAGAAGGTAATGACTCGATAGCCTTTAAGGGAGTGCTCAAGGGAAAGCTCTATCTTGTGGACTTCACCGCGGATAAAGCTCAACTTGACACATGCTTAATGGCAAAAGCCAACATGGGATGGCTTTGGCACAGAAGGCTAGCCCATGTTGGAATGAGAAACCTTCAAAAGCTCCTTAAGGGTGAGCATGTTCGTGGCCTAAAGGATGTAGTATTTGAAAAGGATAGGCCATGTAGTGCTTGCCAAGCGGGAAAGCAAGTAAGAGCTCAACACCCCTCTAAGAATGTCATGACGACAACTAGACCTTTGGAGTTACTCCATATGGACCTTTTCGGCCCCATTGCCTATATTAGCATTGGTGGCAGCAAGTATGGTCTAGTTATCGTTGATGATTTTTCAAGGTATACTTGGGTGTTCTTCTTGCATGATAAAAGTGAAACTCCCGGTGTCCTCAAGAAATTTCTAAGGAGAGCTCAAAATGAGTTCACCTTGAGGATAAAGGCTATAAGAAGTGGCAATGGCACCGAATTCAAAAACATGCAAGTAGAAGAGTTCCTAGATGAGGAGGGCATCAAGCACGAGTTTTCCGCTCCCTATTCTCCAAGAACGAATAGGACGAAAGAAAGAATAGGACGCTTATTGAGATGTCAAGGACGATGCTAGATGAGTACAAAACATCGGACCGGTTTTGGGCGGAAGCGGTTAACACCGCTTGCCATACCGTGAACCGATTGTACCTTCATCGCCTCCTCAAGAAGACTCCTTATGAGCTTCTCATTGGTAAGAAACCCAATGTTTCTTACTTTCGGGTCTTTGGTAGCAAGTGCTATATCCTCAACAAGAAGCCTAGGACTTCGAAGTTTGCTTCAAAGTCCGATGAGGGTTTCTTGCTTGGATATGACTCAAACACTCATGCATACCGTGTGTTCAACAAATCCTCCGGAATTGTTGAAGTAGCACGTGACGTAGTGTTTGACGAGACCAATGGCTCTCAAGTGGAGCAGGTTGATCAACATGCACTTGATCAAGAGGAACCTCCACTAGAAGCTCTAAGGAAAATGGAACTTGGAGATGTTCGCCCACAAGAACCATCTCAAAGCCCAAGTGACCATCATCATTATGAAGTAGGTCAAACCCCCATTGGACAAGTTGGAGATCCACTAGATACTCACCAAAATGATAATGAGAATGAAGATCAAGGGGGAGGCTTGGATCAAGGGGGAGACCAAAGTGAAGAAGATGAAGCAAGTGATTCAAGAGCTCAACCTCCGCATCCTCGTGTTCATCAAAGTGTTCAACGGGATCATCCCGTTGACAACATTCTAGGAGATATCACAAGAGGAGTAACAACACGTTCACATGTTGCAAACTTTTGTGAGCATTTCTCCTTTGTCTCATCCTTGGAACCCCACAAGGTTGAAGATGCCTTAAGAGATCCGGATTGGGTAGTTGCCATGCAAGAGGAGCTCAACAACTTTGAGAGGAACAAGGTTTGGGAGCTTGTCAAGCGCCCACAAGCTAATGTTGTTGGAACCAAGTGGGTGTTCCGCAACAAACAAGATGAGCATGGTGTAGTAACTAGAAACAAGGCACGACTTGTGGCAAAAGGATACTCACAAGTTGAGGGATTGGACTTTGATGAGACATTTGCCCCTGTAGCTAGGCTTGAGTCAATTCGGATATTACTAGCCTTTGCTACTCATCATGATTTCAAGCTCTACCAAATGGATGTTAAGAGCGCATTCCTAAATGGTCCAATCAAGGAAGAAGTTTTTGTAGAGCAACCTCCGGGATTTGAAGACCAAGACTATCCTAACCATGTGTACAAATTGCGAAAGGCCCTTTATGGCCTCAAGCAAGCTCCTAGAGCTTGGTATGAGTGCCTAAGAGACTTTCTAGTTGAGAATGGTTTTAGGATAGGAAAAGCGGATTATACCCTTTTCACAAAGCACTTCAACGAGGATCTTTTTGTGTGCCAAATATATGTGGATGACATCATATTTGGTTCCACAAATAAGGTGTTTTGTGATGAGTTCTCCAAGATAATGACGGAGAGGTTTGAAATGTCCATGATGGGTGAGTTGAAGTTCTTCCTAGGATTTCAAGTAAAACAACTCAAAGAAGGGACGTTCATAAGTCAAACTAAGTATACTCAAGATATTCTAAGAAAGTTTGACATGGACAAAGCAAAACCCATCAAAACCCCTATGGGGACAAATGGACACCTAGACCTAAATGAGGACAGTCCAAGTGTGGATCAAAAGCTATATAGGTCTATGATCGGATCACTTCTCTATCTTTGTGCATCTAGGCCCGATATCATGCTAAGTGTGTGTATGTGTGCACGCTTTCAAGCAGCACCCAAGGCTTGTCATTTGACCACCGTTAAAAGGATCTTGAGATATCTTGTACACACACCTACCCTAGGACTTTGGTACCCCAAAGGATCCAAGTTTAACCTCATCGGATATTCTGATGCGGACTATGCGGGGTGCAAAGTTGATAGGAAGAGCACATCGGGTACGTGGCAATTCTTAGGTCGATCTCTTGTGTCTTGGTCCTCTAAGAAGCAAAACTCTATTGCTCTCTCCACCGCCGAAGCTGAATACGTTGCAGCCGGAAGTTGTTGTGCACAACTTCTCTGGATGCGACAAACGCTTAGGGATTATGGGATTAACCTGCGTAAAATTCCACTCTTGTGTGACAACGAGAGTGCAATCAAGATAGCCCATAATCCGGTGGAACACTCTAGGACCAAACATATAGACATTCGACACCATTTCTTGCGAGATCACTCAATGAAGGGAGACATTGAGATTTCGCATGTGAGGACGGAACATCAACTTGCGGACATCTTCACCAAGCCTCTTGACGAGAAGCGTTTCTGTGAGCTAAGAAGTGAGCTCAACGTGTTGGATTCTCGGAACGTGGCTTAAACCACATTCCTCATATATTTTGAGCCACATTTCGAAAAACTCCTCTCTATGTCGATTTCTCCTCAAATTTGTTTGAGAAATCTATTTTCTTCATGAAAATGTTCATAAGTTGTTCTTTATTGACTCATAATCATGTTTGTCATGTTTTCCTTGCTATATCTGTCCAAAAGGACTTATCTTTATGGGCAAAACCCAAATATATTGTTTTTCAGCCCAGCTGGACCGGACTAGTCCGCCCCTATGGCCGGACAAGTCCGGGTCAGACTAGTCCGCGGCTAGTCCGCACACCGGACTAGTCCGCCCCTCCACCGGACAAGTCCGGACCCGGACTAGTCTGGGTCTGGTCCGCAGACCGGACTAGTCCGGCCCCTCAACCGGACTAGTCCGGCCCTTGGGGACTTAAACCCCCAGGCGGCCCGGACCCCTCTCTCTCTCTCTCACTTGACTCTCAAGCTTCCACGCGCGCACAACCGCCCCCAAATCGGCGATTTTGCGCTCCAACCACCAAAACTCAACTCCAATCCGCGCATCGAAGTCCTTGGGAGTGAGGGATCACTTCCCCGCGCTCCACCTTCGAGATCCACACCGATTTCGACGACTCAAGCGGATTTTTGAAGGTATTTCACCGTTCCTCAAAAACTAGCCCCATTCTTGATTCTTCAAGTTTTTGATAGGAACACCTTCATTAATGTTGTTCTATACACCCTTGCGATCATAGCCTAGGAGTATTGCGCATTGGTTCACAAATTTTTCGATGAATCGATTAGGGTTAGGGTTCTTCCTGTGTAACCCGGACTAGTCCGACCACCAGGCGGACAAGTCCGGCCGGCGGACTAGACCGCCCCTGGGGCGGACAAGCCCGGTTTGCACAGGGCAAACCCTACTTCTAGTTGGTTCTCGAGATCTTTTCGGCAATATTTCTTCTTCCTAGGCTCATATCTTCCTCTCTCCATCCTTTGGACAGAATGTCGAACTCCGAGCGCTCTCCTCCGCGTGTCAACCTCGAGGGGCGTACCAAGGCCCAAATTGCCGAGGCTCGGACTAAGGCTGCGCTAATGGAGGCACAGAAGGCCAAGGAGGAAAGAAATCTCAAGGCACTCGAAGCATCCAAGGTGGATGCGAGCATCTACAATGAGGATGAAGCCATTGCCCGTGCCACCGCAGAATCACTGAATGAGCTGCGGAAGAAGAAAAGGAGGACAGGGAGGCACACAACTCCAGGGCTGCTGAGGCCAGTGCCCCCAAGAGAAAGAAGCTCGTCACCGTTGGCGAGAAGGCGAAGGGCAAGGAGCCAGCTCAAATGGAAGCTGAGCCTCGGGTTGAGCGTGACCCGAAGAAGGGAAAGGCTCCGGCTCCTGTCGAGCCAAAGAAGAAAAAGCCAGCTGTCAAGATGTCATCAAAGAAGGCAGCTGGAGGTGTTGTGATCAAAGAGAAAGGGAAAGCCACCTCCATTGGCCCCCTTGAAGTTCACACACCAGAGAGGAATCCCAACAGACAGAAGGAATTGTCTGCTAATGTATTTCATGGCAAAGGGGCTGAAAAGGCCAGGAGGCTAAGGGAAGAAAAGGTCTACAAGTTTGAGAGGAGCACGGCAGATCCCAGATTCTGGTGTGACTTCCATTGTGACTACTACCGGCTGGTCTATCAGCAGATGAAGAAGCCGGTAATAGAAGCTCAATGGGTTGACTGGGATTACATGGCCAACAAGCAACATTTTGCTTTCGATGCCGTCATCGAAGCCGCTGAGCGCCATGACCTCAAGCAGATCATGGGATTCAAGTATGACTGGAACGTTGAAGTGATTCTGCAGTTCTACTCCACCATCTACTTCACCACCTCTGGTGACAGGAAAATTATTTGGATGACTCATGGTGAGGAGTACTCAGTCACCTTCGCAGAGTTTGCCAGAATTTTAGGGCTTGAGACACACATGGATCATGAGATTATAATCTCTAACCTTAAGGCCGTGGATCGTGAAGAGCTAGCATATATGTATCCAAGTCACGTTCCATTTGATGCCGGCCTCACCCGCAACATCAGGCCCTTCTACAGCATCATGAACAGAATCCTCAGACGGACGATAGCACCGAAGGACGGTGATGCTGGGGTGATTCAAGGGAACCTGAGGCACCTACTACTTCTGATCGATGGGGAAGAGAAGTTCAACCTCGTCGATTACATCTTCGACGACATCTTCAACATCTCGCATACTCCCAACAGGGCGTGCGGGTATGCCCCTTACATTATGTGCCTTATTGGGAAGGTGTCGGGCGTGTCCTTTGTCAAGGATGTATCGCACCGACCTCTGCGCCCCCAGAAGCCGCCAAATGTGCCCGTGCCTCCAAGACGCAAGAATGCTGATCCTCCGTCTCGCCCAGTGGCGCCTCCGTCTCCGCCTCCGCCTCAATCAATGAGTGCCTTCTTCAAATGCTTCAAGGCGATCTTCACTTCTTGCCGGAATCAAGAGATTCGCGCTCAAAGGGCACACAAGCGTCAAGAAAAATACCTTAAGGCGGTGTGCGACAAGCTGGAGGTCCCGATGTCCTCTCCGGAGGTGAGTGATGGGGAGATCACTCCATTCCCCAACTTCACCGCCGATGAGCTCGCCCAGCTCCAAGAGGATGGAAGCTCCTCTCGGGCTGCTCCCTCGGCAAGGAACTCCGACGACGACGACGACGATGCCGATGATCATGAGGACGACGTCGAAGATTCCGAGGCCACGGAGAGTGGAAGTGGCGAAGACGAGGACTAGTTCTTAGGTCTTAGTTTCCTCCCTTCTTTTCCTTTTTGGTGCCTTGATGCCAAAGGGGGAGAGTTAAGGGGGAGTTAATCGTTTGTGGGCGTGTTTGTGATTTGTGGACTTGTTTTGTGCTCTTGGATGTTTACATTTGTGCAAGACTTGTTAATGTTGCTTAATATCAATATATTGCTCTTATTGTCAATCTTATGAATGTATTGATGTTATTCATGTCTTGTCACAAACTGTTGAGCACATCACGTAGGCACCCCACCATAACGTGTGTGGGTATGAAAGAACTTCTCCATCTCTTTTACATGTTGCATACATTGAGGGGGAGTCATTCATACGCACACAAGTTATGAAAACCAAATATAATACTCTTAATTGTTGAAGGACTTAATGTGTTGTCATCAATCACCAAAAAGGGGGAGATTGAAAGTGCATCTAGGTTCCCCGTGGGTTTTGGATGATTGATGCCGACAATTAAGTCGCTAATGAGCTCAAGTGATCTTAGCACAGGTGAAGACTCAATCGGAGACGCAAACCCTCAAAAAGGAAAAGGAAGGAAACAGAGTCAACTCGAAGCGTAGAAACTAGGGTTTCTAGCGTGATTGAGTTAGACTAGCCGTAGTAATAGGAGGGTGTGTGTGTAAAGTGCATTGAGATCAAGTTTGGGAGCTCAAAGTGGTTTAGAGGTCAAACCTATGAAAGAAATGAGTGAATGAGTGGTCTGGCCGTAGGGCCGGACTAGTCCGTGCAGGAGGCCGGACTAGTCCGCCCCTGGCCGGCCAAGTCCGTTATCGGCCGGACCAGAAGGGTCTGACCGAGATAGGACTAGTCCGTTTGTGACCGGACTAGTCCGGGTAGCTGTGAGTGGGTTTTGGGGATGAAGTCCCAAAATCACGGACTTGTCCGTTTTGGACCGGACCAAGAGGTCCTGAGTGAGAACGGACTAGTCCGCCCGTGGGGCCGGACTAGTCCGGGTTGGCTAGGAAAAGGTGCTTCTGTGGCTAAGTCTGGGAGGACCGGACTAGTCCGCCCTTGGGGCCGGACTAGTCCGTGGTCCTCAGACTAGTCCGTTTTCACACGGAGCAGAAGGCTCTGTGTGAGATCGGACTAGTCCGGTGTTGACCGGACTAGTCCGTTCTGGAAGTGACCGTTTGAATTTGAAGTTTGGTGGGTAGCGTGACGATAGTGTGTCAGCTGTCGGGACCTGACAAAGGGGTCAGTGGTCCCCTAGGCCGGACTAGTCCGGGCTAGTGGCCGGACTAGTCCGCCCTTTTGTTGAAGTCAGCAGATTGGGCTTGGGACCCCTATAAAAAGGGGACCCCCGGCCTCATTTCGAATACCTTTGGAAAAACTCAAACCCTAGCGCCGCCACAGCCAACTTGGAGCACTCCTAAGCCTCCTTCTTGCCTACTTTCCCTCTAAAACTAATTCTCGAGTGGATTAGGGTTTAGTGAAGTGGAGAAGAGGAAGAACATTGCGCTTGTGCTCCCGGTTTGATCTCTTGCACTCGTTAAGTCTTTGTGGGCTGTGTATTGAGTTTGTTTTATTGTGTTGATCATCTTTGTGGTGTGGGAGCCTCAGTTTGTGAGAAGCCCCAACGAACTTTGTAATCATCGTTGTGATTAGTGGAGAACCAAGTTAGGCCCGTGCGGTAAACTTGGTGAGGGAAGGGTTGTTGGACCCGGTCCTTTGTGGACTCCTCAACGGGGACGTAGATTCCTTGTGTGGAATCGAACCTCGGGATAAAATCCTTGCCCCCTTGTGTTCTTCGCATTCATTCTATTGATTACTTTGTTCTAGGGTTGGTAGTCTCGTTTCATACTCCGCATTGCTACAAACTTGTGGAAACTTGACTTGCTCTTGTGTAGGCTGTTGCTCAACTTGACCTAAACATATACTCACTTGTAGCAACGAGAAAATTCCCTAAAACTTGCTAGAAACATTTTTTTGGGTTATTCACGCAGGCTGACCGGACTAGTCCGCCCCCTGACCGGACTAGTCCGCCCCCTGTAATTTAATATCGTTTTATTGAGTCATTTGCAGGTCAATTAGCCTATTCACCCCCCCTCTAGGCAACTTTCAGCTTTACGCAACATGCTAGCATTGAAGGGTTGATGGGTGATCTGAAGCAAGCTATGATTCGAGGAGATCACTTTTAGTGGGCCAATGACTCACTTAGGGCCATGATTGCTCCTCTCAATCAACGTCTAAACTTTAAGGATAATCAGTGGCACCTAGCTGTTCAAGATCTATCGGAAGCTCGCCAGGAAACGCACTGTGCAGAAAGCGCGTTGGAGGCGAGTCAACTTGAGGTGCAGCAGCTGGATGATCAGTTGAGTACGGTGACTCAAGAACGGGATCAATCCTGGGAGGAGGCTCAGGATTAGAAAGTCAGTTGTGAGAATGCACAGAAGGAACTGGAAGACTTTAAGATGTTTCTTCTACAGGTTGATGTGCAATCATTAGTTGCCGCGACATCATCGATGGCGGGTGAGGCAGCAGCTCCTGCTCCAGCACCTGCACCTGTGACACCAAATCCTGAGGACAAGGACGAAGAAGATCCTGAGATACTCGAGTACACCGAAGAGGACGTATCGGAGTAGGATGGGGCTGTACTCCTGCCATCACGGGGCCACATATAGTTAGTAGTGGCTCGTGTTTATTTTGTTGCTATGTTTATGTCATATTAAGAATAGTAGAGGGTGTGTACATGATGACAAGGTGTGTATGACGTCTCATGTTGACCAAGTATAGTAGGGATGCACTTCTGTAGTGGGAGTTCGTCATTTTGGGGTTCAATACTGTAAACTTGGTCATGAGATAATATATCTTGTATAAAGTTTGTACATTATCAATATATGTGAATGTTATGCACTTATTTCCTTGCTAATATTCGCACTCATGTAACATGAAATGGATGAAGGGAAAACAAACATTATTGCTGATTTTTAAATCATGTGGATGCAGAATGGTGCGTACGCGTTCGATGCCCGAGATGGGAGGCTCGAGCTGTGGTCGTGAGGACGAATCTCTGACCCGGGAGCAAGCTGCGACACCGCTGCAACAAGTTCCACCACCACCACCTCCTGCACATTCGAGGACTCTCGCGGAGGTTCTCACTGCAGTGCTCGGCTCACGTGATGAGCAAACCTAGTTGTTGTGGACCTTTGTTCAACATTCGTCCTGTCAAGGGGGGCGACTGGATGTGGGTCCACAACAGCCCTATCCGGGTTCATACTTGGACTTCACGTCAATGCATCTGTCGGTCTTCATGGAGGCCGATGAACCATTGGAGGCAGACAACTGGCTCCGCTCCATAGAAGGGAAGTTCAATTTGCTGCAAATAACCGAACAGCAGAAGACCCTGTTTGCGGGACAACAGTTGCAGTGATCTGCTGGTGCGTGGTGGGCGAATTATCTCGCCGCACGACCAGTAGACTATGTCGTGACCTGGGGGGAATTCTGTGAGGCGTTTTGCGCCTATCATATACCTCCTGGGATCATGAGGAGGAAGCTCCAACAGTTCTTGGAGCTGAAGCTAGGAGGAAGGAGTTCTTACAAGTACTCCAAGACCTTCAACCACTTGGCCCAGTATGCTCAGGACCAAGTGAGTACTGAAGATAGGAAGTGTGAGTGCTTCTACCAGGGTTTGAACCCAAAGATGATGGACATGCTTGCCTTGTTCAATCGCGGCAACTTCAACGACATTGTCAACGCCGCGATCGTACAGGAGGACGCTACTAGGGAGCTGTCCTCTGGCAAGAAGAAGAGGAGTGCTCCGCAGAGCAGCAGAGGTGGTGTTCCTCAGAAGTATCGAATGTTTTATCGATCACCATCTGGCTAGAGGTGGAAGCCGCCATCGCGACCACCGAGATTTCGTGGTCGCCAGTTAACCAACAAAGGTTTTCGTCTGCAGCAGCAGCAGGGGATCAGTCCGCGTGAACCTCCACCTCCACCGCGTGCACCGGGATTCCGTCCTTCCGTGCGGGTCAGACCCCGTACACATGTTTCATGTGTGGTCGTACGGTGCACTTCGCCAAGGACTGCCCGCAGGACAGGCAGGGCAGGGGACATTCATCATACTAGGGTTCAAGGGAACCCCGCAACTGGCCCAAGAAGCCAGCCACCAGAACCGGCAACGTCCACCACCTCGCCACCAAGGACATCCCGAAAGGAGCACCCGTACTCACGGGTACATTCTCTCTCCTTGGTCATCCCGTAGTCATCCTCTTTGACTTCGGTGCTTCCTACAACTTCATTAGCAAGTCTTGTGTCATTCTATATCAGTTGCCTATCGTTCCCACAAAAACCCCATATGTGATTTGTTCTCTGGGTGGGAAAGTAGAAGTAGATGAGATGGTCCATAGGTTACCTTTTAATCAGGGCGGGAACATATACCTTACCTCTCTCATTACAATGGAGCATCAGAAGTTAGATATCATCTTAGGGATGGCATGGTTGCAATACAATAGTGCTATTCTTGACATCATTCCTCGGAGGATATATCTAAATTCTCCACTCCACCCTCCCCAAGCTCTCACTCTTTAGAGTATTATCGAGTGACTCCAACAACTTAAAACACTGAGGCCATTAAATTTGAGGATATTCTGGTGGTATGTGAGTATCTAGATGTATTTCCCGAGGATCTTGCTAGTATGCCACCAGAAATAGATGTCGAGTTTAAGATTGAACTTGCACCGAGAACAGTGCCGATCTCGAGGAAGCCATATAAGAAGGCACCTAAGGAACTTACAGAACTGAAGGAGCAGCTGAAGGAACTTATGGACAAGGGTTTCATTTGTCCAAGTTCATCACCTTAGGGCTGTTCTGCATTGTTCGTGGAGAAAAAGGATAAGACATTGAGACCATGTGTGGACTATCATCCACTCAATGCTATCACGATCAAGAATATGTATCCACTACCACGCATCGATATTCTGTTTGATCAATTGGTGGGTGCTAAGGTTCTCGAAGATGGATCTTCATTCTGGGTATCATCAGATCAGGATTCGACCAGATGATATACCTAAGACGACATTCTCAATGAGGTATGGATTGTATGAGTACCTTGTCATGTCCTTTGGATTGACCAATGCACCGGCTCATTTCATGTATCTCATGAATTCAGTGTTCATGCCAGAATTGGACAAGTTTGGCATGGTCTTCATTGACGACATCGTTGTGTATTTGAAATCCAAAGAAGAACATGCTCAACACTTGCGCATCGTGCTTAAATGATTGCGAGACCACAAGGTGTATGCTAAGTTCAGCAAATGTGAGTTCTGGATCAGCCAAGTGCCATTTCTAGGGCACATCATCTCTGTTGACGTGATTGCAGTTGATCCAAGCAAGATTAAGCAAGTACTCAAATGGGAATATCCAAAGTCTGTACATAAAGTTCGAAGCTTCCTGGGTTTAGCAGGATATTACCGGAGGTTAATTCCAAGTTTCTCCAAGATAGCTAAACCAATGACAAAACTTCTGAAGAAAGGTAAAAAGTATGTATGGACGAAGAAATGTGAGGAAGGTTTTCAAGCATTAGTGGAACACCTCACAACAGCACCGGTATTAGCCCAAATAGACACAACCAAGTCATTTGATGTATATTGTGATGCATCTGGGATTGGATTGGGTTGTGTATTGATGCAAGACAGAAGGGTGATCGCTTACGGATTACAGCAGCTTCGGAACTATGAGAAGCATTATTCGACTCATGACCTTGAGCTTGCTGTCGTGGTACTTGCATTGAAGATGCGAGACACTATCTCTTGGGCAACATAGTGCATCACTACAGCAATTACAAAATCTTGAAATACATCTTCACCCAGATGGACCTGAATATGCGACAATGAAGATGTTTGGAATTGATCAAAGACTATGAGATTGAGATCCACTACCATCCAGGCAAGGCGAATGTAAATGCAGATGCGCTGAGTTGCAAGTCCCATGTCAATAATGTTTCCATCACCTCGATGGAATAAATAGAGTTGAGTCTGTACTTGGTTACATATGGAGCGCTCTACAATCTAGCTCTCATTCCTACCATAAGGGAAGATATTGTAGAGGCTTAGAGGGAAGACAAGGGCATGTCGCACATTCGCCAAAGAAGGAAGAAGGGGGAGATGATGTTTTTCTGATGTGACGACGATGCTACCATCTGGTTCAAAAACAACATCGTGGTGCCCCGCAATGTGGAACTTCGGAAGAAGATATTGGGTGAAGCTCATTTGTCCTAGTATTCTATTCATCCGGGAAGTAACAAAATAGACCAAAACTTAAAGAAGAAATTCTGGTGGGAGATAGCGAAGTACGTATCCGACTGTGATACGTGTCAGCGAGTGAAAGTCGACCATTTGAAGATAGCCGGTCAGCTTACAACCTTTAAGCATACAAAGTCGGCTAACTTTATTCTAGTCAATGTCAATTATGTGGCACGGCAATATGCAGAGTTGTATATTGCAAGGATCCTGTGCCTACACAAAGTACCCCACACTATCATATCAAATCGTGGAACCTTATTTGTTGCTCGATTTTTGGAGCAGCTCCACGCATCTCTGGGTACCAAGTTGATTTGGAGCTCAGCTTACCATCCTCAGACTGATTGTAAAACGAAGCGAGTAAACCAAGTGCTAGAGGATATGCTCTGCGCCTGTGCCATCCACCATGTAAGGATTGGGATGATCATCTACCATTCATGAAGTTTTCATGCAACAATGGTTATCAGGATAGCATCCAAATGGCACCATATGAAGCTCTTTATGGCTGGAAGTGCCGCACACCTTTGAATTGGTGTGAATCTGGTGAACGAGTGATATATGGTGTCAACTTGGTGAATGAAGCCGAAGAACGAGTACAAGTTATTCAAGCCAACTTCAAGGCTGCTCAGCCTCGTCTGAAAAGTTACACGGAAAAACGGCGTTGACCCCTTCACTTTGACGTCGAGGACCACGTTTATCTTTGTGTATCCCCAATGAAAGGGATTCATCGCTTCAGATTAAAAGGGAAGCTAGCTCCACACTTCATTTGGCCAGTCAGAGTAATTGAACGATGCAGACCTATGACCTATCGGCTAGAGCTACCAACGTTGCTTTTAGGGGTCCACAATGTGTTTCACATTTTGCTGCTGTGGAAATGTCTCAAGGCCCCAAGTGACGTCCGTATGGAGGATTTGGAAGCTCTCCAACTAGATCTTACTTACTCCGAGCATCCAACCCAGATAATCGATAAGAAGACTCGCAACACAAGAAGCCGCACCTTGCATTTCTACAAGGTCTTGTGCGGCAACCACACCGCTGAAGAAGCAACGTGGGAAAGTGAGGAATACCTTAGAACGAACTATCCGGACTTGTTAGCAGTATACGTTCATTAGATCTTTTTCTTTGATCCTTCATATTATAATCTCGGGACGAGATTCTTTTAAGGGGGGAGGAATGGAAACCCATTTTTCCTTAATATGAAATTTAGTTACCAGTTGGTTATCAACCATAGTGGAGATCAATTATGGTTGTGCACATGAACTTGATCTCATCAAAACAATCTTGCTTTCACTCATACTTAAATTTTATTAACATGGGGAATGGACTTCACCAATGACCTTAGGATAATTCAAGTGACCTTTCTGCAATTTTTGAATTTATTGAATGGAAATTGCTATGGCAAAACAATATGCAGTACTAAATATATTCAAATTATTTCAAAACTTGAATATAGCTATTGTAAATTTAGGCCCTGTCAAAAATATTCAAATCTCTGGCTATACATTTTTCCATGGCCTCATAATATTCCAAATATCCTTACTGCAAAGTTTCAAGATTTTTGAATTCCATTTGCTATTTTGTTTGAGACACTTAGCAAAGTCAAGTCAAATTCAAATCTGAATTTTTAAATTTGACCAAACTTGTTTGAACATAAGATCTGAGCACATCATTGTGTTCAGCATATTTCATTTGCCATACTGACAAAATTTCATAATTTTTAGAGCTGATCTTCTATTTTAAATTGAATTTACAAATGTGCTATGGGTGTGAGTATGACCGTTGGGGCCCACCTGTCACTGGATGAGTACTGCTGAACAGAGGCGTTGCTGACCTCTGCTGCGGTGCTTCTCCGCTCGACACCACGATGTTGCATGGAACCACGGCGACGGCTTGGCCAGAGCGCCCAAGTATCACTTTCCAGCTGGGTTTTCATGTTTAAGAGCCCCCCTCTTGTCCTTACCCTCTCCCACAGTGAAAAGCCATCGGTTTTCCCTTTCGCTCGCGCACTGCTGACCTCATCTTGGAACTCTGACAATAGCTTGCCATCTAGCCAAGGATGTATTGTGAGTTCTTCATCAAAGTTGTTCACAACTTGCTTGCACACCTTCTCATCCTTTTGGTTCGTTGTTTCCTCACCCGATTGTGTGGTATTCTGCAGTCTTCTGACGACTGCGGGAGAAGCCGCCAAGAACCGCCCCTACTCCACCGTCGAAAAGCCGGTGGAAGCCTCTACAGGCCCTGAATTCTATAAGAGAAAGGTGTGTTATCGCGTCTTAAGCGTGCTCACCAAGTTTCAAGCCATGCCATGCCTTTAGCGTTCTTATTTCCATTTTTCCCGATAATAGTTCATATCTATGTCTCTATGTCAGGGATTTAATTCATTTTCTACGTCTAATAATTCTTGACCATGGTTAAGGGATAGTTTACCTATCTCCTTGCGAACACTCCACATCAAAAAGATTTGAAAACTATCGAGTGTTGACCGAGATAGCCGAGTTTTGGTCACCACGGGTGAAAAAGCCGCGGTTCACCATCGAGCTCATAGTTCCCGACCGTTTCTCTCCATCCCTAGTCCTGATTCATGGTCCTCAAGGCACAAGAAAGCTTCTGGACAAGAAACCAAGGCATCTGAGCTAGAGATGAGAGAGTTCTACCCTGCCCGAATGGTCGCCGCCGCCTCTGCCATCGCACGGCCGGTTCCAGCCGTCGAAAAGCCCCGGGGACACCACCAACGAGTTCAGCGTGGTGGAAAACCACCAGGCGGCAAGTTTGGCTAAGCTCAGCGTACGGGAGGGGCCAGCAGCGAGGTCACCGGCGAGCCCCAGCCGCGGGCGCCGCCGTCGCGCGCCAACTGCCGTGAGGAAGATGAAGGCCATGGGGGCTCACTTGTCAGCGTCTGTTAAAGAGCCGGGGATCACTTTGCGGCCCGGATCCAGTGTGTCTGCGTGGAAAAAGAGTGTGGACCACCGTGTTGCTTCAACCAGAAGGAGCCACGTCACCTAGTGGGACCCAGGCGTAAAAATTTGAATTCAAAACTAAATCAATTAATTCCTGAAATTATTCAAACTTCTAAAATGCATATATCTCTGAATACTGCTCCAAAAACCTTGAAACAAATTTTGTTTGAAAGCTCCTGAGCTCTATTTTTGATAGTCTCGAATACGTTCAGTGAAAAGCATTTTTCAAGACTGGAGATTGCAATCTTTCCGAACACAAATAGAATTTTTCCAGCTAAACTCTCCACTGGAAAAATCCACAAAATTCACATGAAATACTTTGTCCTGTTATTGGTTGCCAGAAAAGGTTTGGGAGCCATTGAGCCTGTATAACTTAAATCAATTTCAAATTCCTATCTGCTGTTCATTTATGTAACAGAACTGTAACCATAAATGGATTCAAATTTCTAAATTCAATTTCTCCTAGTAAACTTGCTCTAAAATCTCAAGTAAAATTCTGTATAACCCTTATGCTCTGATCTTTCAAGTTGTAAGAGTGGGTTGGTATAAAAACCTGTATAACTTTCTGTATAATTCAATTGCCTTTTTCAATCATTGAATTATTACAGATGTTCAGTTTCCTTGTTATGTCCAAAATTTGACCTAGACATTCTCTTGACATTTACCAACTCCAATAAAAGTTACAGATTTAATTTACATAATCATCTAATCCAAATTCAGTTCCAAACCTAGATAATAACTGAAAGTCTAATTTCAATTATAAAATAATTCCAGGAATTCTTAGCAACTTTGAAATTCAATATCTCACTCATATATGCTTAGAAAATTATGAAACCAATTTTACTAGAACCAAGACAACATCCTCTATCTTGATAGTCAACTGGTGGCTATGTTAAAGCTACAGTTTTCCTCTAATATTCTGGCAAGGTTATTGCTTGCCATAATTTTAGAGACAACAAACTTCCTTGATCATCTCCTGTTCTTTGCAAGAGTCTCCATTATAGTCCCTTGTATCTACCATAAAACTCCCAAAGCCAATTAAGATCATTATCTTATATTTATCATAAGATATTAGCTTGTGACCTTAAACATATTATTTATTTTCAAAGTCATTCATATATATTATATGCATATCGTGTAGTAACTGAAGTTGAGGAGGAGCCAGAGGCCTTTGAAGTCAATCTGCCGGAGATTAAGGTAGACCCGGACTCACATTCAGGTAAGCCCCGGTTTGCATTTAAGTTCCTTACAGTGTCTTTGCAGTTTTCATTCACCTTACGTCTTCATATGTTTGTTCATTACGTTTAAGATGTTTGACATCCACTTGCATGATCAAATAACCCAAGGAGTGGTTAGAATAGCTCATAGACTCGTGTAGTAACTGCCATGCTAATGTTGTCAGGAAACCGGTCGAAGTCGAGTAGTTAGAATCTAGTTGCGAGATAGAAAGATAACACTCATCTACAATGGGTATGGTAAATATAAAGAATGGTTGTTAATACGAAATGGAGACCGGTCAGAGAGTAGGAAGCGACAAGACGTGATCTCAGTGGCAAAGCTCTGACCGTGTTGATTAAGGCCCGCTATGTATGCGGCCCTGCTGGACAAGATTGAATGGTACCAGCGACATACTGGAGAAATGGGCTCTAGCAAACTAACGTAGCTTGATACTAGTTGGTCGAGGCATACCATTTTGTTTTATAGGTGTGGGTTGAGGGCAGCAAGGTGTAAATCAGCTGGTGGGCACGTCCGAGTACGCCCCCCGTAGGGACCTCCTGCACGTGACTGATCGACCAGTTCGACATTCGAGTGTTGGGTGAAAGGTGGCCACATACGACTAGTATTGAAGTGTTATGTAGGTACTGCTGTAAGTATTGTTGTAAGTACTCGCAGCGTATGTGTCGTGTTGTCCAGGTGTGTCCTGATTGCAATCACTGTCCCTCGCAGTAATAGAGTAGCACGTGTTCACTTTGTCGTGACGTAGTAAATACTGAAGAAGTCAGGAGAATATGATGTATTGAATTATAATTGTTTTGGAACTTTGATTGCTGTGCAATATGATCACTAAAGTTGCTTTCATTAAACTTGTAAGCTATTGATAATAACTTGAAAGCTAAGGATTCACTCGTAGGCGGGTCTTTTACTGCTTTACCTCAACTATGCTTAGTATTCACCCTGCATGTCTAGTGAGACGGTTTAGTCTTGCTAAGCCTTAAACTCACATTTGCAGTTAATAAGTTTTTGCAGATTACAGGACTAATTACGAGTTTGACGACGAGGCTGCACCCCCTCCAGGGTTTACAGCCGAGTGGGAACCCTGCACGCCGCTTTAAGTTTGGTGAGTGATGGTTGCTAGTGCGAAGCATCCAGGGCATGGATGACTTTGCTTTTGCATAGATAGTGATATGAGCGTAGCTATGATGTATAGTTCACTTTCCTTTTTGCTTAGTATTATAAAACTTCTACCGTGTTTATAAATAAAGACTTCGTATTGTATTTTATTCTCATTCCTTTCTTGTATATTGCTGGGTGTCGCATTGCACGATACCACCCAATGAGATCATTGGATGTCGAGACTCCGGTCCCCACATTGTAGTGGTGCCTCACTACGTTACCGTCCTTGGTCTTCAGATTGTACATGAACTCCTCGCTGGGCTGCAACATTGGGAGAGACTCATCTCTTTTCAGGAAAAAGACAGGTCTTGACTGACCTAAGGCCAGTCAGAGTATGACAATGTGCAGGTGTCGTCGACTTCATGGGCATCCTCCGAGGGGAGAGTGACTGTTCAGCACCACAAGGTGTGGTGCTATGCCCACGTGGACTCTTTGTCGGTGGCGAGATCATGGCGAGAGGCATGGCATCGAATACCATGATGGACTCCAAAGCGAGGGGGGACTTGTCATTGGACAATGTGATGTCTCCTCTCAAGTTGAAGGTTGAGCTAGAGTGGGGACGAGGCACAATCTTCTTGTCGGCCATGACTTGGAACGGGAGACCGATTTTTCAATATGGTGCAAGGTTCTTCTCTCTGTTCTCATCAATAAATTGGCAGGGGAAGTACGATAGCACCGAGAGTCTTGTTGAGATACGTCGAGAGAGTTCGCCGACCCTAGGGTTCGACCGACCCCTTCCTGGCTCCGTACGGGCCAAATTTTCGTGGGTTGGCTTAATGGGCCCTATAGATTAATAATTGTATGGGCCCAAATGCGGAGAATTTAGAAAAAATTTAAAGAAACAGTGTGAATATCAATAAAACTTATCACATCAATTTGTTTTTCCATCACATCCTTATGGGATTTGAGAAATAATTTGAGTCAGTGCCCACTCACATTAAATAGATGATCATCGTCACCTTGGAGTGTGATTTCTCCATGGGATGAGGTTTCTACAACGGTGAAGGGTCCTTCCCATTTACTTCTGAGCTTCCCATGTCCAAAGAGTTTAACCATAGAGTTGAAGAGTGGGACTTTGTCTCCAGGTTTGAACTTTTTAGGCGTAATGCTCTTATCATGCCATCTTTTAGTTCTTTCCTTGTAGATTTTTGCACTATGGTACGCCATATCTCTCCATTCTTCCAACTCAGAGAGTTGCTTCAATCGGTGCTTTCCTTCTTTATGAAGGTCATGTTCCACCACTTGATGGCCCAATAGGCTCTATATTCCAATTCTACAGGAAGGTGACAAGTCCTCCCATAGACAAGTTGCAATGGAGAAATGCTCACTACAAGGATTCCGCCCTGTTGCAACGATTGTACTACAACGAATACTAAATCGTTGCAGTAAGCTTGGTCTTTTGCCACGATTCACCCGTTCGTGGCATTAGCAACTATCGCCATAGAAAACGATTGTTGCATTAGGATCTGTTGCTACGATTCACTAGTTTGTGGCATTAGGATCTATCGCCACGAATCTATTGCCATGATTCACTTGTTCGTGGCATTAGCTTCTATTGCCATGGAAAACGATCGTTGCATTAGGATTTGTTGCTATGATTCAATAGTTCGTGGCATTAGACTATTGCCACGAATTTGATGCCACGATACACTAGTTCGTGGCTTTATCATCAATCGACACGAAACACGATCATTGCATTAGGATTTGTTGCCACGATTCACTAGTTCGTGGCGTTAGCATCTATCACCACGGAACAGTATTGTTGCATTAGGATCTATTGCCACGATTCACTAGTTTGTGACGTTAGCATCTATCACCACGGAACACAATCGTTGCATTAGGAACTTTTGCCACGCTTCACCAGTTCGTGGAGATTGGATTGCCACAAAACACAATCTTTGCATTAGGATCTGTTGCCACAAAATACCAGTTTGTGGCCTTAGGATCTACCGGCACGAAATAGAATCATTGCATTAGGAACTTTTGCCACGATTCACAAGTTTGTGGCGTTAGGATCTATCGCCACGAAACCCGATCATTGCATTAGGAACATTCGTCATGCTTCACCGGTTCACGACGTTAGGATCTATCACCACAGAACATGATCGTTGCATTAGGATCTATTGCCACGATTCACCAGTTCATGGCATTAGGATCTATCGCCACAAAAAAACAAACGTTGCATTAGGAACTTTTGCCACGATTCACGAGTTCGTGGCGATAGGATATATCGCCACGAAGCACAATCGTTGCATTATGGTATGTTGCCACGAGTTACTGGTTCGTGGCGTTAAATCTATCGCCACGGAACATAATCGTTGCATTAGGAACTTTTGCCACGATTCACCTGTTCGTGGTGTTAGGATCTATCACCATGAAACACAATTGTTGCATTAGGAACTTTTGCCACGCTTCACCAGTTCGTTCATTAGGATCTATCACCATGGAACAGAATTGTTGCATTAGGATCTGTTGCCACGATTCACCAGTTCGTGGCGTTAGGATCTATCGCCATGAAAACATAATCGTTGTGTTACGAACTTTTGCCATGATTCACCAGTTCTTGGTGATAGGATCTATCGCCACAAAACACAATCGTTGCATTAGGATATGTTGCCACAAATTACCAGTTTGTGGCGTTAGGATCTATTGCCATGGAATGCAGTCGCTGCATTCGAAACTTTTTCCACGATTCACCAGTTCGTGCCGTTAGGATTTATCGCCACAGAACACAATCGTTGCATTATGAACTTTTGCCACAATTCACCAGTTCTTGGCGTCAGGATCTATCATCGCAAAAGACAATTGTTGCATTAGGAACTTTCACCACGATTCAATATCGGCTTGCTTCTAAGCTTGTTGCTAAATAGAATAGCGGCTTCTATCTTTTCAAAAAAAAAAATCAAATAGTTCACGTACAACTAGCTCACACAGTACTTATATAAAAAATCATCATCTTCACTGTCCCCCCAAATATTGAAGGTACAATACCATCATTTATATATGTATCACCGTCGTTGTTGTTGTCATCATCATCATCTTCATTTTCTGATGGAACTCTATGTGTCACAAACTGATCACATGTTCTCATTTGAAGAGCGAAAGCATCACCGGTTGCTGCCTCAATGTCATTCCTATCCCATGCGGTCCTATCCTCATTTATATCAGTAAGTTGTCGATCAACAAATGTCTCAGCCTCCATCGTCTTAGTGACATTATTTTCACTATCTCCAGGGGGCATGGCAAAAAGGTTTTGTGGCTTCGTTTTAACAACTGTAGCACATTTAGGTTGCTTCACACTTCTAACGTAAAAAACTTGTTCTTCTTGTGTGGCTAGAATGTAAGGCTCATACTTAATTGAGAAAGAGTAGCATCAACATCTATCATTCCGTATCGATCCATTTTGTAGCCTCTTCTTTGGCTCTGACCGGAACGAGGCCGATCAAACCAGTCACATTCAAATAACAGAACCTCTTGTTTTTTTTTCAAAATCGATAGAAATCATTTTCTTGATTACTCCATACAACTCATGAGCACCATCTCGAACAACAACACCACTGTTTTGCATCCGTAAATCTTTTTCCACCTCTGCTGTTCGAAAGAAGAGGCAATTTATGAATGATCGACTAAAAAATGTGCCTGACGATCAGGTCCTCTAGATAATGCACACAAATAATCGGTTACTTTGCCTTCTTTGTGTAATGTCGTAATCTGTACACATTAGTATAAAAGGGGTCATCGATAAACCAACTTCAGAACACATATTTGTTCAATATTTCCTCAAAGTAAAAACCTGCATGTACTTACTCGTTTACGAAACCAATAAACAAACTCATCTCTATGGCGTTTTTCAACATCACAAGAATGATCCTTTTTCATCTTGTCAAAATGCTCACTAAAAAGGATACAAAATTAAATTACCCATCTACAAGCATGATCCAATATAGTATAGAACACCTGAGTTATACGTACTTGATCCATTGAGCGGCCTTTTCAACATTAGAAATAGTATAGTGCCTGATGTTATGTAGTTCCACCATAGTATGTTGGCCCCGTTTAAACCCTTTTTTAGAATTATCAGCTTTTGTCAATATATTAGACTCGAGAGAAGATTCATTTGTAGCTGCAGCTTCATGACGTTCTGGCCTATTAAGCTTGGTGCTGATGTTATCCAAAAACTGACTACAAAAAGTCATACACTCTTCCATAATATATCCCTCGCTATAGAACCCTCCGGGTGAGCTATGTTATGTACATACCTCTTCGATGTACCAAGGTACCTCTCAATTGGACACATCCATCTATAAGAAACAGGTCCACCCAAGCGAGCATCTTCGGCAAGATGGATTGGAAGATTTACCATGATATCAAATAAAGCGGGAGGAAGCAACATCTCAAGCTTACAAATTGTTTCAGGAAATAATTTGACCATCTTATCCATATCTGGTTCCGCCAATTATTTAGAACAAATTCTAAAAAAGAATCTGCTAAACTCAATAAAAGGTGCAACAACCTTTTCAGTCAATATGTCACGTATTGCAATAGGAAGGATCTTCTAAAATATAATATGGTAGTCATGAGTTTTTAGACCTGATACCTTACATGTTGTTATGTCCACACATCTCTTGACGTTTAAGGCATAACCATCGGGCATCTTCACATCCCCACAAAACTTGCACAAGGTGGTCTTCTGATCTTTATGCAATGCGTATGATGTTGATGGACAATCATACTTCCCTTTCATACCCACCAGATGTTGCTTTGGCCGTATACCCATTTCCTGCATATCAAGACGAGCTTGTAGACTATCTTTTGTTTACCATCTATGTTAAGCAATGTCCCCAATATGCTATCACAATTGTTTTTCTCACTGTGCATGACATCCAAGTTATTCCTTATTAGCAATGTCTTCCAATACAGGAGCTGAAGAAATATACTTTCCTTCTTCCAACTATGCCACTTATCTTCCTCAGTGCGCTTTCTCTTATTATTCGTTTGTCCAAAACTCACTTGATCAAAAGTCTTGTATTGTTTGAGTACTTCATGACCAGAGAGTGATGTTGGAGCCTCACTATTCTATATCTTGTTGTTGAAGGAAGCTTTGTCTCGATGCCTCCTGTGATCCTGAGGTAAGAAACGACGATGACCCATGTTGCAATACTTTCGTCTATGTTTCAACCACAGGGCGTCAGTGTTTACATGACAGTACATACATGATAGCATACCTTTTGTGCTGCATCCACATAGCATTGCATATGCTGGAAAATTATTTATTGTCCACAATATAGAAGCTCACATGAGAAATGTCTCTTTTTTTGAATTGTTGAATGTTTAAACACCATCAGACCATAATTTCAGTAGCTCATCAATCAAAGGTTGTAGATACACATCAATGTTGTTTCCAGGTGACTTTGTCCTAGGAATTATCATTGACATCAACCAATAAGTCTGCTTCATGCACGACCAATGCGGTAGATTATAAGGGATTAGAATCACAGGCCATGTACTGTAGGAAACATTCATTACTCCAAAAGGATTGAAACCATTAGATGCTAGCCCAAGTCTTATATTGTGGGGATCAGATGAGATATTTGGGTGGATGCTATCAAAATGCTTCCATGCTTTCAAATCTACATGATGGAGTAATATTCCATCATCTATATGTCCTTCTTTGTGCCAGCGCATGTTTGATGCCATTGATTCTGCCATGTAAAACCTTTGAAGACGGGGAAAAAGAGGGAAGTATTGTAGAATCTTGCGTGCTACAAGATTCTTGGCTTTTCCACAAGGTAAAGCCTCTCTTACATCCCCACTAGTACTATTTTTCATCTTAATTCACCACATTTTGGGCATCGATCCAGCAGAGAACAGTCCTTCCGAGATAACACAGAGTCATTGACACATGCATCGATCTTTTCGTAGCTCAACTCGAGGTCACGAACAACCTTCTTAACCTTATCAAGTGTATTACGAATGCAGTGGCCCTGTGGAAGCACATATGAGAATAGTTCAAGGATCAACTCACACGCGTTTTTGCTCAAACCAATTAAACACTTTATCTGGTACAACCTGACGATGAAGGATAATTGGGTCACCTTCTCACAACCTAGATACAACTCCTTTTTGGCATCATTTAATAAGTCATAGAATGCCTTTGCACACCCAATTGGCTCCTGCTGGTTTATAGCATTTTCTGGATAATCAACATCTGCTGAAGTACCACCATGATCAGTGCCTCTAAGTAGATTGGACAACATATTTTCCATAGCAGTATCATCAGAAATTATCTCCTCATTATTTGCTGATTGCTCAACAATATTTTTCTCAACTCATTTTTCTCCATGGTGTACCCAACACGTATGATCAAATGACATCCATTATGAAGAAAGTGAAGATGAACTTCCTTGCGTGTCCCGTGGCAAATATTATGACATCTCTTGCAAGGACAAAGCTTAGTTTCTTCTTCATGAGTGCCCTGGAATGCTAAATTTAAAATTGACTTCATTCCATCCTGCCACTCCTTCGTACGCCTGTCTTTTCCCATCCATGTTTTATCTTCTGACATCACTTCCTACAATTCAATCAGCGTATCCATAAGACGATAGAACTACAATAACATTATGTGAGCAATTGTACCTAGCGTTGTTGCTCCTCCACGTGCGGCGGCCGGCGGATGCTCCTCCAAGAGCATGGCGGCCGGCGGATGCTCTTCCAAGAGGGTGGCGGCCGACGGATGCTCCTCCAATAGCGTGGCGACCGGCGAATGCTCCTCCAAGAGCGTGGCGGCCAGCGGATGCTCCTCCAAGCACATTGTGTACAATTGGGAGAGGGGCCGTTGTGGATCGAAGGGTCCCGCGGGCAGGCAGCCAGGACAAAGCATGCGTGAAGCTACCAGCATAGGCCCAACACTGTGCTAGGCCGCTTGTTATTCATGGGCTGAAACTGCATTGAGTCACTTTTTATTCGTTGGCCGAAACTGAGCTGAGACGCTCGGTGTTCGTCCCCATGACACGTGAGCCCATCTACCGGCGCGCGTCTGGCTATGGAAATTTGTGATCTAAATAAGTAAATGTAGAAATGGGGGTGGTATTCTGATCAAATAGAGCATACGCATAAAGTCTCCTGAACCGCAGCAACACAGTTATATAAACAAAGTTTAAATACTACAGTAGATATAAACATCGATGGAACCAAACAGTAGTGTTCAACGTACCATTCCAGGAAACAAACTAATCGACAGAACTAGCTGTTACATAATACCCAATAAACACAAAATAAACTAATTGACAAATCTAGTCTGCAACACTTCCCTTCAAGCAGTGGTCGCTACCTGTTGCGTTTTCCTGTTGGTATTGTATACTATGTACTTTACAGACCGCTTTACAGGCCCCGCTATGAGCGATCTCCTCTGGCACCTCCAGCGGCTAAAATACCGTAACGGCCACTTTAGAGGCTACTGGCGGTGTGGAGGTTTGTTCATTAACAGAGAATACATATAGAACAGATAGTTCACTAAACAAACAGATAAAAAACAAAATAAAAGTTAGAACAGATGAACTACATTAAGTTCATCAATATAAATCATTACTAGAAAACAAGAAAAACGACATCGTGAAACAAGAAAAATAACATCACACAGCCTTATCAGTCTTTTATATATAGCCCATACTAGATAACACCTCAGGAAGAATGCGAAATGCTCGTGTCTAGTACTACAGTCTTCACTACAGAAGACCCTGTAGCCGCTCCACCCTTGCTTCCCGCAGGCGGCAGCCGTAGACGGGTCAACCTCATTCTTGGTCAGCGGCGGTCTCGGTGGCAGACGCGAATGCGCCCACGCCAGATTACGGATTTCATCCAGAGGTTGCATATTTCCTAAAATGATGATCTCATTATTAACTATTCTCGCAAAACGCCAACACAGCCTGCACTCATTGTTGGTCATCATGATGGTGACCGACCCGACTGCTTTCTCACCGACGTCGACCTCACCTTCGACCTGCCAGATATACTCGACGGCGTCACGGGCCCCACAGTTGGCGTCGTAGTGGTGGAGGCCAAGGATGTAGTCCACCTCCGTGTGGCCGGCCCTGGCCGCCCGTGCAAGAAACCGGGCGCCCTACTGCGCGCGATCGACCATGAAGATGAGCTTGAGCCCGGTGACATAGCACACATGAGGGTGGCCGATGATGGCCAGCTTCTCCACGACGGCTTTGTACCGCCCTGGGTAGCGCCACATCCACCGGGTCATCCGCTCCAGCGCCATGCGCCTGCCCACAGCACCATCCCGGCACGCTGCATGCATGGCCTTGCAGGTGGCACCCATACTGGAGAGGTCGTCCAAGGGTTGCAGGGAGCTTTCAGCAACGCGCCCCGCGATCTCGACCGCAATATCGTGCGTGAACGACAACTCTATAGGCTTCAGCGTCACAGTGTTGCAAAGGGAACCAATGAGGGTTCGCGCGTCCGAGACAAAGAGAAAGCTAGAGTACGTGCGGACGGTGGTATGTGTATAGAGTACGCGCGGAGAAGATGATGGATATATTATATAAAGACACATGCCATCATCTTCTCTGCGCGTACTGATGGGGGTCGCGCGCAATGATGGTTCGGCTTTCGGCGGTGGCGGATTCCACATCCTCTGCAGTACTGCAGGTGCGTTAAGGGTAGCTGACATGTGAACCCACAGCCTATGGGACCCACACCCCTTGCATGCACTGATGGGACAAACGAAGTAATGGAACTGCTCTGTTTTCAACATCAGCACAAGAACAATATCATGTCATCAATAGAGATAACACACTATGTTTGACAGTAATCTATGCCAAACATTTCCTGTTTTACAGTTTGGTTCTCCATGCTCTTTCACCTTAATTCGTACGTACGTACTACCTATCTTTTTCTAACATTTTTCTCGTCCTTTCTTTTCTTTTCTCTTTGTTCATTGTCTCCACTTTTCATTCCAGTCTTCGCTAATCGACAGAACTAGTTATTACATAATCCCCAATAAACACAAAATAAACTACTCGGCACATCTAGTCCGCATCACTTCCCTTCAAGCAGTGGTAATAACATCTGGCCGCGTATAGAAGTAGTGGTAATGATTACACCGCGTATAGGGGCATAGGGCTAGTGGTACGTTGGAGTTCTATCTATTTTTTTCTAATATTTTTCTCGTTCTTTCTTGTTTTCTATCTGTTCAATGTCTCCACTTTTATTTCCATTCGTCGCTACATGTTAGTATTGTATACTACTTTATAGACCGCTTTGCAGGCCTTCTGCGGGCGATCTCCTGGCACCTCCAACGGCTAAAATATCGTACATGCCACTTTAGAGGCTACCAACGGTGTGGAGGGTCGTTCATTAATAGAGAATACAGATAGAACAAATAGTTCACTAAACAGCAAATAAAAAAATGACAGATGGAACAAACAAACAACATTGAATTCATTATCATAAAACATTACTCCTTCCTTCCTATATTACTTGTCGTTATTAGAACAAGTTTTTTAGTTCACATTTGAACTAGAAAACTTGTCCTAATTATTAATGACAAGTAATATGGGAAGGAGGAAGTACAAAACATGAAAAACAACATCACAAAACAAGAAAAAAATAAAATATCACAAAACAAGAAGAGGAAAACATCACGACGGGATTAATCTGTGTCAAAAGATTTCCTGTTTTAAAGTTGGGTTCAACTAGAATGTCGTCAGATGTTGATTTCATGCAATCAACCATCTTCAACCATTGGATCGATCTACATTATGGTTGTTGAAATTTTTTATTTGACCCCCTCCACCAGGTGGTTGTGGTGGTGGAAGGGGTTAAATGAAAAGATGTAACAACCGTAAGATGTAGATCCAACAGATGAATTTTTTGAGCTTTAGCTCATCAAGCTGGCAAGCTCAAGCTTGGATCGTTTAGAATTGGCACAATACTCAACTTCATCCTCAAACTTTCAATCAAAACTCATTTTGGTCCTTGAACTTTCAAATGGGTCAATTATTTAGTCCATCAACTTCAAACAATTGTTTTACTTTCATCCTTAGTCTGAGATGGACATACACATTGGCATGCCACAAAAGCTATATCATCTACACCGGTATATCATAGATGAGGTATGCATGTTAGTTAATCATACGTACGTACATATCATAGATGGATATGCATGTTAGTTTTGTACAACATGATCGAGGGCTTTTCTATGTCTAACAAGCATGCACCCCAAACATGATCAACCAATACGTACATGTTTTGTCTTTTTGATGATGGATATCATCAAAGTTTGAGGTCTTGTCCATGCATGCTACGCCCCAACGATGCATGATCAACAAGCCTACAACTCTAGATGATATCCAACATCAAAAAGAGAAATTACACGTAGTATATAATTCACATCAACATGAAACATACATGATCGAGGTCTTTCATACTCTGCTAGTTGTCCATGCACATGCTATACGCCCCAAAACAGGATCATCGAGACTCAAACAATAATATATAAGAGAAAATCAAGACGTGTACGACACATCCGAGCATAATTGCATTATTTGTCATGATGATCATGTAGGCTTTGTTTGGGTAACTTTAATCCACATGTGTTGGAGTGGATTGAAGTGGAAAATGAACTAATTTTTATCTCAATACTCTCCAATCAACTTTGATTGAAGTGGATACACTCCTATCCAAACGAGTTCGTATGGTGGCCGGACATGATTGGGATATCACTAGGATTAATTCCAGGAATCGTATCCTCATCACTTTCATGTTGGTACCTGGGCCCAGGTTGTGCACTAGTTACCAGGCATATTCCCTACGTCTGCCCCTGGGCGCGGTGTCCATAATGAATTCGTGCAAGCGATTTTGACAAGGTATGAACGATTTGTCACACCTGAGAAAGTTGAGCTCGTTGCAATGAGAATATAAGGCAACGCACACTATTGTTATTACACATCCGATTGAAAAAAGATATCGTACAAGACTCGGCCCTGCTCTGTTCGACATTGTGCAGACCCTATCGAACGGAACGTGGAGGAGGCGTGTATGGAGTGGATGTTTTTTACATAAGCCCTGGGCCCTTTCCGTGTCAAATTAAAAAACTGAGGGTGAAGCCGATGGAACGTGTCGAGCCATTACGATAACCGAGAGGGATGCGAACTGTGATTTTTCATAAGCATAAATTGTTTTTCCCCGCATAAGCTGGGCCCTTAGCGTGTGAAATTCAAAATCTCTCCTTTTACTGAAAAACATCTCCTTTAACGACGTAAAATTTTCCACTTTAACCCACTTCATGCGTGAATCGAATTGTGTGACCATCCAGATCAGGGGCCTCTAGAGTGGAGACAATAAACTTCAGAAAAGAAGAGAAAAGTGGAGATAGTGAACTCCAGAGAAGAAAAGAAGAGAAGAGAAAAATGTTAGAAAAAATATGTACGCATATCATAGATGACAACAATAAATGAGCTTACTCGAGCTTTTCGAGCTTGAGCTCATCAAGCTGGCAAGCTCAAGCTTGGCTCATTTAGAGTTGGCACAATACTCAGCTTCATCCTCAAACTATCGATCAAAACATAGTTTGGTCCTTGAAATTTCAAATGGGTTAATTATTTAGTCCATCATCTTCAAACAACCGTTTCACTTTCATCCTTAGTCTGAGTTGGACATCCACATTGGCGTGCCACATAAGCTATGTCATCTACCCCGGTATATCAGAGATGAGGTACGCATCTTAGTGATTATACACATACGTACATGTCATAGATGAGGTATGCATGTTAGTTTTGTACAACAAGACCGAGGGCTTTTCTATGTCTAACATGCATGCACCCCAAACATGATCAACCAATATGTACGTGTTTTGACTTTTTGATGATGGATATTTTCAGAGTTTGGGCCTTTTCCATGCATTCTACGCCCCAACGATCCATGATCAACGAGCCTATAACTATATAAGATATCCAACATCAAAAAGAGAAATTACACGTAGTATGTAATGCACATCGACATGAAACATACATGATCGAGGTCTTTCATACTCTTCTAGTTGTCCATGCACATGTTATACACCTCAAAACAAGATCATCGAGCCTCAAATAATAATATATAAGAGAAAATTAAGACGTGTATGATACATCCGAGCATAATTGCATTATGTGTCATGATGATCATGTAGGCTTTGTTTGGTAACTTCAATCAATATGTATTCGAGTAGATTGAAGTGGAAAATGAACTAATTTTATCTAAATACTCTCCAATCCACTTTGATTGAAGTGGATCCACTCCTACCCAAACGAAGTCATATGATGGCTGGACATGATTGGGATAATGCAAGGATTAATTCCGGGAATCGTATCCTCGTCACTTTCATGCTGGTACCTGGGCCAAGGTTGTGCACTGGTCACCTGGCATATTCCCTACGTCTGACCCCACGTGCGGTGTCCGTAACGAATTCGTGCAAGCGATTTTGACAAGTTGTGAACGATTTGTCACACCTCAGAAAGTTGAGCTCGTTGCAATGAGAATATAAGGCAACACGCGCTATCGTTATTACACATCCGATTGAAAATAGATGTCGTACAAGACTTGGCCTCGCTCTGTTCGAAAGCATGTGGACGCTGTCGAACAGAACATGGAGGAGGTGTGTACGGAACGAACGTTTTTTATATAAGCCCTGGGTCCTTTCAGTGTCAAATTAAAATACTTCCAGTGAAGCCGCTGGGACGCGTCGAGCCATTGCGATAACTGAGAGGGATGCAAACCGCGGATTTTTATAAGCATAAATTGTTTTTCCCTGCATACGCTGGGCCCTTTGCGTGTGAAATTAAAATTTTCTCATTTTATCAAAATACATATCCTTTAATGGCGCAAAATTTTCCACTTTAACCCACTTTGTGCATGAAACGAGTTGTGTGACCCTCCACACCAGGGGTCTCTAGAGTGGAGACAAATGAACTCTATAAAAGAAAAGAAAAATGGAGACAATGAACTCCAGAAAAAAAATGAATGGAAGGGAAAAATGTTAGAAAAAATAGGTACACATATCATAGATGACAAAAATAAATGATCTTACTCGAACTTTTCGAGCTTGAGCTCATCAAGCTGGAAAGCTCAAGCTTGGCTGATTTAGAATTGGCACAATACCCAGCTTCTTGCTCAGACATTCAATCAAAACTCAGTTTGGTCCTTAAACTTTCAAATGGGTCAATTATTTAGTCCATCAACTTAAAAAAACTGTTTCACCTTCATCCTTAGTCCGAGTTGGACATCCACATTGGCATTGCCACATAAGCTATATAATCTACCCTGATATATCATATATGAGGTATGCATGTTAGTTAATCATACATGTACGTACATATCATAGATGAGGTATGCATGTTAGTTTTGTATAACATGACCGAGGGCTTTTCTATGTCTAACATGCATGCACCCCAAACATGACCAACCAATACGTACGTGTTTTGTCTTTTTGATGATGGATATCATCAGAGTTTGAGGCTTGTCCATGCATGCTACGCCCCAAAGATGCATGATCTAGGAGCCTACAACTCTAGACGATATCGAACATCAAAAAGAGAAATTACACATAGTATATAATTCACATCGACATGAAACATACATGATCGAGGTCTTTCATACTCTGCTAGTTGTCCATGCACATGCTATACACCCTAAAACATGGTCATCGAGCCTCAAATAATAATATATAAGAGAAAATTAAGACGTGTATGACACATCCGAGCATAGTTGTATTATTTGTCATGATGATCTTGTAGGCTTTGTTTGGGTAACTTCAATCCACTTGTATTGGAGTGGATTGAAGTGGAAAATGAGCTAATTTTTATCTCAATATTCTCCAATCCACTTTGATTGAAGTGGATCCACTCCTATCCAAATGAGGTCGTATCATGGCCGGACATGACTTGGATAATGATAGGATTAATTCTAGGAATCCTATCCTCATTACTTTCATGCTGGTACCTGGGCCCAGGTTGGGCACAGGTCACCTGGCATATATCCTACGTCTGACCTCGTGCGCGGTATGTGTAAAGAATTCGTGCGAGCGATTTTGACAAGGTTTGAACGATTTGTCCCACATCGGAAAGTTGAACTCGTTGCAACGAGAATATAAGGCAACGCACTATTTTTGTTACACATCCGATTGAAAAAAGATGTTGTACAAGACTCGGCTCTGCTCCGATCGATAGCGTGCGGACATGGTCGAACGGAACGTGGATGAGGCGTGTACAAACGAGCACGCATAGGGGAAACACAACAAGTGCAACTGTCATCAGAGACGAGCACGCATAGGGGAAACACATCAACATGCCCTAGTCTATTTTATATACTCCCTTGGTTCTCTTTTAACTAGCATTTGGATAACTACGGGTGCATCATATCCAATAGGGAATGGAGGGTATATAACCCAAATAGTACAACACCTCATGGCAGAACCAGTCATGCTCGTGCTTAATCCTACAATTCTTAGTAGAGAAGACTCTGCACTCCTCCCACCCTTGCCTGCCGCAGCGGGAAGTTCCCTGGTTCCCCCGTGTTGGGCAGTGCCAAGCGTCATCGTTAATGTTGGGCACCGCCATCAGCGGCTGTCTCGGAGGAGGCCTGCCCAGGAACATCCAAGCCACACCATAGACACTCTCCATGGCTTCATGTCGACACCGGCAGCACTCTGTGTTGGTCCACTTCATCGCGATGGACCCAGTCACGTTGTAGCCGACGTGGGTCTCACCTTCGACTTGCCGGATACACTCGAGGGCATTTCGGGCCCCGCGGTCAGCGTCGTAGTGGAGCATGGCGAGGACGTAGGACGCCAGAATTTGGCTGCTCGCGGCTGCCCGGGCAAGGAATTGGGTGCTCGGCTGTGCGCAACCGTCCTTGAAGACGAGGTTGAACCCGATGACATAGCACACATGAGGGTTGCCGGCACGCCGCATGCATGGCCCTGCAGGTGGCGCACAGTCTGGAGAGGTCATACATGGACCACGGCGAGGTTGCGGCGACCCACCCCACGATCAGGACCACAATATCGTGCGGTAAAGGGAACTCCGTGGGCTTCGAAGGGAACCAATGAGGGCGCGCGCGACGGAGACAAAGAGTAATAGTACGCGCGGAGAAGAGGATGGCCGATGTGTGTTGCGAAGAAGAGGATGGTGTGTCTTTAGTACACGTAGAGAAGACGATGAGACGCTTGCAGATGTGCGGTGATGTTTATGGCTTCTAAACTATGTATGAATGTATTTCCCTTCCATAGGATTCCATTCCTTTAAACTATCCCGTGACATTCCTAAAGTGCAGCTGTACGCTACTTTAGCCGCTGGAGTAAGGAGACAGGAGATCGACAGTAGCGGGGCTTGCAAAGCGGTATGTAAAGTACTCCCTCCGTCCCACCTCAACTCTATTTCTAGCTTTGGTCAAACTTACCTTTGACCAATGATTTCTTGCCTGGTCCTTATCCTGATGATCAAAGTCCTCCGCCTGCTGCCCCAGATGACTTGGGGCAGACTAATCCTGGTGTAAAAGCCCTAAATTTCAAGGTACAAAGTTCATATAGGAGAATTTAAATTCGGATGGGCAAAAGAAATCAAAAGGCAATTGGGAAATTAAACCAATTCAAACTTCAATAGAAGGGATCCAAAAAATCAAAATTTGCTCCTGTTCAAACTTTGCCAAAATAAAAATCTGAGCTCACCATTAAATCCCAAATATTCGAAAACAGCCTATTTGCAATGTTTCATAATTTTTGAAGCTCATTTGCTATTTAATTCAGTGGCTCCATTGAACTCCATTCAAATTCCAATTTCAAATTTGAATTTCAATTGAAACTTGATCAATTCAAAGTTTTGATTCCAGAATCAAATTCCAGATAATTATTTGAGCTATCCACGAAGTTTCATGAATTTTGGACATTAGTTGGTAGCTAATTTCTTTGTACAGAAAGGATTAGGATCGAAAGGGTGGGGCCCACTGTCCAGTGACCCAAACTCGAGCGGTTCCTCTGTTTTCACCGTGGCGACACCTCCCGGCATGCAAGCCATGGAGATGCTTGCTTGCCTGCGCCGTGGTCGGCTCTCCTCGCCTTCTTCTACCTATTTATACCCCTCCTGGCCGCCGACATCGTGTTTCCGTTTTGTTTTGCCTGCCCACACTGCAGTTCTGCTCCGCCGCCGCCCTTGCTGTCGCCCCTTCTAGCTCTGAGTCCAGACCGAGTTGGCGCCCGGGTGCAACAGCAAAAAGGTGCTCCAAGCTTCCCTCTAGTCTCTGGTACAATCGTTTCCTTCGTCCCTGGCTTCTTACCCTCATATTTTGAAGTTTTCTTGATGCTCGCGGTGAAGCCGCCGGGAACCCATCTGCTCCATCGTCGCCAGCACTCCCCAAGCCACGTCACACCTTGACTTCAACAGCAAAAAGGATCACCAACACGAGCTCATTCTCACGGTAAAACCCCTATCTCTTTTCATTCAGTATCGAGCTAATGATCCCAGTTCGTCTTTCGGTCGTGGCCCATGAACTAGGAAGCTTCTCAGTTTAATTTCGCTTCTATGTGTAATGATTCTTCAATCCAATTAAGGATTATACTCCGTACCTCGTAGCGCACTCCTCTGCCAAGAATCAGTAGACGCCATCAAGTAAAGGCCGAGATATTGAAAATTTCCCCGCCACCATGAAGAATCCCGTCGGTCCACAGTCGAAGTCGACTTTGCCGGTGATTTCACCCCTTTATCACCTCCAAACCATCCTCCTCATACTCCCACGAACATTCAGGCGACAGTTCCGGCAAGGAACGCCGCCGCGTCGCGAGGAAGACGACTACCCGGTGGGTCCCGCCTGTCAGCGACATTTCCAATGCGTGGATCAGCTGCGGCACCGGATCGGGTGCGGTTGTGCGGGTTAAATCTGTGGCCCTCGGTGCGGCCCAGCGCCGGTTGACCTAATTCAAATGAAGTGGGGCCAGCCGCTTTATTTCAAATTTCCAATTGGAAAATAATTCCAGAATTCCATCAAAATTCTAAAATCTATTACTCCTAGTAGATTTGCTCAAAAATTTCCAAATAAATTCTGGTAGACTAATCCTGATCCCAAATGTACAGTGGTGCAATTGTTTGGACATGAAACTCCCAGAATTTTCATAAATAATTCCTTTGAGCTAACTGTTTGGGAAATTAATTACTCATGTTCTGCTAATTGGAAAATTCCAAATGCTGGTCAGGACACTCTTCAAAATTCTCTTGATCTCCAGTAAAAAGTTCATGTTCATTGGACTTCATGTACTGGGTTGATCAGTGCTCAAAATCTCTATGTATATGAAAAATTGAGAAAAGAACAGTAAGCATTTCAGAATTTCTCCCAAACTTGTAAAATCAATGTCTTCCTGTAGGAAGCTCAGAAAAATTTGAAACAAATTTTCCTAGAACCAATAAGACCCCCTTTGCATGGTACAACTACTAGTAGCCACGATAGACCTCCAGCATTACAACCAAAATTCAGAGAAGGCTTTTACTTGTAAGAATTTTAGAGACAACAAACTTCCTTGATCTTCTCCTGTTCTTTGCAGGAGTCTCCGTTATAGTCCCTTGTATCTACCATAGAAGTACCAAAGCCAATTAAGACCATTATCTTGTATTGATCACATGATATTAGCTTGTGACCTTAAACATATTATTTATTTTCAAAGTCATTCATATATAGTATATGCATATCGTGTAGTAACTAAAGTCGAGGAGGAGCCGGAGGCCCTGGAAGCCCATCTGCCAGAGACTAACGTAGACCTGGACTCTCATTTAGGCAAGCCCCAGTTTGCATTTAAGTTCCTTACAGTGTGATTGCAGTTTTCATTCACCTTACGTCTTCAGATGTCTGTGCATTATGTTTAAGGTGTTTGACATCCAGTTGCATGACCAAATAACCTAGGGAGTGGTTAGAATAGCTCACCGACTCGTGTAGCAACTGCCATGCTAATGCTGTCAGGAAACCGGTAGAAGTCGAGTAGTTGGAATCTACTCGCGAGATAGAAAGATGACACTCATCTACACTGGGTCGGGTAAATATAAAGAATGGCTGTTAATATGAACTGGAGACCGGTCAGAGATGAGTAGGAAGTGACAAGAGGTGGTCTTGGTTGCATAGCTCTAACTGTGTCGAATAAGGCCCGCGTTGTATGCGGCCCTACTGGACAAGCTTGAATTATACCAGCGACATATTGGAGAAATGGGCTCCAACAAACTGACGTTGCTTGATACTGGTTTGTCGAGGCACACCATTCTGTTTTATAGGCTTTGGTTGAGGGCAGCAAGGTGTAAATCAGCTGGTGGGCACATCAGAGTACGCCCCATGCATGGACCGCCTGCCCATGACAGATCGACCGGTTCGACATTCGAGTGTTGGGTGAAAGGTGGCCATATACAACTAGTACTAAAGTGTTATGTAGGTACTGCTGTAAGTACTCGCTGGCGCTTCTAAAAGTGCGTATGTGTCGTGTTGTCCGGGTGTGTCCTGATTGCAATCACCGTCCCTCGCAGTAATAGAGTATCACTTGTTCACGGTGTCGGGACATAGTAAATACTGAAGAAGTCAGGAGAATACGTTGTATTGAATTATAATTGTTTTGCAACCTTGTGTGGCTTAGAGATAGCACAATTAAAAGTTTACAGTTTCCAAATACTTAACTTGTAATAGAATTATGTTCTTTGGGCATGACATATCATCAACAAAGTGTTTCTTGTTTGGTGTGGAGTCTATGATGTGTCGTGCCTGCGGAATGTCATTTGCTACTTTAAACATGACTATAAGGATCCACTTGTAGGCGAGACTTTTACTGCTATACCTTACCTATGCTTAGTATACACCTTGCATATGTCTAGTGAGACCGGTTAGTCTTGTTGAGCCTTCAACTCACGTTTGTAGTTAACAACTTTTTACAGATTACACGACTGATGACGGGTTCGACGACGATGTTGCACTCCCCCGAGGGTTTATTGCCGAGTGGGAGCCCTGCACGCCACCGTAAGTTTGGTGAGTGAGAGTTGCTAGTGCGAAGCATCCAGGGCATGGATGACTTTGCTTTTGCATAGCTAGTGCCAAGAGCGTAGCTATGATGTATAGATCACTTTCCTTTTCGCTTAGTATTGTAAAACTTCCGCTATGTTTATAAATAAAGACTCGGCATTGTATTTTATTCTCGTTCTTTTCTTGTATACTGTTGGGTGTCGCGTTGCACAACACCACCCAATGAGATCCTTGGATGTCGAGACTTCGGTCCCCACAACATGGTATTAGAGCATCATTAGGAACAATGTGCTTGAAAATAGCATATTTTCAAGAACGTAGGATTATATGAGTGGGGAATTAGCTATATGCCCGTACAAAGAGTATTATTAGTATAAGATATAAAGGTTGTAAACTAACTTATGTGTTATTATTTCTGTAATGATGCTCCGACATCAGGTAAGAGGTAAGGTACGCCACTGAGAGCGGATCAATCTCGGTAAGCTCAGCATACAAGATGTGATATGTGATTGTTCCGTGGCATAGCACATAAAGTAAATATGAGTCTCTGAAAATTTCCATATTTCTGAGAACATATGACACGCGGTACCCCAGCGTGACACAAAATTAGTGGGAGCCCCCGTCGGGTGGTGGATAACCCGATAGTATGTGTCTCTAGAACTATTATGTGCTATGGGAGCATGCGGAACACGTATGCCCGAGCGTGTATAAGCCGGTTCGTGTGGGAGTCTTCGCTGAATAGACGTAGTACAACCATGTACCTCGAGACATGAGATCGCTTAAGGGCGACTCACAGCAGAGTCGTATGCATTTACTTCTATATATATATTATTGTTACTGCCTATCGTGTTTCCCATGCCGCCCTTGAGGTGTGAAGGAGTGAAAGGGGATTGTGTGTCTTCTGCAGCTACACTAACTAAGGTAGTGACTCGTGTAGAACACGTTTGCGAGCAAACGATACTAGGGCCACATATAAACGTATCCGGATATGCCGGTTAGAATTTTCTTTGGTGAAGCACGTAGTACCGTCAGTGTAGAATTTGATACTTGACCTTCCACAATGACTAAATGGCTGCATTAAGTTTTGGAATGTCCGACTATCTGATGCTGGTAGGCTTGGACTCCGCAAAATGGGTTTCGACTCGACAAAGGTGTTGGAACTAAGATTCTTAATTTCTGGCAGAAGTTTGCTCAACATCGCTGGATTATGATCTTGGTTTGTTATTATTTAAAATAGGGGTGTGATATATGGCTGGAAACCTCTTGAAAACCACTACAACTTTTCTGTTGACCATCAAGGCAGAAAATCTTGAAAATCTGTTGAAATTTGGAGTATATTTAAACTGCTCCAGATGACCATACCATTGTACCAGTGTCAGTATTTTTGACATAACACACTGCAGAAAAATAATCTGCCTTATTGTGATACATATCTGGAAAGGTTAGAAGGAAATCTACATATTTTTTATTCAATGTTTTTCCTGATTCAAATTTGAGTCAAATCAAATTTTGAGTTCAAAACAGTGAACTGCAGGACTGCTGGTGGAAACCAGTCAGTTCATCTGTTATGTTTGGATACTTATAGATGTTGATCCAGAATAGTGACATGGTCACATATATATATTTCTGGAAATCTTAGGAAGTCCTCTATCAACTTTATATTGAACGCCTGACCTTAATCTTGGTGTAACTGTGTGTAATTCCTATTGTCGCAAACTTTGTTCTGGCAGACCATAACTTGAAACAGTTTGCGCATAGTTTCGAATTTGCGCGCTATACCTGTAAAAAAAAATTCAAGGCTGAACTCTTTTACTTATGAATTGTTAACTTGATGTTATACAATGTTTATTTTTTTCATTACCTCAATATATTATTTTTAGATACCTGTATAAATTGTGGAAATAACCACATGTACAGGGGAGGTTCTTTCAAAATTTCCAGAAAACTTGGGTCAAATTTAAACCTGTATAGATTCTAATTCCTAGCTCACCTGCAGCTGTATCAGTACAATCTGGAAATTTTGTAAAGTGTACTACAACTTTTGTATTCAACCCAACTTCTGGTTCTGACATGTTGAAAGCATCTAGGTCCCCATGAGGTACGGTTTCGGTGATTAATGACAACCATTGGATTTTATTAATGAATTTGTGAATGCAAGGTCCCCATAATCACTCAATCAAATGAAATCTATATGTCATTGGAGACCCATATACAATCACTTTATGAGATCAAATCAATGATATGAAGACAAGAAGTGAAAGCTCTTATGACAAAGTCATTCAACCACAATTAATGACACTTAATGCTTGACAATCATCAGAAATATATTTCCAACAAAGTCTAAGAGGTCACTTGAGCAAGACACAAAAGAATCACTTAGAAACAACTCAAAGCAAACAAAATCAACTCACCAGATCAACCGATGTTTCCAGAGAACAACACATCGGTCGAGTTGGTTCAGCAGAAGAAGAAGACCTCAAAACAAAGCACTCACCGGATCATCCGATGTTAAGGGCTAGGCTACATCGGTCCATCAGTACAGTTTGTAATATCCTTGGACCAAGTGTAGAACCGGATCATCCGATGTACAAAAATATACACATCGGTCAATCACTCCAGTAAGCATCAAGTTTGAGTGAATTCTGGAGGAAGAGCCACCGGATCACCGATGAGAAGAGAAGTGCAACATAGGTCTAACAACGGTCATATCTGACACAATGACGTCATCTAAAGTAAACTTGACCGATGATAACTGAAGGGGAGACATCGGATCATCCGATGTTCGCAGAAAAGTTCTGTCAGCCTACTTTTCCAACGGCTATTTTGTGGAGGCTGGCTATAAATACCCCCTAAACCTGTCATTTCGAGAAGTCTTGATCACCAGACATTCTCAACACATCCACAAGCGTTCAAGACCAAGAGCCATCACTTCTACATCATTTCGACCACATACACACCAAGAGATAGGCTAGAGCTAGCTATAGAGAGAGCTTGTGTGCCTCCATTCTGGGTGAGTGGAATCTCTATGATAGTGAGAGCCTCAAGGGAGTGCCCCTTGGTGCTTGTAACTGTGAGAGACTTCCGGAGCTTGCCAAGGCGTTTGTGGAAGCCTGGAGGGTCGATGTTGTACAAGGCTTGAGCTCCACCTTGCCGAGGTTGGCAAACGGAGAAGAATAGTGGAGATCCCTCGTCTCGGTGACTTGGGTGTGGCTATACCCTTTGGTGGGTGCCACAACGTGGATGTAGGAAGATCTTGACGATCTTGCCGAACCACATGATAAATCCTTGTGTCTCCTCGGGAGTTTGCATCCTCTTCCTCTCCCTTACATTTATGTATTTTATATTCCGCGAAGTTGCTATTTACTTCAATGCATAGATTGTTTGCGTAGGGAATTGGGCTTTTAGGGACTAAGTTTTATTGCTTAGATTTTTTAAAAAAGCCCCATTCACCCCCCCCCCCTCTTGGGCATTCGGTCCATACAATTGGTATCAGACCGAGGTTGCTCATAGGATCATTCTAGCTTCACCGCTAGAGAGCTAAAATGGCCAAGGTTGGGGGTTTGGTTCCTATCTTCGAGGGCAAGAAATTTGCCTATTGGAAAGCACGCATGCGCGCTAATCTAGAGGCTATTACTCCCGAAGTATGGGAAGCGACCCACGCGGGGCTTGGAGAACACAACTATGTTGGTGATCAAATTAAATGGGATGCTAAAGCTAGGAATGCAATCTATGAGTGCATTAGTCATGATGTTTTTTCTAGGATTGCTAGCAAAGAAAAGGCATGTGAAATTTGGGCTTGCTTGATAGAAATTCATGAGGGTTTTCTCGTGTTAAGGAACTTAAATATCACATGCTTAAAGAAAAATATGATGAATTTAAGATGCTATCTCATGAAAATGTTAATGAGATGTTCTCTCACTTGAATGTACTTATTGAAGAAATTAATGCTCTTGACATTGCTTCTCTTGGCAAGGGACTCATCAACCGCAAGATCCTCATGCTCCTTCCCAAGTGTAAGGATCAAAACGCCCAAGAGGGGGGGAGGGGTGAATTGGGCTTTCTTTCAAATTTTAAGGTAATTAAAAGCTAACAACTTAAAGCCCAATTCCCTATGCGATTAATCTTATGCAATCAATGTAAATTAAAGTTGCGGAATGAAGATTGCATAAATGTAAAAGGGAGAGGGATGCATACGCTCAAGGGACACCGAGTTTATCCCGTGGTTCGGCAAGATCACAAGGATCTTCCTACATCCACGTTGTGGCACCCACCGAAGGGTTTTGCCACTCCCAAGTCACCGAGACAAGGGGGTCTTCACTATTCTTCTCCGTTCGCCAACCTTGGCAAGGTGGAGCTCAAGCCTTGTACACTTTGAATCCTCCGGGCTTCCACAATCCTCTTGGCAAGCTCCGGAAGTCACACACACCAAGGGACACTCCCTTATGGCTCTCACTACACTAGAGACTCCAATCACCTAGAATGGAGGCATACAAGCACTATCTCTAGCTAGTTCTAGCCTATCTCTTGGTGTACAAATGATGAACAATGATGTGAAAGTTGTAGCTCTATGTCTTGAATGCTCTAGGATGTGTAGAGTATGTCTGGGCTTCAAGTCATTTCGATTTGACAGGTTGAAGGGGTATAAATAGCCAGCCTCCACGAAATAGCCGTTGGAAAAGTAGGCTGACATCACTTCTCTGCGAACACCGGATCATCCGATGTCTCCCCTTCAGTTAACATCGGTCAAAGCAAAATTAGCTGATGTCATTGTGTCAGATATGACCGTTGTTAGACCGATGTTGACCTGTCTTCTCATCGGATGCTCCGGTGGCCCTTTCTCCAGAATTTTGCTTGATCTTGAAGCTTACTGGAGTGATCGACCGATGTATGTAATTCTGCACATCGGATGATCCGGTGCTTCACTTGGTCCAATGGTATTGCAAACTGTGATGATGGACCGATGTCACTGAGCCACTCACATCGGATGATCTGGTGAGTGCATTTGTCTGAGGTCTTCTTCTTCTGTTGACACAACTCGACCGATGCAGTCAACTCAACAAACATCGGATGATCCGGTGTGTTCAATCTGTTGACTTCGAGTTGTTTTGAGTTGTTCTTTTGGAAATTGAACTTGTGACCTCTTTGACACTTGATTGAAGTGTTGTTTTGATAGTCTTCAAGTATCAAGTTAGAGCTTTCACCTCTTGTCTTCGTATGATTCGATTTGATCTCATTGGTTGATATTATATGGGTCTCCAATGTAATATTTATTTCATTTGATTGAGTGTTATTGGGACCTTGCATTCACAAATTCATTAGTAATATCGAATGGTTGTCATTAATCACCGAAACTGTACCTCATGAGGCCTAGATGCTTTCAATCTCTCCCTTTTTGGTGATTGATGACAACACAATAATTTAAAGTGCAATAATAATGAATTTGATGGTACAATACTCAAGTAGATATGCAATGAATACAAGATAGGACACATTAAGCTTGTAGAAATCAAATGAAATTAATGGCGCAAAAAGCTCAATCGATTAATAACATAAGCAAATGTGACAAGCGGAAAATAACATGAGCAAATGTGACAAGCGGAAGAGTGCTCAATTAAAATTACATGAGAGTACTCAAGCACGAATACAAAGGATAAACACACGAGAATACATAGAGCAAACTCAAACTCCCCCTGAGACTACTACTACCACTCCACCTGACTCCTCTACCTCTTCTCCCCCTTTGGCATCAAGACACCAAAAAGGGGTCAGAGAGCCTACAGACCATGAGAGCTGGGCGCGATGACGAACTGGTCACCATCACAGTCGTCGGAGTTGGAGTCGCCGATCGTAGGAGCTGCCGGAGCGGAGGGAGCTGGGGGGTCCGCTGCCGGTGCTGGAGGAGAGGAAGCAGGTACTGGAGGCGCCGGTGGAGCTGGAGGAAGTGGAGCGCTCACCACGGATGCTGGCGTCTGCTGGAACAGAGTCGTCGCCGGCAGAGGTGAGTGAATCGGTGCGTTGGGTGCCAGAAGTGGTGACATACTGATCAAAGGAATAGGAGTAGAGGGCACCTGAGCAACAACTGGATCCAGTCCCAGTCCAGGCTGCTGTGGAGGAAGGGCGATCCCGGTCTGAGTGTAGAGGTTGGTGATCAACCCTAGGATCCCCATCATGGCCTGCTGGGTCTGCTGCTGCTGGTCGAGGGTACGCCGGTGCATCTGATCAACGAGGTTTGTGAACCGGTCCGTATCCTCTCGCCTCTATCGGGCGATTTCCAGCTGAAGCTCCTGCTGCTGCCTCTGAAGCTGTGCCAGGTGAGCAGCCTGCTCTGCCCTGGCCTGCTCAGCAGCGAGCCTTTCCTGGCGCTGCTGCTCTATCATCTGCTGGAGTAGTGTCGACAGCTCTGACGGCTGTGACACCTGCGCCTCGGACACAGGAGGTGGAGTCAGTGGTGGAGCAGCTGAACCTCCTGCCTCTGCATCGTGCTGCCTCGGTTAAGGAGGAGGAGGAGGGAAGTACTCCTCGACACTCTTTTCTGTGTCGCTCTCGGACCAGACGTGTTGCAGATCTCCTCCTTGAGCTTCCACCTCAGCTAGTCGCTCATCCTCTCTCTCAAGGTCAAACCAGTCCTCCTCAGTCAGCATCGCCCTGACCTGACGCTCAACAGGGCGGCCAAGGCGGCGGTCCCCTAGAGCTGGAGCTCGGTAGTGTCCGAACCAAGACACACTCTCATCAGAGAGACAGTCGTGTGCGGCGGACCCCTCAGGAACCATCATAGTGAGCAGGTAGCTGATCCAGTAACCATATACTAGCTGCCTCATCATGCCCACACCGTCGGTGATCACATCTTCCATCTCGCAGATGATGACATCCACAATGTCAAAGTCCATCCTGTTCATGATGTAGAACAGGATCGTCTGCTGGAGGCTGGTGAAACCCTCAAGATAGCCAGACCTCGGCAGGAGAGAGCGATGCAGGGCGAGGTGCACCGTGCGCGCTGCAGGAGTCAACAGGGCCGGAACTCTCGGCTGGTCTAGAGAGAAAGTGGGTCCAAACAGTGATCTGATCTCCTCTAGAGCAGGAGCCACTCCTCCAGTGAGCGGCCTCCTCGGCGGGTCTGCCTGACCGTAGACCCTCTCATGTATGCAAGTGTCGTGCAGGTCTACTCCAAGCAATTGTCCCAACGTCTGCCTCGACAGGTGGTAGTGCTGACCCATGAACATGAAGTCAATGGATCGTCTGCCCTCAGAGACGTGGAGGGTGGCGTAGAACACGTGGACCCAATCCTCCACGTAAGTACTCCGCTCATATGACAGCAACTGCACTAGGCCCATGTACCTCTCAAAGAACGGCCTGATCTCTGTCCCTGCGGCTACTTCAAGCTGAACCCAATCCATGTAGTTGTGTTGGAATAGCTTGTGGCCACGGCGTCTGTAGGTCTCGTAGAGAGACGCCTGTGTGACCGTCCATAACCGACTGTCCACCATAGCTTCCCGGGGCTGCGGGTACCACTCCTCAAGCAACACACTCCATCTGAGCTTCCGGAGTTGCTTGGCCTTCATCTTCCGGTAGTCCGTGAGACAGACTCCCTCACCGACACGGACTGTCGTGTCCATCTCGTAGATGGCCCTCTCGGCCTCCCTGTACACACGACGGTCGGCAGCCGTCGGTCTCGGACGAGGAGCAGCCTTGGTGTGACCTCCACGTGTTTGGGCTGAGCGCCGGCGGACGAGAGGCTCAACCGGGTCCTCTTCGGCCTCGGAGTCGACGATCACGGGAGGCTGCCTGGAACGAGCCTCGCGGATCCTCAGTGACCCTCCTCGACCACGCTCACGCTCCTCGGCGGCGCGAGCGGCCATCAACGCCTTCTTCTCCTCCTTGGAGAGCTACTGCTTCTTCACGGCGGGCTCCGCGATGTCCTTGCCCTTGTTCTTCCTATCGTGAGCCATCGCAACGAAGTAAAGCTCGTGGACGAAGTCGACAATGTACGGAACGGCACCACGAAGGTTGAAGCGGCCGGGAAACCCTAACGGCGACGAGGGGATCGCGACCGTAGAGGATGGCACACGTTGAAGGTGGAGAGGGCGGTGTGTGCGTGGGGCAGCTTTGGCAGTGGAGAGCGGCGGCGGCGGCGCTTGGGCGCGGTGGTGAGGTGTGGAGATGGCGGCGCGGCGCTTGGAGGTGAGGCGGCGCGGGTGTGTGGCGGTGTCCGGCAGGAGCACGGCGGCGGCGCAAGATTGTGGTGGCGGCGGCGCGAGGAAGAGGCGGTGGCGCGAGGTTGTGGTGGTGGCAGCACAAGGAAGAGGCGACGGCGCGAGGGAGAGGCGGCGGCGCGAGGGAGAATGGCGGCGGCATGGTGGACGGTGGTCGGCGGCGGCGATTTGGGCGTGATCGGCGGCGGCGAGAGCACGGGCGAGCGAGGCGTCAGGGAGAGAGAAAGAGGCGGCGGCGCGCGGGATTAGATAGTGGAACCCAAACCCTAGCCGTTATTTTAACACCGGATAGACCGATGCTAGATAATATGAACATCGGTCGAATGCAACAGTAAGGATATTCAAGAATTGCTGTTGACACCGGATGGACCGACGTCCAGGGTTTTGATCATCGGTCGAATATCACAGTAAGGGTGTTCAACAGAGTGATGTTGACACCGGATGATCCGACGTAGGAGGAAGTAAACATCGGTTGAATTGACCAAAGCTCCAGAAGAGTGAACATCGGATGGACCGATGTTTTCCAGAATGAACGCGTCGTATCATTTGAGGTTCTGACTGAACTGGCCCTTGAAGAATGAACACCTATTGATCCGATGATGGATGGGTTTTAGGCATCGGATAATCCCATGACAACAGAACAGAAACATCCCATATATGTCCTTTGACCAAACAAACAATCAAAGAGAAACACATGTCTTAGGACTTTTTGGGCAACCCCTTACCCCTCAAAAAGCTAATATGCCAATAGCTTGGCTAAACCTTAAAGCAAACGGAACACCGAGAAAAGTGGAGGAAAAATATCCAAATAAAATGTAAGGCTCATGCTTTGTGAGGTAGAGTATGAAGACTTCTATCTCTTTGAAGCATGTTCCTCTAGGCATTAACGTACCTAACATTTTGTTCTTTCCACCTTATATGAGATGAGATATTGTATTTTAAACAAGTCTCCTTCTCATGAGGTGGGTTCCCCTTTGTGACAATCTACCGTATGCAATGCCAAACAAGTTATAGTGCAAGAAATTAAATGAGTGCAAGTCTATATGGCAGGGATCATGCAAGGCATAAAATAAATCTATCTTGCCAAGTTTAAACCTTCCAAAGGCTTCCTCAGAGAAAACTATTTCTAGCTCACCCCTATCCTTTGGGAGTTAGACAAGACCTATATGATATGCATCCATACATGAACATTGCAACTTACATGACGTTAGATGCATCTAGCACATTTAATTCACTTCGAAGTCTAGAAAAGGTTTTCTCATCATGTGGTTTTGTGAAGATATCCGCCAATTGTTCTTTGGATCTAACACCTTGCAAAGAGATGTCTCCTTTAGCCTCATGATCCCGCAAGAAGTGATGGCGAATATCAATGTGCTTAGTGCGGGAGTGTTGAACGGGCTTTCTAGCTATCTTGACCGCACTTTCATTGTCACAAAGGAGAGGCACACAACCAAATTTAATTCCAAAGTCCAAAAGGGTTTGCTTCATATATAGAATTTGGGCACAACATGCACCGACCGCTATATACTCCGCCTCCGCGGTGGACAAAACCACGGAATTTTGCTTTTTGCTTGACCAAGATACTAGGGAACGCCCAAGTAAGTGGCACCCACCGGAGGTACTCTTGCGATCCACACGGCATCCGGCAAAGTCCGAATCCGAGTATCCCAAGAGATGGAAACTAGTGTTCTTGGGGTACCACAAACCTACACTTGGGGTATGCTTGAGATACCGAAGTATCCTAAAGACCGCCTTCTTATGCGATTCTTTAGGTGCCGCTTGAAAGCGTGCACACAAGCACACACTAAACATAATATCGGGCCTAGATGCGGTAAGGTATAACAATGAACCAATCATGGAACGGTAGAGAGATTGATCAATAGGTTTACCGTCCAAGTCCGCGTCGAGATGACAATTTGTCGCCATTGGAGTACTTCTTGTGCTACAATCTCCCATCTCAAATTTCTTCAAGAGGTCCTTGGTGTACTTCTCTTGGTAGATGAAGGTCCCCTCTTGAAGTTGCTTGATTTGAAAACCAAGGAAGAAGTTGAGCTCTCCAATCATTGACATCTCGAATTCCCTAGACATCATGGTGCCAAACTCATGGCTAAGAGATTTGTTAGTTGAGCCAAAAATGATATCATCGACATAAATTTGACAAATAAATAAATCCCCGTCGATGTCCTTGGTGAAGAGTGTGGTGTCCACCCTCCCGATCTTGAATCCTTGCATGACCAAGAAATCTCTTAGACGTTCATACCACGCCCTAGGTGCTTGCTTGAGCCCGTAGAGCGCCTTGTGGAACCTATACACATGGTTAGGATTCCTCGGATCTTCAAACCCGGGAGGTTGCTCAACATAAACAAGCTCGTTAATATAGCCATTAAGAAAGGCACTTTTAACATCCATTTGATAAAGCATTATATTGTGATGTGAAGCAAAAGCAAGGAGTATACGAATAGCTTCTAACCGAGCGACCGGAGCGAATGTTTCTCCAAAGTCTATTCCTTAAACTTGTGAAAAACCCTTGGCCACAAGTCTTGCCTTGTTGCGGAACACAACGCCATTCTCGTCTTGCTTGTTGCGGTACACCCACTTCGTTCCGATGACGTTCTTGTCCTTGGGTCGCTCCTCCAATACCCAAACTTCATTGCGGGTGAAGTTGTTGAGTTCTTCTTGCATGGCCATCACCCAATTTGGATCTTGGAGTGCTTTCTCTATATGAGTGGGTTCTACACACGAAACAAAAGAGTAGTGCTCACAAAATGAAGCGACATGGCGAGTACGAGTACTTACTCCCCGTGACGGACTTCCGATGATTTGATCAATCGGATGCGCCTTGGAGATGCGTCCATGCCTCATTAGTGATTGTGAAGCACTTGGGGGTGGTGAAGCATCTTGCTCGTCTTGTGGTTGGACTTGATCTTGGACTTCTTCTTCTTGTTGTTGGTGTTGTGTGGCTTGTGAATCTTGCATTGGCAATGGATCATCTTTCTCTTCTTCTTCATCAACTTGAGGCGCCATGGAGGTGTTGATGTTGGAACTTGATGCTCCCCCTTGATCATGGCTTTCCTCAACTTCGGGCTTGATGTCTCCAATGGTCATGTTTTTCATGGCTTCTCGTAGAGGCTCATCATCTATATCATCATGACCAAAACTCTCCTCTTGGGAGCCATTAGTCTCATCAAACTCAACATCACAACTTTCTTCAACTAACCCGGAGGTTTGGTTGAATACTTGATATGCTTTTGAGTTTGACGCATAACCAAGAAAGATACCAACATCACGCCTTCTTTCAAACTTACCGAGCCTTTTCTTGCGGTAGATGTAGCACTTGCACCCGAAGACTCGGAAGTAGGAGATGTTGGTCTTTCTCCCAATGAGGAGCTCATATGGGGTCTTTTGAAGTAGACGATGAAGATAGACCCTATTTGCGGCATGGCACGCCGTGTTGATTGCTTCGGCCCAAAACTTCTCCGACATGCCATAGTCATAAAGCATTGCTCTAGAAAGGGTGATGAGAGTCTTGTTCTTCCTTTCAACGACACCGTTTTGTTGAGGGGTGTATGTGGCCGAAAACTCATGCTTCACGCCTTCACGATCACACCACTCCCCAATGTTGTAGTTTTTGAACTCGGTGTCGTTGTCACTCCGGACCTTGATGATGGGAAGTTGAAATTCCCTTTGAGCACGTTTAGCAAAGGTCTTGAAGACTTTCGTAGTTTCACCCTTGTCACCTAGAAACAAGGTCCAAGCATATCTAGAATAGTCATCAACAGTAACAAGACAATAGAAATTACCACCAAGACTTTGATATGTGGACAGTCCGAAGAGGTCCATGTGGAGTAGTTCAAGCGGCTTTGAGGTTGACACCATTGTCTTCATTGGGTGGTGTGAAGCAACTTGCTTCCCGGCTTGACAAGCGCTACAAAGCTTGTTCTTCTCAAACGTGACATCCTTCACGCCGGTCACCATCCCAAGCTTGAACGACTTCTTCAGCTTGCTCATCCCAATGTGAGCAATGCGTCGATGCCATAGCCAACCCAAGCTTGTCTTAGTGAAAAGACAAGTGGTCAAGCTAGCATCCTTGTTGGAGAAGTCCACCAAGTAAAGATGTCCATGCCGAAAACCTTTGAAGATTAGTTCTTTGCATGATTCACTATTTACTACAACACCATTCTTGTCAAAGGTGCACGTTAGTCCAAGATCACATACTTGTGCAATGGAAAGTAGATTGAAACTATGTGAATTAACATATAGTACATTAGAAATGGACAAATCATGCGAAATAGCAATTTTACCTAAACCAATTACCTTCCCCTTTGAGTTGTCACCAAAGGTGACTTGTTCATGATTGTCGGGGTTCTCTATGGTGGTGAACATACCATCATTGCCGGTCATATGTTGAGTCCACCCGATATCGAGTACCCAATGCTTTCCTCCGGCTTTGTAGTTCACCTACACACATGAAGTTAGTTTTTGAGTTTAGGCACCCAAGCCAACTTAGGTCCTTGTATGTGTGATACAAATGATTTTGGGACCCAAAGTTGCTTGGGGAGCTTCCCCTTCATGCCCTTAATGTCTTTGCCGATGAACCTTGCCTTCACCTTGCCACCTACTTTGCTCAAGAGATAGTGGTAATCATTGAAAGTAGATTTGTAGTTAGGAGGCAATTTGGGGGTAGGACGGTTGGGAAGAGGACACTCCCTCGTGTGATGTCCGGTGACCTCACAATGTTGGCAATAGGAACCAACTTCTTTGATGAAGCTCGCCCTAAGCTCCGGTGAGGGCACCTTCCCTTTGTTGAGCACCGGGAAGGATCCAAGTCCTCTCTTGTTGAAGCCTTTAGCTTGTTGGTAGAGGATTTCCTTGTGCTTGTCCTCCCCCTTTGAAAGTCTTGCCACACAAGTGTGGAGACTTTCAACCTCGTCCATCAACACCTTCTCCCTAAGGCTTGCTTTCAAAGGCAAAGACTTATCCAAAATATTAGTGGCATGTGAAGTAGTTGATACTTTGCCATCAAGGGTTTCCTTTTTCATGTTTTTCATTTTTAGTTCAATTGCTTCATAAGCACGGTTAAGCACTTCATGTTCTTGAACCAAGTCATTGTGCTTTCCCAAGAGTGCTTGGTTTGCTAAGTCAAGCTCATGATGATCAAGCTTGATTTGAGCATTTTCCTCCTCGATTTGCTTGACATGTGTTTTGAGCGTGTCATGCTCTTTAAGTATGGTTACATACTTGTCATGCAAATCGAGCTTCGCACTCTCAAGCTTAGCACAAGCTTGTTCAAGTGCCTTAACCTTGCTCTTTTCCCTTTTTATGATGACATGGTATTCATTAATCATAGATGCTAATTTATCGGGGGAGAGCTCATCATCATCATCGCTAGAGTCGTCACGTACCTTAGTGTTACCTTTTGCCATGAGGCACATAGGAGGTGGACGAAGAGGTGAGTTGTCCTTTTCAACGATGGCAAGGCCCGCCAAGTTTTCTTCATCTTCACTCTCTTCGTCGCTTGATTCTTCATCCGTGATCCACTCATTGGCCTCGCACATGAAGACTTTTTGAGGCCCTCTTCTCTTCTTTGGAAAGAGCTTGGTCTTCTTGCCTTTGTCAAATTTCTTCTTTCCAAAGGAGCGCTTGGTCTTGACCTCTTCTTCATCTTCATCACTTTCTTCTAGCTTTCGATGCTTTCCCTTGTGGTTGTCCTTCCTCTTGTCCGGTCTTGGACAATCATATGATATGTGGCCTTGATCACCACAATTATAGCAAGTCTTGTTTTCATTTTTTCTTGGGAGGAAGGCTTTCTTCTTGGGATCAAAAGAGTATCCCTTCTTTGCGATCTTGGAGTTTAAACGTGAAAATTTCCTCATCATCAACGCAAGCTCGTCATCGTCCTCTTCGGTTGTTGCTTGCTCTTCTTCACTTGAGCTAGGCTCAACCACTCTCTTCTTCTTGGGAGTTTTCTTCTTGGTTGAAGCCTTGAGAGCAATGGTCTTTGACGATGACTCCTCCATCATTCCAAGTACGCTCATCTCATGAGCATGAATTTCTCCAATGAGCTCCGAAACTTCAATGTTGTCAAGTGATTCTTTTTGGAGCATTGAATTGATAATGTTGTACTTGGGCTTGGGTAGAAGCATGAGGATCTTGCGGTTGATAAGTCCCTTACCAAGAGAAGCAATGTCAAGTGCGTTAATCTCCTCAATGAGCACATTTAAACGAGAAAACATTTGGTTAACATTCTCATGAGGAAGCATTTTGAATTCATGATACTTGGATTTAAGCAAGTGATATTTGAGTTCTTTAACACAAGATGAGCCCTCATGTATTTCAATTAAACATGCCCAAATTTCACAAGCTTTCTCTTTACTAGCAATTCTAGCAAATACGTCTTGACTTATGCATTCATAGATAGCATTTCTAGCTTTAGCATCCCATTTTAGTTGGTCACCAACATAATTAAGATCTCCAAACCCCGCATGGGTCGCTTCCCAAACTTCGGGAGCAATAGCCTCTAGGTAGGCACGCATGCGTGCTTTCCAATAGGCAAAGTTCTTGCCCTCGAAGGTAGGAACCGAACCCCCATTCTTGGCCATCTTAGCTCTCTAGCAGCGAGGCTAGAATGATCCAAAGAGCAACAAGGATCTGATACCAATTGTAAGGATTGAAACGCCCAAGAGGGGGGTGAATTGGGCTTTCTTTCAAATTTTAAGGTAATTAAAAGCTAACAACTTAAAGCCCAATTCCATATGCGATTAATCTTATGCAATCAATGTAAATTAAAGTTGCGGAATGAAGATTGCATAAATGTAAAAGGGAGAGGGATGCAAACGCTCAAGGGACACGGAATTTATCCCGTGGTTCGGCAAGATCACAAGGATCTTCCTATATCCACGTTGTGGCACCCACCGAAGGGTTTTGCCACTCCCAAGTCACCGAGACAAGGGGGTCTTCACTATTCTTCCCCGTTCGCCAACCTTGGCAAGGTGGAGCTCAGGCCTTGTACACTTTGAATCCTCCGGGCTTCCACAATCCTCTTGGCAAGCTCCGGAAGTCACACACACCAAGGGACACTCCCTTATGGCTCTCACTACACTAGAGACTCCAATCACCTAGAATGGAGGCACACAAGCACTATCTCTAGCTAGTTCTAGCCTATCTCTTGGTGTACAAATGATGAACAATGATGTGAAAGTGGTAGCTCTATGTCTTGAATGCTCTAGGATGTGTAGAGTATGTCTGGGCTTCAAGTCTTTTCGATTTGACAGGTTGAAGGGGTATAAATAGCCAGCCTCCACGAAATAGCCGTTGGAAAAGTAGGCTGACATCACTTCTCTGCGAACACCGGATGATCCGATGTCTCCCCTTCAGTTAACATCAGTCAAAGCCAAATTAGCTGATGTCACTGTGTCAGATATGACCGTTGTTAGACCGATGTTGACCTGTCTTCTCGTCGGATGCTCTGGTGGCTCTTTCTCCAGAATTTTGCTTGATCTTGAAGCTTACTAGAGTGATCGACCGATGTATGTAATTCTGCACATCGGATGATCCGGTACTTCACTTGGTCCGATGGTATTGCAAACTGTGATGATGGACCAATGTCACTGAGCCACTCACATCGGATGATCCGGTGAGTGCATTTGTCTGAGGTCTTCTTCTTCTGTTGACACAACTCGACCGATGCAGTCAACTCAACAAACATCGGATGATCCAGTGTGTTCAATCTGTTGACTTCGAGTTGTTTTGAGTTGTTCTTTTGGAAATTGAACTTGTGACCTCTTTGACACTTGATTGAAGTGTTGTTTTGATAGTCTTCAAGTATCAAGTTAGAGCTTTCACTTCTTGTCTTCGTATGATTCGATTTGATCTCATTGGTTGATTTTATATGTGTCTCCAATGTAATATTGATTTCATTTGATTGAGTGTTATTGGGACCTTGCATTCACAAATTCATTAGTAATATCGAATGGTTGTCATTAATCACCGAAACCGTACCTCATGGGGCCTAGATGCTTTCACCAAGCCAAAGTACAACATCATCAACTCCATGCTCCAAAAAGAGTCTCTTGACCACATTGTAGTTTCGGAGCTCATTGGAGAAATTCACGCTCATGAGATGAGTGTGCTTGAGATGATGGAGCAATCATCTTCAAAAACAATTGCTCTAAAGGCCTCCACCAAGAAAACAAGCCTCAATAAGAAGAAGGTGGTTGAGCCTAGCTCAAGTGAAGAAGAGCAAGTATCAAGTGAAGATGATGATGATGAGCTTGAATTGATGATGAGAAATTTCTCACGCTCGAACTCCAAGATTACCAAGAAGGGATACACCTTTGATCCCAAGAAGAAAGCGTTTCTACCAAGGAGAGATGATCACAAGACTTGCTACAATTGTGGTGATCAAGGCCACATCTCCTATGATTGTCCAAAACCGGACAAAAGAAGAGAGAACTACAAGATCAAGCATCGCAAGCTTGAAGAGAGTGAAGATGATGAAGAAGAGGCCAAACCCAAACCAAGATCCTTTGGGAAGAGGAAACATGACAAGGGCAAGAAGGCAAGACTCTTCCCAAAGAAAAGAAATGGCCCACAAAAGGTGTTCATGTGTGAGGCAAATGAATGGGTCACCGACGAAGAAACAAGTGATGAAGAGAGTGAAGGAGAAGAAGAAAGTTTGGCCGGCCTCGCCATTGCCAACTATGATGACTCACCTCTTCATCCACCGCCCATGTGCCTCATGGCGAAAGGTAACACCAAGGTATGTGACGACTCTAGCGATGATGAGCTTTCCCCCGATGATTTAACTTCTTTGATAAATGAATATCATGCTATCATTAATAGGGAAAAGAGTAAGGTTAAAGCTCTTGAAGTAACTCGTGCTAGACTTGAGAGTGCTAACCTCGATTTGCTTGACAAGTATGAAAGCATACTCAAAGAGCATGACACGCTCAAATCTCATGTCAAGCAAATTGAGGAAGAAAAGGCTAAAATCAAGTTAGATAATCATGAGCTTAACTTAACACACCAAACACTCTTGGAAGAGCACAACAAGTTAGTACAAGAACATCAAACACTTAACCTTGCTCATGACGTGCTTGATCAAGAGTTGAAAAATATAAAGAAGCAAACTCTTAATGATAGGATATACATTACTTCTCATGTGACTAATGCCTTGAACAAGTCTTTGTCTTTGAAAGCAAACGCTAGGGAGAAGGACTTGTTGGAAGAAATTGAGAGTCTCCGCACTAGTGTGGCTAGACTTTCAAAAGGGGAAGTCAAACACAAGGAAATACTCTTCCAACAAGCAAAGGCCTTCAACAAGAGAGGACTTGGATCCTTCCCGGTGCCTAACAAAGGAAAGGTGCCCTCATCGGAGCTTAGAACAAGCTTCATCAAGGAAGTTGGTTCTTATTGCCAACATTGTGAGGTCACCGGTCACCACACAAGGGAGTGTCCTCTTCCTAACCGACCCTCTACCAAGTTGCCCATTAATTACAAATCTACTTTCAATGATCGTTATTATCTCTTAAGTAAAGTAGATGGCAAGGTGAAGGCTAGGTTCATTGGCAAGGACATGAAGGGCATGAAGGGGAAGCTCCCCAAGCAACTTTGGGTCCCAAAGACACATGTATCACACATACGAGGACCTAAGTTGGCTTGGGTGCCTAAAGTTAAAAATTGAATTCATGTGTGTAGGTGAACTACAAAGCCGGAGGAAAGCATTGGGTACTCGATAGCGGGTGCACCCAACATATGACCGGCAATGATGGTATGTTCACCACCATAGAAAACCCCGGCAATCATGAACAAGTCACCTTTGGTGATAACTCTAAGGGAAAGGTAATTGGGTTAGGTAAAATTGCTATTTCAAATGACTTATCTATTTCTAATGTTTTGTACGTTAAGTCACTTTCCATTGCACAACTATGTGATCTTGGACTAACATGCACATTTAGCAAAAATGATGTTGTTGTGAGTAGTGAAACAAGCCAAGACATAGTCTTCAAAGGATTTCGGCATGGACATCTCTACCTAGTAGACTTCTCCAACAAGAATGCTAGCTTGACCACTTGTCTCTTCACTAAGACAAGCTTGGGTTCTCTATGGCACCGACGCATAGCGCACATTGGGATGAGCAAGCTCAAGAAGTCATTCAAGCTTGGGATGGTGATCGGCGTGAAGGATGTTACATTTGATAAGAACAAGCTTTGTAGCGCTTGTCAAGCCGGGAAGCAAGTTGCTTCACACCATCCAATGAAGACAATGGTGTCAACCTCCAAGCCACTTGAGCTACTCCACATGGACCTCTTCGGACCGTCCACATATCAAAGCCTTGGCAGTAACCTCTATTGTCTCGTTATAGTTGATGACTACTCTCGCTATGCTTGGACTTTATTTCTAGGTGACAAGAGTGAAACTCTGGAAGTATTCAAGACCTTCGCCAACCGCGCTCAAAGGGAATTCCAACTTCCCATCATCAAGGTCCAGAGTGACAACGGCACCGAATTCAAGAACTACAACATTGGGGAGTGGTGTGACCGTGAAGGCGTGAAGCATGAGTTTTCGGCCACATACACCCCTCAACAAAATGGTGTCGTTGAGAGGAAGAACAAGACTCTCATCACTCTTGCACGAGCAATGCTTGATGACTACGGCACGTCGGAGAAGTTTTGGGCCGAAGCAATCAACACGGCGTGCCATGCCGCAAATAGGGTCTATCTCCATCGACTACATCAAAAGACCCCGTACGAGCTTCTCATTGCGAGAAATCCCAACATCTCCTACTTTCGAGTCTTTGGATGCAAGTGCTACATCTACCGCAAGAAAAGGCTCGGTAAGTTTGAAAGAAGATGTGATGTTGGTATATTTCTTGGTTATGCATCAAACTCAAAAGCATATCGAGTATTCAACCAAACCTCTAGTTTAGTTGAGGAAAGTTGTGATGTTGAGTTTGATGAATCTAATGGCTCCCAAGAGGAAAGTTTTGGTCATGATGAAATAGATGATGAGCCTTTACGAGAAGCCATGAAGAACATGTCCATTGGAGACATCAAGCCTGAAGTTGAGGAGAGCCATGATCAAGGGGGAGATTCAAGTTCCAACATCAACACTTCAATGGCGCCTCAAGTTGACGAAGAAGAGAAGGATGATCCATTGCCGACTCAAGACTCACAAGCACAACAACGTCAAGAAGAAGAATAAGTCCATGATCAAGTCCAACCACAAGAGGAGCAACATGCATCACCATCGCCAAGTGCTTCGCAACCACTTATGAGGCATGGACGCATCTCCAAGGCGCATCCGATGGACCAAATCATCAGAAGTCCGTCAAGGGGTGTAAGTACACGTTCTCGCCATTTTTCTTCATTTTGTGAGCACTACTCGTTTGTTTCATGTGTAGAACTCACTCATTTTTAGGAAGCACTCCAAGACCCAAATTGGGTGATGTACATGCAAGAAGAACTCAACAACTTCATCCGCAATGAAGTTTGGGTGTTGGAGGAGCGACCCAAGGACAAGAATGTCATCGGAACAAAGTGGGTGTACCGCAACAAACAAGACCCGAATGGCGTTGTGGTCCGCAACAAGGCAATACTTGTGGCCAAGGGGTTCTCGCAAGTTGAAGGACTAGACTTTGGGGAGACATTTGCCCCGGTCGCCTGGCTAGAAGCCATCCGTATACTTCTTGCCTTTGCATCACATCGTAGTATTAGACTTTATCAAATGGATGTGAAAAGTGCCTTTCTTAATGCTTACATTAATGAGCTTGTTTATGTTGAACAACCTCTCGAGTTTGAAGATCCGAGGAATCCTAATCATGTGTATAGGTTGCACAAGGCGCTCTACGGGCTCAGGCAAGCACCTAGGGCGTGGTATGAACGACTAAGGGATTTCTTGATCATGCAAGGATTCAAGATCGGGAGGGTGGACACCACACTCTTCACCAAAGACATCAACGGAGATTTCTTCATTTGTCAAATTTATGTTGATGATATTATTTTTGGTTCAACTAACGAAGCTCTTAGCCATGAGTTTGGCAAAATGATATCTACATAATTCGAGATGTCAATGATTGGAGAGCTCAACTTCTTCCTTGGATTTCAAATCAAGCAACTTCAAGAGGGGACCTTCGTCTATCAAGAGAAGTACACCAAGGACCTCTTGAAGAAATTTGAGATGGGAGATTGTAGCTCAAGAAGCACTCCAATGGCAACAAATTGTCATCTCGACGCGGATAAGGACGGTAAAACAATTGACCAATCTAACTACCGTTCTATGATTGGATCATTGCTTTATCTTACCGCATCTAGGCCCGATATTATGTTTAGTGTATGCTTGTGTGCTCGCTTTCAAGCGGCACCTAAAGAATCGCATAGGAAGGCGGTCTTTAGGATACTTAGGTATCTTAACCATACCCCTAGTATGGGCTTGTGGTACCCTAAAAGTGCAAAATTCTACCTCTTGGGATACTCGGATTCGGACTTAGCCGGGTGCCGCGTGGATCGGTGGGTGCCACTTGCTTGGGTGTTCCCTAGTATCTTGGTCAAGCAAGAAGCAAAATTCTGTCGCCTTGTCCACAGCGGAAGCAGAATATATTGCGGCCGGTGCATGTTGTGCCCAAATTCTCTATATGAAGCAAACCCTTTTGGACTTTGGTATTAAACTTGGTTTTGTGCTCCTCCTTTGTGACAATGAAAGTGCGGTTAAGATAGCTAAAAACCCTGTTCAACACTCCCGCACTAAGCACATTGATATTCGCCATCATTTCTTGAGGGACCATGAAGCTAAGGGAGACATCTCATTGCGAGGTGTTAGGTCCGAAGAACAATTGGCGGATATCTTCACCAAACCACTAGATGAGAAAACTTTTTCTAGGCTAAGAAGTGAGTTACATGTTCTAGATGCAACGAACGTCATGTAAGAATGCATCTCATATAGGTCTTGCCTAACTCTCAAAGGATAGGGGTGAGCAAGGGTTAGCTTGGGATGGAGGTTCTTTTGGTTTTTCCCAAGGCTTGGAGAGTGGCTCTCCCTGAAGAAGCCTTTGAAAGGTTCGAATTTGGCAAGATAGATTTATTTTATGCCTTGCATGATGCCTGCCATATAGACATGTGATTTCTTGCATTATAAAATGTTTGGCATTGCATACGGTAGATTGTCACAAAGGGGAACCCACCTAATGAGAAAGAGACTTGTTTGAAATGCAATATCTCAACTCATATGTGGTGGAAAGAACAAAATGTTAGGTGCGTTAATGCCTAGAGGAACATGCTCTAAAGAGATAGAAGTCTTCATACTCTAGCTCACAAAGCATGGGCCTTACATTTTATTTGTATGATTTCCTCCTATTTTTCTCGGTGTTCCATTTGCTTTAAGGCCTAGCCAAGTTATTGGCATATTAGTATTTTTGAGGGGTAAGGGGTTGCCCAAAAAGTCCTAAGATATGTGTTTCTCATTGATTGTTTGTTTGGTCAAAGGACATATATGGGATGTTGCTGTTTTGTAGTCATCGGATTATCCGATGCTTAGGTCAGACCATCATCGGATTAGTTGTGTTCAAAAGTCAAGGGTCAGTTCAGTTAGTATCTCAAATCATCCGAAGAGTTCATTCTGAAAAACATCGGTCCATCCAATGTGCACAATTCTGGAACTGTGATGAATTCCACCGATGATATTCCCTTCCACATCGGACCATCCGATGTCAACATTACCTTTTTGAATACCCTTACTGTAACATTCGACCGATGCTTTCTCTTTGCACGTCGGTCCATCCGATGTCAACGGCACCTTTTTGAATACCCTTACTGTGCCATTCGACCGATGCTTCTAACGTTCAACGTCGGTCCATCCGATGTTAATGTTTCGGCTAGGGTTTGGTACCCACTATTTAAACGGCGCTTCGCCTCCTATTCTTCTCTCTCTCGATCCCGTCGCCCGCGCCTCACCTTCCACCGCTGCTGTCTCGCTCGCCCTGCGCCGCCGCCGCCCTCCGGTCGCCGCCGCCGCCCGACCGTCGCTGCACCACACCGCCGCCGTCCGGAGCAACCGCCACCGTCCGGAGCAACTGTCGCCGCCACTCACTTCCACCACCGCAGTCGTCGCCGCCGCCACTCGCCTCTGCCGCAGTCACCGCCGCTGCTCCACCCCAGCGTCGCCGCCGCTCTACCTCACCACTACAGCACCGAAGCGCCGCCTTCTCCCGTGCACCACCGTCGCCCCAAGTACATCGTCGTTGTGGTGCTTCCACTGTCGCCATCTCTTCATCACTAGGGTTGCTGGCCGCGATCATACTTCATTCTCGTGCATCGCCCGATCGCAATGGCTCGCGACAGGAAGAACAAGGGCAAGGCCATTGCGGAGCCAGCCGCGAAGAAGCAGAAGCTCTCGAAGGAGGAGAAGAAGGTGTTGATGGCCGCTCGCACCGCCAAGGAGCGAGAGCGAGGCCGAGGAGGATCACTGAGGATCCGCGAGACTCGTCCGAGGCAGCCTCCCATGATCGATGACTCCGAGGCCGAAAAAGAGCTGGAAGTGCCTCTTGTTCGCCGGCGCTCCGCCAGGACCCGTGGGTGGCATCCCGCGGCAGCACCACGTCCGAGACTGACGGCTGCCGATCGTAGTGAGGACAGGGAGGCCCAAAGAGCCATCCACGAGATGGACACCACCGCCCGTGTCGGTGAAGGTGTCCGTTTGACTGATTACCGGAAGATGAAGGCCAAGCAGCTCCGAAGACTTAGATGGAGTATCTTGCTTGAGGAGTGGTACCCGCAGCCCAGAGAGGCTCTTGTGGACAGTCGTTTCTGGACTGTTACATAGGCATCACTCTATGAGATCTATAGACGCCGAGACCACAAGTTATTCCAGCACAACTTTCTGGATTGGGATCAGCTCGCCCTGGCTGCAGAGACGGGGATACGGTCCTACTTTGAGAGGTACAGAGGGCTGGTCTAGCTGATGTCCTATGAGAGGAGTGCATATGTGGAAGATTGGGTCCGCGTGTTCTACGCTACCCTCTACGTCTCTGAGGGCCGCAGGTCGATTGAATTCATGTTGATGGGATAGCACCATCACCTGACGAGACAGCGCTTGCACAACTGCTGGGAGTGGACTTGCATGACACTTGCGTGCATGAGAGGGTGTATGGTCAGGAAGACCCACTGAGGAGGCTGCTCATTGGAGGAGTGGCACCACCACTGGAGGAGATTCGCTCCTTGTTTTGACCGACCTTCTCTCCAGACCAGCCGAGGGTACCGGCACTGTTGACTCCAGCCGCGCGCACAGTGCACCTTGCCTTGCGCCACACTCTCTTGCCGAGGTCCAGTTACTTAGAGGGGTTCACCAGCCTGCAGTAGACCCTCCTGTTCTACATCACGAACGGGATGGAGTTTGATATTGTGGACGTCCTCATATGAGAGATGGAGGATGTGATCACTGACAGAGTGGGCATGATGAGGCAGCTTGTGTTCGGACACTGGATCAGCTACCTTCTCTCCATGATGGTTCATGAGGGGTCTGCGGTGCGTGACAGCTACACTGACGAGAGTGTGACACGGTTCAGTCACTACCGTGCCCCATCTCCTGGAGACCGTCGCCTTGGCCGTCCAATCGAGTGTCAGGTTCATGCTCATCTGTCTGAGGAGGACTGGTCTGATCTGGAGAAGGAGGATGAGAGGCTGGCTGAGGCAGAGGCACAGGGTGAGGACCTGCAACATATATGGTCCGAGAGCGACACAGATGACAGTGTTGAGGAGTACTTCCCACATACTCCCTCACCCAGGCAGCACGACGCGGAGGCTGGAGGCTCTACAGTGCCACCCCCTACTCCACCTCCCGTCTCAGAGGCACAGGTTTCTCAGCCGTCCGAGCTCACATCCCTCCTACAGCAGATGGTTGAGCAGCAGCGCTTGGATCGGCTTGCAGCTTAGCAGGCCCGAGCGGAGCAGGCCACACGCCTTCTGGAGCTCCAGCAGCAGCAGCAGGAGATGCAGCGCCAGATCGCCCGTGAGATGCGAGAGGACACTGGCCGGCTGACTGGGCTGATCGACCAGATGCACCAGCGCTCCCTCGACCAGCAGCAGCAGACGCAGCAGGCGATGATGGGCATTCTGGGGTTGATCACCAACCTCTACACTCAGACCGGGATTGCCCTCCCGTTGTAGCTGCCAGTTGTTGCTCCACCTCCACCTGTCCTTTCTCCAGCTGCCGCTTCGGTGCCGACCACACCGATCCCTTCGATCAGCATGTCTCCACTGCTGGCTCCCGGCGCACCGATTCACTCTCCAGTACCGGCTACGACGCTGTTCCAGTAGACGCCGGCATCTGTCGTCAGTGCCCCCTTTCCAGCAGCTACTACTCAGCAGGCACCGACGACGGCTCCTATGGCTACGACAGCTCCTTCTACCTCTGCAGGCAGCAGCTCCGATGACAGTACTCCTGACGGTGATCAGTTCGTCATCGCGCCTAGTACTCAGGGTCCTTAGGCACTCGGATCCCTTTTTGGTGTCTTGATGCCAAAGGGGGAGAAGAGTTAGAGAAGAGTCGGGGGGAGGATAGCATAGCCTCAAGGGGAGCGTCCTAGCTTTAGGGGGAGTTTATCTATATGAGTTATCTTTTGTAATTTGGTGTGTTTGCTACTCATTTGCTACTTATTGAGCATTAATGAACTTGTTAGGAGTTTATCTTTAGGGGGGGTTTATCTATATGAGTTATCTTTTGTAATTTGGTGTGTTTGCTACTCATTTGCTACTTATTGAGCATTAATGAACTTGTCACTTATTCCCACTTTCGAGTTATTGATTGATTTTGAGCCTTCAAATTTAAATGTGTGATAATATTGTATTCATTACATATCCTCTTAAGTTTCGTACTATCAAATTCATTACTATTGTGCTTTAATTGTTGTGTTGTCATCAATCACCAAAAAAGGGGAGATTGAAAGCATCTAGGCCCCCATGAGGTACGGTTTCGGTGATTAATGACAACCATTGGATTTTACTAATGAATTTGTGAATGCAAGGTCCCCATAATCACTCAATCAAATGAAATCTATATGTCATTGGAGACCCATATACAATAACTTTATGAGATCAAATCAATGATATGAAGACAAGAAGTGAAAGCTCTTATGACAAAGTCATTCAACCACAATTAATGACACTTAATGTTTGACAATCATCAGAAATATATTTCCAACAAAGTCTAAGAGGTCACTTGAGCAAGACACAAAAGAATCACTTAGAAACAACTCGAAGCAAACAAAGTCAACTCACCGGATCAACAGATGTTTCCAGAGAACAACACATAGGTCGAATTGGTTCAGTAGAAGAAGAAGACCTCAGAACAAAGCACTCATCGGATCATCCGATGTTAAGGGCTAGGCTACATCGGTCCATCAGTACAGTTTGTAATATCCTTGGACCAAGTGTAGCACCGGATCATCCGATGTACAGAAATATACACATCGGTCAATCACTCAAGTAAGCATTAAGTTTGAGTCAATTCTGGAGGAAGAGACACCGGATCATCCGATGAGAAGACTAGTGCAACATCGGTCTAACAACGGTCATATCTGACACAATGACGTCAGCTAAAGTAAACTTGACCGATGATAACTAAAGGGGAGACATCGGATCATCCGATGTTCGCAGAAAAGTTCTGTCAGCCTACTTTTCCAACGGCTATTTCGTGGAGGCTGGCTATAAATACCCCCTAAACCTGTCATTTCGAGAAGTCTTGATCACCAGACATTCTCAACACATCCACAAGCGTTCAAGACCAAGATCCATCACTTCTACATCATTTCGACCACATACACACCAAGAGATAGGCTAGAGCTAGGTAGAGAGAGAGCTTGTGTGCCTCCATTCTGGGTGAGTGGAATCTCTAGGATAGTGAGAGCCTCAAGGGAGTGCCCCTTGGTGTTTGTAACTGTGAGAGACTTCCGGAGCTTGCCAAGGCGTTTGTGTAAGACCAGAGGGTCGAAGTTGTACAAGGCTTGAGCTCCACCTTGCCGAGGTTGGCAAACGGAGAAGAATAGTGGAGATCCCTTGTCTCGGTGACTTGGGTGTGGCTATACCCTTTGGTGGGTGCCACAACGTGGATGTAGGAAGATCTTGACGATCTTGCCGAACCACGGGATAAATCCTTGTGTCTCCTCGGGAGTTTGCATCCTCTTCCTCTCCCTTACATTTATGCATTTTATATTCCGCGAAGTTGCTATTTACTTCAATGCATAGATTGTTTGCGTAGGGAATTGGGCTTTTAGGGATTAAGTTTTATTGCTTAGATTTTTTGAAAAAAGCCCAATTCACCCCCCTCTTGGGCATTCGTTCCTTACACATGTCCTGTACAAAAATTTTGAATTTATACAGGAAGGTCATCTGGAACAGACTGTGATTACTATTCCAGCTTTAAATTTTTCTTGAACTATTGGAAGTTTAAAACCTTTCCATTGTTCAAGTTCATCATCTGTGTACTATTTACATACATTGTATATGTAAGTTGTATATTTGGCATTCAAGTATCCTTTCCACATATGACGGATTTGACGATACACTTACCGAACGGATGGGTGTTCATGACATGTGCTCTTCGAAGAGGTTTTCTAGAGTTGTTGATAGCGCTGCTTCAACGGTTTGGGTATTGCGAAATACCGAGCTATTAAGGCAGGAATTCGATGACGGAGGTGTCACAAGATGCACCATCTATGTCGATGTGCCCGCTGGTCCGCCATATATTGGATGGGCTCCTTTCTCCATCCAGGTGAAAGGGATTCAGTTGGAAGACACGTGGTGTTTTGCCACGAGTGTTGCTATTGCGAGGTTTTGCAAGCTTCATTATTGTAATATGTTGGGCACCCCGTTCACACTCATTCCAGTATACGGTAGAGCTGGTGATGAGTGGGCAAGTCGGATGAGTGCATCTTATGGCATTCACGAAGATACGCCCTCAATAACCTTGGCGTTATATGCAGCAGCATCGTGTGAAGTGAGCTTTACACAGCATGCTAGCATTGAAGGGTTGATGGGTGATCCGAAGCAAGCTATGATTCGAGGAGATCACTTTGAGTGGGCCAATGACTCAATTAGAGCCATGATTGCTCCTCTCAATTAACATCTGTGGGGACCAGAATCCCGACCTCCAAGGATCCCATTGGGTGGTGTCGTGCGATGCGACACCCAACAGTATACAAGAATAGAACGAGAACAAATTTACAATACCAAGTCTTTATTCACAAGCACAGTTGAAGTTTAAAAGTACTAACAGAAGAAAAGAGAACTATACATCATAAATACGCTCTCAGCACTAGCTATGCAAAAGCAAAGTCATCCATGCCCTGGATACTTTGCACTAGCAACACAAAATTCATAGCGGTGTGAATGGTTCCCACTCGGCTGTAAACCCTGCAGGGGGTGCAGCCTCATCGTTAAACCCGTCATCAGTCGTATAATCTGCAAAAACTTGTTAACTGCAAACGTGAGCATAAGGCTTAGCAAGACTAAACCGTCTCACTAGACATATGCAAGGGTGAATACTAAGCATAGGTAAGTAAAGCATAAGGACTCGCCTACAAGTGGATCCTTATAGTCATGTTTTAATTAGCACATGACATGTCTCAGGCACGACACATCATAGACTCCACAATCAAACAAGAAACGCTTTGCCGATGATATGACGTGCACAAAGCACATAATGCTATTACAGGTAAAGTATGGGGAAACTATAAACTTTTAATTGTACTATCTTTAAGCCAAACAAGGTTGACGAAGCAATTTATAAACCAATATATCATATTCTCCTGACTTCTTTAGTATTTACTACGTCACGGCGCAGTGAACAAGTGGTACTCTATTACCGCAAGGGACGGTGATTGCAATCAGGACATACCCGGAACAACACGACACATACGTACTTTCGGAAATGCCAGCGAGTACTTTCAACAGTACCTACATAACAATTCAGTACTAGTCGTATATGGTCACCTTTCACTAAACACTCTAATGTCGAACCGGTCGATCCGTCACGAGCAGGAGGTCACTGTGTGGGGCATACTCTAACGTGCCCACCAGCTGATTTACACCTTGTTGCCCTCAACCCACACCTATAAAACGGAACAGGATGCCTCGACAAACCAGTATCAAGCTACACCAGTTTACCGGAGCCCATTCGTCCAGTATGTCGCCGGTACAATTCAAGCTTGTCCAGCAAGACCGCACACGAAACGGTCCTCAATCAACACAAGCAGGGCTACGCATGTGAGGCCACGTCTCACTGCATCCTATCCACTGCTCGGTCTCAATTTCATATTCATAAACCATTTTCTTATTCTAGAATCTCCCATGTGATAAAATTCCTATATCACGAGTAGATTCCAACTACTCGACTTCTACCGAATTCCTATGAAGATAAGCATAGCAATGTCTACTTATCGGGTCGTAGACCTACCCAAGACTCTATAGGATTTATTGGTCATGCAAGTTGATGTCAAACACATTAAACGTAATGCACAATCATTTAAAGACATAAGGTGAATGAAAACTGTAAAAACACTGTAAGGAACTTAAATGCAAACCGGGGCTTGCCTGAATGCGAGTTTGAGTCTATGTTAGTTTCTGGCAGTTGGACCTCCAAGGCTACCGGCTGCTCCTCGACTTCAGCTACTACACGATATGCATATAGTAAGTATAAATGATTTTGTGAATAATTAATATGCTTAAGGTGGTGTGTGTATATTAAGATAAAATAAGATAATTATCTTAATTTACTTTGGGATTTTTATGGTGGATACTAGAGATTATGGAGAAGACTCTTGCAAAGAACAGGAGATGATAAAGGATGTTTGTTATTCTTAACAATAATGATAAGCAATAATTTTCTCTAAATTTTGGTTGAAATTTTTGGAGATGTATTATGGCTACCAAATGTTTTATTATGTAGAGGGCTTCTCACAAGTTCTAGGGAAATTTGTTTCACAATTTTTTGAGCTTCCTACAGGAAGAAACTGATTTTTTAAAGTTTGTGTAAATTTCTGGAAATTGATTTTACATTTTTCTCAATTTATAGCTACATAGAGATTTGGAACATTGATCAACCCATTATTTTAATTCCAAAGAGCTTGAAACTTTTACTGGAGATCAATTGTATTAATTATAAGGTTCTGACCAAAATTGGGAATTTTCCAATTAACAGAACTATAGAAATGAATTCTTTAAGCATTTTGCTTATCCGAATTATGGAGAAATTTCTATGGCTTTTCATACAAATCCAAGCGCACCACTCGAGATTATTCTTCATTCTGGTTCTAACAAAATTTATTTGGGATTTTTTGGATAATTCTACTGGAAGTTATGGATTTTCTAAGTTTGGATTGAATCTGGATTTATTTTCCTATTGGAAATTTCAAATAAAAGGGGCTGGTCCCACTAAATTTGAATGGGCCAATCGCATCAGAGCCACACCGGGGGCCACAGGGTTCAACCGTGCAGCCACACCGGATCCAGTGCCGCAGCTGATCCCGGGCGTTAGAATAGGCGCTTACAAGTGGGGCCCATAGGCCTTCGTCTACCTCGCGACGCGACAGCGCTCCTCGTCGGAATCGCGGTGGTGCTTCGCCGGACTTAGGTGCGTGGACCTCCGTTCGGCCTCGCCATGACCGCTCAACCATAAAATCGACCCCGCAAGCCGATGGTGGTGTCTAATCACGCCGGTGATGGCTGGAGACGGCAGCGCGACGGTGACGGCGGAGCTAGGGTTTCGGCCTTCGTCGGAAATGCTCGGGAATGGCTCAATAGGCTCGGAAATAGGTTGGGGAGGTTCCTGGAAGCACCGGTAGTATGATTTGCGGGTCAGATTGGGTGAAATCATTGGCAAGGCTCAGTTCGACGGCGAAGTGCGGGTTTTCAACCGACGGCCTCGAAAAATAGAAATCTAAGATGCTTGGTTGATAACCTTCAGGGTTTTTGGGCATGGAGCTTCCTTAGGACACATAGGAACTATCTGCTAACCTATTTAAGGATGATTGCAAGAATGAAATGAATTTAAGCGTGAAGCTTTGCCGTTCTATTGAGAAACCGTTCGGTTCTCGAACAAGAACTCAAGTTACACTTCATGTCATAAACTTAGATTCTGTGAGCACGAATTAGAGAGGATTGCGAACCTTTTTGCTTAAAGGATCGAGGCTGGAGATGGTCTGGAACTGGTTTTCAGCGGCGAGACAGTGAAGGTTCTCGGCGGCTTCCTCGACGGCCACTGGGAAACTTCAAAATATGCCAAGCAGAAGCTATGTCACGATCAATGATCAAATGGACTACGTAGAGGAGTTTGTGACAAGACTTTTATCTACTTACAGCTCGAGAAGAAACGGCTGCAATCGTCGGCGAGAGCTCGACCGAACAGGGGCAGCGAAAATGGCGTGAACCGGGATGGTGTCCAACGACGACGGTCAAGGGGTATTTATAGGGACTGAGGGGAGAGGGGAGCGCGCCACGGCGTCAAGCAGGCAAGCAGCTCGGTGGATGCATGCGCATCGCGGTGTCGCGCGCTTCCGGCGTCGAACGACGGGGCGAGCTGGAGACAGAGCAGCCCCCGTGGGTTTCACTCGAGTGCTTTGGCTGACAGTGGGCCCCACCTCCTCTTATCTACTTCCCTTCTCTGTAACTTCATTTCTCCTACCAAATTGTGTCCAAAAATTCTAGATTTTTGTGGGGAGGCTCAAATAAATATCTAGAATTTGATTCTGCAATTGGATTTTGAATTGGAGCAATTTTCATTTGAATTTCAAATTCAAATTTGAATTTGGATGAAGTTCAATGGTGCCACTGATTTAAATAGAAATTGAGTTCCAAAAATTGTGAAACTATGGGGATAAGTCAAGCAAGTTATGCAGATCATGAGTGTGTGTTCAAATCTTGATGTTCAATCTAGTTGAACAGAATTCAAAATTTGAATTCAAATCATGGTTTGAATTTGCTAAGCGTCTCAATTAAAATAGCAAATGGAGTTCAAAATTTATGAAGCTTTGCAGGAAGTCCATTTGGAATATTACAAAACCATAGAAAAATCTATGGCATCTGAATTAAATAATTTTTGAGAGGACCAAATATACAGTAGTATAGATTCAATTTATATTAATTTGAATATCTATTTGGTACTGCATATTAAATTGGCCTAGCAATCTTTCTTCAAATAATTCCAAACTTTGAAGAGAGGTCAAAAGAATTAATCTAAGTTTATTGGTGAAGTTCATTCCTCATGTTAATAAATTTAAACATGAGTAGAAGAAAAGATTTGATGAGATAAAGTTTATAAGCATGGGTATAATTGGTCTCCATTAGGGTTAACAACCAATTTACAATTGAACCTCATATGAAGGAAAATCACTACAGGAAAAGCGATCATTTGCGACGGCTGATTTTATTTGCGACGGCCAGCCGTCGCAAATACCTTAAATTGCGACGGCCCGCCTCTGGCCGTCGCAAATAATATGGCCGTCGCGAATAAGAGCTTATTTGCGACGGCTTTGGGACCGGCCGTCGCAAATAAGCGGTTATTTGCGACGGCCAACCCTAAAGCCGTCGCAAATAAATGAGCCGTCGCAAATAAATCCTTATTCGCGACGGCCCGGTCAGAAGGCCGTCGCAAACAGGCTTTAATTGCGACGGCCGCAAGTTGAGGCCGTCGCAATTAAAGAAGCCGTCGCAAATAAGGGCTTATATCGGGTCGCTCCGGCCCCGACTCTTCATTCACTCAAAACACCCTACCGCCGCCGCGCAGCGCCCCCGCCGCCGCGCCCCCGGCTCCGCCGCCGGCCCACCGCCCTCGGCCCCGCCTCCGCGCCAGCCTCCGCGCCCGCCGCCCTCGGCCCCCACCGGCGGCCCCCGCCGCCTGCGCCTCCGGTCCGCCGCCCTCGGCCCCCACCGGCGGCCCGCCTCCGCGCCCCAACCGCCGCCTGCGCCTCCGGCCCGCCGCGCCACCGGCGTCGCCGCCCCCGACCGGACCGCCCCCGCCCCCGGGACAGCAGGTGCTACTCCCCCTGTTTTAGTAGTTTTTTTCGGATTTAGTTAGCAATTTTGTTAAGAGTAGCAGCAATTAGCTATAGTAGTTTAGAATTGCTTGTATAGTAGCTTCGCCTCGCCTGGAGGAGGTCGTGTGCGGCGCTGGGAGCTTGGGAGGAGATCAGGCAGACGGTGGGAGGTTGGGAGAAGGTCGAGGACGCCGCTGGGAGGGTGGCAGAAGCTCGGGGTTGACGTTGGGAGCCGAAGGAGGTCGGTGGTGGCGACGGGAGTCCGAAGGACGTTGGGGGCGGCGGGCGGCGGAGGAGACGCGCACTGGAGAAAAGGCGGCGGCTGGGTTGGGAAAAAAGGGTAGGGTTTGAGGAGGAGACCCGTTTCTTTGCCCAATAAGGCGGCTGGGTGGCCAACATTGGCCAATAACTTGGCCCAGCCCAATAAGTCTGTCCGTGACCTTCCAACTCCCAGCTGATACGGAGCCACATGCGACTAGATCCTGGCGGCGCATCCACGATTCAGCGGCGCCCTCCACGATCCTGGCGTCGCACCACCGTCGGCGATTGTCCGGCGTCCCCCCCCCCCCCCCGCTCCCACCTTCCTCGACTCGCCGCCCCGCCTCCCCTCCTCTATCAGCCGTTGCACCGCCTCTTCAGCTCGCCGCCGTCCCTCCCACTCAGCCGGCTGCCACCCCTCGCCTGGCTGGTCGCCTAGGCGCCTAGGCGGGCGCCTGGGCGTCTAGGCGCTCGGCCGGCGCCTAGGCGTCCAGGCGGCAATTTACAAGCCTACGTCTCGGGGACGGGAAGGGACTGGACTGCTGTGCTGGCTTGGGTGGGCTAGGCCGGCCGGATGCATGTGTCGTCATTCAAGATGGGCCGGGCCGTTTGGTTCCCTGTGTTGAGAGGCTCGATCCACTGGGCCTGGATGGGTCGCAACTAAGCGCGAATCAATCCACCAGAAGCCGCGTTGACCCCGCTGCCACGAACGCAGCCGCTACTGTACCATAGTTCGTTATTAGGCTTTGCGACTCGGACGAGGAGAAGGAAACAACAATTAACACCGGCCTGCACTGCACGGCCAGAGTCCAAGCCGAACGCTACCTTTCCATTTTTCTCCTCTCTTCCTTTTCAGAACCTAATGACCTAACGACCAGTTTGGCCATAGCTGTTTATGACATAAATTACAGAGGGGGAGGAGATACCTACTGTACCATAGTATGTCGAAGTTGTACTAGTAGTAGTACTAGTAGTATTATACTCCATCCATTCTTAAAGCCTCGTCAAAGGCATCTATACACTGACAACAACTGTTTCTACGAGTTCAACAAACAATATCCAAATCAATGTAGTAGTACGGTATTACGGTACACCTCTGGAAACTCTACCTTAGACAGACACACTGAGAGAGCGACACAGGCAAGTACACAACCAAGAACGGACGCATCGAAGCAGGTAACAACCTCAGATGTCTTTAGGGTTGATTAGTCGGCCTAATCGATGACTAATCGTCCTAGTCGACCTTATCGCCCCTTAGGCGACTAGAGTCGATTAGGCGATTTGAAAACATTGGCCTCGTCGGGGAACTCGGCACAAAAGGCCTAACTTGCGTCTGAGCGATTCCGTGTGGGCTCAATGCTGAGCGCGTCAGTGCGTGCATGCCAAGCTCGTGAGTGTGTGTGACGTCAGCGCCTTCTTGTACTTGAATGCGGGCCGACGTCAGCGCCAGCCCGCCACGCCCCTGCCGCCCCCAGCCCCCCGCCGCCCTCGACCCCTGCGCCCCCGGCCCCTGCGCCCCCGCCGTCCGTCCGAAGTCGTCGGCCCGTTGCTCCACGCCGCACAAGTAAAGTAGGCATTAGTTGTTAATTTCTAGATAATTAGTTGTTAATTGATGATTAGTTGTTATGCTATTTAGTTGTTAATTGTTATGCGAATTAATTGTTAGGTTGTTGTTAATTAGTTGTTAATTCTCATTAATTGTTAGCAGTTGCTAATTAGGTTTGAATTACAATTAATTGTTAGTTAGTTGTTAATAGTTGACCATTCTAATTAATTATTAGTTAGTTGTTAATTAGTTGTTAATTGGATCTTAATGTTACTATATATGCTTAGGTTTAATTTAATAATGTTTAAGATTTGTATTATTGCTCTCATTTGAATTATGGTTATGTTGAATTGCTTAATTTTGATTGCTTGAGTGTTCAAGTACTATATATACATAAATGGGCTTCATACCAGCTTGACAAGGCCCGACAAGGCCCATTTAGTGGTAAGGTAAAGTATGCATGTAGACGGGCACGAAGGCGAACGACGACGGTGAGGATGGCAAGCACCTGCGCGTGGATGGCGTACTCCGACGAAGTGGTCGTGGAATTGTCATCTGAGACCAACTTTCCTCTCACTCTTTCTCTAGTTCTTTCCTCTCTCTTAAATGACCTGAAAATGAAAATGAGCAACGTAACCTATAGCAATGTATTACCCGTTTCGGATCGGCACGTCTCACATGCCATTGGCATGTGAGACGTGCAGGTTCGGAATTGTCCCTTTTTTGGACAGCCTCGGAGTGACCGAGGGGGCGTGGCTTGTGACGAGACGCGGGTCCAGATTTGGACGAGATTTCGGTGGCGTAACCCTGTTGTTCTCTGCTGCACCATTTTCGGGCGTGCAGTGGAGAACAGCGGGGTTATGCTGCCGAAATTTCGTTCGAATCCGGATCACGCGTCTCGTCATGAGCACGCTCCGCTCGGTCACTCTTGGGTGGGTTTAGGATCTATCTGCCTAGGTTGTAGGGCCGTGACATAACACAACAATACATTAACGACAATTTCTTTCGCATTAAACTGCAGAGTCAAAAATGGGTGAAGACCGCAGTTGGATGTATACTGGCTGGAAGAGCAGAAATGGTGGTTACTCCGATGAGTGGTTTATCAAGTTAGATCAATTTTTGGATCGAGCATTTTCGTTGTCAACGGAAGATATGGTGCGGTGCCCATGTACAAAATGCCGAAACACTAAGTTTTTGAGAAGATTGGAGCTTTCGTTTCACTTATGTCAAAACGGTTTCACTCCACAATATGAAGTGTGGACCTTCCACGGCGAGACTAATTCTTGAGTCATAGCCGAAGTGGATGAGGATGATGATATAACAGAGGTTGATAGGATGGATGAGATGTTAGAAGCTCTTGAAGTGGAGGATCCTCTTACAAATGAGGCAGAGAAGTTCTTCGAGGAGCTGAAGAAATCACAAGAGCCGTTGCATGAACACACGACTGTGACCGTACTTGCTTTCTTGACCAGATTTATGGCAATTAAGTCCAAGTACTTTTTTTCCATCAACTGCTACAATGATCTCATGAAATTGATCTGCGATATCCTTCCACGACCTCACAAAGCGCCACCAGATATGTATCAGTCAAAGATCAAGATATCTGGTCTCGGTATGAAGTATGAGAAAATTGATGTGTGCCCAGACAACTGCATGCTATTCTGGAAAGAGCACGCCAATGAGAAGATGTGCTTGAAATGTGGTAAATCGAGGTATGTCGAAGTTGTTAATGACGATGGCGATAATGTGATGACAGATGTCGCACATAAGCAGCTTCGTTACTTGCCTGTGACACCTCGGTTGAAGCGGATGTTTCTTTCAAAAAGAACCGCAAGACACATGAGATGGCACAAAGAAGGTAAACGTGAGAACAAAGAATTCTTGACGCATCCGTCCGACGGTGATGCATGGAAAGCGCTAGACCATTTCGATCCAGACTTTTCTCGTGATGCGAGGAATGTTCGCATCGGATTAGCGACAGACGGATTTTCACCGTTCAGTACGAATGCCGCGCCATACTCATGTTGGCCTGTCTTTGTCATTCCGTACAACCTGCCACCTGCTTTTTGTACGAGGAACGAGTTCATGTTTCTCAGCCTCATTGTACCTGGACCTGATCATCCCGGGTCACGTCTCAACGTGATGTTAAAACCGCTGATCGAAGAATTGAAAGTCTTGTGGACAGGAGTCGAAGCGTACGAAAGTTACAAGAAGCAGAAATTCAACCTTCGAGCTGCTTATTTGTGGTCCGTCCATGATTTGCCGGCATACGGCATGTTTTCCGGATGGAGCACTCACGGTCGTCTGACGTGTCCGATTTGTGCTTCAGACACGGATTGCTTTCGACTAACTCATGGAGGCAAAATATCTTATTTCGATTGTCACAGACGTTGGCTGCCCTCGAATCATATATTTAGGCAGCAGAGGCATGTCTTTCGAAAGAACACTGTTGTCACTAAAGGACCACCGAAGCGTCTCAACGGGTCAGAAATTTCTGATATGTTGGACAAACTGGTGCCTGATGAAGGTCGTCCTGGATATTTTGTAGGTTATGGAGAGGAACACAATTGGACTCACATATGTGGACTTTGGGAGCTACCATATGTGAAGTCGTTGATTCTAATGCACAACATTGATGTCATGCATCAGGAGCGTAATATGAGCGAAAGTATCATAAGCACTTGCATGGATATGCCTGGCAAAACGAAAGACAATTATAAAGCTAGACTAGATTTGGCAGACATTTGTCACCGTCCAACTCTTGAAATCTCTGAAAGTGGTGGAAAGCCACGTGCTTCTTTCTGTCTTCGGTCGAAAGAAAAGAAAGAAGTTATGAAATGGATGAAAACTTTGAAATTCCCAGATGGTTACGCAGCTAGCCTGAAACGAGCCGTAAATGTTAACACAGGAAACCTCACTGGGTTGAAGAGTCATGATTATCACATTATAATGGAAAGACTCCTACCTGTTATGTTCCGAGGCTATCTAGATGATGCGGTGTGGAAGGTTTTAGCCGAGCTCAGCTATTTCTATAGACAGCTTTGTGCTAAAGAAATCAAGATCGGGATGATGGATAAGTTAGAGAAGGAGATACCCATACTTTTATGTAAGATGGAAAAATTTTTTCCACCGGGTTTCTTCAATCCAATGCAACATCTGCTTATCCATCTTCCATTCGAAGCTAAAGTTGGCGGTCCTGTGCAATATAGGTGGATGTATCACATTGAAAGAGCGCTACGATATCTGAAACCAATGGTTGGCAACAGGGCAAGGGTGGAAGGGTGCATCGCTGAAGCAATGCTCTTAAAGAAGTTGGATACTTTTCAAGTGTCTACTTTGCGGAAGAAAACAATATCAATACTTCGGCTATGCGGTACAATGTGGACGAAACACCCCCTCTAAGCGACCTTTCCATTTTTCAAACGAGAGGCACCACCGTTGGTAGCTACACGACCTACGTGCTATCCGAACAGGAAAGGACTGTTGCTTTACTCTACATGTACGCAAATATAGAAGGCATGCAGGAATACTTTGAGTAAGTGTTTCTCCTATGTTTATGCTAATCTACATATTTTGCTACACATGTACTCTAAAAGATGTTTTTTCATGTTCAGCGAGTTCCACAGACAATATTGGCCACATAGGCATCAACCTACGGCCAAACAAGTAGAAGCGATGCGAAAGGAAGGAATAAATGGGGGACAGAGTTTTCTATCTTGGTTTCGAGAATATGTAATATTCTCTCGTCTTCTATGTATTATAAATTACTATTATTAAAGAAGTATTATATAATATTCTCTCATCTTTTATAACAGTGTCGGACTCACAGTGTCCATGAAGATTTGCGGCAGCTATCTTATGGATTGGTGAATGTTAGAAGCTATGGTCGATATGATGTAAATGGCTTCCGATTCCGTACAACTCATTTTGAAGCTCATCGTCCTCTTGCGGCAACATCAAATTCCGGTGTTGTGACGAGAGCAATGGACACTCAAGGGAATTTAACCGATTATTATGGTATCATTAATAAAATCCTTGAATTTACTTTTACCGGAAATAAGACCCTTCGAGTTGTCTTCTTTGACTGTGACTGGTTTGATCGTACTCATGGAACTCGAGAAAACCAATTTGGAATGGTGGAAGTGAAACATAAGGACCGACTACGGGGTTACGATACATTTGTTCTTGCGCATCAAGTTGAACAAGTGTATTATCTACCTTATCCATGCACGAAGCTCAGTGCTTGGTGGGTGGTATATAAGGTGAATCCTCGTGAGCGGCTATATACTCCTGGGGATGATGGTTACCATGATAGCGAAGACGTTGAAGAAGTGTACCAAGAAGAAGAGTTGCCAGACACTTTTATCGTCGAGCTTGGTGCAGGACTCGATCAATTAGTTGGAGATGTTGAAGACGTTGAAGATGTAGAGGCAGATGATACGCGAAAACGAAAATTAGAACAGGCCACGATGGAAGATCGTTGGGCTGGTTTAAGGAGTAGGGCACAGACACATGACAATGATGTTGATGAATTTTGAAAGTGACTACAAGTAATGTTTTCTTGAAGATAGTAACATGAATTTTATATATTTTATTTGCATATTTACTAATTATCTAATTACAATAGGATGGCGTCAAAGAAGGGTAAGAAGGTGCCGCCGACGAGGGGGTTCTACCCCTCTAGACCTGAGGACGCTTTCGTTGGTGCCTCGTCGACTGGCAGCAGACGCTCTCAGCTGCTGGGGCACGTTCAGACAAGCTCTAGAGCTTCGTCACAGGTAAATGTCACTCGTTTTTGACAAATTCTTTAAATTCAAATTCACATTAAACTTACTTATGAATCATTTGAATGTTGTAGTCCTCACCGGCTGACTCAGAGGCTGCGGCGCCTTCGGTGAGCCAGCCTTCGGCGAGGCAGCCCTCGGCCAGCCAGCACTCGGCGAGGCAGCCCTCGGCGAGTCAGCCCTCGGCCAGCCAGCTCCCGGCTGGCGATGACTTTGTTCCTGAGGCCTTTGACTCGGCTGGTGAGGAGCCGTCTGGGTCACCTGACGTGGCGCCCCAGCAGACGCGGAGGACGAGGAGGACTCACTTTGTCAGTCCTCCCGCGGTCCCTTCACAGAGGATCGTGATTCGTCCAGTCGGAGACAGGTAATAAAAATTATAGTTTTCAATTTTAGTTTCTTTTGATTACTTAAGTAATGAATGAATGAATAAATATCTTACAGGAGTTGGGACGACTTGTCTTTCACTGGTGAGAAACACCAGAGACCGGTGAACGGTGTCCTCGGGTCCATAGTGCGTTTGCACTATCCCGGGGTCATCGACGGAGTGCCTGCTCTTTCGTGGGAGGACTACGCACGTGTCCATCACCAGGAGCACGGCAACCTTCAGGAGGCCGTATGGGCCAATTTTATGGTAAGTATGTAAAAAAGTTTCTAAGTTACAACTATTAAACTCTTTTAGTGCACATCTCTTCAATATATTCTTTATCGCAGGCAAGATATACTTTAGAGGACCCGGACGACCATCGCATGTTTGAGGATGCGAGGCGAGTGTTTCACTTCAACGCTGCCAAGGCGCTTCGACAAGCTTTGTCGAACGCCCGTGTTCAAATTATTAATGAGCACATGAAGGCGAACCAGCAGCACGTGTTACACTTCCGGCAAGAGAGCGAGAGGCACCTGACGGAGGAGGAGTACGCGCAGGTACGTGGAGTGTAGTAAGTATTTTTTTCTGATAATGTCCTCGATGGTACTTTTAACGACTTTCAACTATGTGCAGGGCCACGTGAGCTGGTTGCAGGGTCGGAACGATGCATTTCGGGCCCTTTGTCGCTACTGGGCTAGCGACGAGTTTAAAGCTAAGTCCGGGAAGGCTCAAGACTGCAGAGGGGTGGAGGGGAAGAGCAGACACGGGCAAGATAACCAATTGCGTTTAGCTAAACGCATGGTAAGTGTGTGTAACTTATGTTTATATATTAATAATATATTGTTCGTACTAACATGTATTGACAGGAGCGCGAGACGGGGGTGCCGCCCACCCCTGCTGAGGTTTGGAAGAGAGGTCACAGGGACCCTTCTCAGCCGACGGGGTGCAGTCAGGCTGCAGCCGAGCGGTTGGTAAGTTTAGAAACCATTCATATTACATATAACTATATAGATTGTTGAACTTACACGATTTTATTGTTTTGCAGGCTAAGTACGGGGAGGAGGCTAGGAAGATACACGGCCAGGATTTCGATTGGGAACGTCAACCGATCGATCCTCAAGCCGCGTATGCAACCGGTGGTGGAAAAGCACACGGAAGGTGAGTTTGCAAGTCATTTTATCGTTTTCAATTCAAAGTATTCAAGATATTTTAATTTCATATTACTGACTCTCTTTTTTATAGGCTCGCCATATTCGACGGAGTTGTCGACTCGAGGGCGGGTAGACCTGCGAGAGGCAGCTCCACGCAGGCTTCGGGTACGGGAGGTCGCCGCTCGCAGAGGGACATTGAGATGCAGTCCCTCCGAGAAACTGTAGAAGAAAATGAAAGGCGACATGAGGAGGAAAGGAGGGCGATGGAGGCCACGATCCAAACCCAGGCAGCAGCGTTGGCGCAGATGCGGGAAGCAATGGAGGTAACAATCTAAAAATTAAAATTCTCATTAATTCAGCTTAAATGACTTACTAATAGGTAGCATTTAATGTTTGCAATGATAGGCCATCGCTCGGGCGCAGGGTCTGGGAATCCAGCTACCGGTACTACCACCGGTACTCCCAGGCGATCCTTCTTCAGCGGGTCAGGTAAGTCTCTATGTAATCCTTCTTCTCCAGCGTAATAAGATTGAGATAGATGAAAGAGAGAGATAGTTAGATAGAAGAAAATGATTGAGATAGAAGAAAGAAAGAGATAGAAGAAAGGGAGACAGAAGAAAGAGTGAAAGATAGATAGAGTAGGATGGGAATGAAGAGAGAGTAAGATGTAGATGGAGATAGAGAGAGGGGAAGATAGAGGGAGGGAGATGTAGATGGAGATAGAGGGAGGAAGATAGAGGGAAAAGGATAGCAATAAAGAGATAGAGTGAGCAAGAAAGATAGAGTGAGAGACAAATAGAGAAATGAAAAGAGAGAGGAAGAGAGGGTGATCTAGATGAAGATAGAGGGAGAGGGAGGGAGAGAGATGTTGATGCATATATTCTAACTCTAAGTTTTATTAATTGCAGGGATCCGCGACGGCTGCACAAACGCCGTCGCCTTCGCTACCGCCGCCTGGATTGAGGCGCGACGACGACGACTTCGACTTCGGAGGTGGCTTCGGAGGTTAGATGGGCGAGTGAGCCCTTTTATTTACTTTGTTGATGACGATGTGAGATGTATCGGAATTTGAGTTTGTGATTGTGATGATCTTTGTGTATATATTGTGTATGCTGTGTATGCTGTGTATATTGTGTTGTGAATCTGGCCATCGAGCCGGTTAGAGTTTTCTGTTTTTAAAAAAAAATAAAAAACCTTATTTGCGACGGCTTTTTATACAGTACCGTCGCAAATAAGGTACCAAGCCGTCACAATTAAGCCACTGCTATTTGCGACTGCCTGGCCATCGCAAGTAAGCTTTAATTGCGACGGCCAGGCCGTCGCAAATACAGTCGTGGGTCCCGGAAGAGGACACGTGGGCCCTGCCCTCTAAACTTATTTGCGACGGCCCAGCCGTCGCAAATAGCAGAACTTAATTGCGACGGCCTGGCCGTCGCAAATAAGCTTTAATTGCGACGGCACGGCCGTCGCAAATAAGGCCGCGGGTCCCACCAGCCCGCAGCAACAACTTGCGACGGCCTCCCCTAGCCGTCGCAAATAAGTTTATCTGCGACGGTGGCCGTCGCAAATAAGCTTATTTGCGACGACATATTTGCGACGGCCGGAGGCCGTCGCAAATAAAGAAAGCCGTCGCAAATAGCTTATTTGCGACGGCATCTGGCTTATTTGCGACGGCTTCGGCCGTCGCAAATCGTCGGGATTCCTGTAGTGAATGTGGGATTTCACATTCCTCCCCCTTTAAAAGAATCTCGTCCCGAGATTACAAAAGGAAGGATAAAAAGAAAAGACCTAATGAACATATGATGTTAACAAGTCCAGATAATTGGCTTTAAGATATTCCTCGCTTTCCCACGTTGCTTCATCAGCGGTGTGGTTTCCCCACAAGACCTTGTAGAAACGCAAGGTGCAGTTTCTTGTGGTACGAGTCTTCTCATGAATTATCTGGGTTAATTTTCGCAGTAAGTAAGATCTGGTTGGAGGGCTTCCAAATCCTCCATACGGACTTTCGCTGGGGCCTTGAGACATTTTCTCAATTGTGAAATGTGAAACACATTGTGCACCCCGGAATGCGATGCTGGCAGCTCTAGCCGATAGGCTATAGGTCCGCATTGCTTACTTATTATGAACGGTCCGATGAAACGTGGAGCTAGCTTCCCTTTTACTCCGAAGCGATGAATCCCTTTCATTGGAGATACGCAAAGATAAACGTGATCCCCGATATCAAAATGAAGCGGTCGACGTCGTTTGTCCGCATAGCTTTCTGGCGAGACTGAGTAGCCTTGAGGTTGGCTTGAATGACTCGTACTCGATCTTCGGCTTCCTTTACCAAGTCTATACCATATGTTACTCATTCACTGGATTCACACCAGTTCAACGGTGTGCGGCACTTCCGGCCATAAAGAGCTTCATATGGTGCCATTTGAATGCTAGTCTGATAACCATTGTTGTATGAAAACTCCGCCAATGGTAGATGATCATCCCAATTATTACCATGATGAATGGCACAGGCGCGGAGCATATCCTCTAGTACTTGGTTTACTCATTCCGTTTGACCATCAGTCTGTGGGTGGTAAGCTGAGCTTCGAATCAATTTGGTACCCAGAGATGCGTGTAGCTGCTCCCAAAACCGAGAAACAAACAAAGTTCCACGATCTGATATGATAGTGCGGGGTACTCCGTGTAAGCATAAGATCCTTGCAATATACAGCTCTGCATATTGCCGTGCCACATACTTGACATTGACTGGAATAAAGTGAGCCGACTTGGTGAGTCGGTAGACTATCACCCAAGTCGAGTCATGTTTGTGAAAAATGAGAGGTAATCCAACAATGAAGTCCATGCTGATGTCCTCCCATCTCCAGGCAGGTATGCTTAACGGTTGTAATTGTCCGGCTGCTTCAGATGGTCGGCATTCACTCGTCGACATGTATAACATTCAGATACATACTTTGCTATTTCCCTATTCATCCGAGTCCACCAAAATTTCTTCTTCAAGTCTTGGTACAATATGTTACTCCCTGGATGAATAGAATATTTGGAGAAATGAGCCTCATCCAAAATTTTCTTCCGAAGTGCCACATTGCGGGGTACCACTATGCGGTCTTTGAACCAGATTGTACCATCATTTTCACCTCAGAAACACTTCATTTCCCCCTTTTTCATTCGTTGAAAAATATGGGATATGCCCTTGTCCTCCTTCTGGGCCTCCATAATTTCCTCCCTTAAGGTAGGAATGAGGGCTAGGTTGTAGAGTGCCCCATACGGAACCAAGTAGAGACTCGGTTCTTCTTCCTCTATCAAGGTGATAGAAAGGTTATTTATATGGGACTTGCGACTTAACGCATCGGCGACTACATTTGCCTTACCAGGATGGTAGTGGATCTTAATCTCATAGTCTTTGGTTAACTCCAACCATCTTCGTTCTCACATATTAAATTCTTTCTGGGTGAAGATGTACTTCAAGCTTTTGTGATCGGTGTAGAGATGTACTAGGTTGCCCCATAGATAGTGTCTCCACATCTTTAATGCTAGTACCGCGCCAGCGGGTTCATGATCGTGAGTCGGATAATGTTGCTTATGGTTTCGAAGCTGCTAGGATCCATAAGCGATCACCCTTCTGTCTTGCATTAATACGCAACCCAGACCAATTCCAGATGCATCACAATAAACATCAAAGGATCTTGTTGTGTCTGGTTGGGCTAATACTGGTGCTGTTGTGAGGTGTTTTACCAATGCTTGAAAACCTTCCTCACATTCCTTTGTCCAGCTATATCTATTTTATTTCTTCAGATGTTTCGTCATTGGTTCAACTATCTTGGAAAAGCTTGGGATGAACCTCCGGTAATATCCAGCTAAACCCTGGAAACTTCGAACTTCATGCACAGACTTGGGAGACTCCCATTTGAGTACTTGCTTAATCTTGCTTGGATCAACTGCAATCCCTTTGGCAGAGATGATGTGCCCCAGAAATGGCACTTGGTTGATCCAGAACTCACATTTGCTGAACTTACCGTACAACATGTGGTCCCACAATCGCTGAAGCACGACGTGCAAATGTTGTGCATGTTCTTCTTTGGATTTTGAGTATACAAGGATGTCGTCGATGAAGACCACGAAAAACTTGTCCAAATCCGGCATGAATACCGAATTCTTGAGATACATGAAATTGGCCGGTGCGTTGGTTAATCCGAAGGACATGACAAGGTACTCATATAATCCATACCTCATCGAGAATGCTGTCTTTGGTAGATCCTCTGGTCGAATCCTGATGTGATGATAACAAGAACGAAGATCCATCTTCGAAAATACCCGAGCACCTACCAACTAATCAAACAGAATATCGATATGGGGTAGTGGATACTTGTTCTTGATCATGACAGCATTGAGTGGACAAGAGTCCACACATAGTCTCAATGTTTTATCCTTCTTTTCCACGAACAATGCAGAACAGCCCCAAGGCGACGAACTTGGACGAATGAAACCCTTGTCCAAAAGTTCCTTTAGCTGCTCCTTTAGTTCTGCAAGTTCTTTAGGTGCCATCTTATACGGCTTCCTCGAGATTGGCACTGTTCCTGGTACAAGTTCAATCGTAAACTCAACATCTCTTTCTGGTGGCATACCAGGAAGATCTTCGGGAAAAACGTCAGGATACTCAAATACTACTGGAATATCTTTGAGTTTACAAGCTTCAGTGTTATCAGCAGTTGGAGGCACGTGGATATTACTCTGAAGAGTGAGAATTTGGGGAGAGTGGACTGGAGAATTTAGATATATACTCCAAGGAATGATGTCAATAATAGCACCGTTGTATTGCAACCATGCCATTCCTAAAATGACATCTAATTTCTGATGCTCCAATATAATGAGAGAGATAGGGTATATGTTCCCACCCATATTAAGAGGTACCCTATGGACCATCTTATCTGCTACTACTTTGCCTCCCGGAGAACAAATCATATGTGGGGTTTTTGTGGAAATGAATGGAAATTGGTTTTGATTGACATAAGACTTGCTAAAAAAATTATGGGAAGCACCCGAGTCAAAAAAGATGACTACGGGATGACCAATGATAAAGAACGTACCCGTGAGTACGGGTGCGCCTTCCGGAACGTCCTCGATGGCGAGGTGGTGAACGTTGCCAGTTCTGGTGGCTGGCTTCTTGGGCTGGTTGCATGGCTGGTTCACCCCGTGGTACGATGACTGTCCTCCGCTCTGCGGGCACTCCTTGGCGAAGTGCCCGTACGCCCACACGTATAGCACGTGTACGGGGTGTGACAGGAATGGAGGGGAGGACGGAATCTCGGTGCATGCGGCGGAGGTAGAGGTGCACGCGGAATCATCCCCTATTGCTGTTGTGGGCGGAAGCCGGTGTTATTGAATGGGCGACCACGAAACATTGGTGGTCGCAATGGTGGCTGCCACCTCTGGTCGGATGGTGATCGATACACCATGCGGTATTTCTGAGGAGTACCTCCCCCGCTGCCCTGCGGAGCACTCCTTTTCTTCTTGTCAAAGAACAACTCCCTAGTAGCGTCCTCCTGTACGATTGGGGCATTGACCATGTTGTTGAAGCTGCCGCTGTTGAACAAGGCATGCTTGTCCTTCATCTTGGGGTTCAAACCCCGATAGAAGCATTCCCGCTTCCGATCTTCTGTATTCACTTGGTCCTGAGCATATTGGGCCAAGTGGATGAATATCTTGGAGTAATCATAAGCACTCCTTCCTCCTTGCTTCAGCTCCAAGAACTCTTGAAGCTTCCTCCTCATAACACCGGGAGGTATGTGATAGGCGCGAAACGCCTCCCGGAACTCCTCCCAGCTCGCGACATAGCTGACTGGTCGTGCGGCAAGGTAATTCGCCCACCACGCACCAGCGGACCCTTGTAGTTGTTGGGCCGCGAACAGGGTCTTCTGATGTTCGGTCACTCATAGCAAACCAAACTTCCCTTCAATGGAGCGGAGCCAGTTGTCTGCCTCCAATGGTTCATCGGCCTCCACGAAGACCAGCAGGTGCGTTGACATGAAATCCGAGTACGAACTCAGAGAAGGTTGTCGTGGACTCGCATATGGTCGCCCTCCTTGACCGGAATAATGCTGGACCAGAGTTTGTAGTAACTTCGTTTGCTCGTCGCGTGAGCCAAGCCTTGTGGCGAGAACCTCCGCTAGACTCCTTGGAAGTTCCGGAGGTGGTGGTGGAGGAACTCATTGCTGCGGTGTAGCAGCTGTCTCCTGTGTCTGGGATTCGTCCTCACGACAATGAATGGATCCTCCCATTTCAGGTGTCGAGCGAGTACGCACCATTCTGCATCCAAATGACTTCAAATCAGCACATGTTTTCTTTTTCTTTATCCATTTTAACATTTAGTAGCATGACTTTTTGACAAGGAAATAAGTGCATAACATTCACATATATTGATAAAATACAAACTTTATACAAGATATATTATCTCATGACCAAGTATACAGTAGTGTACTCCAAAATGATGGACTCCCACTATGGAAATACATCTCTACCATACTTGGTTCCCATGAGATTTCATACACATCTTATCAGCTTAGACATACCCACTACTATTCTTAATATGACACAAACATGGCCACAAAAGAAAAACACGAGCAACTATTAAACTATATGTTGCCCCGTGACGGCAGAAGTGATGTCACATCCCACTCCAATACGTCCTACTCGACGTACTCGAGTTCCTCGGGATCTTCTTCTTCTTCTTCGTCATTGGAAGGCAATTGTTCAGCCATAATTAGTGGTATATTATGGGCCGGTGGATACACCTCTGGTTGCAATTGTGCTTCGGCCTCAATCATATTATCCTGAAGTTGCTCTGCCTCATACTCCCAAATCTGAGCTGTCTCAATGGCGGTGTCCCGCTCTTCAGTGCCTACTAACAGTTGATCCTGCTGTTGTTGCACCTCTAACTGACTTGCTTGCAACTCACCACGAGCTTGCTGCAGTTCAGTGCGAGCTCGCCGTTGTTCGGCACGAGCTTTTCGTAGCCTAAAGCGAACATAATGCAGCTGACTCTCGCACTTATTTAGCTGGTGATTTGCTGGGGCTAGGAGCGAATGTAGATTCTCGTTGATATAATCAAGGGTATCACCCCGCTCCGTCGCTTCCCGTAAGGCTTCGACTTGCTCCAAAATAATTGTGCCTTGCGTAGAAACCACCATATTGGAAGCAGCCGCATATTTCCCAAGAGTCGTCGAGGTTGTGTTGCCATACAGTGTATAGGCAGCAACCATACGACATTGCCACTCAAATCCAGCCATACCACGAACCGGAATAAGGGCAAATTGAGTCCCAGCCATGGCATCTTGATGAAGCTCACAAAGCTTCATAAGCGCTTCGCCTGCAGCGATTGCCCAAGTGTCCTCTAAATGAGCCCCCTCGATGGTAACCGAGAAAGGAGCCCATCCATAACGACATGGACTAGCTGGGATGTCTACCAAAATGTTGCAGGACCAAACACCCCTGTCAATCGTTTCTCTACCCCAATAGCTTGGCATCTCGATGAAACCAAACTGCTGGAGTACTTCCCGCAACATACTTGGGAAACCCGGATGACTAGCGCAAGTGGAAAATGTCCATCCGTCCGGTAATAGCATCATCACATCTGTCATCTATAGAAAAGAATACTGGAACAATGAGAAGGTGTCCAACTCTCAACAGTTTAAGAAAATTTAAAACTGGAGTTGTAATCACAGTCTGTTCCAGCTGACCTTCCTGTATAAATTCAAAATTTTAATACAGTAAACGTCAGAACCAGATGTTGAGTTGAATACAAATGATGTAGTATACTTTCCAAACTTTCCAGATTATACTCATACATCCCCAGGTGAGCTAGGAAATAGAATCTATACAGGTTTTAAGTTGACCCATATTTTCTGGAAATTTTGACAGAACCTCTCCTGTATATGTGGTGATTTCCACAACTTATACAGGTATATAATGACAATATATTGAGGTAATGACAAAATAAACATTGTATAAAATCAAGTTAACAATCCAGAGGTAAAATATTTCCGCCATGAAACATTTGTTACATAGGTATAGTGTGCTAATTCTAAACTATGTGCCAGCTGTTCCAGTTCTGATCTGCCAGAACCAAGTTTGCAACCATAGTAATTTAACACAGCTATACCAAGATTTAGGCCATGAATACAACACGAAGTTGATCTAGTACTTTCTAAGATTTCCAGAAATGTATATATATTACCATGTCACTATGCTGGATCAAAAGCTAAAGCTACCTAAACTTGACAGATTAAGTGACTGTTGTTCAACAGCAGCCTTGCAGTTCACTGTTTTGAGCTCGAAATTTGAATTGCCTCCAACTTGAATCAAGAGGAACTTTAAATAACAAAACTGTAGATCTGCTTCTCCCCTTTTTATATAAGTATCATAATAAGGCAGAAGATTTTTCTACAGTGAGTTATTACAAAAATATAGAGACTGGTACAACGGTAGGGTTATCTGGAGCAGTTTAAGCATACCCCAAATTTCAATAGATTATCAAGCTTTTCTGCCTTGATGGTCAACAGAAAAGTTGTAGAGGACTTCGAGAGTTTTCCATACATATAGCATAACCCTATGTTTATCTTTAACTAACCAAGATTACAACCTGGCGAATTTGAGCAAACTTTGGCCAGAAATCAAGAATCTTGGTGCTACCCCAAGGTTGAATCGCATTTTTATCTTTGCGGAGTCCAAACCTACCAGCACCTGATAGTCGGACTTTCCACAACATAATGCATCCAATTTTGTCGTTTTTGGGGGTGGTCAAGTACCAAAGTTGATACCGACGGTACTACGTGCCTTACCAAAGAAAATTATAACCGGTTATTTCCGGATACGTTTATAGGTGGTCCTAGTATCGTTCACTCGCAAACGTGTGCTACACGGGTTGCTACCGTAGTCAATGCTGCAAAAGACAAACAATCCCCTTTCACACCTTCACACCTCAAAGGCGGCACGGGGAAACACGACAGGCAGTCACAATAATACATATGAAAATAAATGCATACGACTCTGGTGTGAGTCGCCCTCGAGCGAGGTCACGTCTCAAGGTATATGGCTGTAAATCTATCTATACAGCAAAGAATCCCGTACGAACCAGCTTATACATGCTCGGGCATACGTGTTTCGCATGCTCCCTTAGAATATGAATGATTCTAGAGAGGCATACTATTGGGTTATACACCACCCGACGGGGGCCCCCACTAACTTTGAAGCACGCTGGAGTACCGCGTGTCATAGGTTCTCAGAAACATAGAAAGCTTCAGAGACTCCTATTAACATTTCCGTGTCAAGCCACGGAAAACTTCCATGCTACCTCTCACATGGTGAGCTTACCGCAATTGATCCGCTTACGGTGGCGTACCTTACCTCTTACCTGACGTCGGAGCGTTGTTACAGAATTAATAACATATAGGTTAGTTTACCACCTTTATATCTTATACTAATAATACTCCTTATAAGGGCATATAGCTAATTCCTCACTCATAAATCATATGTTTTGAAAATGTGTTTTTTTCAAGTACACTGTTCCCAATGATGCTCTGATAACATGTCTGTGGGGATCGGAATCCCGACCTTCAAGGATCTCATTGGGTGGTTTCGTGCGATGCGACACCAAACAGTATACAAGAATAGAAAAAGAACAAATTTACAATACCAAGTCTTTATTAACAAGCACAACGGAAGTTTAAAAGTACTAACGAAAGGAAAAAGAAATATGCATCATAGCTACGCTCTCAGCACTAGCTATGCAAAAGCAAAGTCATCCATGCCCTGGATACTTTGCACTAGCAACACACAATTCACGGCGGCGTGCAGGGTTCCCACTCGGCTGTAAACCCTGGAGGGGGTGCAACCTCGTCATTAAACCAGTCATCAGTCGTATAATCTGCAAAAACTCGTTAACTGCAAACGTGAGCATAAGGCTCAGCAAGACTAACCCGTCTCACTAGACATATGCAAGGGTGAATACAAAGCATAGGTAAGTAAAGCATAAGGACTCGCCTACAAGTGGATCCTTATAGTCATGTTTTAATTAGCACATGACATTCCTCAGGCACGGCTCATCATAGACTCCACAATCAAACAAGAAACACTTTGCCGATGATATGACGTGCACAAAGCACATAATGCTATTAAAGGTAAAGTATGGGGAAACTTTAAACTTTTAATTGTACTATCTCTAAGCTAAACAAGGTTGTCCAAGCAATTTATAAACCAATATATCATATTCTCCTGACTTCTTTAGTATTTACTACGTCACGGCGCAGTGGACAAGTGGTACTATATTACCGTGAGGGACGGTGATTGCAATCAGGACATACCCAGAACAACACGACACATAAGCATTTTCGGAAATGCCAGTGAGTACTTTCAGCAGTACCTACATAACAATTCACTACTAGTCATATATGGCCACCTTTCACTAAACACCCGAATGTCGAACCGGTCGATCCGTCACGAGCAGGAGGTCACTTTGTGGGGTGTACTCTGACGTGCCCACCGTCTGATTTACACCTTGCTGCCCTCAACCCACGCCTATAAAACAAAACGGAATGCCTCGACAAACCAGTATCAAGCTACGTCAGTTTACTGGAGCCCATTCCTCCAGTATGTAATTTTCAATTTAAGCAAGTCATGATCTCACAAACTTAACTATTTCAAGACCATAAAGCATGACACTTGTTGCTGCAATTTTATTTTCTTTTAAGCACAAATTTTGATCATATGATATTTGCAAGAGATTATATGCGCATCTTCCTTATTCAAACCAACCAAGCCAAGCCTATGTCATTTGACAATCAGAAGCTTAAAGACATGGTTTTAGTCATACACAACTTCTTTCAAGTTGATATCTAAGTGCAATGATAAGCCATCTCAAAAGAAGAAGTGTGATGCATGCATATTCTCTTGATCTTTTCTCAATTTATATTTGACCATAAAAGCTCAACATGTAAGTTAATTACTTGATTAATTCTTTATGATTAAAAGCACTTGTGAGCATGCAACAAGTTCAAAACAGTAAGAAAGTTTGATCATGACCAGATTTAGTGTAAGTAATTATTCCAATTACTAATCATGGCAAAAACTACAAAATGTATAACATGAGTAATGTAGTAAGAACTTTCAGCATGTAAAAGGAATCACAAAGTCATATATGTATGAAATACTATGCTCATATTACTTTTAAATTCAGATTCAGACATAGACTTCCCAAGTTGCAAAACTCCCCCTCAATTTAAGCCATGAGGATGCATAACCCCTATTTCACTATGAATGTAACAAAAACGAGTGAAATCCAAAGGTTTTGTGAAAATGTTAGCCAATTGTTGTTCGGTATGTACATGGTAAAGCACAATGTTTCCTTTTTCAACATTATCATGGAGAAAGTGATATCTAATGTCAATGTGCTTTGTTCTAAAATGTTGCACGGGGTTTCTAGCAATGCAAATCGCACTAGTGTTATCACAAAACAATGGAACACTATCTAGATCAACTCCATAGTCCTAAAGTGTTTGAACCATCCAAAGAATTTTTGAGCAACCACTAGCAGCAGCTACATATTCAGATGCGGTCGTGGATTGTGCAACTGAGTTTTGTTTCCTAGAAGACCAAGAAACAAGTGTATTACGAAGAAAATGACAACACCCGAAGTATTTTCCTATCAATCCTACAACCCCCACAATCAGCATACGAAAAGGCTTTCAAAGTAACGGTTGAGGAAGAAGGAAGAAAAATGCCAAATTCTTGAGTTCCATGTAAGTACCTAAGAATCCTTTGAGAGCTTGATGATGGGAAGCACGTGGAGAGGCTTGAAACCTTGCACAAAGACATACGCTGAATTGTATGTCCGGTCTTGATGTTGTTAGGTACAAAAGTGATCAGATCATGCTTCTATATTCTTTTTGATCCACGGGTTCACCATCTTCATCAAGTTCAAGTGTTGTTGCTGTTCCCATTTGTGTCCGATGAGGCTTGCTTTTGTCCATGTTGAAGCGCCTTAGGAGTTCTTTTGTATACTTCGTTTGATGCACAAAGGTACCCTCCTTGGTTTGGTTGATTTGTAGCCCCAAAAAGTATGTGAGTTTTCCCATCATACTCATTCCAAACTCTAAAGTCATCAAAGCTGAAAAATTGGAGACAAGATCATGAGAAGCACAACCAAAGATAATATCATTCACATACACTTGAACAAATAATGAGTCATTGCCATGCTTAAGCACAAAAAGACTTTTATCAACTTTGCCCATGGTAAGCCCCTTTTCAAGTAAGAATGTTTGTAACCAATGATACCATGCTATAGGGGCTTGTTTGAGACTGTACAAGGCTTTGGACAGTTTGTAAACATGATTAGGAAAATCTGGAATTTCAAAACCCGGTGGTTGTCCGATATAAACCTCCTCATCTATGTAACCATTAAGAAAAGAACTTTTAACATCCATTTGATATATCTTAAAACCTTTTGATGCAGCAAAAGCTAACAATATTCTTATGGCTTCTAATCTGGCAACAGGAGCAAAAGTTTCATCAAAGTCTAGACCTACAACTTGAGTGAAACCTTGAGCAACCAACCAAAGTTTTTACTTGACACTAACAAAATTTTGGAGACTTGTGAGGTGTCTTTGGATGAAGCTAGCCCAGGTACTAGCTCAAATATTGCAGGTCCAGATCCATATCCGCAGTGGGAGAGCATTTTCGTTGAAGATGAGGAAGAGGTGGAGATGCTGCCCAAAATTTCAGCAGCTAATGACTTTCGTTCAGCTCTGGATGTTGATTCTCAACCAGCACCGACAACCATCATTGCTGATCCAGATCGTCCTCAAGTCACAAGCTCATCGATTTGTGATGAACATGAAAAGGAAGAAGCTTGTGAAGTGTCCACTCCCCTTCGGATTCTAAAAAGTCATCCTCCACAACAAATGATTGGAAGCCTGCACGAACGAGTCAAACGGTCCAGGTTTTGCGATCCAAACACTCACGCTCATTTTTCTTTTGTTGCTTCTTTTGAACCCAAAGATATATCGCACACACTCTCTAATGAATCCTGGATTATTGCCATGCAAGAAGAGTTAGAAAATTTTGAAAAAATAATGTTTGGAAACTTGTACCTCCACCACAAGGTCACACTTCAATTAGAACTAAGTGGATGTTTAAAAATAAACAAAGTTAGGATGGGGTTTTGGTTAGGAATAAGGCTAGGTTGGTTGCTCAAGGTTTCACTCAAGTTGAAGGTCTAGATTTTGATGAAACTTTTGCTCCTGTTGCCATATTAGAAGCCATAAGAATATTGTTAGCTTTTGCTGCATCAAAAGGTTTTAAGCTATATCAAATGCATGTTAAAAGTTCTTTTCTTAAAGGTTACATAGATGAGGAGGTTTATATCAGACAACCATCGGGTTTTGAAAATCTAGATTTTCCTACTCATGTTCACAAACTGTCCAGAGCCTTGTACGGTCTCAAACAAGCCCCTAGAGCATGATATCATTGGTTACAAACATTATTACTTGAAAAGGGGTTTACCATGGGCAAGGTTGATAAAACTCTTTTTGTGCTTAAGCATGGCAATGACTCATTCTTCGTTCAAGTGTATGTGGATGGTATTATCTTTGGTTGTGCTTCTCATGATCTTGTGTCCAAGTTTTCAGCTATGATTACTTTTGAATTTGGAATGAGTATGATGGGAGAACTCACATACTTTTTGGGGCTACAAATCAAGCAAACCAAGGAGGGTACCTTTGTGCATCAAACGAAGTATACAAAAGACCTCCTAAGGCACTTCAACATGGACAAAAGCAAGCCTCTTCGGACACCATTGGGAACAGCAACAATACTTGAACTTGATGAAGATGGTGAACCCGTGGATCAAAAAGAATATAGAAGCATGATCTGATCACTTTGTACCTCACGGCATCAAGATCAGACATACAATTCAGCGTATGTCTTTGTGCAAGGTTTCAAGCCTCCCCACGTGCTTCACATCATCAAGCTCTCAAAGGATTCTTAGGTACTTACATGGAACTCAAGAATTTGGCATTTTTCTTTCTTCTTCTTGAACCGTTACTTTGAAAGCCTTTTCGGATGCTGATTGTAGGGGTTGTAGGATTGATAGGAAAGTACTTCGGGTGCTTGTCATTTTCTTCGTAATTCACTTGTTGCTTGGTATTCTAAGAAACAAAACTTAGTTGCACAGTCCACGACTGAATCTGAATATGTAGCTGCTGCTAGTGCTTGCTCACAAATTCGTTGGATGGTTCAAACACTTCAGGACTATGGGGTTGATCTAGATAGCGTTCCATTGTTTTGTGATAACACTAGTGCCATTTGCATTGCTTAAAACCCCGTGCAACATTTTAGAACAAAGCACATTGACATTAGATTCACTTTCTCCGTGATAATGTTGAAAAAGGAAACATTGTGCTTTACCATGTACATACCGAACAACAATTGGCTAACATTTTCACAAAACCTTTGGATTTCACTCGTTTTTGTTACATTCGTAGTGAAATAGGGGTTATGCATCCTCATGGCTTAAATTGAGGGGGAGTTTTGCAACTTGGGAAGTCTATGTGTGAATCTGAACATAAAAGTAATATGAGCATAGTATTTCATACATATATGACTTTGTGATTCCTTTTACATGCTGAAAGTTCTTACTACATTACTCATGTTATACATTTTGTAGTTTTTGCCATGATTAGTAATTGGAATAATAACTTACACTAAATCTGGTCACGATCAAACTTTCTTGCTGTTTTGAACTAGTTGCATGCTCACAAGTGCTTTTAATCATAAAGAATTAATCAAGTAATTAACTTACATGTTGAGCTTTTATGGTCAAATATAAATTGAGAAAAGATCAAGAGAATATGCATGCATCACACTTATTCTTTTGAGATGGCTTATCATTGCACTTAGATATGAACTTGAAAGAAGTTGTGTATGACTAAAACCATGTCTTTAAGCTTCTGTCAAATGACATAGGCTTGGCTTGGTTGGTTTGAATAAGGAATATGCGCATATAATCTCTTGCAAATATCATATGATCCAAATTTGTGCTTAAAAGAAAATAAAATTTCAGCAACAAGTGTCATGCTTTATGGTCTTGAAATAGTTAAGTTTGTGAGATCATGACTTGCTTAAATTGAAAATTACATTTGATCTCTAGCATGGCTTACACTACTTTATGTATCTCATTGTTGTGATAGTGTAAGTTACTTGATAGTATGACTTGGATGAGCTTTGTTTTATATGTATATGTTATAATGTGCTCATAACAAATTAAAATTTCTCTTTTGTACCCTGCTGAATACATTGTTCAAAGGGGGAGAAATTGATCACACATTGCACATATTCACAAGTGTTTCTTCTCAGGGGGAGAAGTATGCAAGGGAAGAAATATATTTCTATGTTATTTTATTTCAAAAAGAGGGAGAAATTGTTTTCAAAACTTTTCATGTGAATAGGCCAATGTTCGGACTTTAAGTGGTGTTGCCAATGCATTCATCAAGGGGGAAATTGTGAGACCTATGTGTGCATAATACATTGGCTATAGCGATAAAAGTTTTGAATACTACCAAAACACCTTTTCAACAAGGTCTGACTTGAGGTCCGAGATCCTGCAAGGTCCGACGATAGGTCCAACTTATTTTGAGTAGCTCCGGCAAAGTCCGACGTAAGGTCCGACTTGCTTTGGCTAGGTCCGATATGTTTTTGCTAGCTCCGACGCTAGGTCCGACTAGCTTTGGTAAGCTCCAGCGCTAGGTCCGACTAGCTTGGTTAAGCTCCGGCGCTAGGTCCTCCTAGCTTTGGTAAGCTCCAGTTCAAGGTCCGGTTAGCTTTGGCAAGGTTCAGAGCCTGATCGCAGTGGTTCTGCTTTTAACTTGCAATGTTTTGAACTTGCTTTACACTTATGGAAAGTTTGCTTCGTATTCTTTTACTAAGTTTTTGGTGTGTTTTGGTGGTTATGGCTGATATTGTTTTTCTATTGTTTGCAACATGCTTATGTGAGGTTCTAACGTAAGGTGTTGTGGTTATCGGAACTAACGAGAGTAGAGTCAACGACTTGTGCTCAGAAGTATTGGTTGTTTATTCATGTGCAGGTGTTGCTTGAGTTCAAGACATGGCTGGTGACTGGATTTATTGAACTAGTTTTAGGGAGAAGATGAGGTTCAACAACCAAGTTCGGGAGGAATTATGGTTGAGTTGATCAGGAGGTCGCGCAGCATGTTTGAATCAAGAACAATGCATAAGAAGGTATCATGGACGTCGTAGGAAGGTGTTCGCACGTATGCATGCGGTGCATGACGTGGCAACATGGTTCTGAAGACGGGTTATGGAAGGAAGATCTGAAGGATCGGATATTATCGCATTATGACTTCGGGAGATGGTTGAGTCGGTTATGACTCAATATAGAAAGTTTAAGCAAAATGAGCGTGAGTGTTTGGATTGCAAAACCTGGACCGTTTGACTCGTTCATGCAAGCTTCCAATCATTTGTTGTGGAGGATGACTTTTGAGAATCTGAAGGGTAGTGGACACTTCACAAGTTTCTCCCTCTTCATGTTCATCACAAATCGATGAGCTTGTGACTTGAGGACGATCTGGATAGGCAATGATGGTTGTCGGTGCTGGTTGAGAATCAACATCCGGAGCTGAACCAAGGTCATTAGCTGCTGAAATTTTGGGCAGCAGCTCCACTTCTTCCTCATCTTCAACGAAAATGCTCTCCCATTGTGGATATGGATCCGTACCTGCAATATTTGAGCTAGTATTTGGGCTAGCTTCATCAAAAGACACTTTACAAGTCTCCACAATTTTTTTAGTGTCAAGTAAAAACACACGGTAGCCTCTAGTATGAGATGGATAACCAAGAAATAAGCCATCAATGGATCTAGCTTCAAATTTATCGAGATTACCATGTTTCTTAACAAAGCATTTGCAACCAAAGACCTGAAAGTGTGTAACACTAGGCCTATGTCCAAATCGAAGCTCATATTGTGTTTTACCTAGCTTAGCGCGCAAGAAAACACGATTTGAGACATAACAAGCGGTTGCAATCGCATTAGACAAAATTCCTAGGAGTTTGATATTCATCAAGAATAGTCCTAGCCATCTGAACTAAGGTTCTATTTTTTCTTTCTAGGACACCATTTTGTTGAGGTACATATGGTGAAGAAAATTGATGATCAATTCCATTTTCAGCACAAAAGTGATCAAAAGATTGATTTTTAAATTCGGTTCCATTATCACTTCTATTTGCTTTTAAAGATCATGGGTGATCAGTTGATAATCTAAGAAATAACGTTCCAAAATGACTAAAAGCTTCATTCTTAGATGCCATAAAGTAAACCCAAGAGTATCCAGAATAATCATAAACAATCATAATAACATACCATTTACCCCAGAAGGATTGAACACGTGAAGGTCTTACGGTGTCAAGGTGCAAAAGTTGATTCGGTTCAGTTGTCATGATCATTGTGAGAGGAGTATGTGAACCTGCAACCATCTTAGCATGTGTACAAGAAGAGCACACAATTTCTTTGTCCCCATTAAGCTTAGGCAGCCCACGTATGCGATCAAGAGCACTAACACATGTTAGATGATCGAAGCCCACATGACCAAGTCTATGATGCAACAAATATGAGTCACTTGAATCATTAGCAATTAGACACCTATGCTTAGAGTAAGACATATCAAAATAAGCTTTAAAAACTCTTCCAAACCGAGACATGTTAAAAATAAGCTCACTATTTGAACCTACAACTTTGCATCAATTTTTAGTGAAAATGATTTCCATATTTTCACCTAGCAGTTGTGAAACAGAAAGCAAGTTGTATTTAAAATTTTTAACAAGTGTCACATCCTTCAAAGTGTAGTGATCATTTACTCTAACCGAACCCTTAGCAATTATACGAGTTGAAGAATTATCGGCAAAAGTAACATTCTCTACGCGTGACACAAAAGAGAGGGAGGAGAACCATTTTGTGTTACCGGTCATGTGGCGTGAGCAACCTGAATCCACAATCCAAATGTTCTCCTTTCTCAAGCATGTAACTTACATAGAAGAACAATACGTCGATGACTAAATACTGGGGTTAGTCAAAAGGCATTTAGGTATCTAGTACTGAGTCACACGACGTGCAGCAGGAAAAACATGCGAAAGCTGAGATAAAACAGCAGGTTTATGAGCCAAAGCTTGTGTATTTTTGTATCCAACTACTGTCCTACGAGATGTTACATGTGTAGCACAAAAAACAGTAGGTTTGGGAGCAAACATTGCATGTTTTCGACTCATTACAGCAGATTGCATGATCCTATCATTCGATTTAGCAAGTGCAGCAAATTTTACATGAAAGTTATGAGATATAGCAATCATTCTTTCCTTTTTCTATTGTTTATCTAGTCTATAGCAAAAATCTATGACATGACCATCTCTACCACAGTAGGTACAATGAAATTCAACTTTGTGTTCATGTCTATATGAGCAAGCAACATTTTTATTTAAAACGGAATGAGACAACACTCCTGCAGATTTGAAAACCACTTCTTTTGGTTTAGGAACTGTTTGAATCAATCCACTTCCTAATGACTTTACAATTTAGGTGGATGTGCCATAGAATGAGCACGAGAATCAAAACCTAAACCAGTTTCATCATTGCAAGACTTGGAAGATTTCAGCAGCAAGCTTATGTTCTTATTCCCATTACAAAACAGATCTAATGTCCTATGCATGTCATCAAGTTTATTGGACAGATCAGGGCAATTTTCACATGAAGTTTTTCCTTTTAATTTGCAATTGGAACAATATTTAACTTCATGAGAACGTAAGGTATTGTTCAATATAGAAATTTCATTCATAGCATCTTGTAGTTTCTTATCAAGATCATCACAAGTAGAACAATGCAAATCAATTGTAGAACAGCTAGCATCTTTCATGTTTTTATCATTAAGTGCAGCGAAATGTCTATTCTTTTCAATTTCTAACTCAAGTTTATCAAGTGTGGAGGTGTGCGCACTTCTTAATGAGGCCAATTGTTCATATATTAAATCACATGAGGAACAAGAATCATCACTAGGAATCAAGGATTTTAAACGATTAATTTCAGATTCTTGTGACTCAATTTTAATAGCATTGTTCCTAATCTTTTTGTCCTTTTACTTAACTATAACCGTGGCACGAGAAATAGCATCACACATTTCTTCGCAAGTCGGACATAACTCTTCAGTAGCTGTTGTGTTCAGCCTCCTCCATACTTGATCTTGACTTGCCCGCCATGAAACACAAGTTTGCCAAATCATCTTCATCTTTGTCACTTCCAATGTCCACATTGCTTGAGCCAAGTTCTTGAAGTGCGAAGATAAAACTGCTCACTAGTTGACGTCCTATAAAACCCTTGTTTTCTTCCTATCTTTTGCAGAGGAGTGCATCGTCCTTGTTTTCTTTTTTTTCGCGGGAAGTAGGACCTAAAATGTTAGGGCAATCTGAACGAAAATGTCCTGTCTTACCACATTCGAAGCATCGTTGAGGTCTGGAGCTTCCACTCCTTCTAGTTCTCACATTTTGCAATACTTTTGAGAACCTAGTAGAGAGAAGTACTAGCTCCTCCTCTGGATACTCCTCAATCTGTTCAAGGGTTAGAGAGGACAACAAAGCAAGTGTACCACAAGATGAAGATTAGCCGGAGCTAGACATATCACATTGAGAAACAAATGCAAGAGACTTGTTGGGGTTCTTGTGTGAGATTATGTCAATTTCATGAGTTTTCAATTTGGAATATAATACATCTAAAGTAAGTGTACTCATGACAGTAAATTCACGAATATATGTAACCTTCATCTCCCAAATTGACATGTCTAATGCACTTAGTAATTACATAGCATTCTCAGCATCTGAAAAATTAACATTGATGCTACGCAAGTTGCTGATAATTTTATTAAAGCTAGTAAAGAGATCATCAATGGACTCACCGGGTTGCATCTCGAAGCGCATGTATTCTTTCTTAAACATGCTTTGCCTTACCTCCTTGATCGTTTTGGATCCTTCGTGGTAGTCAAAAAGTGCTTTCCACACATTGTATGCAGAACGGAGGTGTGCAACACAGTCGAAGTCGCTTGGAGTTAAACCTTGTGTGATCAAGTTCCGAGCCTTGTTGTTGTTGTCGACATCTCTCAGATTTGTAGTTGTAACTTGATCATTTGACGGCACTTCATAAGGCTTGTATACCTTGTACCATATTGCAAAGCCTCGTGCCTGGATGAAAGCTTCCATACATGCCTTCCAAACCTGAAAATCAATACCACTAAACACACAAGGTTTGGCGTAGTATTTCTCCATGATGAATTGTCAAAACACGTGCAAATCACAAAGATTAGAGCACCGCAGATCCGGTACCAATTGTAGGACCGAAAAGAACGTGTAAAGCTACCAGAGGGGGTGAATGGTAGATTAAAACTTTTCAGCGGAAGCAACAAAACATCCCTCAGCAGAAAACTGATATGTTAAAGAACCGTGTGTGCGACTAATCTAAACGTGCTCAACTGTGACAAAACTAGTATATATTGTAGATAATCAATTCACGAAGACGTCACGACAAGAATCACAAAAATCTGTCGAGAGAAACTCAAGTTACGATCGAAAGATCAAACAATGGTCAATCTGTCCTACCCGAGAAAAACAGTTCTGGAACACTACAAAGAAACTTGTGTAAATCAGAAACCACGAATCCAATTACCGTGAAATTTTCACAGATGATAGAAATTCAAGTTGTGAAGACAACCCAAAAAGAATCACGTCATTCAGATCTGTAAAACTTGAGTTATGATAAAACCACCAATGAATGGTAGTGATGTGCAGAAACTTGACTAGAAAGACATGACGAACACAAGTCGAACGAACAAGGCACAAAAGTTCCTTCAAACTACGAATTTTATTGATCAAACCACAAGAGGAACCACCCCCAATGTCGTCTCCCATGAGCTCTGGTCTCCCTTACTTTAGTAACAAGCCCGAAGTCCAACTCAACTTAAACGAGGACTCTAATCCAACACAATTTACGAATTGAAACTTTCCATAACTGCTCAAAACTCTTATATACGCAGATAGAAGCAATCTTAAGACTTCCAAACTCCTTAGGAACGTATCCCACATTCCCAAAAAAACTCAAATTCGTGACCCACATGAAATCCTATCATAACCAACTCAAAAAATTGCATATTGAGTCATAACCGACTCAGCCAGCAGCCGATGTTATCATGCGATATGATATGATCCTTCAGATCTTCCATCCATAACCCATCTTCAGAATCATGTTGCCACGTCATGCACCGCATGCATACGTGCGAACACCTTCCTACGACCTCCACGGTATCTTCATATGCATTGTTCTTGATTGAAACATGTTGCGCAACCACCCGAACAACTCAACCACAATTCCTCCCGAACTTGGTTGTTGAACCTCATCTTCTCCCTAAGACTACTTTAATGGATCCCATAACCAGCCTTGTCTTGAACTCAAGCAACACCTGGACATGAATAAACAACCAATACTTCCGAGCACAAGTCCTCGACTCTACTCTCATTAGTTCCGATAATCACAACACCTTATGTGAGCACCTCACATAAGCATGTTGCAAACAATAGAAAAAATGATATCAGCCATAACCACCAAAAACACACCAAAAACCTAGTAAAATAATACTAAGAAAACTTTCGATAAGTGTAAATCAAGTTCGAAACATTGCAAGTTAAAAGCAGAACCACTACGATCAGGCTCTGAACCTCGCCAAAGCTAACCGGACCTTGAACTGGAGCTTACCACAGCTAGCATGACCTAGCACCAGAGCTTAACAAAGCTAGTCGGACCTAGCGCCGAAGCTTACCGAAGCTAGTCGGACCCAGTGCCGGAGCTAGCAAAAACATGTGGGACCTAGCCAAAGCAAATTGGACCTTACCTCGGACCTTGCCGGAGCTACCCAAAATAAGTCGGACCTATTGTTGGACCTTGCAGGAGCTCAGACCTAAAGTCGGACGTTGTTAAAAAGGTGTTTTGGTAGTATTCAAAACTTTTATCGCCATAGCCAATGTATTCAGCACACATAGGCCTCACACGGTGATCATGCCGGAATTGGACAAGTTTGTCGTGGTCTTCGTCGATGACATCCTTGTATATTCAAAATCCAAAGAAGAACATGCTCAACATTTACGCGTCATGCTTCAACGATTGCGAGACCACAAGCTGTATGCTAAGTTTAGCAAATGTGAGTTCTGTATCAGCCAAGTGCCATTTCTAGGGCACATCATCCCTGCTAAGGGGATTGCAGTTGATCCAAGCAGGATTAAGCAAGTACTCAAATAGGAGTCTCTAAAGTCTGTACATGAAGTTTGAAGCTTTCTGGGTTTAGCAGGATATTACCACAGGTTCATTCCAAGTTTCTCCAAGATTGCTAAACCAATGATAGAACTTCTGAAGAAAGGGAAGAAGTATGTATGGATGAACGAATGTGAGGAAGGTTTTCAAGCATTATGAAACACCTCACAACGGCACCGGTATTAGCCCAACTGGACACAACCAAGTCATTTGATGTTTATTTTGATGCATCTGGGATTGGTTTGGGTTGTGTATTGATGCAAGATAGAAGGGTGATTGCTTATGGATCACGGCATCTTCAGTACTATGAGCAGCGTTATCCGACTCATGATCTTGAGCTCGCTGCCGTGGTACTTGCATTGAAGATGTGTAGGCACTATCTGTTGGGCAACCTAGTGCATATCTACACCGATCACAAAATCTTGATGTACATCTTCAACAAGAAGGACTTGAATATGCGACATCAAAGATGGTTGGAACTAATCAAAGACTATGAGATTGAGATCCACTACCATCCTGGCAAAGCGAATGTAGTTGCAGATGCGCTGAGTCGCAAGTCCCATGTCAATAATCTTTCTATCACCTCGATGGAAGAAGAAGAGCCAAGTCTCTACTTGGTTCCATATTGAGCGCTCTACAATCTAGCTCTCTTTCCTACCACAAGGGAAGATATTGTAGAGGCTCAGAGGGAAGACAAGGGCATGTCACACATTCGCCGAAGAATGAAGAAGGGGGAGATGAAGTGTTTCCTATGTGTCGATTGTAAAAGGCCGCTTTTCGGAAGAACAAAAACGCAAAAATGCAAACTTAAAAATTTTGAAAATGGACTTGTAAATCAAAACTCACATGAACCATATGAGCACAGGCTGATGAACTGTTAAGTATAAAGACTACTAAGAAAGTAGAATTGCAAGGCGTGCTAAAACAATTAGTAGAGCCTAGGAAAGAACGCAAATGACCATGATACACCCATCATCAATACATCTAAAGGACATAAATTAGTCCCTCAAAATGCTCCAAATTCAATGCCAAAGGAGTAAAAAACTAACACGCTCTGCCAAAACAAATGGCACGGTAGAGAGGCAGGTAGTAATGTGATGTGGTATGGGTAGATGGAAGCTACCGATAGAGTTGGAGTGGGACATTTTTTAAGCTCCAGAAGTAAAGTTACGCTGGGGCGAAAGGAGTATTTCTGGTTTGTATATCTATACCTGTTGTTGGTTCATTCATCGTAGTACCTGGCAGTGACGAACCTCAGGGTTCCTGAACATCATGTGCTGCAATATTCTCTGCATACCATGTAAAGAATTTAATGTTTTCTAATTTTTTTTAATTTTGATAGTAAACACATTTATAGTTATACCAAGTGCTTGTTGGCCACCATGAATGCTTGTAGACGACATCACGGTTTGATGTCTTGTTCCTAATGTAAAGAGCATTGTATGTAGTCACTCCAAATAATAGTGATAATGTCAGACTACATGACAGACATAGATTTTGGATCAGACGGTGTGGTTTATCAGTGTTTGTTTTGAACGTAGGAACTAGAAATGAAGGAATAGTAAAAAACGTACGATCTGAGAAAGCCACAAGAATGAAAAAAAGTGTAAAAACCGTGGGAACTGAAAATCTTAGGAATACAAATTTGTAAAACAGGAATGAGTGTCCAAAATTTGGAGTGGTTGACTAGATAACCCGTGCATCATTTACTTCTAAATCAAGAAATTACATACTACTTCCGGTTTTTAGTATTTGTCATTCCCGACCAGGAATTGAACTAGAAATACACTACCATAATAAGCTGTCAGAGCAACATTTTTTTGGGGCAGATGTAGTGTGTGTGTATATATATATATATATATATATATATATATATATATAACTAAATTCATGAAACATAAGACCACATTTCTTCCTTGTTAATTTATTTTAATCTTCGAATATCAGGATGGATCGTGTAGAACTTAACTAGCCAAAAACTGGGATCGTGTAGAACAAGACCAATATAGCTCTATAAAAAATGGCATGGATCGTGTAGTTTACCTAGCACAAAACTGGAGTCCGAGATGCGATGTCACAGGGAGGTGTCTGCGGCAAAGAGATTCAATAGAGCCCGTCAAACTTGGTGACTCGGTGTTGTACCAAGGAGTCAACACCACCAAGAGCTTCGATGCGTCACATCAAGATCCATGGGGAAAAAAATTGTAAAACTGTGGGAAATGAAAACACGGGAATTTCTTAATAATACAAGTATGGAACATAGAACAGAGAGACAACACATTTGGAGTACTGCGAGATCAGCGAAAGGGATGGGCAGCGGTGTGTTGGGAACGGAGGCCAGTGTTTCCATTTATACTCATCGTGACTGAAATAGGGTTACAATAGGTGGGACTGAAATTGGAGGCACAGGCAGTGAAAATTGAATTGTCAAAATCTCAATTGTGGCGCGCCAAGAAGAACAAAAAAATTTTCTCGGGCGTGGAGAATTTGACGCTCGCCGTGCCCTTGTGCACGCATGCAATCGTGATTATATACATGTCATGTCGCGTCGATCCCTGCCCATGGTGCATGTAGCTAGAGCGGTAGACCTCTTAGGACAACTTGCTCGCTTCTTAATTCATCTTTGTTGCCATGCATGGAGATCAAAATCTAAAAGCAGTCATCTACTAGCTAGTGGGACATTCCAAAAAAATACGAACAAAAATATGAATTGTAAAATGTATATGTGCTAATGCAAACGATATGCAAATACATAACACCCAAGTCCATGAAAGGACGATGGCAAACAATCAGCATTCTGTAACATTAATCACAATGAAATGGTAACATGTCGTATATACTACTACTAAAAATACAATTTCACATGTGCCGACTACAAATGAAAAAATTGAGTGAAAGAACACAAAAGAGGAAAACCGCAGCCTCAACCACGATCTAAATTCTCAATGGAGTTTCAACCAAGAGTCGTCGATTGTCACAACACAACGAATTCTTGGCTAGACATTGAACAACAGTTATCTCACCCCTTTTTTCAGAAAGGAGTTGTTTTTCGATACTCCATAGGACGCATCGTTCATGAACAGAAAAGACATTTATCATTAAAATAAAAACAACATATATATTATAAACAAGAACTACGAAAGCACATATAAAACAAGAAAAATAAAAACTAAAAATACTACTCTACTCGGAGTCAGAGGAGATCTCCTCCACCTCCTTCTCCGCCGCCGCCGCCTCCTCCTCCGCGGCCGCTGCCGTCGCCGCCTCCTCCGCCGCTGCCGTTGCCGCCTCCTCCGCTACTGCTGCTACTGCCGCCTCCCCCGGCAATTGAGGCTGAAGCTTCCAGGCGATGGTCTGCAGAAGATGCTGGCAGCCCACCACCCCAGCCACCTTCCCAATCATCTCGTAGAGGACGTTGAGACGGCTGGCCACAAACCGAAACCCAAAGCAGTAGTGGCTGGCGGTGTCCATGCTAGTGTAGACGGGAAGTTTCCCAAGACCCAGACGGTCACAGGAGCGAGATGTATCAGAAAATACATCCCGCGCCAATTTGTCGAGCATTTTTGCTCGTCCGGTGGTAGAGGAAAGGTGCTCGGTGGCCTCCTTCAGGCACTGATCGAGTTCATCAAAGCGGTGTTCGACGAGGCAGACAGTCTCCTGAATCCAAACGGGATGAGGAGGTGCAGGTGCCGCGGGCAGAGAAGGGGACGGAGGAGGTGCGGGCGCTGCCTCAAGTTCCACCAGCATTGGCTGCGACGGAAACGGAGAAGGAGGTTCAGAGGACATCGATGACCTGTAGCGCTTCGGTGCGGGGCTCGCGAGTGGAGATGATTGGACACTTCAAAAACCGCGCTTTCGAACCAGTGGGTTTGTAAGAGCCCTAATTTAAATAATTCAAAGTTCAGTTAGGACAAAAAATTTTGAATGACAAAAAGCAATAAAAAGGAAAGGAGCAAAACAAATAAACTCAAACTCTAAATAAGGGAATCCAAAAAATTAAACTTAGCTACGGTTCAAATGAAGTTAACATGAAGATTTGAGTTGACCAATGGGTTCCAAATAATTCAATTTCCCTGAAAACTTTCATAATTTTTTATGCAAGTTTGCTATTTAATTCAATGGCTACATTGAATTCAACCCAAATTCAAATTCAAGTTTGAATTCAAATGAAACTTTGTCAAATCAACCATTTGGATTCAAAATCAAATTATATATGATTAATACATCCATTCCACAAAGATCTAGCAAATTTTGGAATGAATTAGGTGGCAAAATTGATGGGGCAAGGATGAGGATGAGGTATGACCCACTTGTCATCAAAAGCAAAGTGTTGTTTTGGCTCTCCAAGTGACACCACATGCCATGCAAGGTCCAGGCAGCTGCTTGCACTGTTGTGGTTGACTCCAGCTGCCCCCATCACGCACTGACCTCTTCCTTATCCCCCACGGCCCTGAGTCGACCATTTCTTCCCTGCTATGTTTCCAGCGCCATTGTTGCCTCCCTCACGAATTCATCTCTGTCCAGCCGAATAGAAGCAAGGTTACTCAGGCTTGATCCCCTTGTTTTGCCTCTCCTCACATACCAAGGTCGTGCGCACCTCCCTGACCCTTTTATTGCCCAGCCAGAGCCTCCCGGACGCCAATCGGAGTGGAACCGTGGCCGGCGGTAAAATTCTCTGTTTGGCCGCCCTCTGCTCCCTCGTCGACCCGGTGATACAAGCCTCAGTCCTAGAAACAAAAAGGTCGCCATACATCTTACAGGTTCTAGTAAAATCTGAGCTCATTCCATGCCCTATAGCTTTGGTATGTCCATGTTCTCCGATGAACTTTGGGTATCAACAGAGCTAGGTCTCGGCCCAAAATTTTCTTCCACGCTTGATTATCTCTCCTGGCCGTTAGATTTTATGTTCCTCATGTCCCACGCACCTTCTCAAAGAAAAGGCAAAGAGAATCATCAAATAGATGATTGGGAAATCAAGATTTCCTAGCTGCCGACCAAAAACCACGATCTCACCGTCGCACTTGAGATTACCGGCCCTTCCACTCAATTTTCGTCCACTAGCCATCTTCCCCATGCTTCCATGAAGCTTCCAGAAGCCTTCCCGACCGATTTAGCCCACCATAGGCCCCGGCTGACATGGCCGGAACCCTAGCGCCGCCGCCGCCGCCGTCGCACTGCCATTTCCAGCCACCATCGCCGTCGAGGGCTGGACCACAGTGTTTCTTGTCTGATTTTAGGTGTGGGCGGCGAGATTTGAGTGCTGCCGTGCCCTGGAACGGGCTGCGGCGAGTGGCCACCGTCTGGCGCCGCCGCGTGCCGCCGGAACCGACGGTGTCACGAGGTAGAAGACAAGCCCCGTGGGCACCGGCTGTCAGCCAAAGAAGCGGCACGCCTGGATCTGCTGCAGCCGAGGATCGCGTGCGCTACGCGGAATAAAACCGTTTCCCCCCCCGTGTGGCTTCAACCCGATTGGCCCATTTTAAACCTGTGGGCCCAGCCCTTTATTCAAATGTTTTCCGATTGGAATTTTATTCGAGGTTTGGTCCCAGCTTTGAAAATCTATAGGTCCTAAAATACTTGTCCAAAAATTCAAAAATAAATTTTGCTGGAACTAGGATGTTCTATAATTTCAAGTGGTGCACTTGGATCTGTATTAAAATCAATAAATTATCCTCGATAATTCGATGACGCAAAATGCCTTTGGAATTAATTACTGGTGTTCCATTCATTCATAAATTCTCAAATTTGTCCACATCATTGCAAATAATCCCCTAGAGTCCCAGTGTATGTTTCAGATCCATTGGAGTTAAATTGAATAGCCAAATTGTATTTCCAAAATGTCCAGAAACATTTCACATAATTTATCCAAACATCTAAATTCAATATCTCCCAGTAGGATGCTTATAAAATTGTGAAACCAATTTTATTGAGTCAATATTGACCAACTCTAGACATAAAACCAACTTTTTAGCTATGTTAAAGTCCCAGGTTGACCATGAAAATTCTGGGAAGGTTTTTTATACATTGAATTTTATACAACAGAGACATCCATGAACTTAGCCCAAATTTGCCAGAACCTCACCCATAATACCTAGTGTCCACTGTAAAATATACAGAACCAGTGCCATCATTTATTGTACTTAACGGTCTTTCCTTTAAGCTATGCAATAATCCCAATATTGAATCACTTCCATTTTTCTTTGCATATCGAATAGTTGCCGAGCTCGAGGAGACCCCAGAGCCATTGGAAGTAATCAATCCGGAGACTAATTTTACTCCTGTCTTGCAGCCAGGCAAGCCCCGATTTGCATTTAACAGTGTTTTTAATTTTATTTGTATCAGACTATATGGTTTAGGATGTATGTGCATTAAGTCTAGGATCTTCTTAGAGTTTTCCACTTGCATGACCAGAAAACCCATGAGAGAAGGGTAGATGGTTAAGTCCTCAATGTGTCCATGCTGTGCTTAATGTTTAGTTGCTTCGCTAGAAGTCGAGTAGTTGGAATCTACTCGCGAGTTCCGAAATTGGGTTCACACGGTATGGGTCGAGTGAGAGATTCTCAATTTGATTAAATATGTGACCGGGCATGGATTAAGAGCAACATCACATAGGGGCCTGTGAGCTGTAGCTGTGCCTGTGTCGGTCAAGCACCGATCCGTGTGCAGCCCTGTTGAGCAAGTTTGAATGTACCGAAGACATACTGAATATATGGGACCCAGTAAGCCAATGTAACTTGTCCACCTTAGTGTCGAGGCATACCCTACCGCCTTATAGGTGTAGATTGAGAGCAGCAAGGTGTAAACCTGCCAGCGGGTATGTCGTACTCCGTGTGGGGGCCTCCTGCTTGTAGCGGTGGGACCGTTCGATGTGTAGGTAGCGGGTGAAAGGTTGCCGCATACAACATGAGTGGAGTGTGTCATCGCAGCTCTGAGTGTGGGTGTATGTGTCATGCTTTTCAGGTATCCCTGCAGGTGTATATCGATTCGAGTCGCCGTACCTCTTGTTTATTGAGTACCGCTTGTTCCCTAAGTCGTGACGTAGTTAATTATTTGGAGCTGAATATTATTGAATCATGCTTTATGGAATAATTATGTTTTGATGCTTGTATGTTTAGATCAAATTGTTCACTAAATTTCAGATTCATAAAGCTTTAATTCGCTGCTAAAAGCTGAAAGTAAGGATTAACATTTAGGCGAGTCTTTTTATTGAAAACTGACGTCCTATCTTACGTATATCCTGCATATAGAGTTCCATGCTTAGAGGAGATGGTTAAGTCTTGCTGAGCCTTCATGCTCACGGTTGCTATTTTAAGTTTTTGCTGCAGATGATGACGTATATGATGAAGGGTTCGCCGGTGAGGCGTTGCCCCCGTCGGGGTACACGACCAAGTGGGAACCCTACATGCCGCCGTGATGATTTCTGTGTGCTGCCGGTGTGATTCCGTTCTAGGGCTGAACGGAATGACTTTTGCATAGCTTAGGCTTGAGTATCGAGAGCTATGAACTTATATTTTGTTGCAGTGTATTTAAATGTATATTATTTGTAAAAGACAAAGCTTGTATAATACTATGTTGTTTTATGTAATACGATGTATCTTTTTCTGTGTCCAGTTAGGTGCCGCATCGTAGGGCACCAACCAATTGTGATTCCTAGAATGTGTGGACTCCAGTCCCCACATGGGTGGTTCGGAGTTAATCCAAACCGCAGTTTGCCTCCTCTATGTTATCGCAATGGCTTGATGCGTCCCATCTCCGCTTCACATGCAGTTTTTTAATTTGACATGCAAAGGGTCCAGGGTATGCAGTGGCCCACCTGGCATACTTTGTAGTTCGTCCGGCGGTGTTTCAGTTTTTCAGTTCCAGTTTTTGGTTTGACACGCAAAGGGCCCACCGGCCCACGGTATATGCAATATTCAAGTTTTTTCAGTTTGTCACGCAAAAGACCTTGATCATGTTTCATGACGTTACATGTTTTCTCTTATTTTTGAAAGATCGTCATATATAGTTGAAAGATCATGACAAAACACAAGAAAAAAGTATAAGACGATGAACACACCAAAGATTCATTAACACACACACACACACACACACACACACACACACACACACACACACACACACACACACACACACACACATATATATATATATATATATATATATATATATATATCACAAACCCTCGTTCATATTTTTCTCAGTTTGACACACAAAAGACCTCGATCATGCATTTTTGATAACGTTAGGTGTTTTCTAATTTTGTTGAAAGATCATCATATTTGAGGCTCGTTTATCATGTTTGGGGTGTAGCAAGCATGGACAAGTAACATGCACTTGAAAAACCTCGCAATCATGTTTGATGACAACATTTTTACGTGTTTTCTCTGCTTTTTGTTGAAACATCGTCATATAAAGTTTGAGGTTCGTTGATCATGTTCGGGGCATGACAACTAACATGTTATATATATAGTTTTCTCTTTTTGTTGAAAGATCGTCATACACACACACACACACACACACACACAGATATATATATATATATATATATATATATATATATATATATATATATATATATATATATATATATATATAGTTTGAGGCTCGTTGATCATATGTTTGGGGCGTAGCGTAGCATGCATGGACAACTATAACATGAATGTGAGAGAGACGTCGATGATCATATATGATGACATTACACGTGTTTTTTCTCTTTTTGTTGAAAGATCGTCACACACACACACACACACACACACACACACACACACACATATATATATATATATATATATATATATATATATATATATATATATATATATATATATATATATATATATATATATATATATATATATATATATATATATATATATACCCCGTCCCCATGAACTTGTCGCTTTGTAGTTCATTTTTTAACTACAAGGCGACAAGTTTGAGGCTCGTTGATCATATGTTCGGGGCGTAGCATATATATATAAGTGGATCCACTAGACATAAATAGACTCTCCTATAAGTGGATCCTTATAATCATGTTTTAAGTAGCAATTGACATTCTTCAAGCATGGCACATCATAGACTCCACAATCAAACAAGAAACGCTTTGCCTATGATATGACATGCCTAAAGCACATAATGCTATTACAGGTAAAGTATGGGGAAACTGTAAACTTTTAATTGTATTATCTCTAAGACAAACAAGGTTGCAAAGCAATTATAATTCAATATATCATATTCTTTTGATTTCTTCAGTATTTACTACGTCACGACTCAGTGAACAAGTGGTACTCTATTACCGCGAGGGACGGTGATTGCAATCAGGACACACCCGGACAACACAACACATACGCACGTTCGGAAGTGTCAGCGAGTACATCAGTACCTACGTAAAATTTCAGTACTAGTCGTATATGGCCATATTTCACAAGAAACTCGAACGTCGAACCCATCTCACCTCCACGAACAGAAGGTCTCCGCAGGGAACACCTCTCGTGTCTGCCGACCGATTTACACCTTACTGTCCTCAACCCACCACTATTGATGGTGAGTTAATGGCCTCGACATCCCAGTTATCGAGTTACATCAGTTTACTGGAGCCCATATTTCCAGTATGTCGCCGGTACAAGTCAAGCTTGTTTGAAGGGGCCGCATACAGACGGGCCTTAATTGACACAGGCAGGGCTATGTGACCGAGACTCCAATTCTCGCCACTTCCTATCCATTCCCTGCCCGATCTCAGATTTATTATATTAAGCCATTATTTATTTAACCAATCCTGTGAGATATGTCCTACATCTCTCGTGAGTAGATTCCAACTACTCGACATCTACCGGATTTCCTATACATTAGCAAAGCAGTTACTACAGGTCAAACTGTAACCCGTTCAAACCAACCCCTGGGATTTGTGGTCATGCAAGTGTAGTATCAATCACCCTATACGTAATGCACATATGAAACTTAAGACGTAATGTGAGAAATACTGCAAAACTCTGTAAAGCTTTTAAATGCAAACCAGGGCTTTCCTTAGCTTGCGACTCTAAAACAATGTCAGTTGTTATTGGCTTGGTCTACCTTCGAAGAGTTCGCCATGGAACTTCAAGCTGGAACACCCTGGCTTTCTCCTCCAAGCGAAGCTCCTCATCGATCACCTACCGTCACGATCCTACCAACATGATATGCATATAAGTACATAATGTAATATACTTTAGATTAAACAAGTTAAACAACTCTAAGACTGGTGAGACTAACTAGAAGGAAGAGGTATGCCTCTGTTGTGTGGAGAAACAAAGGATGGAGTCAAGTGGTCATAGTAGTATCGAGATGTGAATTGAAAGGTGCAATGTAAGCACACATTGCAACTTGGCACTCAAGAGTCAACGCTATGCCACTCAAGGACGATAAAGCGGAATGGTGTGGAAGTGTTGGACTGAATAGTGTAAGAATCACTAAGGAATCAAGGGGGGACATCGAAAGCTTGAGTATGAGTGGAGTGTACAAGACGAAGGTCGCGATTTAGCAGTCGACCAATGAACTTGACTTAACTCATAAAGGAGTAAACCTAGTTAAGTGAGCAGTGTTGTCGTAGGGTCCTGACTTTGGATGAACCATGATGGAACCTAACGACACTTGGGACTGATTTGAGATCAACATGGCTTGGACATAAGAAGTCATTACAAGCACTGTTGACCTAGCATGAGTACCAAGACAACGTTTAAACCGCTTTTAGGTAAACCAGTTGCTACGAATAACATCGCAAGCATCGTTTAGGTGCTTACACATTGACACTAATGTAGTGTCTCCCGCAAGCTTTTCCAGGTGAGCACGGTAAGCTCTCAGGACTTAAACATGATGCGAGACCTTGCCGTGAAGGCATGCTTTACCATCTCGAGAAGACCGTCTTAGCGTCGTCCACATCAACCCGAACTCGTCAATGGGGTGAGCGGAATCCCGAACACCACCTTTTGAGTCATAAGGCTAGTGATGTCCACTCGGTTGTTGATAAGCGACTCGACGAACCTGCCGTCGATGAAGTGTTACACCAAGTTAACCAATCCTGTGGACGGCTAGGAAACATCGTCGACACGAACAAGAAACCCTTATCCAAGGTTTCCTTTGGTCTAGTTTTCCTTATCGGTCGCAACGTTCTCGCTTTACTTAACCATAGGTCATCGGTGATCACCAATACCTGTGGTTTGACCTAGAAGGCCTTTTATCGAGCTCCTTGGCTACACCTAGGACTCGATTACCCTCACATCGACTAAAACCTAATTTGCCTTGACAACCATTGTCCGACGAGTCGTGCTTGTGTTCCAGCACCACACACATCACAAGCATCCTTCATCTCGATGCCAGGGCACGATGACGGCTCGGAGCGTCACGACAACGTCATGTGGTCAACGACGTCGACGCGGCTCATGGTGGAGCATCACGAGCACGCACGAACAAGTTAACGTGATTCAAAAGACAAAGAAGGTCAACTTTGGGATTTCTATAGGAATGATATCAATGCGGAAAATGGACGTACATCTTGACGACACATGAGTGCCATTAGTGATCACCACGAACGGACATCGATGACGTCAAGGAAGACATTTCAGGGCAAGGCTCACCTTGTAGGCATTTCGCCGAACATCTTGGGTGTGTACTTGATTTTGTTGCTTCATCAACATTCAAAGGGTATCTTGGCACATATCCTTGTCGATTGCCAACCCACAATAAACCTGCATCCGCAGACCAGCATTGAATAGCAACACACTTAGTTTCGCCTTGTAACCATTTCGTCAAACAGGTTGACTGCAGCATTGATCCGACCAATCTTTGCACAAATCAGAGCTAACCTTGGATCAATTGTCGATGCTGGTCTGTCAACGAAGTGTTCCTGCATTTCATCCATCACACCAATCATTTGTCTTGCTTCCAGAACATAGCCACGATGCGGAAAGCCGCGACGACACGATCCAGGTGACGGCGGAAGCTTGGGCATGGCCTCGGTGCACGGCAAGCGGGAACTATTGGGGCGTCGAAGTGCAGCTGCTTTGGCGAAGCGTGGGCAAGGCGCGCGCAGGCAAACTGCACGGCCGTTGGGTGCCAGCAGTGGGCGGCATGCGGTGCGGCCATGGTGTGCTGGCGAGCAGGGCGCAGGCATGGGCAACCATCCGCGTGGAAAGAGCGGCGGTAGGGGGCCGGTAAGGTGGGCTATACGAGCAGGGTGGCCGGGGTGACAACAGGGCTGGACGCGCTTGGTTGTGGGAGGCTGGAGCGCACGCGAGCAGGAGGGCGAGTAGCAGGTCGGCGCACGGCGGGGCGCGTGCAGGGCACGGGCGCGATGCGACGGGACGTCGTGGCGTAGGAGGATGATGCTGCAGGCGGGGCGAGCCGGTGCACGGGAGCTGGGCGGTCGTGAGCGTGCCGGGCGGAGCTGGGACGCAGCCAGGCGAGGAGGTGGAGCAGCGCGGCGCGAGCAGAGTGCGGTGCAACCAAGGGGCGGGCGTGGCGCGCAAGTAGCATGGACACCGGCGCGCGCTAAACCAGGGTGGCTTCCGTCGGGCGATGCACGAGCAGGGCGCTGGGGAGGAGTGGCAGTGTGCGGTAAACCGGAGGCCGACCATGTCTCACGGGAGAGATGCGGGCGAGGACACGGCCAAGGCGCACATGGCGCAGGCACGAGCAGGGCGCTCGGCCAGGAGGTGGCGAGGTGCCGTGGGGATGCGGCAGGAGCAGGGGCGATGAGCGGCATGCAGGGGAGCACAGCCGGCGAGCGGTGGCGTGGCGCTGGCACTGTAGGGAGGAGCTGGGGCGACGCGCGCGGGCCGGCGGCCACGTGAGCAGGCACGCAGTGGCGCCGGTGAGGAGGTGGCCGGCGCAACACGATTGACATTGGGCAGCGCCGGCGTGCGATCGAGGCAGGCGGACGGTGACCAGGCCGGGAGAGGAGGGGCGAGCGGGAGTTGGGCGCGGCCAGGAGGTGAGCGGCGACCAGGATGGAAGAGCGTGCACGACAGTGAGGGAGTCGGGCGCTGGGGATAAGGACCGACGTTTTCATCACGGTGGCACATGCATGCGTCTGCATGGAGGCAAATGAGGAAATAGAGCAGGTGCCGACCTGACTTGTGGGGACCACTTGTGGGACCCACCTCCCTCATTCCTCTTTCCAAATTCAATTAGGGCTAGCAAACATCCTTAAAAAACATTCAACTTTGGCCCAATGACTAAATAAAATGTGAAGAATTTTATGGTGCAATCAGATTTCAGAACTGAGCAAGTTGAATTTTGAACTCAGGTTTGAATTTGAAATCAAGCGGTACTTGATTCAATGAAATAAATGGTAGATTAGGTTCAAAAATCCTGAAACTTTGAAGCTATCCTTTTTGAACCATAAGGGACCTCAGGAAAAATTTGGAGTTGATTTGGACAAGGTTAAGTACAAAGTTTAAATTTGAAGTCGACTCTGATTAAACTCTCAGTACGTGTCCAATAAATGGAAAATGTGCTTCAAAATTTTTTGAAACTTTACTGAGAGTCAAGTTGGAATATTAGAACGTCATGGAAAAATTTACAGCCTTAGATTTGAATATTTTTGAATGTCCCATTTTAGAGTTGGAATAATTCCTTTTTCTTTCTCTCTATTTTGTTTTCTTTTCTCCTTTAAATTTTCATTGAAAATGTGAATAGTTGGAAATTAAGGATTTTACACCTTAAGTTTCAATATACATTAGCAAACATGTTCCATATGTAAAATTTTAAGAAGTACTTATTTTTAGTGAACATTGGTTAACTCATATGGTTCGTGTGAGTTTGGATTTCCAAGTCCATTTTCAAAATTTTTAAGTTCCCATTTTTGCGTTTTTTGTTCTTCCGAAAAGTGGCCTTTTACAATCCTTACCCCTTAAAGGAATCTCGTCCCGAGATTCTAACAAGTAGAATAACAGAAACGATGAGGGGACAATCCGTAAAAGAGGGTCATTGAATAAGGAAAATGGCAATGCCCTTAAAGACTTGGGTTCTACGAAATAGTGATTATCTTCATGCATATTAAGAAATTCTAAAGTTTGCTTCAAGTGATTCCAGTCTTTAGGTTGATATCCTTGACAGGATGCTCGACATGACAATATCACAACGTAAAACTTTCACGCCTGATACTGACCCTTTAATGCTGTACTCTTACACTGACATGACATCTTTTCTTGTCCTAGTCTTGACTGGAAGAATCATGACTTGTTCTTTGCTTCTCTAGGTCACCGTGATAGTTTGAAACTATCTTTGCATTGATTCTTGGTTGCTTGTTTGATTTTTGCATAGGTCCTTATAACTTAATGTGGTATTTTCCCTGACAAGAGTTAAGATGGATTACGAGGTTAAGCAACAATCCTTAACCTTGTTTAATGTTTAAAACCATAGGATCCCTTAGTTGTAGCATAAGAGTAGCAAAACACTCAACACTCTTATGTGATGAAAACAGCAGGAATACGGAAGAAATGGCGACTACAAGATTTTTGGGTATATCTACATCTTCAAACAATAGAAATAGAAGATGAAGACCCTTTGCGGTGGCACACGAGGATTTAAGGAGTCAACATCCTCATATGTTTCCAACACAGCAAAGAACTCAATCTTATGGTAACTACAAGGTAATTAATATAGCAAGGTTACCATATAAGAATGCAAGGACTTAGATGGACTCTAAGAGTTTCACGAGGTTGATAATCGAACGGTATCCTCGCGAGTAAGGACATTTCATGTATTTTACAAGGTTGATCATCGAACTGATGACCACTCGATGACGAACGGTATAGTTGCAACAATCAAGGTACTTGAACCTAACAAGTCAAGGATGGAAGTCCAAGTGTTTGTTTAGTTGCAAGTGAGGTTGAGTAATTGGTTTCCCAAGTATTACTCAATGGAAAGGAGATCAACAATGTAAGAAGTCAAATGAAGATGGTGAAATGACCGTAGTCATTAGACACCTTAGAATAGTTTGAATGGGGTACACAGTCTAGCTCTAAATTTTAGTATTATCATGCATTCTATCATTGGTGTTACATTGGTAATGATGCTTCATGATGCATCATATGTTGTATGGTGCAATGAATATGCACATGGTATGGTGCAAATGGTGCATATGTATGGTGCAAAGGATGCATATGTATGGTGCAAATGGTGCACATGCATGGTGTAGTAGCTTTTATAGTTCGAGCAAGACTAAATGAACCACACCCACAAAACTCAAGTACTGACTCATGATTTGCAAGGCTTGGTTACCGTGGTCGTGAAAGACATTCAATGAGTAGCGTTACTATCATGACTCGACCACAGTTAAGGAATTCATAACAGAATGATTGACGAGGAATGTGGGAAATATATTACGTTACCTCGACCTTTCGAAAGCTTGTTCATGTACTACTCAACTTGGTTGTATCTTCATCAGGAGAAAAACCACTAAATATATGTCTCTAGTGATGCTTCACTTAACCTTCGCTTCGATCTGGCAAGAGGAACTGATATCCTTATCGATCACTTTAGTGAAGTTGAAGTCACACTTCTTCATAGAGTAATTCATTCTGGTGGCGGAGGTTGGATCCTCTTGAAGATGTAATCTTAATTGATCGTCTTCTTGTTGACACAACTCGTTATAACCAAGGTTGATGGTTGAACACCACTATTACCAGAGTGCTCACCTTCCCCCTTAAAGTTTCGAACCAGGATGTCGAAGCGTACTTCAAACAATCCTCATGGAAATACGAGATGCAACTCGAGTAATTGCGACCTGCATTAAACATCACAAGATGTGATGTTGCAAGTCACATAAATCAAACACTAGTATGCCTATCCAAGAGAAAAAGGCTTCAATGATTTTAACACTCCATTGAACTTGGTAAATAGTTGAGTCCTAACTCTTGGTTGGTTACGACATTCCTCGAGTTGAAATCGAGAACCGAATGCCTAACAAAAACCAAAAGGCTCAAACTGGCCAGGCTATGGTGACAAATGATCAGTCTGGACCCAAACTCGATTTTGATCCAGTTAATGGCAAAATAAGATCTTGAGGTGAATAACAAACTTAAAGTACACTTCAAGACCTTTCCAAAAAGTATTGGTTTGCCTCTAGATAATCTCTGTTTTGCATGTTATGCTATTTTAAAGTCGGCAGATTTTTCAGCACTTTCAGCAGAACCTGCTTAAAAAGTGGCAGTTTTGATCTAAAGTTTTCAGGCTTTAATGATGGAAATCTGGATATATTATTATTTAAAAAGTTGTAGAAAATGTAATAAGATTTCCATAATGTACTTACTTGTCTTCGTATCAGTCCTGGTTCAAAAGATATGAATTTTTGAAGTTAGCTAAAAATTCAGCATTCAGAGAAATGGGGGTTCAGTTCAGACTGACCACCCTGTATTCAAACTCCCTTTGGGAGAGGTAAATGACCGATTCAGGTCTGGAGCCAACTGCAAAAATTGTATCTTACTCACTAACCTTTTCAACGGTTATTCGCGCGACACCATTGGTTCAAGGGTCTGCGAGTTATGGATTAAATTCAGAGGTGTACAGATTGCTGTCCAGTTTAGGTGTGCCTGGACAGTCTCTGCGATTATCCAAATTTGACCCACATGGAAAAGGATTTTGGTCTCGAGCTGAATAGAGAACTTGTAAAGTACTTCCAAAACTTTCTAAGGAGTACTTACTTTACCTTGTAGCACTTCTGGTTGAGAAGATATGGCATTTTCAAGTTGACAGTTTTTCTAAAAATTTGGACAGCACCTCCTTTGTTTAAGGCTGATTTTGTCCACAATTTTCAGATATACGAATATCAACATTTGCAAAAATAACACATAGAAAACTGGTTGCATACATTATCAGTATTCCAGAAATGTAAAACCCGAATCCAATCGATGAGTCTACTAGAAATTACGATCCGAACTTTAACTGAATATATAGTGGTCCATAATCTGGACTGTTTCGACACCTTAAACGATACTTCGATTTAGACTTGGTTATTGCGAGTCTTAGCCTTCGTGTTGAATAGGAAGTTGATAGAGGACTCTTTATGATTTCCATGCATGTATAAATATGCCTAGGTTGCATTTCTAGTTTAAGAGTTATGGCTGTTCAAAATTCAGAATTTTGCTGGCTGTTTCAGATAGCACCTATATACATGTACTATCTCCCACTCCAGTTTCTAATTAGTTCTAAACTGAATTTGAGGTAACATTGAAGAACAAAGTTGTATAATAGCTCTTACCATTTCCAGAAATGTATCATAATGGAATAGAAGAGCTTTCTACAAGGAAATATGGCACAAATTCAGATGCTGGTCCATGTATTTTCAGAACAGCAGCTGCTGTGATAACGGTGCATTTTCATCACCATAAAAGCGTCTTTTGGCTTGGGGGTCAATAGAAAACTTATAAAAGACTTCAAAAGATTTCCAAAAAGTACTCACTTGCCTCCATAGCCCTCCAGGTTGAAGAGATACGGATTTTTGAAGTGGAACAATCGATTCCGGTTTCAAAATTTAGTTGGATAGATCATGGTTGTTTAAAGCTGATTTGGCCACTGATTTTCAGATGGATAACCTCACAATTTGACAGCAAGTCCCATTACAAATTGGTTGTACAAGTCACAAGGTTTCTGTAAATATATTACACGAAGGTATTTGACGATTCTACAAAGAGTTATGGTTGAAATGCCGAGGCTAGTTCATTATATCAAAGAGGTGAAGAAATGCTGGTTTCTAGTGATTTGGACGAGTTTCCCTAGTGTTGTTCTGTCCAACTCGTCCATAGAAAAGTCGTCGAGGACCTGAAGATCTCCCCCATCCTTATAGCATACTATGATGTCCTATGAAGTTTAACTAAAAGCACATCTTGACATAATCGAGCTAGATTCCGTCAAGAGTACACAAAAGCCTTAATCTTCATCCTTCTTCACATTGCACGTTCCATGTCGAAACTTTGATCCAAATCTTACCAGCATCTGGTAGTTGGATCTTACAAGATGATAATGAAGTCATTCTTTCGTGGGGTATGGTCAAAGTATCAAATGTGATACTGATGGTACTATGTGCCTTACCAAAAGAAAAATTCTAAACCGGTATATCCAGATACATCTATAGGTGGTCCTAGTATCCTTCACTCGCAAACGGCTTCTACACGGTCCTCTACCGTAGTTAGTGTACTTGCAGAAAACAAGCAATCCCCTTGCACAGGAACGTCGTACGGCGGCGGGGAAACACGACAGACAGTCACAATAAGATATAATCAAAAGTAAATGCATACAAATCTGGTATGAGTCGCCCTCGAGCGAAGTCATGCCTCGAGGTACATGGTTGTACTACGTCTGTACAGCAAAGACTCCCGCACGAACCGTCTTATACACGCTCGGACATACGTGTTTCGCATGCTCCCATAGAACATGAATAGTTCTAGAGATGCATACTATCGGGTTATACACCACCCGACGAGGGCTCCCACTAATTTTTTGTCATGCTGGGGAACCGCGTGTCATATGTTCTCAGAAACATGAAAAATTTCAGAGACTCATATTGACTTTCCGTGCAAAGCCACGGAAATATCACATACCACATCTCGTATGCAGAGCTTACCGAGATTGATCCACTCTCGGCGGCGTACCTTACCTCTTACCTTGAAGACAGAGCGTCGTTACAGAAATAATATAACATGTTAGTTCATCACCTTTATTACTTATACTAGTAACAGTCCTTAATGGGCATATAGCTAATCCTCACTCCACGTTTTCAAAAATAGGCTCTTTTCGAGCGTGCTATTCCCAATGAAGCTCTGATACCATGTCTGTGGGGACCGGAGTTCACACATCCGAGGATCTCATTGGGTGGTGTCGTGCGATGCGGCACCTAACAGCACACACGAAAAGGATCCCAAAACATATAAAGTTTTTATTTCATAATAAGAAGAGTTTACAAAAGAGTGTACAACAGGGGTACACACGCAACAAAAAATACATACTCATAATCTCACCTAACTAAGCAGGAGAGAAGACATCCATGCCCTAGGACGCTTCTCACTAGCAACAAGAAGAACACTCAGCAGCGGCGTGGTTCACCTGAGATTTCTCTCGATACCTCAAGATCTCATGTACAACCTGAAAAGCTGAAATAACCTAATACTTGCAAAAATCGTTAAAGTGCAAACTTGAGCATAAGGCTCAGCAAGACTAACCCATCTCACTAGACATATGCAGGGTGAATACTAAGCATAGGTAAGGAATAGCATAAATAGACTCGCCTATAAGTGGATCCTTATAATCATGTTTTAAGTAGCAAATGACATTCTTCAAGCACAGCACATCATAGACTCCACAATCAAACAAGAAACGCTTTGCCGATGATATGACATGCCCAAAGCACATAATGCTATTACAGGTAAAGTATGGGGAAACTGTAAACTTTTAATTGTACTATCTCTAAGACAAACAAGGTTGCAAAGCAATTGTAATTCAATATATCATATTCTTTTGATTTCTTCAGTATTTACTACGTCACAGCTTAGTGAACAAGTGGTACTCTATTACCGCGAGGGACGGTGATTGCAATCAGGACACACCCGGACAACACGACACATACGCACGTTTGGAAGTGTCAGCGAGTACATCAGTACCTACGTAACACTTCAGTACTAGTCGTATATGGCCACCTGTCGCAAGAAACTCGATCGCCGAACCCGTCTCACCTCCGCGAACAGAAGGTCTCCGCACAGAACACCTCTTGTGTCCGCCGACCGATTTACACCTTACTGTCCTCAACCCACCCCTATCGATGGTGAGTTAATGGCCTCGACATCCCAGTTATCGAGTTACGTCAATTTACTGGAGCCCATATATCTAGTATGTCACAGGTACAAGTCAACCTTGTTCGAAGGGGCCGCATACAGACGGGCCTTAATCGACACTGGCAGGGCTATGCGACCGAGACTCCAATTCTCATCGCTTCCTATCCATTCCCTGCTCGGTCTCAGATTTATTATATTAAGCCATTGTCTATTTAACCAATCCTGTGAGATATATCCTACATCTCTTGCGAGTAGATTCCAACTACTTGACTTCTACCGGATTTCCTATACATTAGCAAAGCAGTTACTACAGGTCAAACTATAACCCATTCCAACCAACCCCTAGGATTTGTGGTCATGCAAGTGGAGTATCAATCAAACTATACGTAATGCACATATGAAACTTAAGACGTAATGTGAGAAATACTGCAAAACTCTGTAAAGCTTTTAAATGCAAACCGGGGCTTGCCTTAGTTTGTGACTCTAAAATAATGTTAGTTGTTATTGGCTTGGTCTACCTTCGAAGAGTCCGCCATGGAACTTCAAGCTGGAACACCCTAGCCTTCTCCTCCAAGCGAAGCTCCTCATCGATCACCTACCGTCACGTTCCTACTGACATGATATGCATATAAGTACATAATGTAATATACTTTAGATTAAACAAGTTAAACAACTCTAAGACTGGTGAGACTAACTAGAAGGAAGAGGTATGCCTCTGTTGTGTGGATAAAAAAAGGATGGAGTCAAGTGGTTATATTAGTATTGAGATGTGAATTGAAAGGGGCAATGTAAGCACACATTGCAACTTGGCACTCAACACTCGACGCTATGCCACTCAAGGACGATAAAGCGGAATGGTGTGGAAGTGTTGGACTGAATAGTGTAAGAATGACTAAGGGATCAAGGGGGGACATCAAAAGCTTGAGTGTGAGTGGAGTGTACAAGACAAAGGTCGCGATTTAGCAGTCGACCAATGAACTTGAATTAACTCATAAAGGAGTAAACCTAGTTAAGTGAGCAGTGCTGTCGTAGGGTCCTGACTTAGGATGAACCATGATGGAACCTAACGACACTTGGGACTGAATTGAAATCAACATGTCTTGGACTTAATAAGTCATTACAAGCACTGTTAACCTAGCATGAGTACCAAGACAACGTTCAAACCGCTTTTAGGTAAACCAGTTGCTACGACTAACGTTGCAAGCATCGTTCAGGTGCTTACACGACGACACTAATGTAGTGTCTCCTGCAAGCTTGTCCAGGTGAGCTCAATAAGCTCTCGGGACTTAAACATGATGCGAGACCTTGCCGTGAAGGCATGCTTTGCCATCTCGAGAAGATCGTCTTATCATCGTCCACATCAACCCGGACTCATCAATGGGGTGAGCGAAATCCCGAACACCACCTTGTGAGTCTTAAGGCTAGTGATGTCGAGTCAGTTGTTGATAAGCAACTCGACGAACCTGCCATCGATGAAGTGGTACACCAAGATAACCAATCCTGTGGACGGCTAGGAAACATCGTCGACATGAACAAGAAACCCTTATCCAAGGTTTCCCTTGGTCCAGTTTTCCTTGTCGGCCGCAACGTTCTCGCTTTACTTAACCATAGGTCATCGGTGATCACCAATACCCGTGGTTTGACCTAGAAGGCCTTTTATCGAGCACCTTGGCTACACCTAGGACTCGATTACCCTCACATTGACTATAACCTAATTTGGCTTGACAACCATTGTCCGACGAGTCGTGCTTGTGTTCCAGCAACACACACATCACAAGCATCCTTCATCTCGATGCCAGGACACGATGATGGATCGGAGCGTCACGACAACGTCACGTGGTCAACGACGTCGACGCGGCTCATGGTGGAGCATCACGAGCACACACGGACAAGGTAACGCAATTCAAAAGACAAAAAAGGTCAACTTGGGGATTTCTATAGGAATGATATCAATGCGGAAAATGGACGTACGGCTTGACGACACATGAGTACCATTAGCGATCATCACGAACGGACTTCGATAACATTGAGGAAGACATTTCAGGGCAAGGCTCACCTTGTAGGCATTTCGCCGAACATCTTGGGTGTGTACTTGATTTCATCGCTTCATCACCATTCAAAGGGTATCTTGGCACATGTCCTTGTCGATTGCCAACCCACAGTAAACCTGCATCCGTAGACCAGCATTGAACAGCAACACACTTAGTTTCGCCTTGTAACCATTTCGTCGAATAGGTTGATTGCAGCATTGATCCGACCAATCTTTGCACAAATCAGAGCTAACCTTGGATCAATTGTCGATGCTGGTGTGTCAACGACGTGTTCCTGCATTTCATCCATCACACCAATCATTCATATTGCTTCCAGGACATAGCCACGACGCGGAACGCTGCGACGACACGATCAAGGTGACAGCGGAAGCTTGGGCATGGCCTCGGCGCACGGCAAGCGGGAACTGTTGGGGCGTCGAAGTGCAGCTGCTTGGGCGAAGCATGGGCAAGGCACGCGTAGGCAAACTACACGGTCCTGGGGTGCCGGTGGTGGGCGGCATGCGGTGCGGCCATGGTGTGCTAGCGAGTAGGGCGCGGGCACGGGCTACCATCTGCTTGGCCAGAATGGCGGTAGGGGGCCGGTGAGGTGGGCTGTATGAGCAGGGTGGCCGGTGTGACAGCAGGGCTAGACGCGCTTGGTTGTGGGCGGCTCGAGCGCTCGCGAGCAGGAGGGCGAGTAGCAGGTCGGCGCACGGCTTCGGCGCACAGCGGGGCGCGTGCAGGGCACGGGCACGGCGCGACGGGACACCGTGGTGCAGGAGGATGGCGCTGCAGGCGGGGCGAGCCGGCGCACGAGCGCTAAACGGCGTTGAGCACGCCGGGCAGAGCTAGGACGCAGCCAGGCGAGGAGGCGGAGCAGCGCGGCGCGAGCAGAGCACGGCACAAGCAAGGGGCAGGCGAGGCGCACAAGCAGCGTGGACAGCGGTGCGCGCTAAACCAGGGTGTCTTTGGTCGGGCGATGCACGAGCAGGGCGCTGGGGAGGAGTGGTAGGGTGCGGTAAACCGGAGGCCGACCATGTTGCACGGGAGAGATGCGGGCGAGGACACAACCAAGGCGCGCATGGCGCGGGCACGAGCAGGGCGCTCGGCCAGGAGGTGGCGAGGTGCCGTGGGGATGCTGCAGGAGTAGGGTCGATGAGCGGCACGCTGGGGAGCACGGTTGGCGAGTGGTGGCGTGGCGCTGGCGCGACAGGGAGGAGCTAGGGCGACGCGCGGGCCGGCGGCCACGCGAGCAGGCACAGGGTGGCGCCGGTGAGGAGGTGGCCGGCGCGACACGATGGAGATGGGCAGTGCCAGCGTGCAGCCGAGGCAGGCGGATGGAGACCAGGCTGTGAGAGGAGGGGCGAGCGGGAGTGGGGCACGACCGGGAGGTGAGCGGCGACCGGGAGGGAAGAGCGCGCACGACAGAGAGGGAGTCGGGCGCTGGGGATAAGGACCGATGTTTTCATCACGGTGGCAAATGCATGCGTCTGCGTGGAGGCAGGGGAGGAAAGAGAGCAGGTGCCGACCTGACCTGTGGGGACCACTTGTGGGACCCACCTCCCTCATTCCTCTTTCCAAATTCAATTAGGGCTAGCAAACATGCTTCAAAAATATTCAACTTTGGCCCAATGACTAAATAAAATGTCAAGAATTTTATGCTGCAATCAGATTTCAGAACATAGCAAGTTGAATTATGAACTCAGGTTTGAATTTGAAATAAAGCGGTGATACTTGATTCAATGAAATAAATGGTAGATTAGGTTCAAAATCCTGAAACTTTGAAGTTAACCTTTTTGAACCATAAGGGACCTCAGGAAAAATTTTGAGTTGATTTGGACAAGGTTATGTACAAAGTTTAAATTTGATGTCGACTCTGATGAAACTCTCAGTACGTGTTCAATAAATGGAAAACGTGCTTCAAATTTTTTTGAAACTTTACCGAGAGTCAAGTTGGAATATTTGAAGGTCATGGAAAAATTTACAGCCTTAGATTTGAATATTTTTGAATGTCCCATTTTAGGGTTGGAATAATTCCTTTTTCTTTCTCTCTATTTTGTTTTCTTTTCTCTATTAATTTTTCATTGAAAATGTGAATACATGGAAATTAAGGATTTTACACCTTAAGTTCCAATATACATTAGCAAACATGTTCTATATGTAAAATTTTAACAAGTCCTTATTTTTAGTGAACATTGGTTAGATGGCGTGATTTTTTTATGCCTCCACGCTGTGCTCTCCCGCCGCCGGCCACTTAGGCCCGCACCGGCGCCCACGCCCTACTACTTGTCACTTTAGTGCCCTCCCCGAAGCGTCTCCTTCGCCCATCGACACGTCCTATCCTTCGCATGCCATGATGACCCCACCGCACGCAAATCCCTGGCCATTACTCGCCCTGCCACCAATCCTCCTCGAGAGTTGCTCCTTGTGTCGGCCAGACTGAACTCTCGCTTTGTTCGCCTTATTTGTCTTGCACTCTCCACCTGCTACCGCAGGCATTCATTACATGCCCTGCAACTAACAATTCTCTTCGGGACACCCTCCGGCTGATGTCAGTTAGACCGAACCAGCGAACTCTATCTTTGTCTAGTCTAGCGTTGCCAGCTGCGTGCCCGCCCCCTCTCAGTCTTGTCTGATTTGCTGCTGGACTGAAAATCCTCTACAGTACTACGAGTGCAGTACCGACACTGATATGTGTACCTGATGGCTCATTTTAGGGTATGAACAGCAACAAGAAGTCAACAATGTACTACCCCCGGATAAAAATAGTTGTCGTTCACACGGTCCTAACTGGTTCATTTTTAATTCATTTGTTGCTAGCGTCAAATTCTCCATGCTCGCAAAAAAAATTTCGTTCTCCTTGGCACGCCACAATTGAGATTTTTACAATTCAATTTTCACTGCCTGCGCCTCCATTTTCAGTCCTGCCTATTGTAAACCTATTTCAGCCACGATGAGTATGAATGGAAACACTGGCCTCCGCTACCGACAAACCGCTGCCCCGCCCTTCCGATGATCTTGTAATACTCCAAATGTGTTGTCTCTCTGTTCTGTGTTCCATACTCGTATCACTAAGAAATTCCCGTGTTTTCATTTCCCACGGTTTTCACAATTTTTTCCCCATGGATCTTGCAGTGACGCATCGAAGCTCTTCGTGGTGTTGACTCCTTGGTACAATGCCGGGGGACCAAGTTTGACGGGCTCTACCGAACCTCTTTGTCGCCAACACCTCCCTGCGACATCGCATCTTGGACTCCAGTTTCGTTCTAGGTAAACTACATGATCCATGCCATCTTTTTATAGAGCTATATTGGTTTGTTCTACACGATCCATGCAGTTTTGGGCTAAGTTCTACACGATCCATCCCGATATACGAAGATTAAATAAATTAACAAAAAGAAATGTGGTCTTATGTTTCATCAATTTAGTTATATATATATATATATTATATATATGTATGTATGTATGTATGTATGTATGTATGTATGTATGTATGTATGTATGTATGTATGTATGTATGTATGTATGTATGTATGTATGTATGTATGTATGTATGTATGTATGTATGTATGTATGTATGTATGTATGTATGTATGTATGTATGTATGTATGTATGTATGTATGTATGTATGTATGTATGTATGTATGTAAAATAAATGTCGCTCCGACAGCTTATTACGGAAGTAGTATGTAATTTTTTGATTTAGAAGTAAATGATGCACGGGTTATCTAATCAACCACTACAAATGTTGTACTCTCATTCCTGTTTTACAAATTTGTATTCCTAAAGATTTCAGTTCCCACGGTTTTTACATTTTTTTCTTTCTTGTGGCTTTCTCAGATCGTACATTTTTTTCTATTCTTTCATTTCTAATTCCTCCTTTCGAAACAAACACTGCAGTTTATAGAAACCACACCGTCCGAACCAAAATCTATGTCAGTCATGTAATTTGACGTTATCGCTGTTATATGGAATGACTACTTACAATGCTCTTTACATTAGGAACAAGACATCAAACCGTGATGTCGTCTACAAGCATTCATGGTGGCCAACAGGTACCTGGTATAACTATAAATGTGTTTACTATCGAAATGAAAAAAATATAGAAAACATTAAATCCTTTGCATGGTATGCAGAGAATATTGCAGCACATGATGTTTAGGAACCCCGAGATTCTTCACTCCCTGATACTACGATGCATGAACCAACAGCTGGTATTGATATACAAACAAAAATACTCCTTCCGCCCCAGCATAACTTTACTTGTGGAACTTAAAAATGTCCCACTCCAACTCTATCGGTAGCTTCCAACTACCCATATCACATCACATTACAACCTGCCTCTCTACCGTGTCATTTGTTTTTTCAGAGCGTGTTAGTTTTTTTACCCCTTTGGCATTGAATTCGGGGCATTTTGAGAGACTATGTTATGTGCCTTAGATGTATTGATGATCGGTGTATCATGGTCATTTGTATTCTTTCCTCGGCTCTACTAATTGTTTTAGAATGCATTGCTATTTTACTTTCTTAGTAGTATTTATACTTAACAGTTCATCAGCCTGTGTGATGGCGTGATTTTTTCATGCCTCCACGTTGTGCTCTCTCGCCCCCGGCCACTCCGGCTGGAACAGGAGCCCACGCCCTACTGCCTATCACTTCAGTTTCCTCCATGATGCGTCTCCCTCACCCATCAACATGTCCCATCCTTTGCGTTCCATGATGACCCCGCTGCCCGCAAATCCCTAGCCACTACTCGCCCTGCCACCAATCCTCCTCGAGAGTCACTCCTGGTGATCTCGACCAGATCAAACACTCGCTTTGTTAAGCGTCGCAAGCTGGGATTATGAAGTATTGCACCTGCAGTAGCCAGCACTAACAAGTGGACCCAATGTCTCATGGGCCAACATGTCTGTGGCAGCTAATGCAGGTGCAGTACTGCTGAGGATTTCAATCCCGCAAGCTGCCAGCCTTATCTGCCTTGCATTCGCCACCTGCTATTGTTGGCGTTCATTACTTGCCCTGCAACTAATAATTCTCTTTGGGACGCGCTCCGGCTGATGTCAGTCAGGCTGAACTGGCAAATCCTATATTTGTCTAGTCTAGCATTGCCAGCTGCATGCCCACCCCCTCTCAGTCCTGCCTGCTTCGCTGCTGGGCTGAAAATCCTTTGCAGTACTACGAGTGCGGTACCGCCACTCTCATGTGTATCTGATGGCTCATTTTAGGGTATGAACAGCAACAAAGAAGTCAACAATGTACTCCCCCCGATCAAAATAGTTGTCGTTCAGGCAGTCCTAACTAGTTCATTTTTAATTCATTTGCTGATCTAATACGACAATTAATATAAAACAGGAGGGAGTAATATAGAACAAAATGCAGCTGGGATGCAGTCCTCCCACGGTCGTATTTGCCGCACTCGTTCCTAAGATGGTATGAACATCAGACTTCTCTTCTTTTCACACTATTTGTACATGATACTAAACTTGGTCAGGCGGTAATTTGCTTTAATTGTCTACCGTTTGAATCAATGTAACAGAAGGAAAGAAGTTTGGAAGAAGTATGCCTAAAGGACTTAAGGTTGTCAGAATACGCTATGCATCCCAAGTTAGTATAACGGAGCATGTGAGGCTACCAATTCAGTTCTCTACTAGGGTGGGTGTTGCGGTTGGTATTAACCAGCAACACTTTATCGATGATGTGGTTATGTTTACAAAAAGACATGCATCCCTCAGCGGTGCAATGAAGTGGGCAGAGGTTGGCTATAGTGAAAAGAGAGATATAGTACGAGACATTCTGGTTAGTGTTGTCACACCCCCACACAAGTATTTTTTCTCTTGCGATCACCATCTTGTACGTTTACATCAACTTGTTATACAATGTACAGGATTCCTGGGACATGGAGGACACACCGGAGAGCGCAAGAAAAAATTTGAAAATTGCTAGTGAGCGCTACAAGGGGTGGCGCTTGACTTTGCATGCCACCTATAAGAGTTATTCTATTGATGAAGAACGTATACGAAACAAGCCTGTTGATTTAACGACGCCCCAGTGGTTGCACCAAATAGAATATTTTGGGTCTCAGGGATTCAAGGTCAGCTAACTTTTTAATAGCTTCGCATCATACAAAAAGTATTTGATTTACATTCATTTGTGGAATTAATTCTTAAAATTATTGCAGTTAAGAAGGAGGACCAATTCTCAAAATCGAAGAAGACAAAAAGCGAGTCACTTGCTTGGCTCCAAATCCTACGCCCAACTTAGTTACGAGAAAGTATGAAAAATAAATCACGCTTTTACTTTGCGCTACAAACAATATGTATACCGACATGTTGAATTTTACTTGTATTTTGTGTAGCGAGACCCAGAGACAGGAGAAAAAACCCGAAGACATACAACCGTGGGAGGCAAGCCACTTGTTGAAGAACGGTGACTTGGCAAACAAGTAGGCAGAAGCTTTACATGTGAGTAACACTTCAAACAAACCTCAATTAAATAAATATTTTCAATTTACCTGTGTATTTTCTTTTCAAGTATAGATCTAGGCATGTGCCCAAGTGGACGACATGGAAGCTGAGCAGGGAGGCCCAATTCAAAATGAGAAGAGAAACCACATCTTCCAGCATTGTTATAGATCCTCAATCGGTTGTGCAGGATCACAGGTTCGAGGGCGTGGTTATATAGCTAACCCAACTAGTCCTAAACGTGAATGTATGCGTATCCATATGTCTGAAAACCTCAATGACCAAGTTTGATACTTAGAAGATAGAAATGCAGGCCTCAATCACATAGTCCAGGAGTTGGAAAGAAGAAATGATAGCTTAACCACCCAGATGGACTGCATAAACTAGAAGAATGAAGAGTTAAACGTTCAAGCCAAGAACTTACAAGGTCAGATAGTAGCTGATCATGAACAGACAGGTAAAGAAATGCAGGACATGCGCGTCTCAATGGCTGAAATGAACAAAATGATGATGGAGACCACTCCACATAAGGTCCAACCAAGGAACCGCCAAAATCCACCTACTGAAACAATTAGTCTCGATCAGCTTAGGCAAACTTACATCCAAACACTTCGTGACCGTAATACTTGAGTGTTGTTATGCGTGTTGCAATATCAATTGATGGATGTTTATTGTTAAACTCGTGATTCTATTACTACTAATTTTTCAACCTGGTGCATTAGGATTCTACTGCCACTAATTATAAAACGTGGCATGATGAATTTCTTGTCACATATGATAAATTGCTGCAATAGGAAGCTATTGTCACGAATTACAAAACGTTGCAGTATAAACATTTGGCCACGACTCAAAAAACGTTGCACTAGACTGTTATTGCCACCACGCAACTTTGCATTACAACACTATTGCCACACATGAGAAAATGTTGAATTACATCTCTATCACCACAAATCATTAAATGTTGCATTACAACCGTTCTGCCACATATCAGAAAACGCTGCGTTACGAACCTATTGCTATAGACCAGGAAACGTTGCATTAGAAACCTATTGCCACAGATCAGGAAACATTGCATTACGAACCTGTTGCCATAGATAAGAAATCGTTGCAATACCCAACTATTCGCCATGGATGTGAAATTGTTGCAGTACCATATTATTTCCCACGGATCTGAAATTGTTGCAATACACTGTTATTCGCCACGTTTGTGCACTCGTTGCAATAACATACTATTTGCTACGGACCTTAAACTGTCACAGTATCATACTATTTGCCACGGCCGTGACATCGTTGTTGTACCATATTATTTGCCACGAATGTGAAATCATTGCAATACCGTGATACTCGTTGCCATACCATAAATCGTTGTAATATCATAAATCGTTGCAATACCGTACTATTTGTCACAGTTGTGAAATCGTTGCAATACTATACTATTTGCCACGAATGAGAAATCGTTGCAATCAAATACTATTACCACGAATGTGAATCGTTGCAATATCATGCTATTCGTTGCAATATGTTAAATCGTCGCAATACGCTTAATCGTTGCTGTAACATACTATTTGCCACAAATGTGAAATCGTTGCAATACTGTACTATTGCCACGACTGTGAAATCGTTGCAATCACATACAATTACCACGAACGTGAAACCATTGAAATACCATGCTTTTTGTTGCAATACGTTAAATCATCGCAATACGCTAAATCGTTGTAACAACATACTATTTGCCACGAATATGAAATCATTGCAATACCGTACAATTTGCCACCATCGTGAACTCGTTGCAATATCGTACTATTCATTGCAATACGTTTAATCATCACAATACGTGAAATCGTTGCAATAGCATACTATTTGCCACCGATGTGAAATCGTTGCAATACCATACTATTTGCCGCGGATGTCAAGGCGTTGCGATAACCTATCACCATGGGAATTTTTACGACGATTCGTAAAAACTATCGCCACGCTCTTTTTCGTTGCAACAGTGACCTACTGCGATGAAAAATGACCTATTGCGACAATTTTTTCGTTGCGATAAACCAGAATCCTTGCAGTGGCTGATGGGAGTTTTGTAGGCAGTACGGTATGCCCATAATGCGTCGGGTAGCTTATGCTTCCATCCCGTTCCCATTTCCAAGACAGTCTTATGCAGAATATTCTTAATTTGCTTATCAGATGTTCTACTTGACCACTTGTTTGTGGGTGGTATGGGGGTAGCAATATTATGCTGGACACCAAGCTCCCTCAAAAAGCTTCAGAAGGTCTTATCTATGAAATGATACCCTCCATCACTTATGACCATACGGGGAGTGCCAAAGCGCGGGAAAATGATCTCATGGTACATTTTCCTAACTTGCTTGGAATCAGCATTTTTGCATGGCAAAGCTTGTACCCATTTTGACACACAATCTACTGCCACCAGGATATACACGCAATCATAAGACCTAGGGAAAGGTCCCATGAAATCAATATCTCACACATAAAATAACTCCACATGGAGATTATATGTTAGGGGCATCGCATTGCGAGATGATATTCATCCATGCATTCGACATTTCCAACATCTGCGAATGAATTCTTTTGTATCTTCATACATAGAAGGCCAATAAAATCCACTTTGCCAGATGTTTCCCTGGGTACGGTAAACACCATATTGGCCACTATAGGGGCTAGCATGGTATTTCTCAATAATCTTGGTGCTTTTGATTGATAGGACGCACCTTCTAAGAAGACCATTGGCACAAACTCGATAGAGATATGGGTCATCCCAAAGGTGTCTCCGACTCTAATAGATGAGTTTATTTTTTTCCCCTGGAGGTACGTACCCCATGACCACGAAGTTCACGATATCCGCATGACAAGGGTGAGAGTCATTCACCTTAAGAAGCATATCATCTCGTAGAAAGCCATTGATAGGAATGTCCATGGTTTGGGTGACTTCCATACGTGAGAGATGATCTGCCATGGAATTCTCTACTCCCTTCTTATCCTTGATTTCTAAGTCAAACTCTTGGAGTAGAAGAATCCAACGGATTAGCCTTGGTTTAGCATCCTTTTTGGTGAGCAAGTACTCAAGGCAACAAGGCAACCTTGGCTCCAACAAAATAGGACCTAAACTTATCGATAGCAAAAACTACAACCAAGAGCTCTTTTTCACTTGTGGCATAATTGAGTTGAGCTCCTGTTAGAGTTTTGCTAGCGTAGGCTATTGCATGATACTTTTTATCTTCGATTTGGCCTAGGACTGCACCAACGGCAAAATCACTAGCATCACACATGATTTCGAATGGCAGCATCCAATCGGGAGTTGAATGATTGGAGCTGAGATGAGTGCCTTTTTGATTGTTTCAAATGATTTAAGACATTCATCATCGAAGTCAAAGGGAGCTTCCTTAGCTAGTAGGTTAGTGAGGGGTCTAGCGACTTTTGAGAAGCCTTTGATGAATCGCCAATAGAACCCCGCTATTGATATTTCCTATGCACTACTAACAATTCATCCCTAGGAGTGGTGCCAGAAATGTTTTACCCTGTTTGGCACAACTTCTGCTGCAGCTTCTTCATAAAAATAAGCCGAGGGTGTGCCAAATAGGAAGCTTCTATAGCAGATTATTAGTTCAGCTGCTTCTCAGAATGAACTAAAAGCAAGATATAAGTAGAAGCTGCTTTCCACTAGCTTTTCAAATAAGCCGCTTTTGTAACAAGTTCCAGCTATGCCAAACATGCCGCTTTTCAAACAAGCTGCTTTTGTTGGTAGGTTTTAATTCTCAAGGAAACATCCGCAAGTGCATGGAAACTATCCATGTAGCATTTCCCCTTTGAAGAGTATTCCGAAAGGGTGTCATTTATATTTTCCCAAAGGAAGGCTAGATGCAAGTAAAACAATCATCAAGTGGAAAAGCTAGGTTGGCCTAGGTATGGTTCTAGCAAGGAAGGATATAGGGTAATTGAGGTAGTGTAACACACACGAGCATCCTATTCTAACGGGATAAATGAGGTAATAGAGGGACTAGGCTAAGAGTTAGGTAGATACTCCTACTATGCTTCTAATGTACATATACATAGCCTAAGTTAGTTACTAATAATTATATTAGTTATGAATTCTCATGCTAAGTGGATTAACACATCGGGCACGGGTTTACCCCTAGCAACACTAGGCGACTCCCGCTAAGAGCTTGTGGCATAACCGAACGTCGAGGATTACAAAGGACAGATAGGGCTATCACCACCTACTGCCTACCTCTTCAATCTGTGGGTCTACGAGACATTCAACGCTACTCTCTATCCTAGCACCATGCTAGAATATTAAGTAATTACCTGAAGAGCCTTCGCACAAGCCATCCTAAGGCAATGAACTAAATCATCATTGAACCAATGTTAGTTCATAGCATAAGTGGTTCATATTATCATAGTCATATCATAGCTAATTAGACTATAGTGGAGGTTTATAGTATTTATGATAATATAATGATAATGGTATAGCACAATCATAAATACTATTCCTACAACACACATGGAATCAACAATCGAACAAGAAACGCTTCATCCAAGTATATGAACAATTGTAGACTAAAGATATCATCTTTATTATGAATAAAGTCACAAATACAAATAGGAATATCTGAGACTTACCTTTCCCAATTAGGAAGAGACTCCTTCTGCTCATCTCCTACTTGGACTATGGACTAGAGACTCTCCCCTCTACACCTATGGAGAGTAGTGGATACAAAGGAAGAAGACTCAATTGGTGTGTGTTGAAGTGAGGGGTTAGGGGTCCTATTTATAGCTTGGAGAAGAGTTGGTTCCTGCCACCAAAAGCGCGCGAATCGGTCACCCATGACCTCTTCAAGCCTGGAGGAGCCTACACGTGGAGTTTGACCGAGAAAGGCACCAGGACCTAGTCGGCCGACTAGGGGGGTCAGCTGACCTGATCTTGGCCCCTTTCGCAGTGTGCTTCCTCCAACTGACTGACAGGTGGGTCCCATTGACTGATATTCATTCTACACCATTGGATGGCCTCAGATACTTCTGTTTGTGGGCCATTTGATCCATGTGGTGCCATGTGGCGTCGCCTGATTGGCTGGAATGATATTCTATGGGATCCATCCCCTTGTTTCACTCCATTTCTGCATAGAATCCCTACATGCACTACTTTCTCCAAGGACGAGTGGAAGTAGGTTAAATAGAAAGGTGATTTGTTCAAGAAATGACAATTCCTTCACATGATTGAGTTATATTGACGGGTGAAATTGGTGTATAAAAACCGTCAACAAACTCCTCCAAGCTTATCCTTTGCTCATCCCGAGCAATGCCAAGACTTTAGGTTGATGATCAGGAGTTGCTACTATGTTCTATTTTTCAAAAGTACCATGTGCACAACAAAATACTCTACCTAGTATTGCAAAAATTGGCACGGTACTTCAACCATCTTAGGTTATTATGGGGCTTATACCATCTCCTATTAATGGTTGGTTGAAAGATATGACAAAAATGGTGCACACATATCCTAGAAGTCAAGTTCTACTCAAATTCCGGAGAGTTCAATTCAGATTTTAAGTATCTCGTTTTGATTCTCTCAAGTCTCTCCTTTTTGTGTAGTGGAAATATGTCCTCACCAAGGCATTGTGCCTAAATTCATCCTACCTCTACATAAGGCTTGTATGTGGAGCTTGGTAGGGAATATAATCGGCATATTTGCAACAAATAATATTGCTAAGTCAAAAGAGCAGGCCTTAGGAGAAATCAATTCAAAACAATTTGATTCAAGACTTGTTCATGTGTGATGGAATGGAGTAGATGTGGATATTTTGAGATGACTCCTTTTTAAGTGGACTATCTTATTTTGCAGGGATGAAATATGGCTACTTATCTCTTTTCTTTCTCATGCTTATAATGTAAGCACACATTTTCTTTTTCTTTTTCTTGTAGCCATGTCTTCTACTCCATTTTTTATGCAATGAATTTTAGAGAGAGTACTAAGCATGAATGATATGGAGTTTCTCTTTTTATTGTGGAATGGTGGTATGATGGAAATTTGCTTACATCTAGTGTAGAAGTATAGCATGTGCAAGTGAAGTCTTGAATTCAAAAAGTAATGAATGAAATCTCACATAGGTCTATACTATTTTGACAAAGCTCAATGTGAAAGCAAATAGCATATGCATAAGGTCTATCAATATAATGCATCATATGGCTTTGGTGGGTATTTCCAATCAAATGAGTATAACTTAAATCTTTTTAGAACTTCTGCGGATATCTAAGTTTCACTATCAAACTAGGAATGGTAGCTCTATCACTATATCATATATCAAAACAACTTAGAATGGATTAAGCTTTTGCTATCCACAATTTCCAAATCATGGAAAAAGCAATTTTAGCCCATGAGAGCAATATGTTGAAGAGTAGTAAGTTGTAAAATAGGGACATAGAAAAATTGAAATAGAGCAACTATTCATCATTTCATCTATGTGAATTCCATGTCATTCTTACCACACATCTTTTATTTTATTTGAAAATAAAACCCACCCTATTTTTTTTTAAATGCAAGGTGGATGCTCGGTAGGTTGAAAATAAATATGCAAGGGGTTGATACAATTTACCTCAAGTGGGGGTCCTCCCCCAAGCTTGTTCTTCACTCACCTACATGATGAGGGTTGAACCCTTGATTAAAAAAGTATGCCACGAGATTGGCTTGTTGTTGTTGTTGTTGTTGTAGCGTGGAGTTCAAGTTGGTGAATTGAGCATCCATGTGCTGTTGCCAATCTTGGGTACCCTCGACATGCCCTTGGAGAGTGTTGTAGATGTCACCTGTCCATACTTCAAGCTCCTCCATATGTCTAGAGAGGTCTGCCATTCCTTGGCTATAATCACGATGACTTGTAGCCGAAGTGGAATGACATCTTCTCATAGATGTTGGAGGCAAGCTACTAGAGCTTGAAGTGGATAGGGGTGTCTCCCATGTAGCACCTAGCCATCCATGCCAAGATGGACATTTGGTCTCATACGATGGAGGTTGAGTCCATCTGGGTTCATCACCCGTTGGGTTCTCTTCCCCTACGTACTCATGGACAGTGGAGGTTGTCGGGGCACGACCGCTCTCCTTGTGGGGCTTCTAGTTATCCTGCCAGAGACATTACTTCTTCCGCCTTCCTCGATGGGAAGTAGGTCAATGGTTAGCCTCTCGCATTTGTACAAATGATAATCTGTGTTAGGTAACCAAATTTCATTGACATAGACGGCATAATAAAATATCAAAGAGCCATCTTGATCATGCTTAAGGGTGTGTACTTGCACTAAATAATCTTCATCAATTAATTATCTTTCATTTTCAATGTACTCAAATGAAGAATATTCTAGTGATCCTACCCTAGTAGCAATGCGAGTAATCAATGAAGTGCATTCAATTGGCCCTACCCTTGGGATGTAATCTAACAATTGTGTCATCATGGCAATAACTGGAACAACTTTTATCTTTTTAATAATGGCAAATATCCTTACATCTCCTCTAGGTAACATAGTCATAGCCACCCATCTATGCATGAAGCGTAAAGTAGGGTTGTGCAAGTGGCTATTCCTAGGTGCACTACATCTAACAGAATAAGTTAAATCTTTCCAGAAACTTTGTTTGCTAAACTTAGGCAAAGCATCTAAATCTAGCAAACAACATTTATGGAAGCCTAGGATTTCACATAGTTCTTTTCATAGGATGTTTTATTCTTTTTTAAATAATCTAAAAGTAATACCATCAAATCCTATTTTAAGTGTGCAAAGGAATTGTATGGAGAGAAGGCGTGATCCTGTCTCCTCTATGTAAGCAAAATTTTCTCATCCTAATGCACGCCAAAAGGAAAACAATTCGGAATCCATACCTATTTTGGAGATCAAATCCGGGTCATAAGCTTTCATATGAGAAACTCACAGTCTTGGAGGAGCTTGCGTGCTTGATCTTCAACTTCACTTTGGATGTCGAGGTCGTCGTCATGAAGAAGTTGGTGTGGGTTGCTCCTCTCACCCACGGGAGTGTCCTCTCCTACACTCCTCTTCCATGAACTTGGTGTAGTAACAGAAGAGGGACGTGCACTTGAGTCTCCACCATGGCTTGAGCTTGCAGGCTCCTTCCTCTTTCCAAACAACCTCTTCATTCCTTTCATGGCCACAACAAGCAAGAACACAACAAGGCAAAAACTCAAAAGAGGTGATGTTAGTGAAAAAAAAATCCCGATGAATTTTCCCTTGAAGAACTTGAGACCAAATTGCAAATGCAAACAAAAGCAAATCTTTTTGGGTTCGATTTTGAGGAAGAGTGTTTCAATGAAGAGCAAGACAACAAGGTGAGCAAGAGTGACTTTGGGAGGTATGAAATGAGGTGAAGTGTGAGGAGAAGAGCTCCTCATGGCCACCGTTTATAGTGTGCAATCCCCAACGGTCACTTGGGAACCAATTGTAGCCGTTAGAGGAGAGAGAGCCAAAACGGCTCTTTCCCCTAGTCGGTCGAGCAGGAGGGTTAGTCGACCTGACAGGTGGGCCCCTCTGTTCTCCCTTTTGGCAGTTGGCTCCCCAACTGCTATAGAATCAACATGGTTGTGAAATACCACTTTTGCAGCTCAGAAAATTGTTTTCCAAATAAAAATTCCTTTTTCAAAACCCAACAAATTTCTTTTTGTGAAAAATAATGAAATAAAAATTATAGTGGAGAATATAAGATTCTCAACTTGCTATGAAAATCAAATATGCAGTCGGGAAAATTAAACTAAATGGGGAAAAATTGAATCAAGAAGAAAGAAAAACAAAGAAAAAGATAACTACCAATTTAACCTATTGGCTAGGTCTCACCTCCGTCTGATAAGATGGACATTCCTCCTCCTTCATTTCTTGACATCTGGGCCTGGAGGGATGGGCTCGAACAGCTTGTCTTAATTGTTTTGCCATAACTTCTTTTGCGGCTTGGTGGACTTGGGCCTTCGAGAAGGCCCAAACTTCTACGTCTTCTTGGGGTGTCAGCGTGAACGATAAGACGGGTTTTCTGCATAGATCAAATTCCTCATGAATGCAATGAGCGGTCCCACCTTTGGAGGTGCGATTTTGACCTCTTGAGTGTGTTTAACATTTGGCCCATACTTGATACGGATCATGGAGCATTGATCCAACTTTGGGCGAATGTTGAACTTTTCGTCCTTGCCATTGATATGGAACTGGATTTCTCCAGCTCCCACATCTATGCGAGCCTTCGCAGTGCTTAGGATTGGATGCCCAAGAATGTGCAGCATATCCTTCTTGACCTCCATGTCAAGCACCATGAAATCCACAGGTATGAAGCAGTTCAAATTTTCACCAGGACATTTTCAGCAATACCCACTGGATAACACACTGAGGAACCAGCCAGTTGGAGCTGCATTAGTGTTGGAGAAAGTTCCATGAAGTTCCGCTGGTCAAAAACCACCTTGGGCATCACACTCACGCTTGCTCCAAGGTCGCAAAGGGCCTTGTCAAAGTGGTGTGTCCCAATTGAGCATGATATTGTAGGACACCTTGGGTCCTTATTTTCTAGAAGCCTATTGAGGATGGTTGCGCTGTAGTCTTCCGTAAGCTTGATAACCTCAGTGGTGGGCAATGACCGCTTGTTATTTAATATGTCCTTGAGATAGCGAGAATAAGTGGGTACTTGCATCACGTCAATCAAGGGCACATTGATGTGGATTTTCTGGATGATCTCAACAAAGCGGTTGAATTGCTCATCCACTGTTGGCTTCATTTGCCTGTGAGGGAAAGGCAATAAGTTGGTGTCCTCGAAGTGTTTGGCCATTCTCTCACTAAGTGGTTCACTTATGGAAACTGGTACATCCTCCTTCTCCTTTTTAGTTGTCCTCTTCTCTTGTGTGGTATACTTTGGGACACGAGTGGTCTTGCCACCTCTTGTAGCCACCACACTCACTTTCCCATTTGGAGGAACAACTGCAACCAGTTGAGCTAATTGAGTATCCAACATCTTGTTGAAGCTCAATTGATTCTTGAAGGCTAAGGATAGTCCTTCAATCTTGGCATTTATGCTCTCTAGGGTCTTGTCATTGGACGATATATTATTTGATATAGCCTCATTGGTCTTCAACTGGCCAATGGCAAGTTATCTCAAGTTCAGTTGATTTCCATTGTTTCCATTGTTTTTGTACCCTCCTTCAAAGAATGGGCATGGTCTGACCTCCTGGACGATAGCCATTGTTGTTTCATTGCTGGCTAGGTGTAGGGCATCCTCATGGGTTTCTAGGCAGTCACTGCCCAAACGGCCCGTGTTGTCACTGACTTCACAAGTGATGTGAGAGTCTAAGACATAGGCATTGCCCCACACTTCACCATTGCTTTGTCCATCAATCTTCTTCATAAGGAGGTCCAATTTGGCAGCGATCATGTCCACCTCCTTCGAGGTGTGCATGCCTCAGTGGCGGGTATGGAGACACTCGTCGCTCCAACCCATGTTTGACACCATCTTTTCAATTAAATCTTTGGCTTTGGGCACCATCACTGAGAAGAAGGCACCTTCAGCAGCAGCATCAACATGGTCACAGGCGGAAGGGATCAGCCTATTGTAGAATTTGGATTATGAGCCAGTCATCCATGCCATGTTGGGGATAGGCTAGGATATATTCCTGTAGCCTTTCCCAAGCCTCGGCAATAGATTCATTGGCATCTTGCTGGAAGCTGCAAATTCTTTCACGTAGGGCATTGGTCTTGCCCAACGGGAAAAACATGGCGAGGAATGCCTTAGAACACTTCTCCCAAGTATCTACAACACTTCAGTTCGTGTAGAACCACTGTTTTTCTCTCCCAATAAGAGAGAACGGGAACACCCTAAGATGAACGGCATCAAGAGATATGTCCTTTATCTCAAAAGTGCTGCAAATCTCAAGGAACTATTGCAGGTGAGCACTTGCATCCTAGTTAGCTTCCCACAAAATGTATTGGCTTGCACCATAGTCATAAGGCCAGTCTTGGTTTCGAAGTTTACGTCTCCCGTGTATACAGTGGGCCCAATAGGCACATTGTTAGCAGAGGGAGCCGAAAACTCACGAAGGGTCTTTTGGGCCATTTGTGTTTTGGTTGTTGGTGCGGTTGTGCTGGCTTCCTTTGCTGCTCGAAGCCTTTGAGGAGTAATGACACGAGGTTGATCTCTTAGAAGGGATTTAGGATCTTCAACAAAGTTGTTCGGCAAGCAAAAACCAGACATACACTCAACTGTTTTCAGATAAAATGCAAGAACAAAGAAGGTTCATCCTACTAAAACCTACTAGGGTCATATCCTATTCACTCAATCATGTAATACTTCGGCTGCCTTCCGCAGCAACGGCGCTTTAAATGCTTGTTGATATTTCATATGCACTACTAACAATTCATCCCTAGCAGTGCTGTCAAAAAATGTTTGTTAGTTGGTTTTAATTCTCAATGGAACGTCCGCAAGCGCACGGAAACTATCGATCTAGCATTTCCCCTTTAAAGAGTATTCCTAAAGGGTGCCATTTATATTTTCCCAACGGAAGGCTAGATGGAAGTAAAACAATCATCAAGTGGAAAAGCTAGGTTGGCCTAGGTAGGGTTCTAGCAAGGAAGGATAAAGGGTAATTGAGGTAGTGTGACACACACAAGAGCATCCTATCCTAAGGGGATAAGTGACGTAATAGAGGGACTAGGCTAAGAGTTAGGTATATACACCTACTATGCTTCTAATGTACATATACATAGCCTACGCTAGTTACTAATGATTATATTAATCATGAATTCTCATGCTAAGTGGATTAACACATCAGGCACGGGTTTACCCCTCGAAACACTAGGCGACTCCCGACAAGAGCCTGCGGCATAGTCGAACATGGAGGATTACAAAGGATAGATAGAGTTGTCACCACCTACTGCCTACCTCTTCAATCCGTGGGTCTACGAGACATTCAACGCTACTCTCTATCCTACCTTAGAACGAACTATCCGGACTTGTTAGCGGCATATGTTCATTAGATCTTTTTCCTTTATCCTTCCTATTGTAATCTCAGGATGAGATTCTTTTAAGTGGGGCGGAATGTAAAATCCCAGTTTTTCCTTAATATAAAGTTCAGTTACCAGTTTGTTCAACCATGGTGGAGATCAATTATGGTTGTACACTTGAACTTCATATCATCAAGAATATTTCTTTCACTCATACTTAAATTTTATTAACATAAGGAATGGACTTCACCAATGACCCTAGGATAATTCAAGTGACCTTTCTGCAAATTTTGGAATTTATTGAATGGAAATTTGCTAGGGCAAAACACTATGCAGTGCTAAATATATTCAAATTATTTCAAAACTTGAATATAGCTACTGTACATTTAGACCCCATCAAAATATTCAAATCTGAGTCTATACATTCTTCCCTAGACTCATAATATTCCACATAGCACCCATGCAAATTTTCATAATTTTTGAAGCTCATTTGCTATTTAATTCAGTGACTCTGTTGAATTTCATTCAAATTCAAATTTGAATTTGAATTCCAGTTGAAACATGTCTAAATGTGAAATACAATTTCAGAATCTGACTCTACACATTTGATTTGGCTTCTCCACAAAAATCTAGGATTTTTGGATCAAGATTGGTAGGTGAATTAAAGTCCCAAAGAGGATTGACTTGAAAGGGGATGTGGGACCCACTGTCCAGTGACCTATTCCCGAGTGGTTCCTCTGTTCTCACCATCGCGACACCTCCCGGCATGCAAGCCACCGAGATCCTTGCTTGCTTGCACGTGGCAAGCTCTCCTCGTCCCTCTCTGCCTATTTAAACCCCTCATGGTCACCGGCGTCGAGATCCCGATCGATTTTGCGTTCCCACGCCGCAGTTTTGCTCCGCTCGCGCGCCGCCGAACTTCCCTCGGAACTCCGACAATAGCTTGCCATCTAGCCAAGGATCCATTGTGAGTTCTGTAGCAAACTTGTTCACAATTTGCTTGCGCACCTTCTCCATCTTCTGGTTTGGTGTTTCCTCACCCGGTTGTGCGGTATTCCGCAGTTTCCTGACAACCGCGGGAAAAGCCACCAAGAACCGCCCCTGCTCCACTTTCGACAAGCCGGAGGAAGCCTCTTCAGGCCCCGATTTCTATAAGAGAACGGTGTGTTATCACGCCATATGCATGCTCACCAAGTTTCAAGCCATGCCATGCCTTGTAGCGTTCTTATTTCCATTTTTCCCCATGATAGTTCATACCTATGTCTCTAGGTTAGGGATTTAATTCATTTTCTACGTCAAATAATTCTTGGCACTAGTTGAGGGATAGTTTACCTATCTCCCTGTGAACACTCCAGATGAAAAAGATTTGGAAACCATCGAGTGTTCATCGAGATAGCCGAGTTTTGGTCGCCGCCTGTGAAAAAGCCGTGGTTCACCGTCGAGCTCATAGTTCCCGGCCGTTTCACTCCTTCCCTAGTCCTGGTTCATGTTTGTCATGGCACAAGGAATCATTTGGACAGGAAACCAAGGCATCTGAGCTAGAGATGAGATAGTTCTACCCTGCCCGATCTGTCGCCGCCACCGTCGCACCGTCACCGCCATGATTGGACCCCACCATCGTGTTGCACGGTCGATTTTATGGTTTGGTGGTCAAGGCCAGGTCGGGAGGAGGTCGACGCAACTGTTTCGGCGAGCTCGCCGACGCAGCAGCATCACGGCCGCGTCGCTCGTCGGGAGGAAGACGAAGACCGCAGGACCCGCATGTCAGTGACGCGTGCGAGCGCGCGGATAGGCTGCGGCACTGGATCGGTGCGGCTATGTGGGTTAACCCCGTGGCCCTCGGTGCCGCCATCTCTGATTGGTCCATTTAAATGAAGTGGGACCAGGCACTTTATTTAAATTTTCCCATTGGAAAATAATTCCAGTATTCAATCAAACTTCTAAAATTCATTACTCCTAGTAGATTTGCTCAAAAATTTCCAAATAAATTCTGGTAGACTCGTCTCAATCTCAACTTTGCAGTGGTGCAATTTGTTGGACATGAAACTCCCAGAATATGCATAATTAATTCTTTTGATCTGACGGCTTGGGAAATTAATTACTCCTGTTCTGCTAATTGGAAAATTCCTAATTTTGGCCAAAACCCTCTAAACAATACACTTGATGTCCAGTTAAAATTTCAAGTTCATTGGACTTTATTTACTGGGTTGATCAGTGTTCCAAATCTCTATGTAATTGAAAAATTGAAAAAAATACAATAAGTGTTTCAGAAATTCCCCCAAACTTGTAAAATCAATTTCTCCTTATTGGAATATTAGGAAATTGTGAAACAAATTTTCTAGAACCAGTGAGACCCCCTCTGCATGGTACAACCACTGGTAGCCTTGATAGACCTCCAGGATTTCAACCAAATTTCAGAGAAGGTTATTACGTGCCATAGTTTTAGAGACAACAAAACTTCCTTGATCATCTCCTGATCTTTGCAAGAGTCTCCATTATAATCCCTAGTATCTACCACAAAAGTCCCAAAGCCAATTAAGATTGTTATCTCATTTTGATCACATGATATTAGCTTGGGACCTTAAACATATTATTTATTTTCAAGGTCATTCATATATAGTATATGCATATCGTGTAGTAACCGAAGTCGAGGAGCAGCTGGAAGCCTTGGATGTCCATCTAGCGGAGACTAAATTGGACCTTTACTCGTTTTCAGGCAAGCCCTGGTTTGCATTTAAGTTCCTTATAGTGTCCTTGCAATTTTCATTCACCTTACGTCTTCATATGTTTGTGCATTACATTTAAAGTGTTTGACATCCACTTGCATGGCCACAAATCCCATGGAGGCTTGGGTAGGTCTACAGCCCGATGAGTAGAAACTGCATGCTTATATTGATAGGGATCCAGTAGAAGTCGAGTAGTCGGAATCTACTCACGGGATAGGATTTTATCACACGGGATGAATTGGATCAAGAAATGGTTTATGAATATGAAATTGAGACAGAGCAGTGGGTAGGATGCAGCGAGACGTGGTCTCACGTGCGTAGCCCTGCTTGTGTCGATTGAGGACCGACCTGTGTGCGGCCCTGCTGGACAAGCTATAATTGTACCGGCGACATACTAGAGAAATGGGCTCCAGCAAACTAATGTAGCTTGATACTGGTTTGTTGAGGCATACCGTTCCATTTTATATGCATAGGTTGAGAGCAGCAAGGTGTAAATCAGCTGGTGGGCACGTCAGAGTGTGCCCCACACAGGGACCTCCTGCCCATGACGTATCGACCGATTCGACATTCGAGTGATGGGTTAAAGTTGGTCATATATGACTAGTTCTGAAGTGTTATGTAAGTACTGCTGTAAGTACTCGCTGGTGCTTCCAAAAGTGCGTATGTGTCGTATTGTCCAGGTGTGTCCTGATTGCAATCACCGTCCCTCACGGTTATTTGAGTACCGCTTGTTCACCGTGTCATGACGTAGTAAATTACTGAATAAGTCAGGAGAATACGATGTATTGAATTATAATTGTTTTGAAGGTTGATTGCTGTCCAATATGATCACTAAAGTTACTTTTATTAAATTGGTAAGCTGCTGATAATAACTTGAATGCTAAGGATCCACTTGTAGGCGAGTCCTTTACTGCTTTACCTTACCTATGCTTAGTATTCAGCCCTGCATATGTCTAGTGAGACGGGTTAGTCTTGCTGAGCGTTAAGCTCATATTTGCAGTTAACAAGTTTTTGCAGATTACACGACTGATGACGGGTTCGATGAGGAGGCTGCACCCCCTCCAGGGTTTACAGCTGAGTGGGAACCCTGCACGCCGCCGTGAGTGTAGTTAATGTGTGTTGCTAGTGCGAAGCATGCAGGGCATGGATGACTTTGCTTTTGCATAGCTAGTGCCGAGAGCATAGCTATGATGTATAGGTCACTTTCCTTTCCACTTAGAATTGTAAAACTTCCACTGTGTTTATAAATAAGAACTTGGTATTGTATTTTATTCTCGTTGTTTTCTTGTATACTATTGGGTGTCGCATCGCACGACACCACCCAATGAGATCGTTGGATGTCGGGACCCCGGTGCCCATAGCATGGTATCAGAGCATCATTGGGAACGGTGTGCTTGAAAAGAGCATAATTTCAAAACTTAGGATTATATGAGTGAGGAATTAGCTATATGCCCATATAAGGAGTATTATTAGTATTTGATATAAAGGTGGTAAACTAACTTATGTGTTATTATTTCTGTAATGATGCTCCGACGTCAGGTAAGAGGTAAGGTACACCACGGAGAGCGGATCAATCTCGGTAAGCTCAGCATACGAGGAGTGGTATGTGATATTTTCGTGTCTTTCACAAAAAGTTAATATGAGTCTCTGAAACTAATCATGTTTCTGAGAACATATGACACGTGGTACCCCAACGTGACATAAAGTTAGTGGGAGCCCCCGTCGGGTGGTGGATAACCCGATAGTATGTGTCTCTAGAACTATTCATGTTCTATGGGAGCATGCGAAGCACGTATGCTCGAGCATGTATAAGCCAGTTTGTGCGACAGTCTTCGCTGTACAGACGTAGTACAACCATGTACCTTGAGACATGACTTCGCTCAATGGCGACTCACGCCAGGGTCGTATGCATTTACTTTCAAATATATATCCATGTATTGTGACTTCCTGTCGTGTTTCCCCGAACCGCCCTTGTGGTGTGCAGGTGTGACAGAGGATTGTTTGTTTTCTGCAGCTACACTGACTACGGTAGCGACCCGTGTAGAACACGTTTGTGAGTGAACGATACTATGGTCACCTATAGACGTATCCGGATATACCGGGTAGATTTTATTTGGCAAGGCACGTAGTACCGGCAGTATCACATTTAATACTTGGCCATCCCCCACGACAGAATGGATGCATTGTGTTTGAAGGCCATCTATCAGTTGCTGGTATGTCTGGACTTGTGTCATTGGTTTCGGCTCGACAAAGGGGTAGAACCAGGATTCTTAATTTCTGGCAGAAGTTTGCTGACCTTCCCTGGATTATGATCTTGGTTAGTTATTAATTAACATAGAGGTATTCTATATGTATGGAAATCTCTTGAAGACCTCTACAACTTTTCTGTTGACCATCAAGGCAGAAAAGCTTGATAATCTGTTGAAATTCTGAGTATATTAAAACTGCTCCAGGTGACCATACCATTGTACCAGTCTCTGTATTCTTTCCATAACTCACCGTAGAAAAATCTACTGCCTTATTGTGAGACATATCTGGAAAGGGTAGAAGGAGATATACGGATTTTCTATTCAAAGTTTTTCCTAATTCAAATTTTAGTCAAATCAAATTTTCAGTTCAAAACAGTGGACTGCAGGACTGCTGGTGAAAACCCGTCATTTCATCTGTTAAGTTTGTATAGTGATAGCTCTCAATCCAGAATAGTGACATGGTCACATTTATAAATTTTGGGAAAGCTTAGGAAGTCCTCTATCAACTTTATTTTATACTCATGACCTGAATCTTTGTGTAACTGTGTTTAATTCCTATTGTCGCAAACTTAGTTCTGGCAGAGCAGAACTTGAAACAGTTTGTGCATATTTTCGAATTTGCTCGCTATACCTGTATAACAATTGTTTCAAAGCTGAAATCTTTTACTTCTGGATTATTAACTTGATTTTATACAATGTTTATTTTGTCATTACCTCAATATATTGTTTTGATATACCTGTATAAATTGTGTAAATAACCACATATACAGGGGAGGTTCTGTCAAAATTTCCAGAAAACTTAGGTCAAATTTAAACCTGTATCTACTTCCTAGCTCACCTGGAGCTGTATGAGTACAATCTGGAAAGGTTGTAAAGTGTAATACAACTTTTGTACTCAACCCAGCTTCTGGTTCTGACATTTCCTGTATGACAGTTTTGAATTTATACAGGAAGGTCAGCTATAACAGACTGTGATTACTACAGCGCCTACAGCGCCTACAGCGCCTGCTGAAGCCCAGACGCACGTGCTGGCGACTATTGCCGCGCCCGCCAACGACTCCGCATCCACCAGCTATTCCGTGTCGGCCGACGCTGCCGCATCGTCCGACACCGCTACGTCGGCTGGCGTCGCCACCCCAGGTGCCGCCCTTGGGGAGGGGGCCCTTGGGGGCGACGCGCCTGCTTCCGGCGGTGGTCCCCCCCCCCCCCCCCCGCCTTCTCTGATTGGGGGAGCTCTGGTCCCCGTCTCCCCAGTGGTCCTCCAAATGGAGGATGATATTGAAGAAGTGGGGAGGCAGGGACCCGCTGCCTCGGTGGAGCCCCTCCCCCTGTCTGACGCCATGGCCGTGGCCTACTCTGGCTTCCGACAGGCTCAGGCGGCCCTTGCCCGTGAGAAAGGGCGGCTTGAAGATGAGGATGACCGGCTTCGGGAATGGGCGAGGACCCTAGAGGCCCGGACCCGGCAAGATCCGAGCGGCTCAGCGGGAGGCGGTTGTTCGGGAGGAGATGAAGATCCTCAAGCAGGAGCGCGAGCTCATCGCTCAAATGGACGCCGTCACCTAGAAGCTGAAGGCGGACGCCGCGGCTATCCATGCTGAGGCCAGCTCCCGCCTCCAGTCCTTCGAGGACCTTCAGCTACTGTTGTCTCTCCGGGAAGCTTCTCTTGCCGAACGGGAGCAGGAGTTGGCGGCGAAGCAGGCTGAGGTGGAGGCGACCTCCCGCTGGCTCGTCCTCCAGTAGGAAGGGGAGAGGGTCCGCGCCGCCGAGCTAGACCGTTGGGATGCTGCCCTGGCTGAGGCGGAGCAAGCCCAGCTCTTCGAGCGCCAGGCCCTTCTGGACCGCGAGTTCAATGTCGCCCTCAAGGAGGGTGACTAGAGTCACCGCGAGAGGCAGGTCAGCGAGCGCGAGCGGGCCCTGGCGGCCAAGGAGAAGCGGTTCCTGGATGGCACCCCCCGGGCGTTGGCGGCGACCCAGCAGGAGGTGCAGGAGCTCCGGGTGTCGCGCTCTGCTGAGGCCTGGAAGGTCTGGGAGTTCCTTGGCGGCACCGACTTGGCTCTGGTGCCGCTCGACTTTAGCCTGGTGTGCGTGGGGGAACCAGCGCAGGAGGTGAGCCAGGTGTTTTCGGCACTTGACTCCACCACCTCGAGGATGCGTTTGCTGGGGGCCATCATCGACAACCAGCTGGAGGTAGAGGGGAGGATGCTGGTGAAGGAGGTGGCAACGCACATCCTGTGCTGCTACCGGAGCTGGTACCCTGACGACTCTCTGCAGCCGGTCCTCGAGGGGCCCATCACCGAGAGGGAAGAGGCCGCCAAGTCTGAAGTCTCGAATGCGGTGGCGCTCATCACCTCAAGGTTCCAGCAGAGCGGCTGAGGGCTCCCCGTGCGCTGTTTATGTTTTGTGTTTCTTTCAGCTTTTGTCTATGGTTGGTTGTGGTGGCAAACTTTTTATTTTGGAACAAAAAATCTGCATGTTGCGCCTCTTATACTCTGCATGCTTTTATTTCTAGCAATATCTTCTGGTTGCTTGTTGTTCCTTAGCTTCCAGGACCTGCCGTCCCCCGGAGTGTGGCCCCCTGATAGGTGTGGCCAGTTGTTGTGGGCACACCCGTCAACACTTAGGACTTAGGGCGGACGGTTGCAAGGGAGCCTAGAAAAATCTACTGCCTTATTGTGAGACATATCTGGAAAGGGTAGAAGGAGATATACGGATTTTCTATTCAAAGTTTTTCCTAATTCAAATTTTAGTCAAATCAAATTTTCAGTTCAAAACAGTGGACTGCAGGACTGCTGGTGAAAACCCGTCATTTCATCTGTTAAGTTTGTATAGTGATAGCTCTCAATCCAGAATAGTGACATGGTCACATTTATAAATTTTGGGAAAGCTTAGGAAGTCCTCTATCAACTTTATTTTGTACTCATGACCTGAATCTTTGTGTAACTGTGTTTAATTCCTATTGTCGCAAACTTAGTTCTGGCAGAGCAGAACTTGAAACAGTTTGTGCATATTTTCGAATTTGCTCGCTATACCTCTATAACAATTGTTTCAAAGCTGAAATCTTTTACTTCTGGATTATTACTTGATTTTATACAATGTTTATTCTGTCATTACCTCAATATATTGTTTTGATATACCTGTATAAATTGTGTAAATAACCACATATACAGGGGAGGTTCTGTCAAAATTTCCAGAAAACTTAGGTCAAATTTAAACCTGTATAGATTCTACTTCCTAGCTCACCTGGAGCTGTATGAGTACAATCTGGAAAGGTTGTAAAGTGTAATACAACTTTTGTACTCAACCCAGCTTCTGGTTCTGACATTTCCTGTATGACAGTTTTGAATTTATACAGGAAGGTCAGCTAGAACAGACTGTGATTACTACTCCAGTTTTAAATTTTTCTTGAAGTGTCCGAAGTTGGAAACTGTCGAAGGTGTTAAACGACACTTCCCCCGGACCTGCTTAGAGGGCGGCCCACGGAGGTTCTTTGGATTCTCGAGGGCTAGTCCCAGGAGATTGAGCGCAGCGAGATGATGAACACAGAGGGTTTACGTGGTTCGGGCCGCCGGAGCGTAACACCCTACGTCCACGGGAGTGTTTGTGTATTGCCTTGCTTGAGCGCGTATGAGTTTCGATCCCCTGTGAAGGTCGTCAGCAGAGTCCTTTTATAGTCCAAGGACTTTGCAGTCACAAGGTGGGCCCCAGGCTACGACAGGTGGTCCCGGGGAGAGCCAAATCCTATACAAGATCTAAGATTAAATGCTATCTACTTCCCCTTGCCAGGAGCGTCAATGCGCCGTCCCGCCGCGTCGTGCGCCAGAGCTACACATAGTTGGTGATGATAGCGGTGAACGTCCCGCCCGTCTTGTCCTTGCGGCCCATTCGTCTGTCTTGTGGCATGGGTCTGTACCGGCTACTTGGACAAGACAGGACACTGGAGCCTTGAGTTACGCATGTGCGACTCAGGTTCGCCTGGGGAAGGAACGCGTACTTTAATGCCTGTTCGAGCAGCACACGCCTTCCTTTACTGTGGCGTCTTACCGCACTGAGTTGGCCGTCTGCCACGTGGTTTCGCCGGAGCCTGTCTCTGTGGGGAGTCGAGCACTCGATGGTACAGGCCACGTGGCGCACCCGGAGCCCACCCCTGTGGAGGGGTGGAGGCCCAACCTTGCGGGCCACGTGGTTGTTCTGGTGCCTTTCCCTTCGAGGAAGCGGGCCTGGCCCCGAGGTTCCGATTGGCCACGTGGTAGCCTTGGAGCCCGCCTCTACAAGGAGGCGAGGGTGCCGTTCTGCCGGCCACGCGGCAGCCCGGGAGCCCTCCCCGGCGGAGAGGTAGGATCTAGTCCTTCCCTCCACGACGTGGCAGCCTCGAATTCGGCCTCTTAAGTAGAGGTCGGGTCCTTAGCCGTTTTCTCCTTGTGCGCGGGGGTACCCGGTCTGCCGGGTACCGACAGTGGCCCCCGAGCACACCTCGGGAGAGTCGTCGATACCGCAGGTGGGGTCTTCTTTCTTATCTCCCCGCACAACTCTTTCGATTCCAATTCAGGGCAGTTTCCCGGGCGACACGTTCCTGCCGCTGTGGTGACGCGTCTCCTCCTCGTAAGCTGAGGCACAGGACAGGCGCCGCGCGACATGACATCTGCCTTCAATCGTGCGTTAACTACGGCGGTTCCCAAGGTGGCTCCTGCACTTCCGCTGCTTTTTCCTTTTCAGAAACTGCCGAGTTACCTCCCGCATAGTTAGCTACTCGCTTCGCCTTCCTTGTCGAGCGGTCCGGGTCCTCATGTCATTGCCTATGCAGGTCTGTTGCTCTTCTACTGAGGCTGCGGCGATTCACACGATGCGTCTGTTGGCTTGCATAGGTGAATAAAAAGAGACCTTTCCCCCTAAGGGTCCTTTCTTCCGCTTCTGCATCCTTGCGCTCGTGCCTTCTTGCCCCAAGCCCAGTTCTTGCGCTCTAGCTCCCGATCTCCCCTTCCAGAGCCTCCCCCTTCGATCCTCATGGCGAGCATCCTGCCCAAGTCCTGGCTGTCCAGGTCCGCTGACCTGGCCCCCATGCGTCGGCTTCTCGGCTGGCACGCTCCTGAGCAGGAGAAGTGGCTCCGTCCCGGGAGGCTGCCACTGAGCCTCTCCGACGGGGATATGGTGCTATTTTTGTCGTACGTGCTGGCTGGCTTCGTCCCGCCTGCATCCGCCTTCCTGGTCATGCTCCTGGAGACCTTCGGCCTCCAACTCCACCAGCTCGCGCCGAACTCAATCGCCATGCTGGCGGTCTTCGCTCACCTCTGCAAGATGTTCGTGGCGGTGATGCCATCGGTGAAGCTCTTCAGGTACTTTTTTGTACTGAGGGCCACCGGCAGAAGCTCGAAGGAGCACCTCGGTGCCTACTACTTCCAGCGCCGCACCAAGGTCCCCACGAGGTACATTGCTTCCTTCAACAATGCATGATGGGAGCAGTGGCGCAACGATTGGATGATCGCCAAGGTTGAAGCCCACGACCGGATGTGCCTCCCCACCGGGATCCCCTACTCCAGGCGGTCGTTCTGGGAGGAGCGCCCAGAGCTGGAGGAGGCATTCAACCCGGTGTTGGAGAGGATCCAGATGCTGTCGGACCACGGGCTGTCGTCTGCCATGGTGCTGAGGGACTTCATGTCCTGCCGCATAGCTCCGCTATAGCGCTGCACCCGCCCGACGTGGATGTTCACCGGCCTATCGGACTGCACCCAGCTCGAGACCGGCCCCGACTCCAACCTAGACGAGCAGCAGCTGCATGACTTGCTGACCTGGGTCTGCCCCGACGACATTTCCCCCGAGGAGCTGGCTCTTCCGATGGACTGCCGCCCCTTGTGCTCAGACTCTGAGATGAGGAGGCAGTTGCTGAAGGCGATGCCAACACTCGACGAGTCCGGGCTGGCGCAGCGCCAAATCGGGGACCCGTTTTGGGGAGTCAACATCGTCGGTGACGCTGAGGGAGGCGGGGCTCCCTCAGGCGACGGAGATCCTTCAAGCGACATCGCCTCAAGCGGGCCCCAGCACCGTCAATGGGGAGGCGACGGCGCCTCTGTAGACAAGGCGAAAGGGAAAGCGCCAATTCCAGTGTCGGACCCGAGCCCCAAGAAGCGCGCCCGGTCGCCACAGCTGGCCCCCTCCGCTCCTCGTCAGGACGCTGGTGCCCTGTCGCATTCGTCGTCAGGGGGCGCCGATGGCGCCACTTTGCCGCCCGAGTCCTCGACGCGCAAGAGGGGGAGGCTCCTCAACGCCGACGAGACCCCAACGTCCGTTGCCATTCGTAGGAGTGCCTAACTTCGGGGGTGCCGCTGACTCCTCCACCACAGGGGCCCCCAGCACACTCAGCGGCCCCCACCGCGGGTTTGGGGGGTCCGAACCCCCCCAACCCTTTCGGGGAGCGGTGGAGCTTCAACGTCCCCTGATAAGCCTGCATAGATTTTATCTTGGGTGCTCTGTGCTGTGCGCTTAGCTTGTCATTTCCTTATGATCCGGGTTTGCTTGATTTCAGCACCACTACAGCTACTCCTTCTCTGCCCGCAGGCCCTTCTGCTGGGGGGTATGCCGCTCCAGCTGGCTCGCGGGGCTCCTCTGCAGCCTCGGGCCCTGCTCCGACGCACCGGGCTGCTGCCGCCGGGGTGCCCTGGGCCTCCGTGCCCGAGACCCCTACAGCGCCTGCTGAAGCCCAGACGCACGTGCTGGCGACTATTGCCGCACCCGCCAACGACTCCGCATCCACCAGCTATTCCGTGCCAGCCGACGCTGCCGCGTCGTCCGACACCGCTACGTCGGCTGGCGTCGCCACCCCAGGTGCTGCCCTTGGGGAGGGGGCCCTTGGGGGCGACGCGCCTTCTTCCGGCAGTGGTCCCCCCCTCCCCCCCTCCCCCGCCTTCTCTGATTGGGGGAGCTCTGGTCCCCGTCTCCCCAGTGGTCCTCCAAATGGAGGATGATATTGAAGAAGTGGGGAGGCAGGGACCCGCTGCTACGGTGGAGCCCCTCCCCCTGTCTGACGCCATGGCCGTGGCCTACTCTGGCTTCCGACAGGCTCAGGCGGCCCTTGCCCGGGAGAAAGGGCGGCTTGAAGATGAGGATGACCGGCTTCGGGAATGGGCGAGGACCCTGGAGGCCCGGACCCGGCAAGATCCGAGCGGCTCAGCGGGAGGCGGTTGTTCGGGAGGAGATGAAGATCCTCAAGCAGGAGCGCGAGCTCATCGCACAAATGGACGCCGTCACCTAGAAGCTGAAGGCGGATGCCGCGACTATCCATGCTGAGGCCAGCTCCCGCCTCCAGTCCTTCGAGGACCTTCAGCAACTGTTGTCTCTCCGGGAAGCTTCCCTTGCCGAACGGGAGCAGGAGTTGGCGGCGAAGCAGGCTGAGGTGGAGGCGACCTCCCGCTGGCTCATCCTCCAGTAGGAAGGGGCGAGGGTCCGCGCCGCCGAGCTAGACCGTTGGGATGCTGCCCTGGCTGAGGCGGAGCAAGCCCAGCTCTTCGAGCGCCAGGCCCTTCTGGACCGCGAGTTCAATGTCGCCCTCAAGGAGGGTGACTAGAGTCACCGCGAGAGGGAGGTCAGCGAGCGCGAGCGGGCCCTGGCGGCCAAGGAGAAGCGGTTCCTGGACGGCACCCCCCGGGCGTTGGCGGCGGCCCAGCAGGAGGTGCAGGAGCTCCAGGTGTCGCGCTCTGCTGAGGCCTGGAAGGTCTGGGAGTTCCTTGGCGGCACCGACTTGGCTCTGGTGCCGCTCGACTTTAGCCCGGTGTGCGTGGGGGAACCAGCGCAGGAGGTGAGCCAGGTGTTTTCGGCACTTGACTCCACCAGCTCGAGGATGCGTTCGCTGGGGGCCATCATCGACAACCAGCTGGAGGTAGAGGGGAGGATGCTGGTGAAGGAGGTGGCAACGCACATCCTGTCCTGCTACCGGAGCTGGTACCCTGACGACTCTCTGCAGCCGGTCCTCGAGGGGCCCATCGCCGAGAGGGAAGAGGCCGCCAAGTCTGAAGTCTCGGATGCGGTGGCGCTCATCACCTCAAGGTTCCAGCAGAGCGGCTGAGGGCTCCCCGTGCACTGTTTATGTTTTGTGTTTCTTTCAACTTTTGTCTATGGTTGGTTGTGGTGGCAAACTTTTTATTTTGGAACAAAAAATCTGCATGTGGTGCCTCTTATACTCTGCATGCTTTTATTTCTAGCAATATCTTCTGGTTGCTTGTTGTTCCTTAGCTTCCAGGACCTGCCGTCCCCCGGAGTGTGGCCCCCTGATAGGTGTGGCTAGTTGTTGTGGGCACACCCGTCAACACTTAGGACTTAGGGCGGACGGTTGCAGGGGAGCCTAGGATGCGTAGGTAGCATTGCCGTAGCTGAGTATGCAGGGACATCGATGGCGGGCCCCCTGGGGGTGCTGCCGGAGCTTCGGTCCGGCGGTTCCCACCATCTTCTGTGAAACGTCGACGGCGGGCTCCCTAGGGGCACCACCGGAGCTTCGGTCCGGCAGTGCCCACCATCTTCATGGGTACTCTGACGGTTGTCGCCGGGATAACTCCTTGATGAACCGCACATAGATCAAAAAACAGGAGAAGTAATTCTGTCCGCTGGTCATTGCTTCTTTGCTCCTTTTTTAGTGTCGCTTGACTTACGATCTTGGGCTGACTCATGGGGCTTGGGTAATTCAGTGCGTCCGCACCTAGGGCTCGTTATTCATACTACTTAAGGGTGGTCCATCTGGCCCCCAGTACTCAGCTGTATCGCTGGGAAGGCAGGGCGCACAGTCTTAGGGTACAGGACCAGGCTAAGCAGGCTGTGCCCCTGGACCTCCCTCTCGGCGTAAGCTTTCCCCGGGGGAGACCATCTGGAGACACTTACCCCCGAGTATGGGAACATTCAAGGCCCCAGGCACATTGCAGGTACCTCAAGCTACCCCACCTGCAACCAGACAGCAAGGCTCCCACTATTGCTAGAGCAGGGAAAAATGACAGCGCTCATGATATATCACGAGCTACAGCAAACGCATAGCAATATCATAAAAAAAATTAAAGATAATTTTTTGAATGAGGGACCCTATACAGGGTAGGACAACAATCTTTCATTGCGGTCTCCCATAAGATGGGACATGTTTTACAAGGGGAATGACCCTGCTCGGGCGACAAAGGAAGTCGAGTGCACCTACTTAGGGTACAGGACCAGGCTAAGCGAAATGTGCACTCAGAGCCTCGCGCGCGGAGCCTTAGTTGCCCTAAGTACCATTCCTAGGCACCATGTACCTTTTACAATGAAAGAAATCTGTCCTAACGCTGGTCTAGGGGTAGAAATACGGAGGTGCTCGATGTTTCAGGGGTTGGGCAGTCGCTCTCCATCCTCTGTGGTTAGGCAGACGCACCCAGGGCGGCATACCTCCGTAACCCGGAAGGGGCCCTCCCATCTAGGGGAGAGTTTGTTAGCCCCTTCCTAGGAGAGTATGCGACGCAGCACCAGGTCATCTACCTTTAGCTCCCTACTCCACACGGTCCTCTGGTGGTAGCGCCGGAGCGTCTGCCTGTACCGTGCATTTCAGAGAGCCGCTCTTACTCGTCCCTCGTTGACGAAGTCCACGTCTTCATGCCGGAGCTGGTCCTGCGCGGCTTCGTCGTATACCCAGACACAGGGGGAGCCCCAGGTAATTTGTGGGGGGGGGGGGGGGGACGGCCTCTGCCCCGTACACCAGGAAGAAAGGTGTTTCCCCCGTGGCCCGGCTGGTTGATGTCCAGCTAGCCCACAGTGCACACGGAAGCTCGTCTACCCAGTTTGCACCATGCTTCTCAAGGTGTGAGAATGTGCGAGTCTTGAGGCCCCTGAGGATCTCTGCATTGGCCCTCTCAACCTGTCCATTGCTATCTGGATGAGCGACTGATGCATAACAGACTTGGATCCCTAAGTCCTCGCAGTATTCCTGGAACGCTGCACTTGTGAACTGGGTCCCGTTATCAGTGATGATTCTGTTTGGGACCCCGAACCGGCAGACGATCGACTTGATGAATTTGACTGCTAACTGCTTATTGATGGTGACGACTGGGGCGGCTTCTGGCCACTTGGTGAACTAGTCTACGGCGTAGAGGTGCCGAAATCCTCCGACGGCTCTGGGAAAGGGTCCCAGAATGTCCAACCCCCATACTGCAAATGGCCATGAGGGTGGCATCATCTGCAGCGCCTGAGCTGGTGTGTGGATCTACTTGGCATGGAACTGGCACGCCTTGCATCTCCTGACCATCTCGGCGGCATCCTGGAGTGCTGTCAGCCAGTAAAAGCCGTGCCGAAAGGCTTTACCGAGCAGCGTGCGGGATGATGTGTGGTTCCCACACTCGCCTCCATGGATCTCTGCGAGCAAGTCGCAGCCCTCCTCCCGGTAATGCAACGCAGCAGGATGTCATTGGCGCCACGCCGGTAGAGATCCCCTTCCACCAGCGTGTACCTCATAGCCATGCGAACTATCCTTTCTGCTAGGGCTTGTTCTTCGGGAAGGATGTTGTCTTTCAAGTAGTCCCGGACCTCCGAGATCCATGCATCGGGACTTACTTGAGCCTCTGGATCTTCGGTGCCCGGTAGCTCGGAGCTCCCGGTGGCGCATACAATCCTTGGCGGGCTCCATGGTAGCAGGGCCGCCAGGACTACCAGCTTCGAGGTGCTGGGCTCGCCCCCTTCGCCCGGTTCGGCTGCTCAGGCGGTTGGTCACGGTAACGTCCATGCAAAGACTGCTTCAGGCACTAGGGCCCCTGTGAAGGCCTTCGTTGACAGGTCGTCTGCGACTGAGTTGTCGGCTCAGGGTACATGGCACAAGTCCAAGACTTCAAAGTCCTTTTCAAGCATCCGGACGTGCAGCAAGTATGCTTCTAGCTGTGTGTCGTTGCAGCTGCACTCCCCTTTCGCTTGCTTGATGATCAGCTTGGAATCACCTTTAGCCAGAAGCTGACGGACATTGAGAGTCAGGGTAGTCTTTAGCCCGAAGATAAGGGCTTTGTATTCTGCCATGTTGTTTGTCGCCTTGAAGTCGAGGTGCACCATGTACTTGAACTGCTCCCCAGTCCCCTGCTTGGGACCCCGGCCCCGGCCCCCTGCTTCCACGATGAGCCGTCGAAGTAGAGCGTCCAGAGAGTTTCAGTGAAAACTGGAGCCTTGGGCACCGTTTCTAAGTTGTCCGGGCCCCCTGGGTTGCTTGGCGATGGAGTCCATTCTGCCAGGAAGTACGCCAGTGCTTGGCTCTTAACTGCATGTCGAGGTAGGAACTCCAGCTCGAACTACTCCAGCTCCGCTGCCCACTTGGCAATGTTGCCAGTCGAGTTGGGGCTGTGGAGCACGGTTTTTAGTGGGAAGGAGGTCACCACTGAAACCCGGTGAGCTTGGAAGTAATGCTGGAGCTTCCTCGACGCTATGAGTACTACATACAATAGTTTGTGTACTTCCAAGTATCTTGTTTTTGCTTCATGGAGGACCTCACTGATGTAGTAGACTGGCTGTTGGGAGGTCCGAACCCTCCCTGGGGGGTCCGGGGCTCCTTGCAATGCGTCTGCATCCTGGGGAATGTGTCTCCCAGGGTCTAGTCGGACCTCCGGGGGCTAGGACCCAGAGGGCTCTTGGTCACTGGAGCAGACAACAAGGGGATCCTCTGCTGGATGCAGGCCCTAAGGCTCAGCATCCTCCCCGGGGGCTCTCTCGGGTGCTTGCTGCGGTGGCAGCTCCGGCCGCTCTGCAACCAAGAATATGCTGACCACCTCCGTTGTTGCGGTGATGTAGAGCAGGAGTGGTTCGTCGGGCTCCGGCGCCACCATGATGGGGAGCGTCGTCAGGTGCTTCTTGAGTTCCTGGAACGCCGCTTCCACTTCCTCGGTCCACACAAAGGGACCTGACTTCCGTGGAATCTTGAAGAAGGGGAGCGCTCGCTTAGCCAGTCTTGAGATGAACCGACTGAGGGCCGCCAAACACCCTGCAAGCTTCTGCACATCCTTGATGCGGGCCGGCGGCCGCATCAGCTCTATCGCCTTGATCTTCTCTGGGTTAGCTTCAATTCCTCAGCGTGAGACCAAGAAACCAAGGAGCTTCCCTGCTGAAACCCCAAAGAAGCACTTGTCTGGGTTCAGCAACGTGCGCGTCGTGCGCAGCTTGCTGAAGACCTGGGCCAGGTTGTCTAATAAGGATGTGCGGGTTCTAATTTTTACCACGATGTCATCAACATACACTTCTACCAGATCTCTAACGAGGTCCCCAAATGTCTTATGCATTGCACACTCAAAGGTGGGGAGAGCATTCTTGAGTCCATAAGGCATGGAGACATAACAATACAGGCCATCTACTGTTATGAAAGCAGTGTGTTCCTCATCTTCCCTAGACATTGATATTTGGTGGAAACCGGAATACGCATCTAGGAAACACAGAAGATCACAGCCTGATGTTGAGTCTACTATTTGATCTATCCTAGGAAGAGGGAATGGATCCTTTGGGCATGCCTTATTCAGGTTGGTGTAGTCGATGCACATCCGGAGTTTCCCACCATCCTTTGGGACGACAACAGGATTGGCCAACTACCGTGGGTGGTGGACCTCCCGGATGAAGCCAGCATCGAGCAGCTTCTTGATTTCTTCACGGATGAAGTTCTGCCGCTTGATGGACTGTTTCCTGGGCTTTTGTTGCACCGGTCGGGCGTCAGGGTAGATCTTCAGATGGTGCTCAATCACCTCCCTAGGGATCCCAGACATTTTTGATGGTTGCAATGCAAACACATCGACATTGTCCCGGAGGAAGGTCACGAGCGCGAGTTCCTATTTGCTGTCCAGGTTCCCTGCGATGCGGGTTGTCTGGGCAGCCTCAGAACCAATCCTGATGACCTTTACTGGGACGTCGTCGCCGACCGGTTGCACACGGGGTGCAGAAGTGGAGGCCCGCTGCGCCGGACCCTGTTCTGGTCGACTCTCCTTCGGGCCTCCCGGAGCCGGAGCCCTCCCCGCTGCAAGTGCCTGGAGCTACTCCAAGGCCGACACTTCAACAGAGCGGTCCCCTCTGATTCTGAGGACGTCGGATGGCGTCGACATCTTCAGGACGAGGTAGCCATAGTGGGCTACGGCCATGAACCTGTAGAGCGCCAGTCTTCCGATGATTGCGTTGAAGGGGAGATCGACGTCTGCCACGTCGAACAAAATGCTCTTCGTACGATAGTTTTCCGGGATCCCGAAGGTCACCGGGAGGTGTATGTTACCGTACGGGAGGATTTTCCTAGGTCCGACACCCGAGAACGGGCTCGATGGTGTGAGCGGGGACATCGGCAGCTGCAGCTTCCGAAAGGCTGCCTGAGATGAGGTTGAGGCCTGCCCCGCCATCAACTAGCACGTGGAAGACCTTCACGTTGGCGATGGTCGGGGACACCAGCAGCGGGGGTACCCCTGCTCCCGCCATGTTCTTCGGGCAGTCAGAGGCATCGAAGCTGATTGCCGTGCTCATCCATTTGTTGTGGGGAGCCGGGTTCGGAGCGGGGCCACCGCGGCCACGGCCCGTCGCAGAGTCTTCACTGAGTTCCGGGACGTGGGATCTGTGGCTCCCCGTAGATGACGTGAAGAGTCTTGCGGTGCTCCTTATCACTGCTAGAGTCAGAGTTGCCGCCCTCGAAGATGGCCTTCACCGCCCTCTGGGGTTCCTGGAACCCCATCTCGCTGTCATCCTCCTTCTCAGGATCGACCTTCTGCTTGCCCTCCATCTGGTGGGGAGGTGCGCCCTCCTGGCGCTGCTGTTTCTGTTTCTGCTCGCGGAAACGTTCGGCGAACCTCTTCACTTCCCGGCACTCCCTAGCACTATGGCTATTTGTGCGGTGCACCAGGCACTTGAAGTCAGGCTCCTCGGGTTCAGGTGACTGCCGAGGGAGCTTGTGTCGGCGCGGCTGCTGGGCTCCGCCGGGAGCCGCGGCTGCTACTGCATGGGCTCTGGGCTTTGGATTGTTCTTTCCATTTCTCTTCTTCTTCTTTTTGCCGCTGCTTTTTGCAGAGGCTCCTTCCTCAGTCGGCGTGGCTTCCCTTGTCTCTGAGGAAGGTTGGGAGTGCCAGTTGCGTCCCTCAGCTGCCCTAAGCACATCTGTCTGCCAGGACAAACAGCTTGGAGACATCACGCTCTTCATGCGTGGCTAGCTTCTTAAGCATTTTCTTGTCCCTCACACCCATCCTGAACGCTACAATAACTGATGCGCCAGCAATGTTATGGATTGTGTTCCGTACCTGAGAGAACCGCTGGATGAATGATCACAGCATCTCTCCAGTGCGCTGTCTGATGGCGTGGAGGTCAAGCTCTGTGCCGGGGCACTTGTAGGAACTGCCAAAGTTCGCCACGAACTGTCGGCACAGTTCATCCCAGGAGGTTATGGACCCTTGGGGCAGGTTCATGAGCCATGACCGGGATGGGCCTGTCAGGACGATGGGAAAGTAGTTGGCCATGCCGGCCTCGTCGCCTCCTGCAGCTAGTATCGCGGTGGAGTAGATCTGCAGGAACTCACTTGGGTTGACACTCCCGTCATACTTCTCCGGCATGTGTGGCCGGAACTTTCGTGGCCAGACCACGAAACGGAGGTGAGGTGCCAGAGCCGCACACCCTTGGGTGGGGCTGGCTGGCGCCGGTTGTGGCACTGCATACCCCTGGTGTACAGGCGGACTTGCGGACACCTGAGGCTGGGGTGGCGCAGCATACGCCTGTGGAGGTGGGGGCGCGACGTACGCCTGGTATGGAGGTGGCGTAACATACGTCGGATTCGGCGGTGGCACGGAGTGAGCCTGGGGAACAGGGCCCGGCGCACTGTAGTCCGCATCAAGGTTGCAGTGCCGCTCCCTCTGTCGCTCGATGGTAACTCGGCAGTCTTCTCCTGACCTGCGACGCTGCAGCCCAGTTCTAAGGTCTGTTGCCGAGATCCTGGTCGAGCGCGAGTCTGCTGTCCATCGGTTGATGGTTGGAGTTCGTGACAACGACACATGCATCGGCTGGGCATGTGTCTCCCTTGGTGGATGTGCGTTGAGTGCAGTGGTGACGAGGTGGTCGACGTCGTTGATCCACTGTTGAGCTGCTCCTTGAGGAGCATCTCCAACAGGTGGCTTGTGGAGTAGTGCACGCGCTGCTGCGAGCGCACTCTCCGGGCTTGCTGTCGGCGGCGCTGTAGCTGCCGTCACAGCTGGAGTACGCCATGGTGTGGCGTGTCGACCTGCAGCAGGTGAGGTGACAGTAGGGCGACGTGAAGGTCCCGGCCTCGCTGCTCTACAGCGGGACCCCGCTCTAGAGCGAGATGATGCCTGGTCCTCAGCTACTGCCTGTCGCCGTGACTGCGGCCTGGATGTATCGACGTTGGAATGGCCGTTCACCATTGCTGTTGGTGGAAATCTTCACGGGGAAAAAATCCCCCTACCTGGCACGCAAAATGTCGAAGGTCATAAACGACACTTCCCCCGGACCTGCTTAGAGGGCAGCTCGCGGAGGTTCTTTGGATTCACGAGGGCTAGTCCCAGGAGAATGAGCGCAGCGAGATGATGAACACAGAGGGTTTACGTGTTTCGGTCCGCCGGAGCGTAACACCCTACGTCGACGGGAGTGTTTGTGTATTGCCTTGCTTGAGCGTGTATGAGTTTCAATCCCCTGTGAAGGTTGTCTGCAGAGTCCTTTTATAGTCCAAGGACTCTGCAGTCACAAGGTGGGCCCCAGGCCCCGACAGGTGGTCCCGGGGAGAGCCAAATCCTATACAAGATCTAAGATTAAATGCTATCTACTTCCCCTTGCCAAGAGCGTCAATGTGCCGTCCCGCCGCGTCGTGCGCCAGGGCTACACATAGTTGGTGATGATGGCGGTGCACGTCCCACCCGTCTTGTCCTTGCGGCCCATTCATCCGTCTTGCAGTGTGGGTCTGTACCGGCTACTTGGACAAGACAGGACACTGGAGCCTTGACTTACGCATGCGCGACTCCGCTTCGCCTAGGGAAGGCGTGCGTACTTTAATGCCTGTTCGAGCAGCACACGTCTTCCTTTACTGCGGCGTCCTACCGCACTGAGTTGGCCGTCTGCCACGTGGTTGCGTTGGAGCCTGCCTCTGTGGGGAGTTGAGCACTCGATGGTACAGGCCACGTGGTGCACCGGAAGCCCACCCCTGTGGAGGGGTGGAGGCTCAGCCCTGCGGGCCACGTGGTTGTTCTGGTGCCTTTCCCTTCGAGGAAGCGGGCCTGGCCCCGAGGTTCCGATTGGCCACGTGACAGCCTCGGAGCCTGCCTCTGCAGGGAGGCGAGGGTGTCGTTCTGCCGACCACGCGGCAGCCCTCCCCGGTGGAGAGGTAAGATCTGGTCCTTCCCTTTTAAGTAGAGGCCAGGTCCTTAGCCGTTTTGTCCTTGTGCGTGGGGGTACCCGGTCTGCGCGGTACCGACAGAAACCTTTTCATTGTTCAAGTATCCCATCCACAGATGGCAGATTTGACGGTACACTTACCGAACGGATGGGTGTTCGCGACGTGTGCTCATCGAAGAGGTTTTCCGGAGTTGTTTATAGCACTGCTTCAACGGTTCAGATATCGCGAAATAGCAAGCTATTGGGGCAGGGAATTCGAGGACGGAGGTGTGACAAGATGCACCATCTATGTTGATGTGCCTGCTAGTCTGCCATATATTTGATGGGCTCCTTTCTCCATCCAGGTGAAAGGGACTCAGTTGGAAGACACATGGTGTTTTGCCGTGAGTGTTGCTATTGCGAGGTTTTGTAAGCTTCATTATCATCATATGGTGGGCACCCTGTTCGCACTCTTTCCAGTCGACGGTAGAGCTAATGATGAGTGGGTGAGTCGAATGGGTGCAGCTTATGGCATTCCCAAAGAGGTAGCCAAGATAATCTTGGCATTATATGCAGCATTATCATGTCAAGTGAGCTTTACACAGCATGCTAGCATTGAAAGGTTGATGGGTGATCTGAAGCAAGCTATGATTTGAGGGGATCACTTTAAGTGGGTTAATGACTCACTTAGAGCCATGATTGCTCCTCTCATCTACGTTTAAATTTTAAGGAGAATCAGTGGCACCAAGCTGTTCAAGATCTATCGGAAGCTCGCCAGGAAACACACTGCGCAGAAAGCGTGTTGGAGGCGAGTCAACTTGAGGTGCAGCTGCTGGATGATCAGTTGAGTACGATGACTCAAGAACGGTATTAATCTAGAGAGGAGACTTAGGATTGGAAAGCCAGTTGTGAGCATGCACAAAAGGAACTCGAAGACTATAAGATGTTTCTTCTACAGGCTGATGTGCAATCATTAGTTGCCACAACACCATCGATGGCAGGTCAGGTAGCAGCTCCTGCTCCAGCACCCACACCTGTGGCACCAAATCCTGAGGACAAAGACGAAGAAGATCTTGAGATACTCGAGTACACTGAAGAGGGTTTATCGGAGTAGGATGGGGCAGCACTCCTGCCATCACGGGGCAACGTATAATTAGTAGTTGCTCGTGTTTATTTTGTGGCCATGTTTGTTTCATATTAAAAATAGTAGTGGGTGTGTATAAGATGACAAGGTGTGTATGACGTCTCATGGAGACCAAGTATAGTAGGGATGCTCTTCCGCGGAGGGAGTCCGTCATTTGGGGGTTCACTACTGTAAACTTGGTCATGAGATAATAGATCTTGTATAAAGTTTGTAATTTATCAATATATGTGAATGTTATGCACTATTCCTTGCCCATATTCGCACTACTGTAATATGAAATGGATGAAGGAAAAACAAACATGTTGCTGATTTTTAAACATATGGATGCAGAATGGTGCGTACGCATTCGACACCTGAGATAGGAGGCTCGAGCTGTGGTCGTGAGGATGAAACTCCGACCCGGGAGCAAGCTGCGACACCGCAGCAACAAGTTCCACCACCACCACCTCCTAAACTTCTGAGGAGTCTTGCAGAGGTTATCACCGCAGTGCCCGGCTCGCGCGACGAGCAAATCGAGTTGTTGCGGACCTTAGTTCAACATTTGTCCCATCAAGGGGGGCGACCAGATGCGGGTCCACGACAGCCCTATTAGAGTTCATACTCAGACTTCATGTCAACGCACCGACCGGTCTTCTTGGAGGCCGATGAACTGTTGGAGGTGGATAACTAGCTCCGCTCCATAGAAGGAAAGTTCGTTTTACTACAATTAACCGAACAGCAGAAGACCCTGTTCGCAGCACAACAGTTGCAGGGATCTCCTGGTGCGTGGTTGGCAAATTATCTCGCCGCACGACCTGCTGACTATGTCGTGAGCTGGGAGGAGTTTCGGGAGGCGTTCCGTGCCTATCATATACCTCCCGGGATCATGAGGTGGAAGCTTCAAGAGTTCTTGGAGCTGAAGCAAGGAGGAAGGAGTGCTTATGAGTACTCCAAGACTTTCAACCACTTGGCCCAGTATGCTCAGGACCAAGTGAGTACTTAAGATAGGAAGTGTGAGTGCTTCTACCGAGGTTTGAACCCCAAGATGAAGGACAAGCTTGCCTTGTTCAATCGCGACAACTTCAACGATATTGTCAATGCCGCGATCGTTCACAGGACGCTACTAGGGAGCTGTTCTCTAACAAAAAAAAAGAGGAGTGCTCCGTAGGGCAGCGGAGGTGGTGCTCCTCAGAAGTACTGAATGGTGTATCGATCACCATCCGGCCAAAGGTGGCAGCAACCATTGCGACCACCGATGTTTCGTGGTTGCCAGTTCAACAACGCCAGCTTCCGTCCGCAGCAGCAGCAGGGGATGATTCCACGTGCACCTCCACCTCTACGGCGTGCACTGGGATTCCATCCTCCTTTCTGTGTCGGTCAGACCCCGTACACGTGTTTCACTTGTGGTTGTACGGAGCACTTCGCCACGGAATGCCCGCAGGATAGGCAAGGTGGGGGACAATCTTCGTACCAGGGGGCAAACTAGCCCCGCAACAAGCCCAAGAAGCCAGCCACCAGAACAGGCAATGTCAACCACCTCGCCATCGAGGATGTTCTGGAAGGCGCACCCATACTCACGGGTACATTCTCTCTCCTTAGTCATCCCGTAGTCATCCTCTTTGACTCTAGTGCTTCCCACAACTTTATTAGCAAGTCTTATGTCATTCAATATCAGTTGCCTGTCGATTCCACAAAAATCCCATATATGATTTGTTCTCTGGGTGGGAAAGTAGTAGAGATGAGATGATCCATAGGATACCTCTTAATCTGGGTGGGAACATATTCCCCACCTCTCTCATTATACTTGAGCATCAGAAGTTAGATGTCATCTTGGGAATGGCATGGTTGCAATACAATAGTGCAATTCGTGACATCGTTCCTCGGAGGATATATCTAAATTCTCCATTCCACCCTCCCCAAGCTCTCATTCTTGAGGGTATTGTCCAAGTGACTCCAACTATTTATGACACTGAGGCCATTAAACTTGAGGATATTCCAGTGGTATGTGAGTATCTGGACATATTTCCTGAGGATCTTTCTGGTATGCCACCGGAAAGAGATGTCGAGTTTAAGATTGAACTTGTACAGAGAACAGTGCCGATATCAAGGAAGCCATATAAGATGGCACTTAAGGAACTTGTAGAACTGAAGGAGTAGCTAAACGAACTTATGGACAAGGGTTTCATTCGTCCAAGTTCATCACCTTGGGGTTGTTCTGCATTGCTCGTGGAGAAGAAGGATAAGACACTAAGACTATGTGTGGACTATCGTCCACTCAATGCTGTCACAATCAAGAATAAGTATCTACTACCACTTACTGATATTCTGTTCGATCAATTGGTGGGTGCTAAGGTATTTTCGAAGATGGATCTACATTCTGGCTATCATCAGATCAGGATTCGACTAGAGGATATACCTAAGACGACATTCTCGATGAGGTATGGATTGTATGAGTACCTTGTCATGTCCTTTGGATTGACCAATGCACCGGCTCATTTCATGTATCTCATGAATTCAGTTTAAATGTCGGAATTGGACAAGTTTGTCATGGTCTTCATCAACGACATCCTTGTCTATTCGAAATCAAAAGAAGAACATGCTCAACACTTGCGCATCATGCTTCAATGATTGCAAGACCACAAGTTGTATGCCAAGTTCAGCAAATGTGAGTTCTGGATCAGCCAAGTGCCATTTCTAGGGCACATCATCTCTGCTGACGGGGTTGCAACTGATCCAAGCAAGATTAAGCAAGTACTCAAATGGAACTCTGCAAATTCTGTACATGAAGTTTGAAGCTTCCTGGGTTTAGCAGGATATAATCGGAGGTTCATTCAAAGTTTCTCCAAGATAGCTAAACCTATGATAGAACTTCTGAAGAAAGGTAAGAAGTATGTATGGACAAAGGAATGTGAGGAAGATTTTCAAGCATTAGTGAAACACCTCACAACAGCACCAGTATTAGACCAACCGAACACAACCAAGTCATTTAATGTTTATTGTGATGCATCTGGGATTGGTTTCGGTTGTGTATTGTTGCAAGATAGAAGGGTGATCGCTTATGGACCACGGCAGCTTCAGACCCATGAGCAGCATTATTCAACTCATGATCTTGAGCTCGCTGTCGTGGTACTTGCATTGAAGATGTGGATACACTATCTCTTGGGCAACCTAGTGCATCTCTACACTGATCACAAGATCTTGAAGTACAACTTCACTGAGAAGGACTTGATATGCGGCATTGAAGATGGTTGGAATTGACCAAAGACTATGAGATTGAGATCTACTACCATCCTGGCAAAGCGAATGTAGTTGCACATGCGCTGAGTCGCAAGTCCCATGTCAATAATCTTTCCATGACCTCGATGGAAGAAGAAGAGTCGAGTCTCTACTTGGTTCCATATGGAGCGCTCTACAATCTAGCTCTCATTCCTACCATAAGGGAAGATATTGTAGAGGCTTAGAGGGAAGACAAGGGCATGTTGCACATTCGTCGAAGATTGAAGAAGAGGGAGATGAAGTGTATTTTATGGCATCTAAGAATGAAACTCTTACTCATTTTAGGAATTGTTTCTTAGACTATTAATTGATCACCCAGGATCGTTAAAAGCAATCAGAAGTAATAATGGAACTGAATTTAAAAATCAATCATTCGATCATTTTTGTACTGAACATGGAATAGAACATCAATTTTATTCACCATACATTCCCCAACAAAACGATGTTGTAGAAAGGAAAAATAGAACCTTTGTTGAGATGGCTAGGACCATGCTTGATGAATATCAAACTCCTAGTAAATTTTGGGCAGATGCAATTGCAAGAGCTTGTTATGTTTCAAACCGTATCTTCTTGCGTACTAAACTAGGTAAAACACCTTATGAACTTTGGTTTGGACATAGGCCCTGTGTCTCACACTTTATGGTCTTTGGTTGCAAATGCTTTGTTAAGAAACATTGAAATCTTGATAAATTTGAATTTAGATCCAAAGATAGCATGTTTCTTGGTTATCCATCTCACACTACAGGTTACCGTGTGCTTTTATTGGAAACTACCAAAATTATAGAGACCTGTGAAGTTTCTTTTGATGAAACTAGCACCGGTACTGCAGGATCAGATACATATCCTCAGGGGGAGGGTATTTTCGAAGAAGAAGAAGAGTTGGTGATACTATGTGATAGTTGCAAAGCTGACACGTGTCCAGCTCCAAACTTTGAACAAACTCCGGCTACCACCTCTGCTGGTCCTGATCGTCCACAAGCCACAATCTCATCAATCTGCGTTGAACCTGATGAAGAAGAATCTTGTGAGACATCTGTTCCCCTATGGATTTAAAAGGATCAGCTCCCACAACAGATAATTGGAAACTTGCATCAACGAGATACAAGATCCAGGTTTTCCGACCACAATTATAATGCTCATTCTGCTTTTGTTGCTACTTTTGATCCCAAGGATATATCAAATGCATTCACTAATGAATCTTGGATTATTGCCATGCAAGAAGAGTTAGAAAACTTTGAAAGAAATAATGTTTGGAAACTTGCACCTCCACCTCATAACCACACCTTAATCAGAACTAATTGGGTGTTTAAAAAGAAACAAAGTGAGGGTGGTGTAGTAATTAGGAATAAAGCTAGATTGGTTGCTCAAGGTTTCTCACAAATCGAATGCTTAGATTTTTAAGAAACTTTTGCTCATGTTGCTAGATTAGAAGCCATAAGAATTTTATTAGCCTTTGCCGCACCAAAAGATTTCAAGTTATATCAAATGGATGTAAAAAGTGCTTTTCTTAATGGCTACATAGATGATGAGGTCTATGTTAAGCAACCACCTGGTTTTGAAGATCCAGAATTTCCTAATCATGTTTTCAAACTAACTAAAGCCCTGTATGGTCTAAAAAACTTTCTTAACTGAAAAAGGTTTTACCATGGGCAAGGTAGATAAAACTCTTTTTGTACTTAGGCGTGGCAAAGACTCATTATTCATTCAAGTGTATGTGTATGATATTATCTTTTGTTGTTCTTCTCATGATCTTGTGTCCAAGTTTTCAGCGATGATGAGTTCAGAATTTGAAATGAGTATGATGGGTGAACTCACTTACTTCTTGGGGCTGCAAATCAAGCAAACCAAGGAAGGTACCTTTGTTCCTCAAACGAAGTATACAAGGGACCTTCTTAAGCGATTTAACATGGACAAAAGAAAGCCTCTTCGGAAACCAATGGGTACAGCAACGACATTTGAACTTGATGAAGATGGTGAACCCATGGTTCAAAAAGAATATAGAAGCATGATCGGATCACTTTTGTACATCACGGCATCAAGACTGGACATACAATTCAGCGTATGTCTTTGTGAACGGTTTCAAGCTTCCCCACATGCTTCACATCGTCAAGACATCAAAAGGTTTCTCAAGTACTTACATGGAACAAAAGAATTTGGCATTTTTCTTTCGTCTTCCTCAACTATTTCATTGAGAGCTTTTTTCGATACTGATTTTGGGGGTTGTAGGATTGATAGGAAAAGTACTTCGGGTGCTTGTCATTTTCTTGGTAATTCACTTGTTGCTTGGTCCTCTAGAAAACAAACTTCAGTTGCACAATCCACAACCGAATTTGAATATGTAGCTGCTGCTTGCACCTGTTCACAAATTCTTTGGATTGTACAAACACTTAAGGACTTTGGGGTTGATCTAGATAGTGCTCCACTGTTTTGTGATAACACTAGTGCCATTTGCATTGCTAATACCCTCGTGCAACATTCGAGAACAAAGCATATTGACATTAGGTATCACTTTCTCCGTGATAATGTTGAAAAAGGAAACATTGTGCTTCACCATGTAGATACTGAACAACAATTGGTTGACCTTTTTACAAAACCTTCGGATTTCACTCGTTTTTGTTTCATTCGTATTGAAATAGGGGTTATGCATCCCCATGGCTTAAATTGAGGGGGAGTTTTGAAACTTGTAAAGTATATGTGTGAATCCAAAATTAAAATAATATAAGCATAATATTTCATACATATATGACTTTGTGATTCCTTTTTCATGTTGAAAGTTCTTACTACATTACTCTTGTTATACATTCTGTAGTTTTTACCATGACTAGTAATTGGAATAATTACATACACTAAATCTGGTCATGATCGAACTTTCTTGTTGTTTTGAACTTGTTGCATGCTCACAAGTGCTTTTAATCATAAAAAAATAATCAAGTAATCAACTCACATGTTAAGCTTTTTATGCTCAAATATAAATTGAGAAAAGATCAAGAGAATATGCATGCATTGCCTTTCTTCTTTTGAGATGGCTTATCATTGCACTTAGCTATGAACTTGGAAGAAGTTGTGTATGACTAAACCCATGTCCTTAAGCTTCTGATTTCAAATGACATAGGTTTGGCTTGGTTGGTTAGAATAAGGCCGATGCGCATATAATCTCTTGCAAATGTTATATGATCAAAATTTGTGATTTAAATGATGATCAAAATTGCAACAACAAGTGTCATGCTTTCAGGTCTTGAAATAGTTAAGTTTGTGAGATCATTACATGCTTAAATTGAAAATCACATTTGTTCTCTAGCATGGCTTACACTACTTTATGTATCTCATTTTTATAGTGTAAGTTACTTGATAGTACGACTTGGATGAGCTTTATTTTATATGTATATGTTCTAATGTGCTCATAACAATTGAAATTTCTCTTTTGAACCTTGCTGAATACATTGTCAAAGGGGGAGGAATTGCACATATTCACAAGTGTTTTTGGCACGATTCTTCTCAGGTGGAGACGTATGCAAGAGGAAGGGGAGAAATTTATTTCTATCTCATTTGGACTTAAAAAAGGGATAGAAATTGTATTCAAAACTATTCATGTGAATAAGCCAATGTTCAAATTTTAAGTGGTGTTGCCAATGCATTCATAAAGGGGGAGATTGTGAGACCTATGTATGCTGAATACATTGGCTTTGACGATAAAAGTTTTGAATACTAACAAAACACATTTTTAACAAGGTGTGAGACCTATGTGTTCTAAATACATTGGCTTTGACGATAAATGTTTTGAATACTACACCATTGGTATTGAGCTATTCTTGCATTGAGCAACACCATTGGACGTCTAGTTAGGGTTTTGGGTGATGAACACCAGACTAGTCTGGTCCTTGTACGAACAAGTCCGGTCACTCGGACTAGACCGTACCTGTACACCAGACTAGTCCGATTTCTTTTTGAACTCAACCCTAATTACTCATTCCTCAATGCAATTCCTTGCCATCCATTCTCATTTATACCTTGTGTAACCCATTCTCAGGGCAATGTTGAGCACCAACGATGAAATCCCTGACTTCAAGGCCAAGATGGACCAAGAAGCCTTGCTTCGTCCTCGATGGGCCATGGCAAGAAGCGCCATGAGCGCCTATCCGAGCTGGCTCCCTCTCCACCTCAGGCTCGACGAAAGGTGCTTGCCAAGAATCCTGCCTCCAAGGCTTCAGCTGGTGGTGGCCCTAGCTCGGCACCTCTTTGCCAAGTGAAGGGCAAGGGCAAAGGGATTGCCACGGGCCCGATCGGCCCACTCAAGTTGCATGCTTCAAGGAAGGGAAATAGAGATCCCTCCGAGGAGAATTTCAACGGCAAGGGAAGTGACACTACTTCCAAGCTCAGATTCATTGATTGCTACAGGAGAACCAAGAAGGCTGTAGATAACAAATTCTGGAGCAACATTCATGCAGATTTCTACAGCTAAGTGTACCTGACCATGAAAACTCAAGTGGTCCGTTGCCGGTGGATCGACTGGGATCATTTTGAGAGGAAGAGATGTGGAGCCTTTGATCAGGTGGTTGAGGCTGCAGCCAGGCATGGTCTGAAGGATTTGTTTGCCTTCAGATATCACTGGAATGATGAAGTTATTGCTCAGTTTTATGCCATTTGTTTCTTTGCCAGTGATGAGGAGGAAAGAGTGACTTGGATGACACATGGATACAAGTATACTATCACCTATGATAAGTTTGTGAGACTCCTTCACCTTGAAGACACCGGAAACAATGAGTTGACCATCCACAACATCGGTGTCTTGAGAAAGGATAAAATGGACTTCCTCTATGATACTAGTCTGAAGTTCAACCCCCCCCCCCCTCAACCAAGAACATGAAGCCTTTCTTCATGGTGCTCAACAGGGTGCTGAGGAAGACAATAGCACCAAAGGATGGGGATGCTGGAAGTGTCCAAGGTTACCTGAGGACCTTGATGAAGGTGATAAGCAAGAACAGGAAGTTTGTCATCTTTGACTATATTCGGAATGACATGGTCAACATATCCTGTACTCCGAACAGATCCTGTGGCTATGCCCCTTACCTAACGTTTATGATTGAGAAATTCACAGGGATCAAATTTGTGAAGGATGTGGAGCACACTCCCTTGAGGCCCAAAAAGCCCAACCAAGCCAATGTTCAAGTTGCACCTTCTTCTGCATCAAGTGAAGAAGCTCTGAGGAGAGCTAGAGGAGATGCAATGGCTGACCCCACCACTAGGGCCCCTGCCCAAAAAGGGTCCCATAGTGGAATCCTAAAGTACTTGTCAGCTATTTTTGCCTCTTGCAAGAAGGCCAAAGTGAACACGCACAAGCTGAACAAGGCAAGAAAGGCAGACATGCGGTACGTCAAAGAAAATGTGAAGCACATCTGCCATAAGCTAGAGATCGAGCCCATTGGATTGCCGGTCATTTCTAATGATTCAGCCTCAGATTTCACCGAGCTCGGGCCCTTGACTCCCTCCGAGCTTGCTTATTTTGGCATTGGGGGCTCGAGTGGATCCGCTCCTCCTCCTCCTCCTCAGCCTGAGAATGAAGACGAAGATGATGAGAGGACCGACAACGAGGACTAAAAATCTTAGATCCCTCCTCTTCTTCTTTTTGGTGTCTTGATGCCAAAGGGGGAGAGAATTAGGGGGAGTCGTCAATATATCTTAGCTGTTGGTTGAGAGATGAGAGCCTCTCTTTTGCATCTTTTTATGTCTTTTGGATTGTAAGACTTAGTATTGTGCTCTTTTGGTACTTTTAATACTGTGATGAAATGCTATGAATGATTTATGCCCATATTCATGAAATCTGTGGTTTTGCTTTATAATTGACATATATGCTTGTTGATTGATATATTGATGTCAATTATTTCACTATCATCATGATTACTGGTCTCACTCATTTAGTTTTCCATCCCACCATAAAGAGTGCACATATTTATTATGTTGGCATCGCTAAATAAATTTCAAGCTCATATGTGCACACTTTATGGAAATTATGCATGTTTATTATATTTTGTGAAATCTCAATTGGTTGTCATCGATCACCAAAAAGGGGAAGATTGAAAGTGCATCGAGGCATCCCTTGTGGTTTATGGATGATTTATGACAAACAAATGAGATCCTAACCATATTATTGAGATGAGCGCGTGTCTTAATGAAAGAATGAAGAAAGTGCCAAAAGGAAAGAAGAATGAGGATCAATTCGGAAAAGAGCTCAAGAGCTGAATAGAACACATCATTATGTAGGGAGTGTGTTTGTGTATCACTTCCCAAGAGCTCTAACATGAAAAATCCTCACTCACATCACATTTCACAGGAAAAAAGGACTAGTCCAATATTCATCGGACTAGTCTGATATCCCCTCTGGACAGGTTCGGACAAGTCCAGCCAATGCGGACTTGTCCGCACCGGACTAGTCTGATAATGTCCGGACTAGTCTGATAATGCCTCTGACTAAAATTGGACAAGTCCTCCAAGTGCGGGCTTGTCCTATATTCACTAATGGCGTCACCACACCAGACAAGTCCGATATCAGCAGGACAAGTCCGAAAACCTTTCTGACTAAAATCAGACAAGCCCGCTCCTAGTCGGACAAGTCCGATATTTCTGGACACTTAGGGTTTCCTGCACGCCGCACACCAAACTAGTCTGGACTCCACCACGGACTAGTCCGAACCCTCTAAACCCTAAAGGTAACTTTTGAAAACCCTAACATAAATATATGTGCACGGCCCAACTATCATCTCTCTCGACCCCCTGCGCCGTCACACCTTCCAAGAGTCTAGAAAACACATCTCTCCATGCAATCCAACGCAAGAAAGATCAATCCTTTGAGGATTCACTTTGGATCAAAGGAAAGACACGATTCTACACTTTTGAGCTCTTGGGTTTGATCTCTAACACACTCCTGTGGTTTTGTTATTCATCTTACGAGTGTATTCTTGGTGGTATTTGAACTGTAATCTTGGGGATCCCTCAACTTGTTAGAAGGCCCCTTGAACTTGGTGATTTTCCCCTTTGTGATAGTGGAAGAAGAATTGGCCTTCGTGGCGATTCGACGAGGTTAGGGTCAGTGAAGACCCGGTCCTTTCGTGGGCTCCTCAACGTGGATGTAGGTTGCCTCTGTGGGAACCGAACCACGGGATAAAATGGTGTGTCAAACTTGCTCTTAAAGTTTCTCATATCATATTCTAGGGTTTGATTGATTTTGTCCATCTTACGTTAGAACATTCATATCAAAGCTAATTTGCACTACACTTAACTTTATTGAATCAATACTTGCAAGTTACATACTATTTTCCGCTGCATACTGTGTTTTTATTGGGATTATTGATCGAACTTGATCAATTTAGTCTGCACGCACCGGACTAGTCCGCATTATACCGGGCTAGTCCGATATCTCGAGATTTGATCAGTTTGTTAAGTGTTGCAGGTTCCGACTAAAATTCAAAAAGGCCTATTCACCCCCCCCCCCTCTAGGCCACATTCAAAAACTCAAAATGCAAATTGAAATCCTAATGCAAGTTTCATAGTTAAATAAAAGCAAAGGTGAAATTTATTAAAACCTTAATGAAGATTTCAGCTTAAGGATCCAATAAAGAAAGAAAAGTGAAATGGGAATTTGAGCTCATTTAGGGAATTGAAATGGGGGTCTCAAAATCAAATTAATTTATCATATTCAAATTTGTCAAAACTCCAAATTTGATTTCAATAATGACATTCCCATATTTCAAACTTCATCTCTGCCTAGTTTGATTACCTTTGAGCTACAATTACTTTCTATTTGAGTCACTCCATTTGAGAATATTTAAGTTCAAATTCGAATTTAAATTCCACTGTAGATTTTGTTATAAATCAAGTTTCATATCTGAATTCCCTGTCTCTGACTTGTTCTACTACCAAATTTCAGAATTTGTAGAGCATGTTTTTGTAGCATTTAAAAGCAACTGAGGGTGAATTGTTCCTCTAGTGGGATTGTCATTGGGAGGGGGTTCTCTATTGTCTCTTCTATCCTTTTTTTTCCTTCCCCCCCCCCTGATCCTCCTTCCTCCTCCTTTCTCATTTCTTTGTCGAGCCAAGTTGAGCTGCGGCTCTGTTTTTCTTTCTCGGGCGCAGAAAATAGAGTTCACCGAGTTTCTCTTTCTGTGCTCGAAATCCAGCGAGGGCAACCGTTTCCACATGCTTTTCTTCTTGTCATCTCTTCATCACAAACCTCTGGAGCCACTTTTTGATCGATTTCATATGCAGCTGGAGGCCTTCCCAACGCCATGCATGACGGATTGGTGCTGTCGTTCTCTGTTCTTCAATGGTCGCCTTATGCCTCACAGTCACCCCTTCACTACGGTCCACATCTCCTCCAACATTTAAAAGCAAAAAGGTGCGCCTATGCACATAGTAGCTTTTATTGAAATTCGCACCATGCCATGGACCCTAGCTCTCCTATTTCGAAGTTTACCAATGGGTTCATCATATAGCCGAACCTAGGTCTTCATTTAAATTTTGTTTCCACAGTTATTTATTCTTTGTGGCTGTGACCTTTTGTCTTCACCACGTTCAGGCGCATTTCCTCGATGAAAAATCAAAAAAATCCGTTGAGTATTCTGGTCGGATTAGCCATTTTTGTAACCGCCATAAGCAAACCCTAGATTTATCATTGAGACTTATTTCAAGGCTTTTCAGCATGATTAGCACGGAGAATCTTGCTCCTCATGTCTCCATGATGCTTTTTTTGTGAAATCCCTAACCTAAATAATCTATTCCCGAGCTAAACCAATTTCTTCATCGTGGGTCTCCCCGCCTCCATCGCTGGAAGGCAAATTCCGGTCATTCTTGGTCGTTACCATGGCAACCACAGTGCTTGCCATGTAATGTACTATCGGAGACACCAATTTCAGCGAAGATTTGGGGCACTGGCATGCCTCTGGCGTGCATCGCCATGCCCTGCAAGAAACGCCACTCGCTCTGCCTTTATTATCGAATGCGATAATAGCCGCATGTGATAATGTAACTTCACAGGCGGCTCACATATAAGAGTCGTCTGTGTAAATTGACAATTTCTATAGGCGGTCCTTGAAGACGAGTTGCCTGCATAGTAGCAACTTGTACAGGCGGCTAATGCAATCGAGCGCACTGAGCATACATGCGCGCTAATTACCGAGGTGCCTTAAACTCGCGCAGCGCATGTGCATCTTTAAATTCAATTTAAACCGCTTCGCATCCCATCACCACTATTGCACGAGTCGAGAGACGAACCGCCAGGCTGCTACGCTATAAGGTCACCTGTGCACACCATCGTCTTCTCCGCACAGCCACTCTTCCTCTCTTCCCGAAACCGCGCCAAGCACGCCATGGCTGACAAGAAAATGCCACCGCCAAGACCGCCGAAGGACCCCATGGGGAAGCGTCCCCGACTGGACTCCCCCCCCCCCCCCCCGTGACATGGAATGGGCTCTCCGGGAGATGACACACGATGTATTTGACAATACATCATGCTTCATGGCACCACCTTGGGCTTGGTCACATTCCAGAGTATACTAGAATGGGGACCACGGGCCACTACGTCTTTGACATGGCACACTTGGCTGGTCACCTCGACGTCCTCTAGGACACGCTGGCGATAGAGCTCGACATTGCCAGCCATGGCAACCTGGTTGAGACAATGTCAAAGAGATTGGACTTGCCATCTCCGTCACAAGAGGCGCCGCAGACGCCCCCGCCCTGCCAGGAGCCCAAGGAGGAGGAGGAAGAGAAGAAGTAGTAGTTTTTTTCATTGTTTTTAGTTGTGTTATTTTTCTTTTCTTGTTTTTAGTTTGTGTTTTCTTTTTTCTTGTTTGTAATATATTGTCTTAAGGTAATGAACTTCATTTTGTTGTTCATTGGTGTGCAAAAATAGTACTAATGATGTTGTCCTCACGATAAACCACTAAAAATGAACTAAATAGGTGTTGTCCTAACGATAAATAAAATCTTTATAGATATGTATTATAAGAACATAAATTAGTGGATTATTTATCTCTTTTATGGATGTGTTACACATTGTTGATGTAGAAATTCAGTACAGATACGTAATAATACTAAAGAGGCCTATGGAAAATAATATTCTTAGGAGCGTCGGCTCAACATCCCAGACGGTTATTAAGACTATGCCGTCTGAGAAAATTAGTTTTATAATTTATTTAAAATGTTTTCCCAGATAGTGATTAATAAACCGCCGCATGTGGAAAATATTTTCTCTATAAATGAAGCATTGGTCGTGCCACGCAACCCTAATATTTTCATTTTGCCGCCAGCCCTCCCCCGCCACCCCCAAACCATCACCCTCGCTATCGCAGTCAATGCCGAGCGCCATCCTCACCCTCGGCAACGGCGTCGAGCGTCGTCCTCACCCTCACCATCGCCGTCCACTGATCGTTGTCCTCATTCTCGGCTTCGCTACCGAGCGACGTACTGACCCTCGGTGTCGCCGTCAAACATTGTCCTGGCCATGCCCGTCCTTGTCGGGCGCTGTGCTCACCCTCGGTGTCACAGCCGAGCGCCGTCTCACCCTCGCCTTCGCCGCCAGGTCTGCCCCTCTGTATACTATTATATTGCAATAAGATATTGTTAGATATGTTGCTCTATGTATTGTTACCATCTTGTTATTGTCTTGTTACTGTTAGATACAGAGTACTTGTCTTTTATAATATTACTATTGTACTGCAATTACTGTTCTTTGTATTGTTATAGTCACAATTGGCCTTCTTAGTTTTGCAGTAAGATATGTTCCGCAATTCATTTTTGCAAGAACAATTAAGAGGTCGTGCAAGACTAAACATGGTATAGACAACCAGTATGGACAACCATTTTCTCAATACATCAACCCGATTCCAATTTATACAACTAGTATTTTCAAAATGTTGCCCTTAAAATCAATCTGAAGGTCAGTGATTTTGGCAGCCATGTTGTCCCCTTAAGCAATATTCTATGTCTGTTCTGGATATTAATATGTGTATATTGTATGTATCAGGTTGGAGGACGTAATTGCGAAGAATCTACCATTCATTTCGGAAGACTATAAATAATTTACGAGTCCTCCTTGATGGCTATGATAGTGTGGAAGTAGTACCTTCCCTCTTTGTCTTCGTTAGTAGATACGAGCTAAGAAAAACTATGAATTGCTATGTATCGAACTATATTTTGCAAATATACACACTATGAATTCCAATGTATGAAGCTATGATTTGTAATGTTTGAAATATGAATTGCAATGTATGAAGCTATGATTTGCAATGTATGAACTATAAATTGCAATGTAAAAGTATGATTTGAATTGAATATGTTGTGATTTCTATTATTTAAATATGATCAGGAAATTAGAAATAATAGAGTTTAATTAGTTCTGTCTCACTGCTTCATCACAAGTGAAGTTGTATGTTAGGACCCGCCTAAGATAGTGCATCATCACAGGCGGCACATTGTACGCAAACAACCGACTGTGGAAATTCATTAGCACAGGGGGTTTCTAGAGCCACCTATGAAAATGGTCCATTTTTAAAGGCATTTCATTTTAGGCATTTTTTAAATCCTCTTGTGATAATATGTTTAGAGCCGTATGCGATGAAGCGTTTTGTAGTAGTGTTAGCTGAAGGAGAGGGATGACATGGTGGAGCCGGGACGTCAGCCTTATGTCAATTCCTTAGGGATCCGTTGTGCCTGTTAGATCATGTGTGGCTATGCGCCCAAATGCCTTACCCCTGAGTGTTGCCTCGTCACCATTGGCCCATTCAAATTAGTGGGCCAGCCTGTTTAAACCAATTGCCCATTCTAAAATAATCCCAGATTTAGTTCAAACTTAGAGAAATAACAACACCTAGAAAACTTGTCCTATAATTACCAAATAAATTTTGTTGGAACCACTGTGACCTATATAATTTCCGGTGGTGCATTTAAAGCAGTATGAAAGTCAATAATGTTTTCTCCATAATTCAACTAAGCAAAACTCTTTATAATTTAATCCTTGTTGGTCTGTTAATTGGAAAATTCCCTAATTTGGCCAGATCATTCCACGTATATTACTTTGAACTGTAAAAAGATCAGATCCATTTGACTTGATTTGATAGGTCAAATTGTGTTCCAAACCTGTATGTACCCGAAAAATTGCAAAATGTCCAGAAACTTTTCCGGAAAAATATTCCAACTTCAAAAATCAATATCTACCTGTAGAATGCATAGCAAATTATGAAACCAATTTTGTTGGAACCCTATTGACCTCCCCTAAGTAGATCATTCACTGGTTTCCATGTTAAAGCTGCAGAACAAGCATGAAAATTCGGGGAAGTGTTCCAATTCATAGAATTTTAGGGCGGCAGAGACCTCCATGAACATAGCTCCATTTTGGCCAGAAGTTCACTCATGTCGCCTAGTGTATACTATAAAATTTTCAGCAGCAATGGACCATATTCTCTATACTCAACTGTGTTTCATATCTCTATTCCATAACATTGTCAATTTAACTTCATAACCATATTCTTCTATGTTCCACGTTGAGTTTCTTCCCTGTTTCTGTACCCTGCAGCTGATATTCTTGTAGTTCTGGTTCAACAGGTTGCTTCTATTCGACCTTCATATAGTTTTCCTCCTTGCTAAAAATTTTTCTTCATGCGAAGCATATCTCACTTGATGTCACAATCTGTAAGTGCTTAGTTATTTCTCCTCTGTTTTCCTTGTACAACGGAGGCCTACTTTTCATTCTTATATATGTTTAATCTTCTCAAGTATAACCAACTTCACTAATTACATTACTAGTTATGCCGAATCATATTGATAGGGAATGCGACGAAGGCGCTCGACGAAGAGTCCAACTCGGAGGCGAGGATTCCCATCTCGGAGCTGACATGGTGGATTCTCCGGAGGAAGATCAAGGCACTGACTTGTTGACATTTATTTAGTCGCAGCCCAAGGCAAGCCCTGGTTTGCATATAAGTGCCTTTATAATGTTTTCTTTTGTATACACTATATGTATGAGGTATGTATTGTACATTAGGTCAGGTTTTGATAATACTCCACATGCATGACCAAATAATCATTGGAGTAGCTAGGTAGAACATTACTCCATCATATTATATTGCTATGCTAATGTTTAGTTGAATGGTAGAAGTCGAGCGGTTGGAATCCACTCGCGAGACAAAGATTCGGGCTTGCATGGATATACTTTGAGAATGGTTTATGAATCTGAATATTTGACTGGGCAGTGGAATAGGAAGTAGCAGGACGTGGTTCTGCGTGCGTAGCCCTATCTGTGTTGATTGAGGACCGATCCATATGCGGCCCTGCTGAGCAAGTTTGAACTGTACCGGTTGCATACTGGCTATATAGGTCCTAGTAAACGGATGTAACTCAGGTACCCTAGCGTCGAAACTTATACTATGGTCCCTTTGGGGGGAAAGAGGACAGAAGGTGGAAATATGCTAGCGGGCAACTCCGACATGTCCGTGTAGTGGACCTTCTTTGAGGATCATAGAACTGATTCAGTGTTGGGATGACTGGTGAAAGGTGGACACTTATGACATGATTAGAAGAGCACCGATGTGTCTTCCACACAGGCAAATGTGTCGTGCACACCGGGAGTCTACTGATTGCAATCACTGTCCCTCGCGATTATTTGAGTACCGCTTGTTCACTTTGTCATGACGTAGTAATAAAGAGTAGTTGGATCATCATGAATCTGCTGCAGTTATTATAACAATTGTATTGCACCTTGTATGGCTTAGCAGTAGCATAATTAAATTTATTATTCTTAAAGATTTAACTTGTATGCAGCTTATGCAACTTTGGGCATGTTACATTGTAGACGAAGCATTTCTTGTTTGATCGTGGAATTTCTGATGTGACATGCCGATGGAGTGCACAACCGCTACTTAAAATCTGAAAATAAGGATTTACTATTAGGCGAGTCTTTTATCCAATTCAGCTTTCCTTTGTTTAGAGTTCCTGCATGTAGAGTTTGAGTATGAAAGTCAACCTAATCTTCTTCGTGTTGCTAGTGAGAAGCGCTTGTGGGCAGATACGTCTTCTCTTGTGCTTAGATAGGTTGAGAGTTTGAGTATATTCTTTCCACTGCTTATGTACTCCTTATGTAAACTACGTCGAAAACTCGATTATCTTATGAAATAAATTTTTTTATGTTTCACATATTCTTTTCGTGTGTGTTGTTGGGTGTCGCATCGCACGACACCACCTAATGTGATTTCTGGAATGTTGTGACCCCGATCCTCGAAGCCTCATAGTTAGTGGGTCAGTCCGGTCCAAGTAGTGCCAAACAAGGGAGGAATGACAATTGTTCAAAATGAGAAGAATGAATTAATTGCCCAATGAACCATAACGGGATGGAGGATGTGCATAGACAACCGAAAGCTCAACAAGGCAACTAGGAAGGATCATTTTCCACTGCCCTTCATCGATGAGATGTTGGAAGGTTGGCAAAACACTCCTTCTTCTATTTCCTTAATGGATATTCAAGGTATCATCAAATTCCCATCCATCCTGACGATCAAAGTAAGGCCACATTCACATGTCCATGTGGGACATATGCATACCGGTGAATCTCTTTTGGACTGTGTAATGCACCCGCTTCTTCTCAGCAGTGTATGATGTCTATCTTTTTTGACATGATTGAGGAAATCATGAAAGTTTTCATGGAAGATATCCCCATCTATGAAAAACCTTTGATCATTTTCTGGAAAATATAGACAAGGTCTTACAAAGATGCCAAAAGAAGGACTTGGTGCTTAACTAGGAAAAGTGCTATTTTATGGTTTGTGATGGCATTGGTCTTGGACACTTAGTATTCGAGAGGGGGATAGAGGTGGACAAGGCAAAAATGGAAGTTATTGAACAACTTCCACCTACATTGAACTTCTATCGATAACTTATCAAGGATTTTTTCAAAATCGCTAGACCCCTCACAAACCTATTACTTAAGGATGCTGCCTTTGATTTCGATGTGTCATGCCATCTACTTTGCTGCTGGTGCGGTCTTAGGCCATACCAAAGGTAAAAAGCATCATGATATAGCCTACGCTAGCAAGACTCTAACAGGAGCACAACTCAATTATGCCACTACGGAAAAAGAGCTCCTCGTAGTAGTCTTTGTTATCGATAAGTTTAAGTCCTACTTGGTTGGAGCCAAGGTCATTGCCTACACAAACCATGCAGGCATAAAATTTATGCTCACCAAAGAAAATGCTAAACCAATGCTAGTCTGATGGATTCTCCTACTCCAAGAATTTGATTTGGAGATTAAGGATAAAAAGGGAGTGGAGAATTCAGTTGCGGATCATCTCTCATGTATGAAAGTCATGCAACACATGGATGTACCCATCAATGACATCTTGTGTGTTGGCATGTTGCTCAAGGTGACCAACTCTCACCCTTGGTATGAGAACATTGTGAACTTCATGGTCACGGGGTACGTACCGCCAGGGGAAAACAAAAAGAAACTCATTTATGAGAGTCATAGACACCTATGGGAGGACCCATATCTCTATCGAGTATGTGCCGATGGCCTTCTGAGAAGTTGTCTCCCCACAATCGATAGCACGACAATCATTGAAAAATGCCATGCTGGCCCCTATGGATGCCATTACATTGTTTACCGTACTCAGGAAAAGATTTGGCAAAGTGTATTCTATTGGCCTTCAATGCATGAAGATACCAAATAATTCAGTCGCCGATATTGGAAATGCCAAAAGTATGGAGGAATGACTGCTCGTAATGCCATGCCCCTCATATATAATCTCCAAGTCGAATTATTCGATGTGTGGGGTATTGACTTCTTGGGACCTTTTCCAATGTCCTATGCCGACGAGTATATTCTTGTGGCCGTCGATTATGTGTCAAAATGGAAGGATAAGGTATACCATAGTGCCTACATTTATAAGGAATGAACCAAGAGGTGGCACGACAAATGGATTACGGCGAAGGAGTTTAAGCATGTAGATAAAGTCCTACTCTTTAACTCCAGGGTAAAACTCTTTGGACAGGGGAAATTATGAAGTAAATGGGAAGGACCATTTATCGTAATAGAAACTTCATCTCATAGAGCTATCACACTCCAAGATGGCGAAGTCCATCTATTTAAGGTCAATGGGCACCGTCTCAAAATCTTCTTAGATTCATTTGTAAAAGGAAGTCGACGTGATAAATTTACTCAATTTTCATGGCATTCTTCCAAATTCCACGTAATTCCTCAAATTCCAACAAGTGGGCCCATTATAAAAACTGATCTATATGGCTCTCGAAGACAAGCAACAAAAGAGCAGCCCAAACGTAGCCCGCCCAAAGTCGACTGAGCTCTAGCTCGGTCGACTCCTGGTTGGCGCCTCTAGGGTTCAGTTTTCGCGGGTTATCTCCTCTGTGTTATCACAATAGAACCCTCGGTGTGATACGTTCAATCTCCGCCTTTGCGATATTAAAAAGCCATGCACAGAGAGAAAACTTGCATCGTTCCAGAAAGGAAACATTCTCTCCCCTCTTCCACCACGTCCAATCTACCATGGCTGGCAAAGTTATCGTTCCCCATGCATCCTCCGTCTCCACATTAAACCTTAGTGGGGAACTTATGACGGCCAAGAACGACTCCACCATGGCCATGGAGGCTGTCATGGCTTTGGACGTGGCACCTCTCATCGTGATCCCGCATATTGGGACGCCCCATGGATGTAGCCCTGCTCGTCGCCGCATGGCGCGATCGCTCTCTCCACGTAGAGCGCCCATGAAGTCACAGATTCCTACGCGACGTCCAACAACAGTGGCTCTCAAGCCCAATGTATCTCATCTTGTCTGTTGAAAGGATGAGGTCCGTCCCACACTCTAGCCTGGCGAGAAGTACACGGGTACGCTCAAGACGAAGAAGGGTGACATAGTGAGACACCGCTACGAGTCACCAACTCGTACCTCGCCGGAGCCCACGAAGGATTGTTTCATAATCCAAGGTATGAGAACGACGAAAGGTTATGGAAAGGATCTCTACAAGCGTGTGGACACTATAGCCTTGGAGGAGTCGACGGGTTCGTCTCCCTCTAGGGTGAGGCGTCACATCTCACCACATACTATAAAAAGGCCTCTGGGCCAATATCAAAGCAGTGACGAGAAATCTCCCCGTGCCAATGCGGCGCGGCTACCTAAGGAAATAGCAAATATCCAATTTGAGAATAAAAAGCTAGCGCGCATGGTGGCTGAAGCACGTATCGAGCAGACAAAATTAAAGGATGAGATTGATGCCCTTAAGGAGGAGATTGATGGTGTCCGCCGTGGCATAAGTGCTAAACTCAAGCGCTTATCCGAGGCCATAGGGATGTCTGATATTTAGAAGGCGCCACGAGTAGATGTCCCATGTGACACCCCGGTTTTAAAAATGGGCAAATTAAAATGTAAATAGGAATTTAGAATTTAAATACTAGAAGAAAAATAATTTTTTTTAAAAAAATATAAAATATGTGCATCTCATCTTGCTTTTGCTTTCATCCTTGGGTATTAAACATTATTTACAATAATAAATATAGTAATTTAATTGCTAAAAAGAATATGAAAGACAAGAAATATAGGAAATTAGATAAGAAAATAAGAAGAATGAAAAATAATAACTCAAAAAAGCTAAATAAAAAAATATAAATGATAAAGAAAAAAGAAAACAAAGAAGAAAATAAAAAAAGTCAACCATGGCCAAAGCCTGGCCTCACGTAGAAGCCTGGCCGCACAAAGAAAAATAAACAGGAAAGAAAAAATATATATAAATATAAATAAATAAATAAAACAAAAAATAAAACAGAAAAAATCATATGTCAAACCCGGCTGCAACACGTGGTGGGACGCAAAGGAAAACAAAAGTCAACTGCCTGCCGCATAAGAACCAGGCCACACTGCCATGCAAAAGAAAAAAGAAAAACAGAAAAAAAAGAACCACCGCCAGCCAGAAAAAAGAAAAAGAAAAACTACTGTAACCACCCCACCCAAGACTACGAACCGAGTCCCACCTGGTGTACGCACGCCCAAGTTACGGTGCCAGGCGGTCGCCTCCGATAGGGACACTCCCGATGGGAGCACCGTAGCGCCCCTGCCCGCTCGCATATAAAATGGCACCATGCCCTCCCGCAGCGCCCCTCTGTTCCCGTACGCAGCCACCTGAGAGCAAGAAAAAAGCCCTTGCAGACATCTAAACTGATGGGAGAAAGGTCAGCCCCCAGGGAAAAAGAAGGAAGGGAAGAGAAAAAGAAGAAGGGAGGAAGAGGAGGATGAAAAGAGAGGAGCTGCTGTTTCTCTCGGAGATCGTTGCAACGTCGTTATATTTCGTGAGAGATTGCTACGTCGCCGGTTGCTTCGTCAACGTCTTGCAGCCATCTTTTTCGTCTACATCACGCCGCGATTTTTGCCGGACTCACTATGTTGCCGCCGTCTTCTTCATTTTCATCGCGTCGCCGTCTTCCTCACCGACGAAACCGTAAGTGCTTTGGACACACATCACACCGTCGTTTACGATCGTCGAAATTAGCTACACACGCTACGTATTACGTTCTTAGATCTAAACAACTATTTTGATTCTAATACTTAAATTCAATCACGTGAAGGACGTATCTTATTTGAGCGGTGATTAATTATCACAAAATCATAATAAATCACTTTGAAACTTTCAAGTTAGATTAAATAATGCAACATCAGTATGTTATTCTATATATGACCAAAATATATGTTTTCAGTATTTTTTCAGTAATATTTAATCTGTTTTCTATATTTTATAATTTGGATTCCAAGCTAATTAACTCATAAAGTATCAAATTAAATCCAGGAAAATTCTAAAAAATTTAGAATAAACTCTGGAAAGTTTTAATAATATTTTCAGCCTATATAACGTTCTATAATAACTATTTTGCCTCTTAATTAATTTTAATTAATTCCATGTCTGATCAAATAAATAATAAATCATTAAGGAAAATTATTTAAAAGCCGTAGAAAATTCATAATAAATTCTAGGAAGTATTTTATGATATGTTCAACCTAATCTTATCCTTGGATAATTATTTCCATTCTGAGTTAATAGTAATAAATCCAAAAACTTGCTTAAAAAATTCTAATAAATTTGAAACACCTGTAATAAATTATTAATCATCATAACAAGTTATTCACGTGCATTCATGTCATCTCATATTGATTAGTATTGGTTGCAACACATTTATTTTGTATATTTATATGTGTATGTGCTTGATCGCGAGTAGACGAGTATGCTCAAGAGGTTACGATCGAGAAGCGAATATCCGAGAATCTTCATCCACGAGAGTTTGAATTGCTTGAGCATCGAATTGCGGAATATAAAGGTGTGAGACTTATATGCTGAATACATTGGCAATTATTTTAAACATGTAGGTTTACATGCAAAGTTATGAATATACTTGAGAAACACACTTTGCATTGTAAGAACTTTTGCTTAAGGTGAGTTGCACGTGTTTTGCATTTTGGAATTTTTGAACTTTTATTGTACAATGCATAGCTGCTGTTTTGGACTATCTTTCAATATGCTGAAATAATCGTATGGCTACTATGTTTTTTTTCATTTGCAATGTTTCGAACTTTCTTTACACTTATGGGAACATTTTCTTAGTACTTTTGGACTAAGTTTTTGATGTGTTTTGGCTGATGATGGTGGACATTATCTTCCTATGTTTATAACATGCTTATGTGAGGTGCTCACGTAAGGTGTTTTGGTTTTCGAACTAATTAGAGTCAAGTCGAGGATTTGTGCTCTACAAAATTGGTTGTTTGTTTATGTGCAGGTGTTGCTTGAGGTCAATACATGGCTTGTGACGGGATCCATTGAACTAGTCTTAGGGAGAAGATGAGGTTCAACAACCAAGTTATGGAAGAATTGTGGTTGAGATGATCGGGAGGTCACACAACATGTTTGTGTCGAGAACAATGCATATGAAGGTATTCTTCATCGTGGACGTTGTTGGAAGATGTTTGCACATGTTCTAGGAGTGCATGGACGTGGCAACATGGTTCCAAGGTGTGATGAAAAGAAGTGGACATAAAGAATTGGTTGGAAAGGTCCAACCGGCTGGATTATGCATTAGGCTGCGGCTGAGGTGGTTATGGTTCGTTTATGGAAAGTTTCGAGTTTGTTTTGGTTAGATTTCATGTGAGTCACGAAGTTGAGTTGTTTTAGTAAGTTTTAGGACGTTCCTAAGGTGTTTGGAAGTCTTAAGATTGCTTCTATCTACGTATGAAAGAGTCTTGAGAACTACAGAAAGTTTCGGTTGAAACTGAGTAGGAGTATGGTCCTAGTTTGGATTGGGTTAGTCTTAGGGCTGGTTATAAAGGCAAGGGAGGCCAGAGCTCATGGTGAGAGGGCTTTGGGCTGTTTATCTTGTGATCTATTGAATAAAATTTGTAGTTTTAGAGGAGCTTTTTTCCTTGTTCGTCCGACTTGTTTTCGTCAAGTCTTTCTCGTCGAGTTTCTGCACAACACTATGTTGCTTCAATATTTTTATCATAACTTGAGTTTTACAAATCCAATTAACATGATTCTTTTTTAGTTTTCTTGAAAACTTGATTATCTATCATCTGTGAAAATTTCACGATCATTGGATTTGTGGTATCTGATCTACACGAGTTTTTTTGCAGTATTACAGATCTGATTTTTACTCAGGTAGAAGACATTGACCTTTGTTTGTTCTTTCGGTCATAACTTGAGTTTTTCTCAACGTTTTTTCGTTATTCTTGTTGTCGTGTCTTCGTGACTTGATTCTCCATAATATATACTAGTTTTGTCATGGTTGAACAGGTTTAGATCAATTGCACACAAAGTTTCCTAACAGATTGATTTTTGCCGAGGGGTTTTTGTTGCTTCCGCTGAAAAGTTCTAATCTACCATTCACCCTTTCTGGTAGCTTTTCACGTGCTCTTTGATCCTACAATTGGCATCAGAGCCACGGTGCTCTAATCTCTTTGATTTGCACGTGTTTTTGACTAATCAACATGGAAAAATACTCCGCAAAACCATGTGTGTTCAATGGCATTGATTTTTAGATTTGGAAGACACGTATGGAGGCTTTCATCCAGGCAAAAGGCTTCACAATATGGAAAAAGGTGTACAAGCCTCATGACGCAAAGGATCAAGTCAAGGCTACAAACATGAGAGATGTCGGCAATAACAAGGCGCGGAACTTGATCATACAAGGATTGACTCAACACGACTTCGATCGTGTTGCACACCTCCGATCTATGTACAACGTTTGGAAAGCTCTATGTGATTATTGTTGACATTTCTTACGTCACAGATAAAAATCCGCAGGTGCACGGAAACTGTCGTGTAGCACTTCCCCTTAAGAGAGTATTCCCAAGGGTATCGAATCCACGGAACGTGTGTAATCTTACAAACTAATTCACCCAAGGACACAAAGTTGTTTTGTAAACAAGGAAGAGAGAGGAATTCAAATATTGATTCTAATTCAAAAGGATATGTAGTAGCTGCTTGCTTCGGGCATGGGTTTACTCCTAGCAATACTAAGACGACTCCCGCCAAGAGCCTATGGCATAGCTGAACGTGGAGGATTACAAAGGAAAGATAGGATTGCCGCCACCTACTGCCTACCTCATCAATCTGTGGGTCTATGAGATATTCGCTGGTGATTTCTAACCTAAGCACCATGCTTACATTCTAAATCATGACTCTAGTTGTTTCGAACACAAAGCTACATCTAGAGCCTCTAATAAATTAAAACAATGAACCCACAAGTAACTACTTTTGCAAACTACTATGAAATCAAACTTGAATTGAATTCACAAGGGCTTACTTTATTTGAGTACACCTTTGTAGAGATACAAGTGTAGAAGAGGGACTTGACAAGCCCAAGCGTCCTTCTCCTAAACTCTCACTACACTCACCTTCTACTTGCCAGCCTCTAGGATTACTCTAAACATTAGGACTGGTATTCTATTCTCAACTTTTTGTGTGTGTGTGAAGTAAGGTGTGGGGTTCTATTTATAGGGGGAGAAGGGTCGGTTACCGCCATCAAATGCGCGCGAATTAGTCATCCATGACTTCTTCAAGTCGGGAGGAGCCAACACGTGGCATTTGACCGGGTTTGGCGCCACTCCCTAGTCGGCAAACTAGGGAGGTCGGCCGACCTGGTCTCAGTCTCGTTTGGGTTGTGCTTCCTCTAGGTCTCTGCCAAGTGGGTCCTATCCCCTTATATGGGTGCTAGACCATTGGATGACCTTGGATACTTCTGTTTGTGGGCCATTTGATCCATGTGATGACACATGGCGTCGCCTGATTCGTCGAAATCCAATTTTGTGGATTACTCCCTGCATGTCTCGATATTTTGGGTCTAAATTCACCTGCATACAAATAAACAACAACACTTGTGGAAATGGGTTAGTTTTTAACCCAGGTGAATTGACATTCTAAATATGGCACTTAAGGACCGTCAACAAACCCCCCCACACTTAGTCCTTTCCTCGTCCTCGAGTGAAGGCAAGAAAAAGAACTAAGTTTATTTCATAATTTTGCTATAACTAAGAAAAAGAGAATACTAAATATTTCAACTCATACCTCAATTCAAGAATTCCCTTTGTGGAATGTGGCTACCACATCGATGTTGGGTGTTTGAAGAGTCAAATGGTTGGAATGTAGTTCTCTTGGATCTTCCCCGCCGAAATGATTTGACGATTTGCTATATTCGGAAGGTCAAAGAAATAATTGCCCTTATCTCTCATTTGGAATCTCTCACGTCTCTCAAGTGTTTTCATCCTCACATTGGCATGTTGTGCCAATTTTGTCCCTATACTAAATATGGCTATATCTGGAGCTTGGTAGGGATAATTGTAGCACACATTGCAATTCATATATTACTAAGTCAAAAACTTGATCCTACGAGAGACTTATGCAACAAACAAATTGACAAAGAAAACTATTGTGCACATGAATGGAATGGATATTTGTGGACTCCATGATTTTCTCTCTTTAAGGATGAAACATGGCTACTTTCTTTTTCTCTTTTTTTCTTCTTTTTTTTGGCATACTTCCTCTTTTGAATAGTAGATGTTTTTTTTCGTAGCCATGTCTTCTACTCCTTTTATTTTTCTAGAGAGAAATTGATGACCAAAATGTATGGAGTTTCTTTATTGGATGGATGAATGGTGGATGCAAATTCTCAATATGAGATATTTTGCATAAATAAGGTGCACAAGAATTTCTAAGTCAAAAATTCATGCATGACACTCAATTGGGTCACGAGTTTGACAAAGTTCAATGAAAAACAAAGTGGCATATGCACGTGGTTTTGCACAAATTTGTATCATATGGCCGTGGTGGGTATTTAAATTTCCAATGAGAATCATGCAAAGTTCAAAACTCCAAATTGTGCAATCATCAAAATCAATTTCAAGCAAAGAGATATCTCCTTGAATAACTCATGTACCATATAGCACTAGTCAAATAGTTAGATGATGTGTTTTTCCTATTTTTCTTGTGGGAATCATAAACAAGGCAATAAATCGAAATATAAAGTATTCAAATTTTCAGTTCAAGCAAATTTTGAATACCAAGTTTTAAATTGTAATTTGTTGAGTTGAATTGCTTTCAAATATTCAGTATTAAATATTAAATCAACTCAAACAGTAATGTAGCATGCATTTTCAGGGGTAGAAGATCCAAACCGAATATGTGGAGCAGAACGGAGCCATGTGGGGCCCACAAGAGGTCGGCCGACCCCCTTCTGTCCTTTCTGTTGCCATGTTTCGACGTGTCGAGTCATATGTTCGGTTGCGACGTGTTTCGAGATGCAACGCTATTTTCGCACGTCGGGATTTCGCGAATTTGGGGTGCCTCCACCACACTTGTTCCCTGAATTCTTTATTCAATACAAATAAGTTCATGTCCTTCTACCCATGATTGCCCTAATCTTTCATGTCCTTCTACCTATGATGGAAAGCAAAATAATTTCAAGTCCTCTTCTGGCAACAACAAAAAGAAAAAGAAGACTTTAACGAAACGCCAAGTGGACCATATCATCTCTGCTCTACTAGACAACAACTTGAGCGATGTGGACTCCAGAAGTGATGAGGATGAAGACAATTTGGCAACTATGTGTTTCATGGCATGAACTCAAGATCAAGTTTGGAGGAAGCAGAACACAACAACGGCGATGAAAAGGTATGCCCAACTTGCGAACAAATGTGCGATGCTATTTCTCGTGCTAGTGTTATACTTAAGAAAGGACAAAAAACATAGGGACAATGCTATTAAAATTGAATCCTAGAATCTGAAATTAATTGTTTGAAATCTATGATTCCTAGTGATGATTCTTGTTCCTAATGTGAATTAATATATGAACAATTGTCTTCTTTAAGAAGTGCGCAGACCTCCACACTTGATAAACTTGAAATGAAATTGAAAAGAACAAAAATCTTGCTGCACTTAATGATAGAAACATAAAAGATGCTAGTTGTTCTAGATTTGATTTGCATTGTTCCACTTGTGATAATATTGATAATAAATTACATGATGCTATGGATGAGATTTCTATTTCGAACAAAGCTTTACGCTCTCATGAGGTTAAATATTGTTCTAATTGCAAATTAAAAGGAAAAATTCATGTGAAAATTGCATAGTTTTGTCTAAGAAACTTGATGACATGAATAAGACACTAGAGCAGTTTTGTAATGAGCATAAAAATTTGAACTTGCTGTTGAATTCCTCTAAATCGTGTAATGATAAATCTGGTTTAGGTTTTGATTCCCATGCTCATGCTAAGGCACATCCACCTAAAATTGTAAAGTCATTAGGAAGTGGTATGATTCAAACAATTCCTAAATATAAAGAAGTGTTTTTCAAATCTACAGGAGTGTTGTCTCATTTAGTTCCTAATAATCATGTTGCTTACTCATCTAGACATAAACACAGTACCTACTGTGGTAGAGATGATCATGTCATAGACTTTTGTTATAGACTAGATAAACAACAGAAAAAGGGAAGAATGCAAGCTAGATCTCATTACTCTCTTGCAAAATTTACTGCACGTGCTAAACCGAATGTTAGCAACATGCATCCTAATGTAATGAGTTGAAAACATGCAAGGTTGGCCCCCAGACCTACTATTTTTTGTGCTACACATGTAGCACCTCGTAAGTCAGTAGTTAGGTACAAAAAACCTCAAACTTTGGCTCATAAACCTGTTGTTTTATCTCAGCTTTCATGTTTTATTTCTGCAGGATGTCGTGTGACTCAGTACTTGATTTCTAAATATTTTTGACTAACCCCGGTATTGAGCCATCAACTTATTGTGCTTCTATGTAGGTTACACGCTTGAGGAAGGAAAAAATTTGATTGTGGATTCAGGCTGCTCACGTCACATGACCGGTAATAAAGAATGGGTCTCCTCCCTCTCTTTTGTGTCATGTGTAGAGAATGTTACTTTTGCCAATAATTCTTCAACTCCTATAATTGCAAAGGGTTTTGTTAGAGTAAATAGTCACTACTCTTTGAATGATGTGGCACTTGTCAAAAATTTGAAACTTGTTTTTTCTTTCGCAATTACTAGATGAAACTCTAGAAGTTAAATTCACTAAAAATTGCTGCAAGGTTGTAGATTCAAATAGTGAGCTCATTTTTTACATGTCTTGGTTTTTATAGATGACTTTTATTTGTCATCACCTAATCCTAGGTGTCTAGTTACTAATGACTCAAAAGACTTATATTTTTGGCATCGTAGACTTGGTCACGGAGTTTTGATCATCTCATGCGTGTTATTGCTCTTGATCGCATACGTGGGTTCCTAAGCTTCAAGGGGACAAATAAATTTTGTGTTCTTCTTGTAGACATGCTAAGATGGTTGTAGGTTCATATGCTCCTCTCACAATGTTCATGACAACTGAACGGGGACAACTTTTGCACCTTGACACCTTAAGTGCTTCACGTGTTCAATCTTTTGGAGGTCCAGATCCATATCCACAGGGGGAGAGTATTTTTATCGAAGAAGACGATGAAGTAGTGCTGCTGCCCAAAAATTCAGAAGCAAATGACATTGATCATGCTGCTGATTTTACACCACAACAAGCACCAACAACTACTGCAGCTGGTACAAATCATCCTCAAGCCACAAGTTCTTCAATTTGTGATAAATATGAAGAATAAGGAGCTTGTTAAGTGTCTACTCCCCTCCGTGTCCTAAAAAGTCATCCTCCAAAACAAATCATTGGAATCTTGCACGAACGAGTCACACAATCCAGGTTTCGCGATCCAAACTCACATGCCAATTCTTCTTTTGTTGCTTGTTTTGAACCCAAAGATATATCACACACACTCACTAATAAATCTTTCATTATTGCCATGCAAGAAGAGTTAGAAAATTTCGAAAGAAATAATGTTTTGAAACTTGTACCTCCACCTCAAGGTCACACTTTAATTGGAACTAAATGGGTGTTTAAAAATAAACAAAGTGAGGATGGGGTTGTGGTTAGGAATAAGGCTAGGTTGGTTTCTCAAAGTCTCACACAAGTTGAAGGTCTAGATTTTGATGAAACTTTTGTACCTGTTGCTAGATTAGAAGCCCTAAAAATTTTGTTAGCTTTTGTTGCATCTAAAGGTTTCAAGTTATATAAAATGGATCTTAAAAGTGCTTTTCTTCGGAGGTTTATGTCAATCAACCACCGGGTTTTGAAAATTCAAATTTTCCTAATCATGTTTACAAACTGTCCAAAGCCTTGTACGGTCTCAAACAATCCCCTAGAGAATGGTATGATAGGTTAAAAACATTCTTACTTGAAAAGGGGTTTACCATAGGCAAGGGTGATAAAACTCTTTTTGTGCTTAAGCATGGCAATGAATCATTATTCGTTCAAGTGTATGTGGATGATATTATCTTTGGTTGTGCTTCTCATGATCTTGTGTCCAAGTTTTCAGTTATGATGAGTTCAAAATTTGAGATGAGTATGATGGGAGAACTCATATACTTTTTGGGGCTGCAAATCAAGCAAACAAAGGAGGGAACCTTTGTGCACAAACGAAGTATATGAAAGACCCCCTAAGGCGCTTCAACATGGACAAAAGCAAGCCTCTTCAGACACAAATGAGAACAGCAACAACACATGAACTTGATGAAGATGGTGAACCTGTGGATCAAAAAGAATATTGTAGCTTCATCAGGTCACTTTTGTACCTCACGACATCAAGGCTGGACATACAATTTAGCTATGTCTTTGTGCATGATTTCAAGCTTCCCCACGTACTTCAAATCATCAAGCCGTCAAAAGAATTCTCAGGTATTTACATGGAACACAAGAATTTGGCATTTTTCTTCCTTCTTCCTAAACCGTTATTTGGAAAGCTTTTTCGGATGCTTATTTTGGGGTTGTAGGATTGATAGGAAAAGTACTTCGGATGCTTGTCATCTTCTTGGTAATTCACTTGTTGCTTGGTCCTTTAGAAAACAAAATTCAGTTGCACAATCCACGGCGAGTCTGAATATGTAGCCGCTGCTAGGGCTTGCTCACAAAGTCTTGGATTGTTCAAACACTTACGGACTATGGGGTTGATCTAGATAGTGTTCTACTGTTTCATGATAACACTAGTGCCATTTGCATTGCTAAAAACCTCGTGCATCATTTGAGAACAAAACACACTGACATTAGGTATCACTTTCTCCATGATAATGTTGAAAAGGGAAACATTGTGCTTCACCATGTAGATATCGAACAACAATTGGTTGACATTTTTACAAAACCTTTGGATTTCACTCGTTTTTGTTTCATTTGTAGTGAAACAGGGGTTATGCATCCTTATGGATTAAAGTAAGGGGAAGTTTTCTAACTTGGGAAGTCTATGTGTGAATCTGAATTTAAAATAATATGAGCATAGTATTTCATACGTATATGAATTTGTGATTCCTTTTACATGCTGAAAGTTCTTACTACATTACTCGTGATATACATTTTATATTTTTTACCATTACTAGTAATTGGAATAATTACTTAAACTAAATTTAATCATGATCGAACTTTCTTGCTATTTTAAACTTCTTGCATGCTCACAAGTGCTTTTAATAATTAAAAATTAATCAATCAACTACCCACATGTTGAGATTTTATGTTCAAATGAAAAACTGAGAAAAGATCAAGAGAATATGCATGCATCGCACTTCTTCTTTTGAGATTGCTTATCATTGTACTTAGATATGAACTTGGAAGAAGTTTTGTATGACTATAACCATGTCCTTAAGCTTCTGATTGTCAAATGAAATAGGCTTGGCTTGGTTGGTTAGAATAAGATTGATGTGTCATATAATCTCTTGCAAATATCATAAGGTGAATTTTGTTCCTTAAAAGAAAATAAAATGCAACAACGAGTGTCATGCTTTCAGGTCACGAAATAGTTATGTTTGGGAGATCATGACTTGCTTAAATTAAAAATTCACTTGATCTCTAGCATGGCTTATACTACTTTATGTATCTCATTGATATGATAGTGTAAGTTACTTGATAGTATGACTTCGATGATCTTTGTTTCATATGTATATGTTATAATATGCTCATAACTATTGAAATTTCTCTTCTGAACCTTGCTGAATACATTGTCAATGGGGGAGAAATATGTATAGGGGGACCAAAACTTGTTTGTGAAATTTCTTTCTCATTTGATTTTCAAAAGGGGTAGGAATGGTTTTCAAAACTTTTCATGTGAATATGCCAATGTTTGGATTTTAAGTTGTGTCGCAAGTGCATTTATCAAGGGGGAGATTGTGAGACCTATGTGCTTAATACATTGTCAGTTATGTTAAACATGTAGGTTTACATGCAAAATTTTAAATATACTTGAGAAACACACTTTGCACTATCCGAAATTTTGTTGGACGTGAGTTGCACATGTTTTGCATTTAGGAATGTCCAAACTTTTATTGTACAATGCATAGCTGCTATTTTTGACTATCTTTCTATGTGCTAAAATAATCGTGTGGCTGCTATGTTTTTTATTTGCAATATTTTAAACATGCTTTACACTTATGAGAAGATTTTCTTAGTACTTTTGGACTATGTTTTTGATGTGTTTGGCTGATCATTGTGGACATTATCTTGCTATGTTGGCAACATTCTTATGTGAGGTGCTCATGTAAGGTGTTGTGGTTTTTGAACTAACGAGAGTCAAGTCGAGGACTTGTGCTCGGAAGAATTGGTTGTTTGTTCATGTGTAGATGTTCCTTGATGTCAATACATGGCTGGTGACGGGATCCAGTGAACTAGTCTTAGGGAGAAGATGAGGTTCAACAACTAAGTTTGGGAGGAATTGTGGTTGAGTTGATCGGGAGGTCACACAACATGTTTGGGTCAAGAACAATGCATATGAAGGTATCGTGGACGTTGTTACAAGGTGTTTTCACGTGTGCAAGGAGTGCATATATGTGGCAACATGGTTCCAAGGGGTGATAGAGAGAAGTGGACATAAAGAATTGGTCGTAATGGTTGAACCGGCTTGATTTTGCCTTAGACTGCGGCTGAGGTGGTTATGGTTTATTTATCGAAAGTTTCGAGTTTGTTTTGGTTAGATTTCATGCGGGTCACGAAGTTGAGTTATTTTAGGAATGTTTAGGACGTTCCTAAGGTGTTTTGAAGTCTTAAGATTGCTTCTATCTGCGTATGGAAGAGTATGAAAAGTTTCGGTGGAAATTGAGTAGGATTAGAGTCTTAGTCTGGATTGGGTTGTCCTTAGGGCTGGTTATAAAAGCAAGGGAGGCCAGAGCTCGTGATGACAGGACTTCCGGCTATTTCTCCTGTGATCTATTGAATAAAAATCATAGATTTAGAGTGGCTTTTGTGCCTTGTTCGTTCGACTTGTTTTCGTCATGTCTTTCTCATCGAGTTTCTGCACAGCACTACATTGCTTCGGTGTTTTTATGATAACTTGTGTTTTACAGATCCAATTGACGTGATTCTTGTTGGGTTTTCTTCACAACTTGATTATCAAACATCTGTTAAAATTTCAATATCATTGGATTTGTGGTTTCTGATATACACGAGTTTTTTTTGCAGTGTTTCACATATGGTTTTTACTCGGGTAGAATAGATTGACCTTTGTTCGATCTTTCGATCATAACTTGAGTTTTTCTTGAACGTTTTTCATCGTTCATGTTGTCGTGCTTCATAACTTTATTATCTATAATAGCTAATACTTTTTTCATGGTTGAAGACATTTAGATCACTTGCACACATGGTTTCTTAAGAGATTGATTTTCTATCGGGGGTTTTCGGTGCTTCTGCTGAAAAAGTTTTAATCTACCATTCACCCCCTTGGTAGCTTTTCAAGTTCTCTTTGATCCTACAAAAGCCAGGTGCCATTGAACATTTGGAACCTATGTTTTTAATATTTTTTCTGTGAAACTGCATGCTTGTGTCAACTTGGTGTGGAACCCATACATAGGAGTTTACTAGTGTTGTATTCCACTCCTTGTCACCCGGATATACATGATGAGTCGGGTATGGACATTTTTCTCTGTTGCGCAACATTGCTACATGGGTTATGGGTAACTTAATTAACATGCTTAATAACATTAATCGCAACGATTAGTGATGGTAATGAGACGATGACCTTTTTTTAGCAACATGAACCTTTGGTGATTTAAGCAAGCATGGTTTTGTGGAATGGGTTGGATGGTAAGATGGTTTTGCTTTCCTTAGATCCAAGGACCGGTTCATGCGAGAATATGCCAGGACAACAGTGCCACCACACGACCAAGTATGGGCGCAGCGTAGCTGAATAATTAGGTGTACAACTGGTGCTGTATGTACCATTGGATGGCATAGGGAATTGGAGTCGAGTAGGGTGTTGACGGTTCCTACACACTACTAACAATTCCTCACTAGCAGTGGTACCAAAAATGTTTGTTAATAGATTTTAAATTATACATGTAAATCCGCAAGCGCACGGAAACTAACGATGTAGCATTTCCCCTCTAAGGGTATTCCCAAAGGGTGTCATTTATATTCTCCCAAAGTAAGGCTAGATGGAAGTAAAAAATCATCAATGTTCTAGCAAGGATGGATAAATGATAGTTGGAGTACTGTGACACACACAAGAGCATTCTATCCTAAGGGGATAAATGGGATAAAGAGGGACTAGGCTAAGGGTTAGGTAGAGAATCCTATGATGCTTCTAATGTACATATACATAGCCTATGTTAGTAACTAATGAACATGTCAATTATGAATTCTCATTCTAAGTAGATTAACACATTGGGCACGTGTTTACCCCTAGCAATACTAGGACGAATCCCGCCAAGAGCCTATGGCATAGCCGAATGTGGAGGATTACAAAGGACAGATAGGACTGTTACCACCTACTGCCTACCTCTTCGATCTGTGGGTTTACGAGACATTCAACGCTCCTCTCTATCCTAGCACCATGCTAGCATATTAAGTAATTACCTTAGAAGCCTAGGCACAAGCCATCCTAAGGCAATGAACTAAATCATCGTTGAACCAATGTTAATACATAGCATAAGTGATTCATGTTAATATAATCATATCATAGCTAATTAGACTATAGTGGGGGTTTGTAGTGTTTATGATGATATAGTGATAATGGTATAGCATAATCATACATATTACTCCTACCACATACATGGAATCCACAATCAAACAAGAAACACTTCATCCAAGTATATGAACAATAGAAGACTAAAGATAACATCTTTATTAAGAATAGTCACAAATACAAATAGGAATATAAGAGCCATACCTTTCCCAATTACGAACTGGGAAGAGACTCCTTCTACTCCACTCCTACTTGGACTATAGACTAGAGACTCTCCTCTCTACAGCCTATACTCCTCTAAACCTATGGAGAGTACTAGTTACAATGGATGAATACTCAAGTCATGTGTGTTGAAGTGAGGGGTGAGGGGTCCGATTTATAGCTTGGAGAAGGGTTAGTTCCCGCAACCAAAAGCACGTGAATCAGTCACCTATGACCTCTTCAAGCCGGGAGGAGCCAACACGTGGAGTTTGACCCCATTTGGCGTCAGGACCTAGTCGGCCGACTAGGGGGGTCGGCCGACCTGGTGTTGGCTCCTTTTGAGGTGTGCTTCCTCCAGGTCCCTGCCAGGTGGGTCCCATTGACTGATATTGCTGCTACAATGTTCGATGGTCTCAGATACTTCTGTGTGTAGGCCATTTGATCCATGTGATGCCACATGGCGTCGCTTGATTGGCTAGAATGATATTTTATAGGATCCATCCCCTTGTTTCACTTCAATTCTGCATAGAATCCCTGCAGGCACTACTTTCTCCAGGGACAAGTGGAAATAGGTTAATTAGAAAGGTAATGTGTGCAAGAAATGATATTTCCTTCACATAATTGAGTTATATTTACGGGTGAAATCAGTATATAACAGTTGTCAACAAACTCCCCCAAGCTTATCCTTTGCTCGTCTCGAGCAAAGTCAAGACTTTAGGTTGATGATCAGGAGTTGCTACTTTGTTCTATTTTTTTAAAAGTACCATGTGCACAACAAAATAATCTACCTAGTATTGTAAAAATTGGCATGGTACTTCATCCATCTTAAGTCCATATGGGGCTTATGCCATCTCCTATTCATGGGTGGTTGAAAGATAGAATAGAAAATGGAGCACACATACCCTAGAAATCAAGTTCCACTCAAATTTCGGACAGATCAATTCAGATTTTAAGTATCTCAATTTGATTCTCTCAAGTCTCTCCTTTCTGTTTATTGGAAATATATCCTCACCATGGAAATTTTCCTAAATTCATCCTACCTCTACATAGGGCTTGTATGTGGAACTTGGTAGGGAATATAATAGGCCTATTTGCAACACATAATATTGCTAAGTCAAAAGAGTAAGCCTTGGGAGAAATCAATTCAAAACAATTTGATTCAAGGCTTGTGCATGTGTGATGGAATGGAGTGGATGTGTATCTTGAGATGACTCTTTTTTTAGTGGACTCTCTTATGTCGCAGAGATGAAACATGGCTGCTTTTTTTTCTCATGCTTATGATGTAAGCATGCATTTGCTTTTTCTTTTTCTTGTATCCATGTCTTCTACTCCCTTTTTATGCAATGAATTTTTGGGAGAGTACTAAGCATCAATGATATGGAGTTTCTCTTTTTATTGTGGAATGGTGGTATGATGGGAATTTTCTTACTTCTAGTGTAGAAGTATAACATCTACAAGTGAAGTCTTGAATTCAAAAAGTAATGAATGAAATCTCACATAGGTCTATACTAATTTGACAAAGCTCAATGTAAAGAAAAATAGCATATGCATAAGGTCTATCAAGTAATGTATCATATGGCTTTGGTAGGTATTTCCAAACAAATGAGAGTAACTTAAATCTTTTTAGAATTTCTCCGGAAATCTAAGTTTCACTTTCGAATTAGGAATAGCAGTCCTATCACTATATCATATCTCACAACAACTTAGAATGGATTAAGCTTTTGCTACCCACAATTTCCAAATAAAGACAAAAGAAATATTAGCCAATGAGAGCAATATGTTGGAGAGTAGTAAGATGTAAACTAAGGACTTAGAAAAATTAAAGCAGAGCAACTATTCATCATTTCATCTATGTGAATTTCAAACCGTTCTTGCCGCACATCATTTATTTTATTGAAAAAAAAATCTATCCTAAATTTTATTATTATTAAAAAAATTATATGCAAGGTGAATTATGGTCTAATCGAAAATAAATATGCAAATGGGTTGATTCAATTTACCTCAAGTGGAGGTCCTCCCCCAAACTTGTTCTTCACTCACCTCCGTGTCGAGGTTGAAACCTTGATGACGGAAGTATGCTGCGAGATCGGCTTGTTGTTGTAGCGTGTAGTTGAGGTTGATGAATTGAGCGTCCATGTGTTGTTGCCACTCTTGGGTACCTTGGACATGCCCTTGGAGAGTGTTGTAGATGTCACCTGTTCTCACTTCAATATCATCCATACGTCTAGTGAGATCTGTCATTCCTTGGCTATAGTCATCATGACTTATAGCTAAAGAATAACGACATCTTCTCATGGACGATGGAGGCAAACTGCAAGACCTTGAAGTGGATAGAGGTGGCTCCCATGTGGCACCTAGCCATCCATGCCAAGACGGACCTTCGGTCTCATACGATGGAGGTTTAGTCCATCCGGGTGCATCACCCATTGGGTTCTCTTCCTCTTCGTACTCCTGGACCGTGGAGGTTGTCGGGGGCATAGCCTCTCTTCTTGTACGAATTCTAGTTACCCTGCCAGAGACATTACTTCTCCTGGGTTCCTCGATGGGAAGGAGGTTAATGGTTATCTTCCGACATTTCTACAAATGATAATCCATGTTAAGTAACCGAATTTCATTGACAAACTTGGATAATAAAATATCAAAGAGCCATCTTGATTATGCTTAAGGGTATGTCCTTGCACTAAATAATCTTCATCAATTATTTCTCTTTCATTTTCAATATACTCAAATGAAGAATATTCTAGTGCTCCTACCCTAGTAGCAATACGGGTAATCAATGAAGTACATTCAATCGGCCCTACCCTTGGAATGTAATCTAACCATTGTGTCATCATGGCAATAACCGGAGCAACTTATATCTTTTTAATCATGGCAAATAAAATTTTCAGCTCATCATCACGTATTATCCTTACATCTCCTCTAGGGAACATAGTCATAGCCACCCATCTATGCATGAAGCATAAAGTAGGGTCATGGAAGTGCTATTCCTAGGTGCACTACATTTAACCTCACTAGTTAAATCTTGCCAAATACATTGTTTGTTAATCTTAGGCAAAGTGTCTAAATCTAGCAAACAACATTTATGGAAGCCTAGGATTTCACTTACTTCTTTCCATAGGATATTGTATTCTTTTTGAAATAATCTAAAAGTAGTACCATCAAATCCTATTTTGCGTGTGCAAAGGAATTGTATGGAGAGAAGGCGCGAACCTTTCTCCTCTATGTGAGCAAAGTTTTCCCATCCTAGTGCACGAAAAATGGAAAAGAATTTGGAATCCATACCTATTTTGGAGATCAAATCCAGATCATAAGCTTTCGTATGAGAAAACTCACGATCTTGGAGGAGCTTGCGTGCTTGATCTTCAACTTCACTTTGGATGTCGAGGTTGTCATTGTGAAGAAGATGGTGTGGGTTGCTCCTCTAACCCATGGGAGTGTCCTCTCCTACACTCCTCCTCCGTGAACTTGGTGTAGCAACGGAAGAGGGACGTGCACTTGAGTATCCACCATGGCTTGAGCTTGCAACCTCCTTCCTCTTTCCAAACAACCTCTTCATTCCTTTCATGGCCACAGCGAACATAGCAAGGCAAAAATTCGAAAGAGGTTAGTGAAAGAAAAACCCCGATGAATTTTCCCTTAAATAACTTGAGAGCAAATTGCAAATGCAAACAAAAGCAAATCTTTTTGAGTTGGGAATTGATCAAGAGTACTGCAACGAAGAGCAAGAAAACAATGCGAGCAAGAAAGACTTTGGGGAGGTATAAAATGAGGTGGAGTGTGAGGAGAGGAGCTCCTCATGGCCACCATTTATAGTGTGCAATCCCCGACGATCATTAGAGAACCCAATGTAGCCATTGGAGGAGAGAGAGCCAAAATGGCTCTTTCCCCTAGTCGGCCGAATAGGGAGGTCGGCCGACTTGACAGGTGGGCGCCCCTATTTTCCCTTTTGGCAGGTGGCTCCACGACGGCTATGAAATTAGCATGTTGCTGAAATACCACTTTTGCAGCTCGTAAAAATTGTTTTCCAAATAAAAACTCCTTTTTCAAAACGCAACAATTTCTTTTTGTGAAAAAATAAAGAAAAAATGATAGTTGAGGATATAAGATTCTGAACTTACTAAGAAAATCAAATATGCAGTGGAGAAAATCAAACTAAATGGGGAAAACCAAATAAAGAGAAAATAAAAACAAAGATAAGGATAACTACCAATTTAACCTATTGGCTAGGTCTCACCATCGTCCGATGAGATGGACATTTCTCCTTCTTCATTTCGTTACATCTGGGCCCGGAGGGATGGGCTCGGACATCTTGTCTTGCTTCTTCCACCATTCCTTTTTTGGCGCCTTGGTGGACTTGGGCCTTTGGGGAGGCCTGGACTTCTCTGTCATCTTGGGATGTCGGCGTGGACGATAAGACGGGTTTTCCACATAGATCAATTTCCTCATGAATGCAATGAGCGGGTCAACCTTTGGGGGTGTGATCTCAACCTCTTGATTGTGTTTAACATTCGCCCCAATGCGTATCATGGAGCATTGCTCCAACTTTGGGCCAAAATTAAACTTCTCCTTTTTGCCATAGATATGGAAGTGGATTTCTCTAGCTTCCACATCTATGAGAGCCTTCGTGGTACTTAGGAAAAGGTGCCCAAGAATGAGCGGTGTATCCTTCTCAACCTCCATGTCGAGCACCACGAAACCCACGGGTATGAAGAAGTTCCGGATTTTCACTGGGACATCTTCAGCGATACCCACCAGATAACAGACTAAGGAATCAGCCAGTTGGAGCTGCATTGGTGTTGGAGTGAGTTCCGTGAAGTTCAGCTGGTCAAAAGCCACCTTGGGCATCACACTCACACTTGCTCCGAGGTCACAAAGGGCCTTGTCAATGTGGTGTGCCCCAATTGAGAATGAGATTCTAGGACATCCATGGTCCTTCTTCTTTTCTGGAAGCCTATTGAGTATGGTTGTGTTGCAGCCTTCCGTAAGCTTGGCAACCTCAGTGGTGGGCAATGGCCGCTTGTTATTCAATATGTCCATGAGATAGCCAGCATAAGTGGGTACTTGCATCGCATCAATCAAGGGCACATTGATGTGGATTTTCTGGATGACAAAGCGGTTGAAATGCTCATCCACTGTTGGCTTCCTTTGCCTATGAGGGAATGGCAATAAGTTGATGTCCTCAATGTGCTTCGCCATTATCTCACTAAGTGGTTCACTTATGCCAACTAGGACATCCTCCTTATCCTTCGTAGTTATCCTCTTCTCTGTTGTGGGATACGGTGGGTCACGAGTGGCGTTGCCACCTCTTGTAACTACCGCACTCACCTTCCCCGTTGGAGGAACAACTGCAGCCAGTTGAGCCAATTGAGTTTCCAACATCTTGTTGAAACTCAATTGATTCTTGAAGGTTGAGGATAAGCCTTAAATTTTGGCATTTATACTCTCTAGGGTCTTGACATATCCCGACAGCTTCGTGTATACAGACTCTCTAATCTTCAGCTGGCAAATGGCAAGTTCCCTCCAGTTGGATTGATTTCCATTGTTGTCATTGTTGTTTTACCCTCCTTGAAAGAATGGGCATGGTTGGCCCCACCCTTGACCTCATGGACGATAGCCATTGTTGTTTCCATTGTTGGAAACGTATAAGACATCCTCTTGGGTTTCTGGGCAGTCATTGCCCAAATAGTCCATGCTGCCACAGACTTCACAAGTGATGTGAGAGTCTAAGGCATATGCATTGGCACATACCTCACCATTGTGTTGTCCATCAATCTTCTTCATAAGGAGGTCCAATTTGGCATCGATCATGTCCACCTCTTTCAAGGTGTGCATGCCTCGCTGGCGGGTATGGAGATGCTCGTCGCTCCAATCCATGTTTGACACCATCTTCTCAATCAAATCTTTGGCTTTGGGCGCCGTCAATGAGAAGAAGGCACTTCCAGCAGCAGCATCAATGTAAAAGCCCTAAATTAAAGGTGCAAAGTCCAGAAAGGAAAAGTTAAAATTTAATGGGGAAAAGAAATCAAATGGAAATTGAGAAATTTAAACCAATTCAAACTTCAATAGAAGAGATTCAAATATTCAAATTTAGCTCCTGTTCAGACCATGCCAAAATAAAAAATATGAGTTCACTGTTAGCTTCCAAATATTCCAAATAGCACCCCAGTCAATTTTCATAAAATTTAGAGCTCAAATTCTATTTAATTCAATGGGTACATTGAATTCTATTAAAATTCAAATTTGAATTTGAAATCCATCTGAAACTGAACCAATTGTGAAATCAAATTCCAGAATCTGAATCTACACATTTGAGTTGGCCTCCCGACAAAAATATGGAATTTTTGGACAATTCTAGGTGGTGGAATTAAGTTACCGGAGAAGGGTTGACTTGAGGGGAGCAGTGGGGCCCATTGGACAGTGAAACACATACGTGAGTGCTCTGTTCGCCGTTTTTTCACTGCCGCTCCATTCGACACCACACGGCATGCACCACGCCGGCGAGCTGCTCGCCTGCCTGCATCATGACATGCCCTCTACTCCTTCCCAAGCCCTATCTTTCACTTCTCTGGCCGAAGTGGATACACACTGATGCGTTCTCCTCTGTTTTTCCTCTCCCGCCACTGCACCGCTTCGCCACCGCGATTCTCGACATGCCGGCCAAACGACACAAGGATTTGCAATGCTCCCAACAGCAAAAGGTGGCTTAACTTGTTGCTCTTCCTTCCCATCCATTCTCATGCTTGATTCTCTGCTTATATGAGTGGTATTTTGATGTTTCCCCGGAGCTCGCGGTTGAAGCCACTGGGAAACCTTCTACTCCACAAGGAAAGGCTGCCACAAGCAAGTTCTCGTCTCCTTCCTTAAAGCAATTAGGTGCGCAAAGGTACATAGATGCTTCTGGTAAAGTTTCAGCCCCTATCGTGCCTCCTAGCTTCCATATCTCGAGTTTCACCATAGCTAGTTCATACCGAGGTCACTAGATCATCGGTTTAATTCCGTTTCTACGTGCAATGATTTTTCAATCCAATCAAGTATTATCTTCTAGATCTCCCGGCGCATCGTCTCACCAAAAATGAAGGGAATTCATCGAGAGACGAGGTCGGATTTCGAGATTTCGTGGCCGCCAATAAAAATCCATTGGTCCACCGTCGATGTAAACCTTGCCGGCGATTCCATCCCTTTTTTATCCCCATGGTCACCTTCCTCATGCTCCCAGGAACCTTTCGCGCCTTTTCTCGAGGTGTTTGAGCCATTTCCGAGCGATTTTGACCATCGCCGAAACCCTAGCTCCGCCGCCGCCGTCGTATGCTCACCTCCGGTTGTCATCGCCACGATTGGACCTCACCAGAGTGTTGCACATCCGATTTTAGAGTTAGGCGGCCACGGTAGAGCCGAGTGGAGGTCGATGCAGCAATGTCCGGTGAGCGCCGCCACGGTTCCAGCGAGAAGCACCGCCTGCGTCGCGAGGAAGACGAAGGTCGGCGGGCCCCGCGTGTCAGCCACTGTTACTATTTCATGCGGATAATCTGTGGCTCCAGATCTGGTGCGGCTGCGCGGTTAACTCCTTGGCCATCGGTGCGGCCCAGCTCTGATTGGTCCGTTTAAATGAAGTGGGACCAGCGGATTTATTTAAACTTTGCAATTGGAAAATAATTCCAGATTTCAATCAAACTTCTAAAATCCTTTACTCCTAGTAGAGTTTCTCAAAAATTTCCAAATAAATTCTGGTAGACTCATCTTGATCCCAACTTTGCATTGGTGCAATTTGTTGGACATGAAACTCCCAAAATTTTCATAATTAATTCCATTGATCTAATTGCTTTGGAAATTAATTAGTCTTGTTCTGTTAACTGGAAAATTCCAAATTTTGGTCGGACACTCTTAGAAATACACTTGATATCCTGTAAAAATTTCAAGTTCATTGGTTATTATTTACTGGACCAAACAGTGTTCAAATCACCTATGTCAATTGAAAAATGGAAAATGTCCTAAAACATCAACATTTTCCCCCTTGTAGAAAAATGGGAAACAAATTTTCCAGAACCAGTGAGACTCCCTCTACCATGATCATCCACTTTTAGCCATGACAAAGCTCCAGAATTACCAGCAAAATTCAGAGAAAGATTTTACTTGATGGAATTTTAGAGGCAACAAGCTTCTTTGAACATCTCCATTTTTTTGTCCACATCTTCCTCATAGAACCTAGTGTCCACTGTAAAAAATCCCAAAGCCAATTAGAATATTTTTCTTACATGATCAGTGGTTATAAGATTGTTTTTTTAGTTTCTATATCACCCATGTACTTTATATATTGCATATCATATAGTGATCGAGATCAAGGAGGACCTGGAGCCCTTGGAAAGCATTCTCCCGGAAGCTAACTTTCCCTCTGACTCACAACCAAGCAAGCCCCAGTTTGCATTTAAGTGCTATTTCAAATTTTATATTTGTATCACTTATGTCCAGGATGATTTTTTGCATTAGGGCTAAGGTTCTTGTTACTCCACTTGCATGAACCACAAATCCCATGGAGTATTGGGTAGGTCTAGAGCTTGACGAGTAGAAAATGCCATGCTAATGTTTATAGGAATCCAGTAGAAGTCGAGTAGTTGGAATCTACTTGCGAGATAGTATCTTATCACACGGGATGAATTGCATGAAAGAAGGGTTTAGAAATGGGAAATTGAGACCGAGCAGTGGGTAGGATGTAGCGAGACGTGGTCCCACGTGTGTAGCCCTGCTTGTGTCGATTGAGGACCGATCTGTGTGCGGCCCTGTTGGACAAGTTTGAACGGTACTGGATGCATACTAGGCATATGGAACCCAGGAAACCGATGTAACATGATAACTTAGATGTCGAGGCATAGCCCATTGTTGATAGGGGTTGGCTGAGGGTAGTAAGGTGTAAATTCGCTGGCAGGCAGAAACACGCTCCATGCGGGAACCTTATGCCCATGATGGTGGGTCCGGTTCGGCGTTTGAGTTCTCTTGTAAAACGTGGTTGCGTACAACGTGGTGAGGAGCACGGAACGCTCCATAGGCACGGGTGTACGTGATGTGTCATTCGGGTGTGTCCTGATTGCAATCACCGTCTCTCCTATTTATTTGAATACCGCTTGTTCACTATGCTGTGACGTACGAAATACTGAAGAAGATGCTTCTATTAACTTGAAAAATGATGATCAATCCATGTTTAGGTGAGACGGTTAAGTCTTGCTGAGCCTTCGTGCTCACAGTTGCTATATTAAGTTGTTTGCAGGTGAGATTGATGAGGAAGGGCCCGAGGATGAGGCGATGCCCCCGTCGGGGTATACTGCCGAATGGGAGCCCTGCACGCCACACTAAATTTGTGTGTGGCTAGTGTGTAGCGTCCGCTGGCTGGACGACTGCACTTTTGCATAGCTAGGCTGAGAGTTTAGCTATGAATATTATCTTCCGCTGTATATTAAGTATTGTAAAAGACTTCCGCTGTTTATATAAATAAAATTTTTTATTTTGTCGTAATCCTTTTGTTTGTGCTGTTGGGTGTCGCATCGCACGGCACCACCATCTGCGATTGCTGGAATGTGTGGACCTGGTCCTCACAGCCTGGTATCAGAGACGCATTGGAAATATCATGCTCGATAAGAGCCTATTTTGACAACTTAAGAGTATTCGAGAGAGTATTAGTTATATGCCCACATAAGATATATTATAGTATTAGTTACTTATGGTGGCAAGCCAACTTATGTGTTATTATATTCTGTAACGACGCTCTGACGTCAGGTAAGAGGTAAGGTATGCTACTGCAAGCGGATCAATTGCGGTAAGCTCACCATGAGAGAGGTAGCATGTGATTATTTTTGTGGCTTCGCACGGAAATGTTAATATGAGTCTCTTAAACTTTTCATGTTTCTAAGAACATATGACATGCGGTACCCCAGCGTGCTTCAAAGCTAGTGGGAGCCCCGTTGGGTGGGACATAACCAGATGCGCGTCCTACTGGTGCAGCTCTATGCAAAGACGTGGGACCCCATTGGGTGGTAGAAAAACCGGTCTTGTACCTCGAGACGTGGCTTAGATCGGGGCAACCCGTATGGAATGATACGGGGCAAATGTTTTTACTTTCATATATATTCTTGTGAACTGTTCGCCCTTGTGGCCTGTGCCATATGGCGCCATATGTTTGATCTATCAGTTGTGCCTAGATGCAGTACACTAACCACATTTAAGCAGCTCGAGTAGAAAATGTTTGCGAGTGAACTTCATTACTGCCATCATGGGGCAATGCATTGGAGTAGAATGGGGCAGCACTACTGCCATCATGGGGCAACGTACAGTTAGTGGTTGCTCGTGTTTATTTTCTAGCCATGTTTGTGTCATATTATAAATAGTAGTGGGTGTGTAGAATATGACAAGTTGTGTATGACGACTCATGGGGACTAAGAATAGTTGAGATGCACTTCCATAGAGGGAGTCCATCATTTTGGAGTTCACTACTATAAACTTGGTCATGAGATAATATATCTTGTATAAGTTTGTACTTTATCACACTAGTACAATAAGCCTTATCCAGGAGGCTCCAAACCTATTATCACACGCGGTTTTTAAAACCGCCTAAAACGAAGAGCCTGTGATAATCCGCAATTTCACAGGCGGAGAAGTGATAAAGCCTGTGAAGAAACATTATCAGAGGCGGTTTTTACTTATACTAGCCGCCTGTGAAGATAAGTTATCACAAGCGGGTGGTGCAGCATATATATTATGGGGACCGGAATCCCGACATCCGAGGATCTCATTGGGTGGTGTCGTGCGATGCGACACCCAACAGTATACAGGAACAGAACCCGAATAAAATACAAGATGAAGTCTTTTGTTTATAATACAGCGGAAGTTTTACAATACTAGCGGAAGTAAAGAAATATATATATCATAGCTACGCTCTCAGCACTATCTATGCAAAAGCAAAGTTATCCATGCCTTGGATACTTTGCACTAGCAACGCTCAAACACAGCAGCGTGCAGGGTTCCCATTCGACTGTACACCCTGGAGGGGGTGCAGCGTGATCATCAAACCCTTCATCAACTGCATAACCTGCAAAAACTCGTTAACTGCAAACGTGAGCATAAGGCTCAGCAAGACTAACCCGTCTCACTAGACATATGCAAAGGGGACACTAAACATAGGTAAGGTGAAGCATAAATGACTTGCCTACAAGTGGATCCTTATATTCAGGTTTTATGTAGCAAATGACATTCTCCAGGCACGGCACATCATGGGCTCCAAAATCAAACAAGAAACGCTTTACCGATGATATGACATGCCTAGAGCATATAATGCTATTATAGCTAAAGTATGGGGAAACTGTAAACTATTAATTGCACTATCTCTAAATCATACAAGGTTGCAAAGCAATTATAATACAATACAATATAATTTTTCTGGTTTCTTTAGTATTTACTACATCACGGCGCAGTGAACAAGTGGTACTCTATTACTGCGAGGGACAGTGATTGCAATCAGGACACACCCGGACAACACGACACATACGTCGTTCGGAAGTGTCAGCGAGTACACCTGTACCTACATAACACTTCAGTACTAGACGTATATGGCCACCTTTCACAAGAAACCCGAACGCCGAACCCATCTCACCTCCGCAAACAGAAGGTCTCCGCACGGAACACCTCATGTGCCCGCCGACCGATTTACACCTTACTGTCCTCAACCCACCCCTATCGATGGTGAGTTAGTGGGCCTCGACACCCCAGTTATCGAGTTACATCAGTTTACTGGATTCCATATGTCCATTATGTCGCCGGTACAATTCAAGCTTGTCCGAAGGGGCCACATACAGACGGACCTTAATCGACACAGGCAGGGCTATGCAACCGAGACTCAATTCTCGCCGCTTCCTATCCATTCCCTGCCCGGTCTCAGTTTCATTATATTATGCCATTTTATATCTAACCAATCCTGTGAGATATGTCTTACATCTCTCGCGAGTAGATTCCAACTACTTGACTTCTACCGGATTTCCTATGCATTAGCAAAGCAGTTACTACAGGTCAAACTGTAACTCGTTTCAACCAATCCCTGGGATTTTTGGTCATGCATGTGGAGTATCAATCATCCTAAATGTAATGCACAATTCATATACTACTCATCATAGTGATAAAGTAAAATTTTATAAACGACTTAAATGCAAACCGGGGCTTGCCTTGTTGCAGGTCAGAGTCTGAATTAATATTTGGAAGGTGCTCTTCCAAGGTTTCTGGCTCCTCCTCGACTTCGGTCACTATACGATATGCATATAACAGGTATATAAATGACTTTGAAAAATAATTATTACCAAGACCATGATTTAATTTATGCTGACCATTATGTGATAATGACCTAATTGGTTTTGGAACTTTGATGGTAGATACTAGGGAATATGATAGAAACTCTTGCAAAGAACAGGAGATGATCAAAGTAGATTGTGGTCTCCAAAATTATGGCAAGCAATTAACTTCATAAAATTACAGAGTGGAAACTATAGCTTGAACATAGCTAACAGTTGATAATCAAGATAGAGCAAGTTGTCCTTGTTCTAACAAAATTTGTTCCATAAGTTTGCTTTGGTGAAGCAGTTATGGTATTTCTAAGTTGGCAAGAATTTCTGGAATTATCTTATAATTGAATTGTTAGCCATTTAATCAATATCAGTTTGTAACTGAATTAGGACTAGGATAGTACGTCAAGTAAATCCAAGATTTTTACAGGAACTAGTGTATGACTAAAGGAAGGCTCATTCCAAATTTGGGACATAATAAAGCCACTAAACATATGTAAAAATTCAATAACTGAAAAAGGTAATTGAACTATACAGAGGGTTAAACAGGTGCAATGGCTCCCAAACTTTCTCTAGTAATCAAGAATAAGACAACAAATTTTTTGTGAATTTTGGGGATTTTTCCAGTGGATACCTTTTCCGGAAAAATTGTATTTGCATTTGAAAAGATTGTTTTCTACAGAATTTAACTGTGCGTTTCACAGAACCTAATTGGTACTGATAGGAACTAGAGCTCAAGGGCTTTCAAACAAAATTTTTTTGAATATTTTTGGAGCATCCTACAGAATCATATTGATTTTCAAACTTTGTAAATGGTTCTGCACCAAAAGGGAAAATTCATCTTTTGAACCAGGGCCCACTGGATTTAAAATCATCCAATCAGGGGCAAGCCACACCGGGGGTTATAAACTTTTCCACGTGGCCACACTGGATCCTTAGCCACAGACTGATCCGGGCACGTTGCGTTCACTGGCAGGTGGGACCCGCGAACCCGGTCGTCGTCCACCTCGAGTCATTGCTCGGACGGCGGCGTTCTCACCGGCACGCGGCGGCGCTTTCGCCGGCGATAGCCTCCGGCCTTCGGGAGGCCTCGGGACTCACCGCTACACCATATTTTCGCACGGGGAACACGATGGACTAGCTCCCGACGGCGAGGGGTGACCGGAAAACTAATCCCGACGGCGACGGCGGGGGTTAGGGTTTCAGTGAAGTGGAGACCGTCGATTCCCTAGCTAAACTTCTCGTTTGACAGCTCAGGAAGCATCGTGGATGCATGGGGAAGGTCTCAGGAGGGTTTTGAGCTTGTGTCATAGCCGGCAATACCAAAGTCGACGGTGAATCGAGCGTTAACAACGGCAGAATGGGAAAACTTGAAGATCTTGCTAATTAGCCGATGGTTCTTTCTGATTTTTGGAGGGAAGGTGCGTTAGACTACATGGATCATGTCCTCTAATCAGATCGAAGATATTTTGTACATACAATCGGAAATAAACCAACGATCTAACCTCAACGTGATAGAAGTGCTTCGGGATTTTAAAGAATACTAGAGCTAGGATGCATGATAGGGATTCAAGCTTAACCAGAAGCTGCACGAGGTCGTTGCGCACCTTTTTGTTATTGACCGGAGAGGATGAGAGTGCTTATCGATGGCGAGGTTGTGCGGTGTCGAGTGGCACGGGTGATCGCGGCGGCGATGAAAAATGGCGCGGTGCGGTGAATGGGTGAGGACTCCGTCGACGGGGGGGGGGGGGGGGGGGGGGGGGGGGGGGGCTTTTATAGGCGCCACTGCGGTAGATAAGGATGTCAGGGGGGGCAGCTAGAGGCGACCGACGCTGACGGCGAGCTGGCGCATGCAATCGTCGCGGTGTCGACCGGGGGTGAGAAACAGAGGCGGTGAATCGGTTTCACTGCCTGACCTATGGGCCCCACCTCTCTCCCTTATCCATTCCTTTAAATTCTAGCTTAAACATTGTCCAAAAATTCCCAAAATTTACAGGTAGACTAAGAAAAATATGGGGAATTCAATTCTGCAATCAGAATTGAATTTGTACATAGTTTGCATCAAATTCAAATTCAAATTTGAATTCCAATATGGGTATAAACCTTGTTGAAATAAATAGTATCTGAGGTACAAAAATCTCCAAACATTGAAATCAAGTTCCCTAAACCATAAAAGGCCTTAGAAAATTTAGGGGTTGATTTGGGCAAAGTTTAGTGCAAAGCTAAATTTGATGTCGACGCGAATTGAATCCTTTGTATGTGTCCAAACAAATGGAAGATATACTTCAAAAATCTTGAAATTTTTCTGAGATGCTATTTAGATATTTAAGAGTCCAAGGAAAAATTTGGAGCCTTGGATTTGAATCTTTTTGGCAGGGCCTAATATCCATAGCAACATTATAAAATAACATTGGTTTTGATTTTTATACTGCTGCCATATAATTTGCCCTAGCCATTGCAATCAATAACTTCCCAACTTTGTAGAAAGAAAACTTTTTGGTGAGGTCAAGCTTATGTGCAAAATTTTGTTGCTCTCCATTATGTTTTATAAACCACTTGTGGTTGAACTTCTCAAAAAAGGAAAAAGTGGGACTTTACATTCCTCTCCCCTTAAAAGAATCTCGTCCCGGGATTACAAAGGAAGGACAAAAGATAAAGATCTACTGAATATGTGCTGCTAACAATTCCGGATAGTTCGTTTTAAGATATTCCTAGCTTTCCCACGTGGCTTCTTCAGCACTGTGGTTGCTCCACAAGACTTTGTAGAAACGCAATATGCGCCTTCTTGTGGTGCGAGTTTTCTCAGCAACGACCTGGGTTGGATGCTCAGAATACGTAAGATCTGGCTGGAGGGTTTCCAAATCCTCAATACTTATATTCGTTGGGACTTTGAGACATTTCCGCAACTGAGAAATGTGAAACACATTATGGACCCCTGGCAGTAATGGTGGTAACTCCAATTGATATGCCACGGGTCCGCATCTTTTGGTTATTGCGAACGGCCCAATAAAACGTGGAGCTAGCTTCCCACTCACTCCGAATCGATGAATTCCTTTCATCGGGGATACCCGGAGATAAACTTGATCCCCAACCTCGAAGTGAAGAGGTCATCGTCGTTTGTCCGCATAGCTCTTCTGACGAGACCGAGCGGTTTTGAGATTGGCTTGAATAAGACGTACTTGCTCTTCGGCTTCATTTATCAAATCAATGCCATATACCACTCGTTCACCAGATTCGCACCAGTTCAAGGGTGTGCGACACTTTCGGCCATAAAGAGCTTCATATGGTGCCATCTGGATGCTAGACTGGTAAACGTTGTTGTACAAAAATTCTGCCAATGGTAGATGATCATCCCAATTCTTACCATGGTGGATGGCACAGGCACGGAGCATATCCTCTAGCACTTGATTCACCCGTTCGGTTTGTCCATCAGTCTGAGGATGATAAGCCAAGCTTCGAATCAGTTTGGTACCCAATGCATTGTGGAGATGCTCCCAAAAGCGAGCGATGAAAATAGATCCAAAATCTAAAATGATAGTGCGGGGTACACCATGTAGACACAATATTCTGGAGATATAAAGTTCTGCATACCGCTTTACATCATACTTGACACTGACTGGTATGAAATGAGCTGATTTGGTCAACCGGTCAACGATCACCCAAATTGAGTCGTGCTTATGGAGAGTGGGAGGCAATCCAACAATGAAATCCATGCTGATATCCTCCCATTTCCAAGCCGGTATGCTTAAAGGTTGAAGCTGTCCAGCTGCCTTCATATGGTCGGCCTTAACTCGTCGACACGTATCACATTTGGATATGTATTTTGCTACTTCTCTCTTCATCCGAGTCCACCAGAACTTCTTTCTCAGATCTTGGTACATTTTGTTACTTCCCGGATGAATGGAATACTTGGATAAATGAGCTTCATCCAGTATCTTCTTCCGAAGTTCCAGGTTTCGGGGTACCACTATACGGTTTTTAAACCAGAGGGTACCTTCATCGTCACATCGGAAACATTTCAGCTCCCCCTTCTCCATTCTTTGGTGAATGTGCGACATCCCTTTGTCCTCCTTCTGAGCTGCCATAATATCCTCCTTGATAGTAGGAATGAGAGCTAGGTTGTAGAGTGCCCCATATGGAACCAAGTAGGAATCGGTTCTTCTTCTCCTTCCGTTGAGGTAATGGAAAGATTGTTGACATGGGACTTGCGGCTCAGAGCATCTGCGACTACATTCGCTTTGCCTGGATGGTAGTGGATCTCAATCTCATAATCCTTGATTAACTCCAACCATCTACGCTGTCACATATTTAAATCTTTTTGGGTGAAGATGTATTTCAGGCTCTTGTGATCGGTGTAGAGATGTACTAAATTACCCAGTAGATAATGTCTCCACATCTTTAATGCTAGTACCACAGCAGCGAGTTCTAGATCATGAGTCGGATAGTGCTTCTCATGGTTCCGAAGCTGCCGTGATCCATAAGCGATCACTCATCTATTCTGCCTCAACACACATCCTAAACCAATTCCTGATGCATCACAATACACGTCAAAAGATTTGGTTGTGTCCGGTTGAGCTAATACTGGTGCCGTTGTGAGGTGTTTTACAAATGCTTGAAAACCTGCCTCACATGCCTCAGTCCATACATACTTCGTCCCCTTCTTCAGAAGTTCTATCATTGGTTTAGCTATTTTGGAGAAACTGGGAATGAACCTCCGGTAATACCTAGCTAAACCTAGGAAACTTCGAACTTCATGTACAGACTTTGGAGACTCCCATTTGAGGACTTGCTTGATCTTGCTTGGATCAACTGCAATCCATGCTGCTGATATGATGTACCCTAAAAAATGCACTTGGCTAATCCAGAATTCACACTTGCTGAACTTAGCATATAGCTGGTGGTCCCGTAATCGTTGAAGCATGATACCCAAGTGTTGAGCATGTTCTTCTTCGGATTTTGAATACACAAGTATGTCGTCAATGAAGACCATGACAAACTTGTCCAATTCCGGCATAAACACGAAGTTCATGAGATACATGAAATGAGCCGGTGCGTTGGTCAATCCGAAGGACATAACAAGGTACTCATACTGTCCATACCTCGTCGAGAATGCTGTCTTTGGTATGTCTTCTGGTCGGATTCTGATCTAATGATAACCAGAACGAAGATCCATCTTCAAAAATATTTTAGCACCCACCAATTGATCAGAAAAAGATATCAATGCGTGGTAGTGGATACTTGTTTTTGACAGTGACAGCATTGAGTGGACGATAGTCTACACACAGTCTCAAGGTTTTATCTTTCTTCTCTACGAACAATGCAGAACAACCCCATGGTGATGAACTTGGACGAATGAAACCCTTGTTCTCAAGTTCGGTTAACTGTTCCTTGAGTTCTGCAAGTTCCTTGGGTGCCATCTTGTAGGGTGGTCTTGAGATTGGCACTGTTCCCGGTGCAAGTTCAATCTTGAACTCTATATCTCTTTCTGGGGGCATACCAGGAAGATCTTCCAGAAATACATCCAGGTATTCACATACTACAGGAATATCTTTTAGCTCAATAACTTCAATATTATGAGTAGATGGATTCACTAGAATGGTTCTCTCAAGATTGAGGACTTGAGAGGGATGAAGTGGAGAATTTAGATATATTTTTCGAGGGACTAGATCTAGAATAGCACCATGGTATTGTAACCATTCCATTCCCAAGATGACATCTAACTTCTGATGCTCTAGTATCAGAAGTGAAGTAAGATATATGGTTCCATCTAGGTTAAGTGGTATCCCAGGAACTAATTCATTTGTTACTGTTTTTCCTGCTGGAGTGCTAATCACATATGGAGTTTTTGTTGAGATTATAGACAATTGACTTTTACTGGCAAAAGACTTACTAATGACATTGTGTGAAGCTCCGGAGTCAAAGAGCATGACTACGGGATGATCGAAGATAGAGAACGTACCCGTGAGTACGGGTGCGCCTTCCGGAACATCCTCAATGGCGAGGTGGTGGACGTTGCCGAGTCTGGGAACTGGCTTCTTGGGCTGGTTGCGGGGTTGGTTGGCACCCTGGTATGATGATTTTCCTCCACCTTGCCTACTCTACGGGCAGTCCTTGGCGAAGTGCCCCGTGCGTCCTCACGTGAAACACGTGTACGGGGTTTGGCTAGTACGAATGGGAGGACGGAATCACGGTGCACGTGGTGGAGGTGGAAGTGCACGTGGGATCATCCCCTGCTATTGCTGCGGTCGGAATCCGGAGTTGCCAAACCAGCGACCACTGAACATTGGTGGTCGTGATGGCGGTTGCCACCTTTGGCCGGATGGTGATCGATACACCATACAGTACTTCTGAGGAGCACCACCTCTGCTGCCCTGTGGAGCACTCCTCTTCTTCTTGTCTGAGGACAGTTCTCGAGTAGCGTCCTCCTGCATGATCGCGGCGTTGACCAGGTCATTGAAACTGTCATGGTTGAACAAGACCAGCTTGTCCTTCATCTTGGTGTTCAGCCCCCGGTAGAAGCACTCTCGCTTCCTATCTTCGGTGTTCACTTGGTCCCATGCATATTGGGCCAAGTGGTTGATGACCTTGGAGTACTCGTAAGCACTCCTTCCTCCCTGCTTCAGCTCCAAGAACTCTTGAAGCTTTCTCCTTAAATCTCGGGAGGAATATGATAGGCGCGGAACGCCTCCCGGAATTCTACCCAGCTCACGACATAGCCTGCGGGGCATGCGGCGAGGTAGTTTGCCCACCACGCACCAGCAGAACCCTGCAGTTGCTGAGCTGCAAATAGAGCCTTCTGTTGTTCGGTTACCTCAAGTAAACCGAACTTCCCTTCAATGGTGCGGAGCCAGTTGTCCGCCTCCAAAGGCTCGTCGGCCTATCTGAAGATTGGTGGATGCGTCGATGAGAAATCCGAGTAGGAACTCAGATATGACTGACGTGGCCCATCAGCGTGTCGTCCCCCTTGACGGGACGAGTGCTGTACAAGAGTATGCAACAACTCGGTTTGCTCATCGCGCGAGCCGAGTACTGTTGCTGTAAGGACCGAATGCCCAAGAGGGGGGTGAATTGGACTTTCTTCAAAAAATTCTAAGCAATGAAACTTAATTTTTAAAGCCCAATTCCCTACGCGACTATCGATGCATTCTAGTAGATAGAAACTTTGCAGAATATAAAATGCATAAAAGTAAGGGAAGGAGAAGGGATGCAAACTCCCGAGGAGACAAGGATTTATCCCGTGGTTAGGCAAGATCGTTAAGATCTTCCTACATCCACGTTGTGGCACCCACAAAAGGGTTTTGCCACACCCACGTCACCAAGACGAGGGGTCTTCAATATTCCTCTCCGTTCGCCTCCTTGGCAAGGTGGCGCTCAAGCCTTGTACAACTTCGACATCCCGGGCTTCCACACACTCCTTGGCAAGCTCCGGAAGTCTCTTCACGATTACAACACCAAGGGCACTCCCTTGAGGCTCTCACACTAACCTAGAGAGTCCACTCACACATAATGGTGGCACACAAGCTCTCTCTCTAGCTAGTTCTAGCCTAAACCTTGGTGTAGAGGTGATCAAAAAGATGTGGAAGTGATTTCTCTTGGCCTTGAACACTTGTGGATGTGTTGATAGCTTCTGGTGATCAAGACTTGACGAAATGACAGGGTTAGGGGGTATTTATAGCCAGCCTCCCCGAAATAGCCGTTGGAAAAGTAGGCTGACAGAACTTTACTGTGAACACCGGATGATCCGATGTCTCCCCTTTAGTTATCATTGGTATAATTACTTTGGCTCACGTCATTGTGTCAGATATGACTGTTGTTAGACCGATGTTGCCCCTGTCTTCTCATCGGATGATCCAGTGGCTCTTCCTCTAGAATTTGCTTAATCTTGATGCTTACTGGAGTGATCGACCGATGTGTGTAAGTCTGTACATCGGATGATCCGGTGCTTCACTTGGTCCAATGGTATTGCAAACTGTACTGATGGACCGATGTCACTGAGCCATTCACATCGGATGATCCGGTGAGTACATTTGTCTGAGGTCTTCTTCTTCAGTTGAAGCAACTCGACCGATGTGTACATTTCTGAAATCATCGGTTGATCCGGTGAGTTGATTTTGTTTGCTTCGAGTTGTTTTTGAGTGAATCTTTTGTGTCTTGCTCAGATGACCTCTTAGACATTTGTTTCATAGGCTTCTCTGGTGATCTTCAAGCATTGTATGTTGTCAACTTATGGTTGAGTGACTTAGACATAAGAGCTTTCACTTCTTGTCTTTATCTCATTGATTTGATCTCAAAAGTTGATTGTATATGGGTCTCCAATGACATATTTATTTCATTTTATGAGTGATTATGTGGACCTTGCATTCACAAATTCATTAGTAAAGTTCAATGGTTATCATTAATCACCAAAACCGTACTTCATGGGGGGCCTAGATGCTTTCAATCTCCCGCTTTTTGGTGATTGATGACAACACAATATTCAAAGCGCAATAGTAATGAATTTGATAGAATGAAACTTAAAAGAATATGCAATGAATACAGGATGTCACACTTGAAGCTTAAACATCAATTAATAACTCAAGTGTGAATAAAAAAGGATCATAAACATAGATAAACACCAAATGAGCCCAATCGATTAATAACTCATGGAAATAAGTTCATTAGAGCTCAAAAGTAGCAAATGAGTAGCAAACACACCAAATGTAGCAAACACACTGAATTACAAGAATGATAAACGATAAATGATAAAAGAGACGAGAAACTCCCCCTGACACAAGAAACTCCCCCTGACACTAAGACGCGACAAGAAACTCCCCCTGACACAAGAAACTCCCCCTGACACTAAGACGCTCCCTAAGACGCTCCCCCTGACTCCTATAACTCTTCTCCCCCTTTGGCATCAAGACACCAAAAAGGGATCCGAGCGCCTAAGGACCCTGAGTGCTGGGCGCGATGACGAACTGGTCACCATCGCTGTCGTCGGAGCTGCTGGCTGGAGTAGTGGAGGAGGGAGCTGCCGGAGCCGTAGGAGCCACCGTTGGTACCTGCTGTGGAGGAGCTGCTGGAGCAGGGGCACTGGCGACGGAGGCCGACGACTGCTGGAACAAGGTCGTGGCCAGTAGCGGGGAGTGAATCGGAGCACCAGGAGCCAGAAGAGGAGACATGCTGAAGGAGGGAATCGGCGTAGAAGGTACTGGGGCCACTGGAGCGGCAGCTGGAGCCAGGACTGGAGGTGGTGGAGCGACTCCTGGCAGCTGCGATGGGAGGGCAATCCCGGTCTGGGTGTAGAGGTTGGTGATCAACCCCAGGATGCCCATCATCGCCTGCTGCATCTGCTGCTGGTGGTCGAGAGTGCGCTGGTGCATCTGGTCGATGAGCCCCGTCAGCCTGTCAGTGTCTTCACGCCTCTCACAGGCGATCTAACGCTGCATCTCCTGCTGTTGCTGCTGGAGCTCAAGGAGATGGGCAGCCTGCTCTGCTCGGGCCTGCTCGGCTGCCAGCCTGTCCAGACGCTGCTGCTCAACCATCTGCTGGAGAAGCAACGTCAGCTCTGATGGCTGTGTGACCTGTGCCTCAGTGACGGGAGGTGGAGTAGGTGGTGGCACTGTAGAGCCTCCAGCCTCCGCGTCGTGCTGCCTGGGAGAGGGCGGAGGAGGGAAGTACTCCTCAACACTTTCGTCGGTGTCGCTCTCTGACCAGATATGCTGCAAGTCCTCCCCCTGTGCCTCTGCCTCGGCAAGCCTCTCATCCTCCTTCTCTAGGTCAGACCAGTCCTCCTCAGACAGTCGGGCCCTGACCTGATGCTCAACTGGACGGCCAAGGCGGCAGTCTCCAGGAGCTGGGCACGGTAGTGACCGAACCGTATCACACTCTCGTCAGAGAGACGGTCGTGCATGGCGGACCCCTCGGGAACCATCATAGTGAGCAGGTAGCTGATGCAGTGTCCATATACTAGCTGCCTCATCATCCCCACTCCATCTGTGATCACATCCTCCATCTCGCATATGAAGACGTCCACAATGTCGAACTCCATCCCATTCATGATGTAGAACAGGAGAGTCTGCTGCAAGCTGGTGAACCCCTCCAAGTAACCAGACCTCGGCAGGAGCGTGCAGCGCAAGGCGAGGTGCACTGTGCGCGCAGCTGGAGTCAACAAAGCTGGTACTCTCGGCTGGTCAGGAGAGAAGGTGGGACCGAACAAAGAGCGAATCTCCTCCAGCGGTGGTGCCACTCCTCCAGTGAGCGGCCTCCTCGATGGATCTGCCTGACCGTAGACCCTCTCATGCACGCAGGTGTCGTGCAAGTCCACTCCAAGCAACTGTCGCAGCGTCTGCCTCGTCAAGTGGTAGTGCTGACCCATAAACATGAAGTCAATTGACCTTCTGCCCTCAGAGACATAGAGGGTGGCATAGAAGACGCGGACCCAATCTTCCACATAGGCACTCCGCTCATATGCCATCAGCTGCACCAAGCCTCGGTACCTCTCAAAATAAGGACAGATCTCCGTCTCTGCTGCCAAAGCTAGCTGTCCCCAATCCAGATAGTTGGGTTGAAACAGCTTGTGCCCTCGACGCCTGTAGGTCTCGTAGAGAGACGCCTGGGTAACAGTCCAGAAGCGACAATCCACCAGAGCCTCTCGGGGCTGCGGGTACCACTCCTCAAGCAGCACATTCCATCTGAGCTTGAGAAGCTGCTTGGCCTTCATCTTATGGTAGTCGGTCAACCGGACTCCTTCAGCGACATGGACAGTGGTGTCCATCTCGTAGATAGCTCGCTGGGCCTCCCTGTCCTCACGACGGTCGGCAGCCATCGGTCTCGGACGTGGTGCTGCCTCGGTGTGACCCCCACGGGTCCAGGATGAGCGTCGGCGGACGAGAGGCTCAACCGGCTCCTCTTCGGCCTCGGAGTCGTCAATCACCGGAGGCTGCCTTGGATGAGCCTCACGGATCCTTAGCGACCCTCCTCGGCCACGCTCACACTCATCGGCGGCACGAGCGGCCATCAAGGCCTTCTTCTTCTCCTTCGACAGTTTTTGCTTCTTCGCGGCCGGCTCCGCGATAGCCTTGCCCTTGTTCTTCTTGTCGCTAGCCATTGCGATCACGCGATTGCACGGAGTCGACGACGGTGACGTGGAGATCAATGGGCCGGGAAACCCTAGCGATGGGGTGGTGACCGTAGAGGAGGAGATGGCGGCGTTGCTTGGGTGGAGGCGAGGCGGTGGCTGGGTGAAGCGGCGGCGGCGGCGCCGGCTGCGGTGGAGCGGTGGCGACGGCTTGGTGGAGGCGAGCGGCGGCGGCGCTGTGGTGGAGGTGAGTGGCGGCGGCGCTGGTGAATGGCGGCGCAGTGGAGTGAGCGGCGCGCGGATGGAGGCGGCAGCGCAATGGGCGGCGGCGGCCGGTGGACGGAGGCGGCGTCCGGCGGCGACAGTGGCGGCAATCGGTGGTGGCGCGGCGAGGGGAAAGCGGTGGCGGCGTCAGGATCGGGAGAGAGAAAGGGGAAGGGGTACGGCCAGTTTAAATAGTGGGTCCCAAATCCTAGCCGTATTTTTAACACCGGATGGACCGATGTTAGATGAGATATACATCGGTCGAATGCCACAGTAAGGTTTTCCTGAAAAGTGCAGTTGACACCGGATGGACCGACGTTTAGGGTTTGGATCATCGGTCGAATGGCACAGTAAGGGTATTCAAAAAAGGAATGTTGACACCGGATGGTCCGACGATGGGGGGGGGTAACATCGGTGGAATTTGGCACAGCTCCAGAATTGAGAACATCGGATCGACCGATGTTTTCTAGAATACACGCGTCGGTCGATTAGAGATACTGACTGAACTGGCCCTTGGAAATTGAACACCTATTGATCCGATGAGGGATTGACCTAGGCATCGGATAATCCGATGACTACAGAACAATAACATCCCATATATGTCCTTTGACCAAACAAACAAGCAAAGGGAAACACATGTCTTTGGACATTTTGGGCAACCCCTTGCCCCTCAAAGATACTAATATGCCAATAGCTTGGCTAGACCTTAAAGAAAATGGAACACCGAGAAAAATAGGAGGAAAATATCCAAATAAAATGTAAGGCCCATGCTTTGTGAGGTAGAGTATGAAGACTTCTATCTCTTTGAAGCATGTTCCTCTAGGCATTAACGCACCTAACATTTTGTTCTTTCCACCTTATATGAGTTGAGATATTGCATTTCAAACAAGTCTCTTTCTCATGAGGTGGGTTCCCCTTTGTTACAATCTACCGTATGCAATGCCAAACATTTTATAATGCAAGAAATTGTAAGTCTATATGGCAGGCATCATGCAAGACATAAAGTAAATCTATCTTGCCATGTTTGAACCTTTCAAAGGCTTCTTCAGGGAGAGCTACTCTCCAAACCTTGGGAAACCCAAAGGAACCTCCATCCCAAGCTAACCCTAGCTCACTCCAATCCTTTGAGAGTTAGGCAAGACCTATATGAAGTGCATTCTTACATGACGTTTGTTGCATCTAGCACATTTAAATCACTTCTTAGCCTAGAAAAAGTTTTTTCATCAAGTGGTTTAGTGAAGATATCCGCCAATTGTTCTTCGGACCTAACACCTCTCAAAGAGATGTCTCCCTTAGCTTCATGGTCCCTTAAGAAGTGATGGCGAATATCAATGTGTTTAGTGCGGGAGTGTTGAACGGGGTTTTTAGCTATCTTAACCGCACTTTCATTGTCACAAAGAAGAGGCACACAACCATGTTTAATACCAAAGTCCAAAAGGGTTTGCTTCATATAAAGAATTTGGGCACAACATGCACAGGCCGCAATGTATTCCGCTTCCACCGTGGACTAGGCGATGGAATTTTGCTTCTTGCTTGACCAAGAAACTAGGGAACGCCCAAGCAAGTGGCACCCACCGGAGGTACTCTTGCGATCCACGCAGCATCCGGCAAAGTCCGAATCCGAGTATCCCACAAGATAAAATTTTGCACCTTTAGGGTACCACAAGCCCACACTAGGGGTATGCTTAAGATACCTAAGTATCCTAAAGACCGCCTTCCTATGTGATTCTTTAGGTGCCGCTTGAAAGCGAGCACACAAGCATACACTAAACATGATATCGGGCCTAGATGCGGTAAGGTAAAGTAATGATCCAATCATAGAACGGTAGTTAGATTGATCAATAGGTTTACCATCCTTATCCGCGTCGAGATGACAATTGGTTGCCATTGGAGTGCTTCTTGAGCTACAATCTCCCATCTCAAATTTCTTCAAGAGGTCCTTGGTGTACTTCTCTTGATAGACGAAGGTCCCCTCTTGAAGTTGCTTGATTTGAAATCCAAGGAAGAAGTTGAGCTCTCCAATCATTGACATCTCGAATTCCCTAGACATCATTTTGCCAAACTCATGGCTAAAAGCTTCGTTAGTTGAACCAAAAATAATATCATCAACATAAATTTGACAAATGAACAAATCTCCGTTGATGTCCTTGGTGAAGAGTGTAGTGTCCACCCTCCCGATCTTGAATCCTTGCATGATGAGGAAGTCCCGTAGTCATTCGTACCACGCCCTAGGTGCTTGCTTGAGCCCGTAGAGCGCCTTGTGCAACCTATACACATGATTAGGATTCCTCGGATCTTCAAACCCAGGAGGTTGTTTAACATAAACAAGCTCGTTAATGTAACCATTAAGAAAGGCACTTTTCACATCCATTTGATAAAGTCTAATACTATGATGTGAAGCAAAGGCAAGAAGTATACGGATGGCTTCTAGCCGGGCGATCGGGGCAAATGTCTCCCCAAAATCCAGTCATTCAACTTGCGAGAACCCTTTGGCCACAAGTCTTGCCTTGTTGCGGACCACGATGCCATTCTCATCTTGTTTGTTGCGGTACACCCACTTTGTTCCAATGACATTCTTGTCCTTGGGTCGCTCCTGCAATACCCAAACTTCATTGCGGATGAAGTTGTTGAGTTCTTCTTGCATGGCCATTACCCAATTTGGGTCTTGGAGCGCTTCCTCAATGTGAGTGGGTTCTACACACGAAACAAACGAGTAGTGCTCACAAAACGAAGCAACGTGGCGAGAACGTGTACTTACACCCCTTGACGGACTTGCAATGATTTGGTCCATCGGATGCGCCTTGGAGATGCGTCCATGCCTCATAAGTGGTTGTGAAGCACTTGGCGAAGGTGATGCGTGTTGCTCCTCTTGTGGTTGGTCTTGATGATGGACTTCTTCTTCTTCTTGATGTTGTTGTGCTTGTGAGTCTTGAGTCGGCAATGGATCATCCTTCTCTTCTTCGTCAACTTGAGGCGCCATAGAGGTGATCTTGTTGGAACTTGAAGCTCCCCCTTGATCATGGCTCTCCTCAACTTCGGGCTTGATGTCTCCAATGGTCATGTTCTTCATGGCTTCTCATAGAGGCTCATCATCTATTTCATCATGACCAAAACTCTCCTCTTGGGAGCCATTAGTCTCATCAAACTCAACATCACAACTTTCTTCAACTAAACCAGAGGTTTGGTTGAATACTCGATATGCTTTTGAGTTTGATGCATAGCCAAGAAATATACCAACATCACATCTTCTTTCAAACTTACCGAGCCTTTTCTTGCGGTAGATGTGGCACTTGCATCCAAAGACTCGAAAGTAGGAGATGTTGGGCTTTCTCCCAATGAGAAGCTCGTACGGGGTCTTTTGGAGTAGGCGATGTAGGTAGACCCTATTTGCGGCATGGCACGCCGTGTTGATTGCTTCAGCCCAAAAATTCTCCGACGTGTAATAGTCATCAAGCATTGCTCTTGCAAGAGTGATGAGTGTCTTGTTCTTCCTCTCAACGACACCGTTTTGTTGAGGAGTGTATGTGGCCGAAAACTCATGTTTCACGCCTTCGCAGTCACACCACTCCCCAATGTTGTAGTTCTTGAATTCGGTGCCGTTGTCACTCCGGACCTTGATGATGGGAAGTTGAAATTCCCTTTGAGCGCGGTTGGCGAAGGTCTTGAACACTTCTGGAGTTTCACTCTTGTCACCTAGAAATAAAGTCCAAGCATAGCGAGAATAGTCATCAACAATAACGAGACAATAGAGGTTACCACCAAGGCTTTGATATGTGGACGGTCTGAAGAGGTCCATGTGGAGTAGCTCAAGTGGCTTGGAGGTTGACACCATTGTCTTCATTGGGTTGTGTGAAGCAACTTGCTTCCCGGCTTGACAAGCGCTACAAAGCTTGTTCTTCTCAAATGTGACATACTTCACGCCGGTCACCATCCCAAGCTTGAATGACTTCTTGAGTTTGCTCATTCCAATGTGCGCTATGCGTCGGTGCCATAGACAACCCAAGCTTGTATTAGTGAAAAGACAAGTGGTCCAGCTAGCATTCTTGTTGGCGAAGTCCACTAGGTAGAGGTGTCCATGCCGAAATCCTTTGAAGACTATGTCTTGGCTTGTTTCACTACTCACAACAACATCATTTTTGCTAAATGTGCACGTTAGTCCAAGATCACATAGTTGTGCAATAGAAAGTAAATTAAAGCTAAGTGACTTAACGTACAAGACATTAGAAATAGACAAGTCATTCGAAATAGCAATTTTACCAAACCCAATTACCTTCCCCTTAGAGTTATCACCAAAGGTGACTTGTTCATGATTGCCGGGGTTTTCTATGGTGGTGAACATACCATCATTGCTGGTCATATGTTGAGTGCACCCGCTATCGAGTACCCAATGCTTTCCTCCGGCTTTGTAGTTCACCTACACACATGAATTCAATTTTTGACTTTAGGCACCCAAGCCAACTTAGGTCCTTGTATGTGTGATACAAGTGTTTTTGGGACCCAAAGTTGCTTGGGGAGCTTCCCCTTCATGCCCTTCATGTCTTTGCCAATGAATCTAGCCTTCACCTTGCCACCTACTTTACTTAAGAGATAATAATGATCATTGAAAGTAGATTTATAGTTAGTAGGCAATTTTGGAGAAGGTCGGTTAGGAAGAGGACACTCCCTTGTGTGGTGACCGGCGACCTCACAGTGTTGGCAATAAGAACCAACTTCCTTGATGAACCTTGTTCTTAGCTCCGGTGAGGGAACCTTTCCTTTGTTAGGCACCGGGAAGGATACAAGTCCTCTCTTGTTGAAGGCCTTTGCTTGTTGGAAGAGAATTTCCTTGTGCTTGACATCTCCTTTTGAAAGTCTAGCCACACTAGTGCGGAGACTCTCAATTTCTTCCAACAAGTCCTTCTCCCTAGCATTAGCTTTCAAAGGCAAAGACTTGTGCAAAGCATTAGTGGCATGAGAAGTAATGGATATCTTATCATTAAGAGTTTGCTTCTTCATATTTTTCAACTCTTGATTAAGCATGTCATGAGCAAGGTTAAGTGTTTGATGTTGTTGTATTAACTTGTTGTGATCTTCCAAGAGTGTTTGGTGTGCTAAGTCAAGTTCATGATTATCTATCTTGATTTTAGTCTTTTCTTCCTCAATTTACTTGACATAGGATTTGAGCTTGTCATGCTCTTTGAGTATGCTTTCATACTTGTCAAGCAAATCAAGGTTAGCACTCTCAAGTTTAGCACAAGTTTCTTCAAGCACTTTAACCTTACTCTTCTCCCTCTTAATGATAGCATGATATTCATTGATCAAAGACGTTAAATCATCGGGGGAAAGCTCATCATCGCTAGAGTCATCACATACCTTGGTGTTACCTTTCGCCATGAGGCACATGGGCGGTGGATGAAGAGGTGCATCATCATTGTTGGTGATGGCGAGGCCGGCCAAGCTTTCTTCTTCCTCTTCACTCTCTTCATCACTTGTTTCTTCATCGGTGACCCATTCATTTGCCTCACACATGAACACCTTTTGTGGGCCATTTCTCTTCTTTGGGAAGAGCCTTGCCTTCTTGCCCTTGTCATGTTTCTTCTTCCCAAAGGATCTTGGCTTTGGTTTGGCTTCTTCTTCATCATCATCGCTTCCTTCCAGCTTGCGATGCTTGCCTTTGTAGTTCTCTCTTCTTTTGTCTGGTTTTGGACAATCATAGGAGATGTGGCCTTGATCGCCACAATTGTAGCAAGTCTTGCGATCATCTCTCCTTGGTAGAAACGCTTTCTTCTTGGGATCAAAGGTGTACCCCTTCTTGGTAATCTTGGAGTTCAAGCGTGAGAACTTTCTCATCATTAATGCAAGCTCATCATCATCTTCACTTGATGCTTGTTCTTCTTCACTTGAGCTAGGCTCAACCACCTTCTTCTTCTTGAGGCTTGTTTTCTTGGTGGAGGCCTTAAGAGCAATTGTCTTTGATGATGATTGCTCCATCATCCCAAGTACACTCATCTCATGAGCGTGTATTTCTCCAATGAGCTCTGAAACTTCAATGTGGTCAAGTGACTCGTTTTGGAGCAATGAGTTGATGATGTTGTACTTTGGCTTGGGGAGGAGCATGAGGATCTTGCGGTTGATGAATCCCTTGCCAAGGGAAGCAATGTCAAGAGCATTGATTTCTTCAATAAGCACATTCAAGCGAGAGAACATTTCATTGACATTTTCATGAGGAAGCATTTTAAATTCATCATATTTGGCTTTAAGCATGTGATATTTTAATTCCTTGACACGAGAAGAGCCCTCATGAATCTCAATTAAGCAAGCCCAAATTTCACAAGCCTTTTCCTTGCTAGCAATCCTAGAAAATACATCTTGACTAATAAATTCATAGATTACATTCCTAGCTTTAGCATCCCATTTTAGTTGATCACCAACATAATTGTGTTCTCCAAACCCCGCGTGGGTCGCTTCCCAAACTTCGGGAGCAATAGCCTCAAGGTAAGCGCGCATGCGTGCTTTCCAATAGGCAAAGTTCTTGCCCTTGAAGATAGGAACCGAACCCACAACCTTGGCATTTTAGCTCTCTAGCGGTGAAGCTGGAATGATCCTATGAGCAACCTTGCTCTGATACCAATTGTAAGGACCGAATGCCCAAGAGGGGGGTGAATTGGGCTTTCTTCAAAAAATTCTAAGCAATGAAACTTAATTTTTAAAGCCCAATTCCCTTCGCGACTATCTATGCATTCTAGTAGATAGAAACTTTGCGGAATATAAAATGCATAAAAGTAAGGGAAGGAGAAGGGATGCAAACTCCCGAGGAGACAATGATTTATCCTGTGGTTCGGCAAGATCGTTAAGATCTTCCTACATCCACGTTGTGGCACCCACCAAAGGGTTTTGCCATACCCACGTCACCAAGACGAGGGGTCTTCAATATTCCTCTCCGTTCGCCTCCTTGGCAAGGTGGAGCTCAAGCCTTGTACAACTTCGACATCTCGGGCTTCCACACACTCCTTGGCAAGCTCCAGAAGTCTCTTCACGATTACAACACCAAGGGCACTCCCTTGAGGCTCTCACACTAACCTAGAGAGTCCACTCACACAGAATGGTGGCACACAAGCTCTCTCTCTAGCTAGTTCTAGCCTAAACCTTGGTGTAGAGGTGATCAAAAAGATGTGGAAGTGATTGCTCTTGGCCTTGAACACTTGTGGATGTGTTAGCTCCTGGTGATCAAGACTTGATGAAATGACAGGGTTAGGGGGTATTTATAGCAAGCATCCCCGAAATAGCCGTTGGAAAAGTAGGCTGACAGAACTTTACTGTGAACACCAAATGATCCGATGTCTCCCCTTTAGTTATCATCGGTCTAATTACTTTGGCTGATGTCATTGTGTCAGATATGACCGTTGTTAGACCGATGTTGCCCCTGTCTTCTCATCGGATGATCCGGTGGCTCTTCCTCCAGAATTTGCTTAATCTTGATGCTTACTGGAGTGATCGACCGATGTGTGTAAGTCTGTACATCGGATGATCCGGTGCTTCACTTGGTCCAATGGTATTGCAAACTGTACTGATGGACCGATGTCACTGAGACATTCACATCGGATGATCTGGTGAGTACATTTGCCTGAGGTCTTCTTCTTCAGTTGAACCAACTCGACCGATGTGTACATTTCTGAAATCATCGGTTGATCCGGTGAGTTGATTTTGTTTGCTTCGAGTTGTTTTTGAGTGAATCTTTTTTGTCTTGCTCATATGACCTCTTAGACTTTTGTTTCATAGGCTTCTCTGGTGATCTTCAAGCATTGTATGTTGTCAACTTATGGTTGAGTGACTTAGACATAAGAGCTTTCACTTCTTGTCTTTATCTCATTGACTTGATCTCAAAAGTTGATTGTATATGGGTCTCCAGTGACATATTTATTTCATTTTACGAGTGATTATGGGGACCTTGCATTCACAAATTCATTAGTAAAGTTCAATGGTTGTCATTAATCACCAAAACCGTACTTCATGGGGGGGCCTAGATGCTTTCAGCTGTGAGAACCTCCGCGAGACTTCTGGGAAATGTAGGTGGAGGTGGTAGACGTGGCTGCGTCTGAGGCGTAGTCTGCATCGGGGGTGGTGTGTCATCCCCCTGCCCTCCACTTGAGCCTCCCACTTCTAGGGCTGCACGTGTACACACCATGCTGCAATACAACAATTCGTACCATAAGTCTCACTGCCTCAAGTTTATCCTTCCATATACATAGTAATGCGGTAGACCACGATAGAAAATATACAACATCAATATATATTGATAAAGTACAAACTTTATACAAGATATATTATCTCTAGACCAAGTTTACAGTAGTAAACTCCAAAATAATGGACTCCCACTATGGAAATACATCTCTACCATACTTGGTCCTCTTGAGATGTCGTACACATCTGGTTATCTAGACATAACCACCACTACTCTTAATATGACACAAACATGGTCACAAAAGAAAAACACGAGCAACTATTAAACTATAGGCTTCCCCGTGTCGGCAGAAGTGCTGCCACATTCCCTTTAATACGTCCTACTCGACGTATTCAAGTTCCTCGGGATCTTCTTCTTCTTATTCATCATTTGAAGCTAATTGTTCACCCATAATTAATGGTATGTTATGGGCCGGTGGATACACCACGGGTTGTAATTGTGCCTCGGCCTCAATTACATTATCCTGTAGTTCTCCTGCTTCATACTCCCAATTTTGAGCTGTCTCAATAGCGGTGTCCCGCTCTTCAGTGACTACTAACAGCTGCTCTTGCTGTTGTTGCACCTCCAATTGACTTGCTTGTAGCTCACTACGAGCTTGCTGTAGTTCAGTGCGAGTATGCCGTTGTGTGGCACGAGCTTTCTGTATCCTAATGCGAGCATAATGTATCTGACTCTCGCACTTATCTAGCCGGTGATTCGCTGGGGCTATGAGCGAACGTAGACCTTCGTTGATAAAATCAAGGGTATCACCCCGCTCCATCGCTTCCCGCAGAGCCTCGACTTGCTCCAAAATAATGGTGCTTTGCATCGCAACTACCATATTGGAAGCAGCCGCATATGTTCCCAGTGTTGTCGGGGTTGTGTTGCCAAACGGTGTATATGCAGCAACCATACGACGTTGCCACTCAAAGCCGGCCATACCACGGACTGGAATAAGGGCAAATTGAGTCCCTGCCCTGGCATCTTGATGAAGCTCAAAAAGCTTCATAAGTGTTTCGCCTGCAGCGACTGCCCAAGTGTCCTCTAACTGAGCCCCCTCGATGGTAACCAAGAAAGGAACCCATCCATATCGATGTGGACTAGCCGGAATGTCCACCAAGATGGTGCACGACCGAACACCTCTGTCGATCGCTTCCCTACCCCAATAGCATGGCATCTCGGTGAAGCCAAACTGTTGGAGCACTTCCCGCAGCATACTTGGGAAGCCCGAATGACCATCGCAAGTGGAAAATACCCATCCGTCTGGTAGTAGCATCCTCGCATCCGTCATCTATAGAAAGAATACTGGAACAATGAGAATGTTTCCAACTCTCAACAGTTTTCAGAAAATTTTTAAAACTGGAGCTGTAATCACAGTCTGTTCCAGCTGACCCTCCTGTATAATTCCACAATTTCATACAGGAAACGTCAGATCCAAACGTTGGGCTGAATACAAAAGTTTTAGTATACTTTACAAGCTTTCCAGATTGTACTCATACAGCTACAAGTGAGCTAGGAAATAGAATCTATACAGGTTTTAAGTTGACTCATATTTTCTGGAATTTTTGACAGAACCTCCCCTGTATATGTAGTGATGTCCACAATTTATACAGGGATATCATGATAATATTTTGAGGTAATGACAAAATAAACATTGTATAACATCAAGTTAATAATCGAGAACTAATAGATTTAACCCCTGAAAAGTTTGGTATACAGGCATTGCGTGCGAATTCACAAATAGGTGCAAACTATTTTAAGTTCTGGACTGCCAGAACCAAGTTTGCGACAAATGGAATTAGACACCGCTATACCCAGATTTAGATAAGGAATGCAAAATAAAGTTGATGGAGGACTTCCTAAGCTTTCCAGATATGTATATAAGTGACTATTTCACTAATCTGGATTAAGAGTTATAACTATCCAAACTAAACAGTTGAACTGACTGGGTTGCACCAGTAGTCCTGCAGTCCACTGTTTTGAGTTCCAAATTTGATTTAAATCAAATTTGAATCAGAAAAAAAACTCTAAATATCAAACCTGTAGACTTGCCTCTGCCCTTTCTAGACATCTGTCACAATAAGGCAGAAGATGTTCCTACAGTGAGTTATGGCAATATTTCTGGACTTGGTACAATGGTTGGGTCATCCGGAGCAGTTTTAGTATACTCCAGAGTTCACTAGAATTTCAAACTTTTCTGCCCTCATGGTTAACAGAAAAGTTGTAGAGGTCTTCACGAGCTTTCCATCCATATATTATACTCTTATGTTATCTATTCGATAACCAAGATTACAACCTGGCGAAGTCGAGCCAACTTCTGCCAGAAATCAAGAATCTTGATTCTATCTACCCTATCGAGTCAGAGTCCCTTTTTACGGATTCCAAACCTACCAGCATCTGATATTTGGACTTTCCAAAACATTATGCATCTAATCTGTCGTTGGGGATGGTCTAGTATCATGTTTGATACTGACGGTACTATGTACCTCACCAAAGAAAATTCTATACGGTAATTCCGGTTACGTCTATAGGTGGTTCCTATATCGTTGTCTCGCATCTCGCAAACGGCTTCTACACGGTCTTCTACCGTAGTTAATGCTGCAACAGACAAACAATCCCCTTTCACACATTCACACCTCAAAGGTGGTATGGGGAAACACGACAGGTAGTCACAATAATATATATGAAAATAAATGCGTACGACTCTGGTGTGAGTCGCCCTCGAGCGAGGTCATGTCTCGAGGTACATGGCTGTAAATACGTCTGCACAGCAAAGACTCCCATACGATCCGGCTTATACACGCTCGGGCATACGTGTTTCGCATGCTCCCATAGAACATGGATAGTTCTAGAGAGGCATACTATCGGGTTACACACCACCCGATGGGGGCTCCCACTAACTTTGAAGCACGCTGGGGTACCGCGTGTCATAGGTTCTCAGAAACATTGAGAGCTTCAGAGACTCCTATTAACTTCCCGTGTTAAGCCATGGAAATTTCACATACCACTCGTCATATGCTGAGCTTACCGAGATTGACCCGCTCTCGGTGGCGTACCTTACCTCTTACCTAACGTCGGGGCGTCGTTACAGAATATAATAACACATAGTTAGTTTACCACCTTTATATCTTATACTAATAATACTCCTTATAAAGGCATATAGCTAATTCATCACTCAAATCCTAATTTTTGAAAATATGTTCTTTTCATGTACACTGTTCCCAATGATGCTCTGATACCATGTCTGTGGGGACTGGAATCCCAACATCCGAGGATCTCATTGGGTGGTGTCGTGTGATGCGACACCCAACAGTATACACGAATAGAACTCGAATAAAATACAAGATGAAGTCTTTTGTTTATAATACAGCGGAAGTTTTACAATACTAGCGGAAGTAAAAAAATATATATATATCATAGCTACGCTCTCAGAACTAGCTATGCAAAAGCAAAGTTATCCATGCCTTGGATACTTTGCACTAGCAACACTCAAACACGGCGGCGTGCATGGTTCCCATTCGACTGTACACCCTGGAGGGGGTGCAGCCTCATCATCAAACCCTTCATCAACTGCATAACCTGCAAAAACTCGTTAACTGCAAACGTGAGCATAATGCTCAGGAAGACTAACCCGTCTCACTAGACATATGCAAAGGGGACACTGAACATAGGTAAGGTGAAGCATAAATGACTCGCCTACAAGTGGATCCTTATATTCAGGTTTTATGTAGCAAATGACATTCTCCAGGCACGGCACATCATGGGCTCCACAATCAAACAAGAAACGCTTTACCGACGATATGACATGCCCAGAGCACATAATGCTATTACAGCTGAAGTATGGGGAAACTGTAAACTGTTAATAGCACTATCTCTAAATCATACAAGGTTGCAAAGCAATTTTAATTCAACACAATATAATTTTTTTGGTTTCTTTAGTATTTACTACGTCACGGCGCAGTGAACAAGTGGTACTCTATTACTGCGAGGGACAGTGATTGCAATCATGACACACCCGGACAACACGACACATACGTCGTTCGGAAGTGTCAACGAGTACACCTGTACCTACATAACACTTCAGTACTAGGCGTATATGGCCACCTTTCACAAGAACCCGAACGTCGAACCCATCTCACCTCCGCAAACAGAAGGTCTTCGCACGGAACCCCTCATGTGTCCGCCGACCGATTTACACCTTACTGTCCTCAACCCACCCCTATCGATGGTGAGTTAGTGGGCCTCGACACCCCAGTTATCGAGTTACATCAATTTACTGGATTCCATATGTCCATTATGTCGCCGGTACAATTCAAGCTTGTCCGAAGGGGCCGCATACAGATGGGCCTTAATCGACACAGGCAGGGCTATGCGACCGAGACTCAGTTTCATTATATTATGCCATTTTCTATCTAACTAATCCAGTGAGATATGTCCTACATCTCTCGCGAGTAGATTCCAACTACTCGACTTCTACCGGATTTCCTATGCATTAGCAAAGCAGTTACTACAGGTCAAACTATAACCCGTTTCAACCAATCCCTGAGATTTTTGGTCATGCATATGGAGTATCAATCATCCTAAACGTAATGCACAATTCATATACTACTCATCATAGTGATAAAGTAAAATTTTATAAATGACTTAAATGCAAACCGGGGCTTGCCTTGTTGCAGGTCAGAGTCTGAGTTAATATTTGGAAGGTTCTCTTCCAAGGTTTCTGGCTCCTCCTCGACTTCGGTCACTATACGATATGCATATAACAGGTATATAAATGACATTGAAAAATAATTATTACCAAGACCAGGATTTAATTTATGGTGACCATTATGTGATAATGACCTAATTGGTTTTGGAACTTTGATGGTAGATACTAGGGAATATGATAGAAACTCTTGCAAAGAACAGGAGATGATCAAAGTAGATTGTGGTCTCCAAAATTATGGCAAGCAATTAACTTCTAAAAATTCTAGAGAGGAAACTGTAGCTTGAACATAGCTAACAGTTGATACTCAAGATAGAGGAAGTCGTCCTTGTTCTAACAAAATTTGTTCCATAAGTTTCTAATCTTTGGTGAAGGAGTTATGGTATTTCTAAGTTGGCAAGAATTTCCGGAATCATCTTATAATTGAATTGTTAGCCATTTAATCAATATTCAGTTTGTATCTGAATTAGGACTAGGATAGTAGGTCAAGTAAATCCAAGATTTCTACAGGAACTAGTGTATGACTAAATGAAGGTTCAGCCCAAAATTGGGACATAATAAAGTCACTAAACATATGTAAAAATTCAATAACTGAAAAAGGTAATTGAACTATACAGAGGGTTAAACAGATGCAATGGCTCCCAAACTTTTTCTGGTAGTCCAGAATAAGACAACAAAGTTTTTGTTAATTTTGGGGATCTTTCCAGTGGCTATCTTACCTGGAAAAATTGTATTTGCATTTGGAAAGATTGTTTCCTACATAATTTAATTTTGAGTTTCACAGAACCTAATTGGTACTAATAGAAACTAGAGCTCAAGGGTTTTCAAACAAAATTTGTTTGAATATTTTTGGAGCATCCTACAGAATGATATTGATTTTAAAACTTTGGAAATGGTTCTGCACCAAAAGGGAAAATTCATCTTTTGAATTTGGCGCCAGGGCCCACTGGATTTAAAATCAATCAATCAGCGGCAAGCCACACCGGGGGTTATAAACTTTTCCACGCGGCCACACTGGATCCTTAGCCACAGACTGATCCGGGTGCGTTGCGTTCACTGGCAGGTGGGACCCGCGAACCCGGTCTTCTTCCACCTCGAGTCATTGCTCGGACGGCAGCGCTCACCGGCGCGTGGCGGCGCTTTCGCCGGAGATAGCCTCCGGCCTTCGGGAGGTCTTGGGACTCGCCGCTCCCGCATATTTTCGCACGGGGAACATGATGGACTAGCTTCCGACGGCGAGGGGTGACCGGAAAACTAACCTCGACGGCGGCGGCGGGGGTTAGGGTTTCGGTGAAGTGGAGACCGTCGATTCCCTAGCTAAACTTCCCGTTTGACAGCTCGGGAAGCATCGTGGATGCATGGGGAAGGTCTCAGGAGGGTTTTGAGCTCGTGTCATAGCCGGCAATACCAAAGTCGACGGTGAACCGAGCGTTAACAACGGCGGAAGGGGAAAACTTGAAGATCTTGCTAATTAGCCGATGGTTCTTCCTGATTTTTGGAGGGAAGGTGCATTAGACTACATGGATCATGTCCTCTAATCGGATCAAAGAGATTTTGTACATACAATCGGAATTAAACCGACGATCTAACCTCAACGTGATAAAAGTGCTTCGGGATTTTAAAGAATACTAGAGCTAGGATGCATGATAGGGATTCAAGCTTAACCAGAAGCTGCACGAGGTCGTTGTGCACCTTTTTGTTCTTGATCGAAGAGGATGAGAATGCTTGCATCAACGGCGAGGCTGCGCGGCGTCGAGCGGCACGGGTGATTGCGGCGGCGATGAAAAATGGCGTGGTGCGGTCAATGGGTGAGGACTCTGTCGACGGGGGGGGGGTGCTTTTATAGGCGCCACTGCGGTAGATAAGGACGTCAGGGGGGGTGCAGTTGGAGGCGACCGACGTCAATGGCGAGCTGGCGCATGCAATCGTCGCGGTGTCGACCGGGGGGGGGGGGGGGGCTGAGAAACAGAGCCGGTGAATCGGTTTCACTGCCTGACCTGTGGGCCCCACCTCTCTCCCTTATCCATTCCTTTAAATTCTAGCTTAAACATTGTCCAAAAATTCCCAAAATTTACAGGTAGACTAAGAAAAATATGGGGAATTCAATTCTGCAATCAGAATTCAATTTGGACATAGTTTGCATCAAATTCAAATTCAAATTTGAATTCCAATATGGGTATAAACCTTGTTGAAATAAATAGTATTTGAGGTCCAAAAATCTCCAAACTTTGAAATCAAGTTCCCTGAACCAGAAAAGGCCTTAGAAAAATTTAGGGGTTGATTTGGGCAAAGTTTAGTGCAAAGCTAATTGAATCCTTTGTACGTGTCCAAACAAATGGAAGATGTACTTCAAAAATCTTGAAATTTTTCTAAGATGCTATTTAGATATTTAAGAGTCCAAGGAAAAATTTGGATCCTTGGATTTGAATCTTTTTGGCAGGGCCTAATATGCATAGCAACATAATCAAATAACATTGGTTTTGATTTTTATACTGTTGCCATATAATTTGCCCTAGCCATTGCAATCAATAACTTCCCATCTTTGTAGAAAGAAAACTTTTTGGTGAGGTCAATCTTATGTGCAAAATTTTGTTGCCCTCCATTATGTTTGATAAACCACTTATGGTTGAACTTCTCATAAAAGGAAAAAGTGGGACTTTACATATATCTGCCTGTGATAATTGTCTTATCACAGGCCGGTCTTGCAGCATAACTAACCGCCTGTGATAATGGTGGTATCACAGGCGGATGTTGACCTACATCAAGCCGCCTGTGAAGACCTTTTACCGCAGCCAGTTTCTACCATAACGGTAACCGCCTGTGATAATTAGGTTATCACAGATGGTTCTTTTCCTGTATCTAGCCGCCTGTGATAATTGTTTTTCACAGTCATGCCTAGCCGTTGGTTAATAACCGCCTGTGATAAGGTATAACCTATGCAATACTACTGCTGTTATTTCTAATTTCCAGGTCAATTCAATATAATCACAAAACAAAAATCAACAATATCTTCACAGAACAAAACTCAACAATATCATCACAGAACAAAAGTCAACAATATTATCATCACAAAAGTCAATTTCACTAAAACAATATACATATGTACAAGTTACACATACAATTCATCTCATAGTTTACAAGTTTTCACTAAAAACTGTTACTATTGGCATAGTCGCAAAGTTCTGGCGCATCAGCTGCTGCACCATTCTCATCAAAGAACATCCGTTTTTTGTGCAAAATTTTGTGACAAATGAACTGACAGAGTTCAGAAGCAATCCGGTCGGCTCCTCCATTAGGAATACTTCTACAAACCGACCATTCTTTATTTAGATTCTTTGTCTGCTGCAATATAACACATAACAAGGTTTAGAATGTGTTGGTTTGAACAATCTCAAAGTATAGATCAAAGTGAGTGTATACTGGAATTTAGTTGGTATTTTTGGAGCAGTTGTACTATGAGCAATTGAATTTTGAAGTTGGAATCAAAATATGAAAATAATGTTTCTGGTAATATTGAGCAGCAGAGAATATAAGTATTAAACTATGCTAGTTACAATGAAAATGAAACTCAAAAGTAAGAAAATAAGGTATCGACATTAAGGATAACTTACATCCTCACGATTCACTCTATATACGCCGACAGGCCGAAGATGCTCGCATACATAATACCTGCATAAGACACTCCCAGCAGGCTGCTTCGAACAAGCATAATATGTTTTAATATCAAATGCATTCGTATTGGAAGGTCTCTCACCGCCAAGTTGTTCCGCTTAAAACCGCCAGGTGTTGTAATACAAGAAATGTCATATAAAACTTGTCAACACATTCTAAATGTGTGTAAATTAAAATTATTGAATAAATGTATAGTTTCAAAATGGAAAGGAAATCTTTGTAATGAGCTGGTGCTAAATCGGCCGAGTCCAAGACTGTTGCCTTTCCCTGTGTTGGCTTGATGAAGATCATTATGTAGTGATCACTGCAAACACACAAACACACGTGTTAACAATTACCAATAACTGCTATTTCAATGTCATGTGTCAAACTTACTCGAAGTTGTACGGAGTCTTTACGAGGTCCTTGCCGTCTCTGACAAAGTTAAACATTGCATGTCCTATATAAGCTGCAACTTTTGTCCTTTTATCCTTCTTAAGTTTTGCGATTGCTTTTTCAAAATCTTTTTTTCATGTGCTTGAACTGTGCTGAGTTTTGATCCGCCTGGACGTTGAATAGCGCCTTTGCAATCCTAGTAGGGTCAAGGATACCTGTCTTGTGCGCCTACTTTTCATTATCCATGTATTGCACCCTTTTGAAGAAGTCCAGAATTGTTATAATATCATGAAATGTGTATGCATGTAGTAAGAAAAGCAAATACAAAATATTAGAGCACTTACAAGCACCAGACGAGCAGCAGGTTGATTTTGAGCATGCTTCGATGCAAAAGGGGACACAGCTCTTCAAATAAAATGACTCGACTATCTTCTCTAGTGCTCCAGAATGCTTCTTTTGGAATACGAAATGTGACGCAATTAAGACCATATCTTGTTCTAGCAAGGATGTACCACTCATGCATTCTTCTGAGCAGGATGGGTTGTTTGCTATGTTGTACGGATATCATGAACGGCTTCCCATTCTCAAATTTATGAGGAACATCCTCAAGCTTGTATATTGGAACTCCTGGTTTAACTAAAGCCGTCCGCCGATTATACATGACACTGTCTTCTTCCCACTCCTCGATATTTCCTAATTCTGGCTCATGAGAAGAACGAGATGCACTCGATATATAATATTTTCCTTCATAGTTTCCAAATACTTTGGCACTTCTGATGAAGGTTTCTTATTTTCGTATGAGCTAACTTTGATAGGCACTAATGATCGAGGAGTAGTCGTCGGAAGTTGGACACTGGCTTGTTGAACCTGTTGTTCAACTGATTACTCTTTACTCCCAGCAGCTGGCTCTTGTACTACTTCAAGTTGTTGCTCAATTGGTTGCTCTTTACTAGCAACAGCTTGCTCTGGTACTGCTTGAAGCTGTTGTCCAACTTGTTGCTCTTGGATATCTTTACTAGCAAGGTTACTATCATCCTTGCTGAGACATAAGGGGAGTGGATCTTCATGCACTTTTGCCTTAGAAGATGGGGTTGTAGTATTTGGATATGCGAAGGGGCTAGAAATTGGCTCATCGTCCAACACGATATCGCGTCGGTGCCAAAGGATTAATTGGTTGACAACCTGCCCCAGAGTCGCGATCCCCTCAGGTGTGACGTGGTCTATTTCATAATCTTCATAATCATTATCAATGATCTAAAGAACTTGCACCACAGCATAATACAACGGATGTGGATTCCCGTTGAAGTCACGATCAGGCTTTCCCATAGCAGTGGCAACATGTTTGGTTTTGTTCCCTGCTCTGCCGATCGGGACAAGAAGACGACAAGATTTGTCGTTAGCAATATCATTGATAGGGAACTTATGGGTTGACCCTGAGCCTGGCACAGAACCAACGCTGCTAGGGTAGGCAGTTGGATATACTAATTGCTCCTTTCGCACCGGAACCATCGTTGTACTCGGTGCCACTAATTGTCCCAATTGTCTAAGTTGTAACATTATTTCTTGCTTATTTTCTTTGACCTTTTGAGCAATCGTTTCATCAAGTGTTTTCTTAAACTTCTCATGTCTTCTATATGTGTCTTTATCTTTAGAGAAACCATCTAGCCAAGACATTTGAGAAGAGACCGCTCTAACCTGTCCGCTGTGTTCAGGGTTTCCTAAGATAGCGGTAAGTTGGTCATTCTCCCTCTTCGGCTTGAAGAGACCCTTCTGTTGCTTTTCAATTACTTCTTTCATTTTTTCCTCTACTTCATTCATAGAGTCAGGCTTTTCAAGTTTGCCCTCCCTGGTCAAATCTGACCGGGCAAAGACCCACCGTTGAGTTCGCTCATCGCAGCCTTCTAATGGGTGAGGATTGCCCTTACTGGTAATTTCGTCTAATATCTTAATCCATTTCTGGACATTGGGGCATATCCGGTAGACCCCAAGCGATGATGGTATTTGTTCTTTTTTGCAAGATTTGACCTAGTTGCACTTAGAGCTTTAGCATCAAGTGTGCTCTTTTGACGAACAAACTCTTGCCACTGAGCTTGTGTGATTTTTTCCATCTTCCTCGGGCTAGGGACCTTGCCGGCCTTAACATAAGCATTCATTTCACTCTTCCATCCACGAAACTTCTTGCCGCAAGAGACCAATGTTGCTTTCTTAACAGCTTCTTCTGTGCCTTTCGGGAACTTGAATTGTTTCTTTATCCTTTCCCACAACTCATTCTTGGTCTGCTCGGGTAATTTCCTCCAATTCTCTGTTGTGATCGGCACAACCTCCCTATTAAGAAAACCGCATGCATTACGGTACTTGGTAACGAAATCCAGTGGTTCTTACCTGGACCGACCCTTGTTATGTACATGATGCGGTCCAATGGACCCTTATTGGGACCTCGTTGCCCTCGTTTCCGCTTGAGTGAAGTTGAGGATTCATCCATTGGAGAACCTTCTGCGGTTTTAGGAGCCGATGTCACCTCATTGTCTTCGCGATTAATCTAGGTAGAAAAGAATTATAAGACTTCGTATACTTGACAACCAACATTAACTTGAACTGCTGAAGTTAAGATTCGTGATCCATACCTCGTCGGTAGGATCATATTCCGGGTCTAGATCATCTGAAGTCTTTTTAATTTTTATATTGGGAAAAGGATCCGATGGACTGTGATAGGAGCCTGAACTGCTGGAGTCAGTAAACTCCATATTGTCTTCTTTATTGTTACTACCAGGACCAGTCTTCTTAGGGCTTTCCATGCTAGAACTAATAAGACAAAAAATGTAATAAATGTCATATTAACTCTACATGAAGTGTTGCATGAAGAGAAAGATGGAAACATTCTAGGATTTGATAAGGCATTCTAGGGTTTAAGGCGACTGAACAAAAGGTTCCTATACATTGTGAGGGTGACAAGCACACAATGGCAATTTTATCTTCTTATTCTAAATAGGCTAGCTTCGTTTAGAGTGGCGACCACTATTAGCACTCTACTCTAATGAGCATCTTGTTTTCACTTTAATTTCGCACAACTGAATAATTAGTCCAATATATTGAACAAATACATAGCTCTCACTAATCTTCTCCAGCGAATGATAGATTAAATGCTTACAGGAAATACTCAACATTTTCACCAACTTATTTGACATGTTCCCCAAAATAGCTAGAGGTATGGGCCGGCTCCATATATAAGATCTACTTATGTTCAATAATATAGGCTATTATTACTAGCTCAAATCCACTTATATTTGCAGGTTTCCTCAAGAATCTAGAAGCAGTACTTCAACCTTTTGTGAAGCTCTACAAATTCTATGTGGAACCCTTTATACTCCTTTTACATGCATATTTTGCCCATTTCTGGAAATATTTAGCCAAAGTATTAACTAATGTGCTCCATCTCTTGTACAATATATTTAAACGGTTCATGTAACAAGCACTTTATTATTCTTGTTGTATGTAACGAACTAAAATGACTCAGCATCCTTTCCTTGTTCAGTAAAAAAAGTAAATTTGTGAACTAGTATTATCTTTTAGTGTGTTACCAGTACATTAGCACAGCAAATACCCCATGAAAGCATGACAGCAGGACATATATGTACCACTTCCAGATGCTTATCCTTCAAAAAAATATAGTCCATTGTAAACTAAATTGTTTCGGCAAAAAAACCTGGTGTGAGAAATGCATCACGAAATGGAAAATGCCCATAGTCATATAACAGCTACACTATCAGCAAGAATGATTCAACATAGTAATATATCATTCTCCAAAGGATAAGATACATATATGTTTATTGTACGTGTTCATGTATTTCAATTTGACCATTGTACTAAAAAATGCAAATCGTAGCCACTAATTTCGTTCAATTGTGCCAATATGGCCATTATCATCACAATCCTACGTATTTGAGTGACACATCATATGTTTGGCATCCAGCACGGCTAGAAGATGGACCCACCAAACCCTAACCAAAGATGCCACCGAACTTGATAGTTTTTCGAATTCCACCGAACCCTAACCAAGGATGCGTACCATTTTCCAATTCTCGAACCCTAACCAAGGATATGCAAGGCGGCGGCAAGGGTGGGGAGGGAGGCAGCACGTCGAAGGAGGATGGAAGGTCGAAGGGTTTAGGGTTTACCTTGAAGCTCGATGGCAACGGCAATGGCTTCGCTCGGCGTACCTGGAAGTGACGAGGGTGAAGTTCGGCGGCGACAGCAGCGAACACTTGGCGGCAAACGAAATTTTGGCAGCCTAACAACGTCTACGTGTTTCGCTCGGGTTAGGTTTTTCCAACACTGCCGAGGTGTATATATAGACTCCCATTTTCTCAGGCGGATTTTACGTACCGACCGCCTAAGAAGATGGTTACCTCAGGCGGGTTTTACTTACCAACCGCCTGAGAAGATAGAATTATCTCAGGCGGTTGGTAAGTAAAACCCGCTTGAGATAAACATCTTCTCAGGCGGTTATTAAGTACCAACCGCCTGTGAAGATATATACTTCTTCTTAATTAATATTCTTGATTAAATGTGGGTCCTTTAAAAAGACAAAATTCCACTTTCTTGTAATATTATTGATAAGTAAAGGTTACCATTAAATTTCACTTCATAAATCCTTTGAAATTGGTCAGAACATAAAAAACATACAACAAATGCTATTTTTCATTTTTATATCTTGATGAATATAATGCTTTTTTCATTTATTTTTTCAGTGGACATTTTTACTCATCATACCAACCTCTGTGAATTTTTTCAGATTTTTTTTATTTTTTTGAATCAATGTGTGTTCATAATTTGATGAATGCCTCATATGTATATGAGCATTTAGTTAGAATGATGGATAATTTGAAGTTTGACATGTTGGAATGCTTTTTAAAAAAATAACAAAATTCATACATGTATAAATGATACAATTATGTTCATACAAACAAAATTAAGTGAATGATCTTTTTTTTATGAGATACACAAATGTGAATAATATGTGAGTAGAAATTAATTTGATATTTACAAAAACATTACAATGTCAGCTATACAAGTTTTAAAATATTTGGTTCAGGTGGTACATATTAATTTTATATAAATATAGAAGAAAGAATCATCGAATTTGGCCTCAATTTGCAGAATCAAAACATGTTTGGGAATTTATATTGGAATCTAAATAAAAAAGAAGCAAGGGATAAGGAAATAAAGAGCCTCGGGCATTATCGCAGGCGGTTTGTAATAAATAACCCCTCAGCAACCGACTGCGAAAAATTTAAACACCGCATGTGAAAAACTGACGCCTACATAAAGACCCCTCACCAACCGCCTGCGAAGACATGTCGACGTCCGTGCGCGACCTTTCTTTTCCCCGAGGCGCGACCTTTCAATGCGCAGTAAACCAACTGCTCCATCTTCCACAACGCACGGCCCTTATTAAAGACGCGCCATCACCCTTTAGTTCTCCACAAGCGCGTCGCTCACTTTGAATCCTTTTCTTTTCTTCGTCTTCCTCCGCTCCGACGACTCAACACCACTATGGCCGACCTTCCGCCGCCAAGCCCTCCGAGGGAGCCACCTTGCAAGAAACAATGTTGCAGCTCCCCCGAGAGGATCAACACCCAGCAGCGCCTCCTCATGGCGCGAGAGGCGTACAACAATACATCTCATGCCATGAGTGCCTTGGGGCTGGGTACCCTTCCAGAGTATCCTAGAATGGGTACCATCTGCCACTACCTCTACGCCATCACGGGGGTGGTTGATCGTCTCAACATTCTGTTTGCGACGATGGCCCATGTTCTTGGCCCCGAGGGTTGCAGAATGCTAGAGGAGGCGACGACTAGCAACTTCGTTCTCAGGGTTGCACCGCCGGTGCAACCGGTGCAGCCGGTGCAACCGGCCCTGTCTCCTATTGCACCGGCACCAGAGTCGCCGCCGGAGGACGAGGAGGAGGAGGAGGAGGAGGAGGAGGAAGAGGAGTAGGAGTAGGAGTAGGATTTAATTAGTTTTTCTTTGTTGTTTTTAGTTGCTTATGTTTTGAAAATATTGTTAATGAATGAAATTTATCTTTGTTCATCTATGTGATTGAATATTACTTGTGTATCTTGTGTATTCTTGTGTGTTCTTGTGTAAATATTGTGTATCTTGTGTGAGATGTGTGATTGAAGATTATTAATGAATGAGTATCTTGTGTGTTCTTCAACTGTGTAAATGAATGAATGTGTAGTGTGTTCATCGTGTTCCTCAGACTCGGGTATCATAAGATAATTATCTCAAGCGGTTGGTAATTAAAACCCGCTTGAGAAGAAGACTATTTCAGGCGTTTGGTAAGTAAAACCCGCCCGAGATAAACATCTTCTCAGGCGGTTAAAGTACCAACCGCCTGTGAAGATATTTACTTCTTCTTAATTAATATTCTTGATTAAATGTGGGTCCTTTAAAAAGGCAAAATTTCGCTTTCTTCTAATATTATTGATAAGTAAAGGTTACCATTAAATTTCGCTTCATAAATCCTTTGAAATTGGTCAGAAAATAAAAAACATACAACAAATGCTATTTTCCATTTTTCTATCTTGATGAATATAATGCTTCTTTCATTTATTTTTTTAGTGGACATTTTTACTCATCATACCAACCTCTATGAATTTTTTCAGATTTTTTAAATTTTTTTGAATCAATGTGTGTTCATAATTTGATGAATGCCTCATATGTATATGAGCATTTAGTTAGAATGATGGATAATTTGAAGTTTGACATGTTGGAATGCTTTTAAAAAAATTAACAAAATTCATACATGTATAAATGATACAAATATGTTCATACAAACAAATTTTAGTGAAGGATCTTTTTTATGAGATACACAAATGTGAATAATATGTGAGTAGAAATTAATTTGATATTTACCAAAACATTACAATGTCAGCTATACAAGTTTTAAAAAATTTTGTTCAGGTGGTAGATGTTAATTTTATAGAAATGTAGAAGAAAGAATCATCGAATTTGGACACAATTTGCAGAATCTAAACATGTTCGAGTATTTATATTGGAATCTAAATAAAAAAGAAGCAAGGGATAAGGAAACTGAAGAACAGTATCGGGCATTATCTCATGCGGTTGGTAAGTAAAACCCGCTTGAGATAAACATCTTCTCAGGCGGTTATTAAGTACCAACCGCCTGTGAAGGTATTTACTTCTTCTTAATTAATATTCTTGATTAAATGTGGATCCTTTAAAAAGGCAAAATTCCACTTTCTTGTAATATTATTGATAAGTAAAGGTTACCATTAAATTTCAATTCATAAATCCTTTGAAATTGGTCAGAACATAAAAAACATACAACAAATGCTATTTTTCATTTTTCTATCTTGATGAATATAATTTTTTTTTTCATTTTATTTTTTAGTGGACATTTTTACTCATCATACCAACCTCTATGAACTTTTTCAGATTTTTTTAAATTTTTTTGAATCAATGTGTGTTCATAATTTGATGAATGCCTCATATGTATATGAGCATTTAGTCAGAATGATGGATATATTGAAGTTTGACATGTTGGAATGCTTTTAAAAAAATTAACAAAACTCATACATGTATAAATGATATAAATATGTTCATACAAACAAATTTGAGTGAAGGATCTTTTTTATGAGATACACAAATGTGAATAATATGTAGTAGAAATTAATTTGATATTTACCAAAACATTACAATGTCAGGTATACAAGTTTTAAAATATTTTGTTCAGGTGGTAGATGTTAATTTTATACAAATGTAGAAGAAAGAATCATCGAATTTGGACACAATTTGAAGAATCTAAACATGTTCGAGTATTTATATTGGAATCTAAATAAAAAAGAAGCAATGGACAAGGAAACAGAAGAACAGTATCGGGCATTATCTCAGGCGGTTGGTAAGTAAAACCCGCCTGAGATAAACATCTTCTCAAGCAGTTATTAAGTACCAACCGCCTGTGAAGATATTTACTTCTTCTTAATTAATATTCTTGATTAAATGTGGGTCCTTTAAAATAGCAAAATTCCACTTTCTTGTAATATTATTGATAACTAAATGTTACCATTAAATATCACTTCATAAATTCTTTGAAATTGGTCAGAACATAAAAAACATACAACAAATGCTATTTTTCATTTTTCTATCTTGATGAATATAATGCTTTTTTCATTTATTTTTTCAGTGGACATTTTTACTCATCATACCAACCTCTATGAATTTTTTCAGATTTTTTTTAAATTTTTTTGAATTAATGTGTGTTCATAATTTGATGAATGCCTCATATTTATATGAGCATTTAGTTAGAATGATGGATAATTTGAAGTTTGACATGTTGGAATGCTTTAAAAAAATTAACAAAATTCATACATGTATAAATGATACAAATATGTTCATACAAACAAATTAGAGTGAAGAATCTTTTTTTATGAGATACACAAATGTGAATAATATGTGAGTAGAAATTAATTTGATATTTACCAAAACATTACAATGTGAGCTATACAAGTTTTAAAATGTTTTGTTCAAGTGGTAGATGTTAATTTTATACAAATGTAGAAGAAAGAATCATCGAATTTGGACACAATTTGCAGAATCTAAACATGTTTGAGTATTTATATTGGAATTTAAATAAAAAGAAGCAAGGGATAAGGAAACTGAAGAACAGTCTCGAGGATTATCTCAGGCGGTTGGTTAGTAACACCCGCCTGAGATAAACATCTTCTCAGGCGGTTATTAAGTACCAACCGCCTGTGAAGATATTTACTTTTTCTTAATTAATATTCTTTATTAAATATCTTCTCATGCGTTTGGTAAGTAAAACCCGCCTGAGATAATCATTTTCGCTGGCGGTTATTAAGCACCAACCACCTGAGAAAAAGTTAATAACCGCCTGTGAAAAACCGACGCCTATATAAGGACCCCTCACCAAAGTCAAAACGTAACCCTGGAGAATTTATATCGACGCCGCAAGGCTGCCGAATTTCCCCTGGGTCGCGCCGCCGCTCCGCCACCCAGCCCATACTGCCACGCCGCCGCTCAACCCCGCACCACCACTTCTCCACCCTGCCGGCCCACCGTGCTGACGCCTCCCCACCGTGCTGACTCCTCTGCAAGGTAAATGTAGTTTCCTTACTTTTTCTTTGTATATTTTCATTAGCTGATAAGCAGTTAGTTTTGTGTGTTTCTGTATATGGATTTTGTCCTTTTGCTGGTGTAAGGACTGTATGGATTGTGTTCTGGTATATTGATGTATGGACTATATGGATTGTTTCCTTTTTGTGTGTTCTGCTAGTTTGGTCTTCTATATATTGATGTATGGACTATATTGTAATAAGCTTACTATAGTTTGTACCTATTATGTGACATGAATATGATGTTTAATTAACAGATGCTATTGTAATATATATAAGATGCATGAAGTTTACCCTAACTTGTAATTATAGTTTTATGTGTTTTCCTTTTCAATATGCTACTTGTGTGTGCGTACCTCCTGCTTGCATATATTTCGAAGGAGCGATTAGAGTTAGCTTTCTAGGGAGATGGTTTTATAACTCAACCATTTAGATACCATCGTTTGATGGGATCCGACGTCAAGATATAATGGACCGGATCCCACCCAGACCTAGCCCATGCTGCTGGGCCTGTTTGCCCCACGACTTCAATCCTTCACCCCCGATTGCTACTCCCGACGCCTTCGACTCCGTCCGCCTCAAGTTGTAGTAGGGTTGGGCGTTGCCGACCATACCTCCTCGTTGCTAGGTGACATTAATGGTGGCAGGGTGCAGAAGCCAGTGATAGGGCCATCGGCAAGCGACAGCGAGGTCGGGAAATGGCACCGGGGTTGGAAGGCGGCACCGGGGCCAGCTGCAGGTGTCGACAAGGAAGGAGACAGTGTTGGAGGCACCTAGGACAGCTGCCGGCAGTGGCGAGACCGAAAGACGGAGGTGATGGCCGGAGCCGCGGGCGATGGCGCGCGGTGGTTGGTGGAAAGTCGGTGGCAGTCATCGAAGTGGCGAAGTGGAGCCGTGTGACGCCCGGTTCCGAAAAATGAACCAAGCTAACGCATATGTGTGCCCAGGATGTTCATCACACATATACGAGTGCAATCACAAACGATATACAGATAATTACCACAGAACAACATTAATTAACTAAATTTTATTACACAAACCATATTATCCTCGAATACAAGCTCTAATGAATATTAATGACAAGTTCAACTAATGCAGCGGAAATAACTAATTAAGCAACTAAGCAAACTAAGCAAAAGTGATAGCGCAGCTCCATGCAACACCACAGGCAGAGTTGACGGTAGACACGGCCTAGAACTCTGCATTATCGCCATTAAACTCACAATCCTGACCTGGAACTATTGGGGGGGGATTGCAAGAGTGAGTACGTGTCGTACTCAGCAAGTGTGGAAAGTATGACATGTGGCTGATTCAAATGATGACAATAATAATGGCAAAGTGCTGAAAAGTACAGTAAAACATTTGAAAAGCAATGTATCATATTTATGTGAAGTAAACCCATCATAAACCATGTAACTATAATAATACCAGTCCATAAATCACCATTACCAATAACCATAATCAAAGTCATAAACCATAATTCCATCCCATAACCATAACCATAATCATAATATCAACCATAACCATCACCAATCCATAACCATTATCAAACCATAACCATCCCAAATCCCAATTTCCCTCTAATCATGGAAGTTGTCCAGGTGCTCATAACCGGGAGCACAGCTATCATGATAGTTTTATTTGACTCTGCAGAGTTTGTACCTCTTTACCCACGTGTTCGTGATTTCATCACCTTTCGGCGACTAAGAACCTCCCTTATGCCCATGACTTGTTAGTCATATTACACACTTCCATTTTTGTGTGGCCAAGAGATCACAAAATAGCCTTTACAAAGGGATTACTAGCCTATTTAGACCCCACTGAGGTTTGACCGATGGCGATGCCTCCAACTGAGCACATCTTCAACCAAGGGCCCCCTCTTGAGCCATTCGGATCCCAGGGTAGTCCCACCAATCATCAACAAACCCAATCCGACTACCCCTTCCCCGAGCATCCACAATGGTCCAAACAGCACTTGCAAAGCCCTAATTAATCAGCTATGCCGCACCCATACTTGGCCTCGTGGTGGCACTGTAGTCCTGGCCTATTATCGTATGAACCGGTCCTTAGATCTAAAGCAAGCAAAACCACCATGACATCCAACCCATCCACATACCAGTCTTGCTTAGATCACCCATCGTATTGACCCATTCACATTAACCAGAATATCATTGATGCATAATTAAATGTGTAGTGTTGTTTGCCATCCCGATTAATTAAGCGAAGCAAAAAGGTAAAAAGCCCTTCCCGACTCTCTACCATAAACTCCGGGTGACAAGGGTGGTTTAACAAATCTAGTAAACTTCCTACCATAGGATTCCCATCAAATTGACACAAGCATGCAGTTTGCAAACAAAACATTTATTTTAAAAACAGGATCAATATGCTTCAAGGACACTTGCCTTGCTCCGCCGGACAGGGTTGCTCAAGTGCTTCGAAATCTTGATTCTGAAAATCCTCGTACACGATCTCTTGAGCACTTCCCTCTACTCGTGATCACACATACAAGAAAATACATACAAATCAACACGATGCACACACATTAATCAACATGCGATGATATGCAAGCATGCAAAGATCAATTATTAATTAACTATGATTGTTTGTTAATTAGATGCAACTAGTTCATACGTGTTCATACGAGTTTACGGGGGTTTTAGCGAGGATTAGTGCTGCTGAAAATAAAAAGGCGATGCAACAATAATCAATTTACGTCTATTAGATCTAATACGTTGCTAAAATTCGTATTGGAAAAATGAATCCTACCGTAGATGTGACGGCTTCGAAGATCGCGAGGGTGAAGGCGACGCGTAGACGAAGCAGATGGCGCAAGGGTCCTCCGGCGGCACGACGACGGCGAAGCGATGGCGACGACGATCTCCGGCGGACGGCGGTGCCCTCCTTTCTTTTTCTTCCTCTTCCTCCTCTTTTCTCCTCTCTTTTCTTCCCTGGCGGCGCAGCCTCTGATCTCCTTTTTCTCTGTACCGGCGGCTAGGGCTGTTTTTGGATCTAGGCGGCGGCGTTTCTGGGATTGGGAAAATTTACGGAGACCTACGGTCTCTTTTATAGGCGGCAGCAGCGATCAGAGACCGGCTCGGTCTCTGGAATCGGGGTCGGGCGCAGTTTGGTCGGGCGCGCGCGGCGGGGGCGTCGGGCGGGAGTCGGGCGGTGCGGGGCCCAGGGCGCGCGAGCGCGCAATTCAGTCGGCGCGAGCGGGCGGATCGGGGCGAGCGGCGGAGTGGGGCCCAGCGCGGGCGGGTGCGTGCGGTGCGGCCGGGGTCCAGGCGGCGCGTGCGACGGGGTCGCGCGGGGCCAGGTGGCGAGCGTGGCCCAGGCGCGGGGTCGCGGTCGGGTGGCGTGGCGCTTCGGGAGTCGGGCGCGCGGGTTGGGCGAACACGTCGGGTGGGTGAGGCCGGCGGTTGGTTTTTGTTTTTTCTCTTTTTTAATAAATATATTATTATTTATTTATTCTTTATATTATTTTTTTATATATTTTCTTTTTCTTTACATGTATAAATATTATCATTAAATATATATTATTATATATATTTTTATTTATTTTATTTTTTATATTTTATTATTATTTTTATACTTATTCCCTATTACAAGTTTTACGCTATTATTTTCCTATTCTTCTTTTGCTACTCATATTTGTATATGTATATTTTATGTTTTATTATTTTTCTTTTATTCTATTAATATTTAATGCATGAACATGTATGCAATGCATGATGTGAAAATTGAGGGTGTTACACGTGCCACGCTCCAGCAGCGCGCCTCTCCATCGCGTCAGGTCGGGGGCTGCGGCAAAAATCCACCCATACCCGCACCCGTCGGGTGCAATACCCGTCCGGTACCTGTACCCGCGGGTATAAGTGCCATCCCTAGATCCCACCTAGCCTAGCCCATGCCACTGGGCCTGTTTGCCCCACGACTTCAATCCTTCACCCACGCTTGCTGCTCTCAACGCCTTCGACTCCGTTCACCTTAAGACATCACCCGTCTCCCACATTAGTCACCCTAATCATACTTGTTATGTCTCTGTAAATTCATTTTATAGAAGACCTTTAGAGAATATTTGTGGCCAAAATTTGTAAATCTGACAAAAATTCTATTATTGAAGCATGGACCGTCGAGCGTGGATGTATAACATGCCAAGACCCAATCCTATGTACATTCATAATGTTGCAAATTTTATTGAAGCATCCAAGAGACATGCGAAGTTGCAAAATATAGATGACATATTATGTCCATGTATCGACTGCGAAAATAAGATTGCTTGGACGGATACTATAGTAATCCAATCTCATTTGGTGAAAAGAGGTTTCAAAAAAAACTACACAATATGGACAAAGCATGGTGAGTTGGATACACATGATGTGGATAAAGATGATGAGAGAGGTTCGGATGATGATAATGTTCATATCGATGATGGTAGTGACAATCAAGCTGGTGATGATGATGATGAGTTCGATTGTGAGGAGATGTTGCGTCACATTCAACCATATGTATTGACTTCTATGGGAGCAAGCAAAGGTTTAAGTAAAATGGAGACATTGCAGAATGCGGCGATGGAGCTTTTATATGATGAATCAAACGGTTGTGATAAAGAGTTTACTACATTGCGTGCAGTCTTAGAACTACTAAAGTTGAAAGCTATGCATGGATGGTCCGATTGTAGTTTCTCTGATCTTTCGAATCTTCTGGCAGAAGTTCTTCCAAATCCAAAAAAACTGCCCAGAAGCACTTATAAAGCGAAGAAACTTCTTTGCCCGATGGCACTAGGTGTGACAAAAATATACGCTTGTGTGAACCATTGTATTTTTTATCGCAAAGAGCATGAGCTCGCAACTAGATGCCCTATTTGTGGTGTCAGTAGATATAAGAAGGACTACAATCACCAGTATTTTACCAACATGAAAAAGACTCAGAAGAATAAGAAGTTTATTATTGGTCCTGAAGATGATGATGACGATACTTCTGGTGATGCAGACGGGAAGAATAAGAGAAAAAATACTGTCTTGGTGATGTGGTACCTTCGGGTAATTGATCGCTTGAAGATTTTGTTCTCAAACCCTACGGAGGCTGAACTTATGCGTTGGCATTTCGAGCAACGCAAGAAGAATGAAAAACATATACGACACCTTGGTGATGCAACGCAGTGGAAAATTTTTGATATTCAGTATCCAGAATTTGCGAAGGAAATCAGAAATGTGAGGTTTGCCTTGGGTACAGACGGAATGAATCCGTTTGGTGAAAAAAGGAGCATACACAGCACATGGCCCGTGGTCTTAACGATGTACAACCTACCGACGTGGTTGTGTCAGAAAAGGAAATATATCTTGTTATATGTTCTTATCCAAGGTTCGAAACAACCCGGCATAGAAATTGATGTGTTCCTGGAACCTTTAATGGAAGATATGGCGAAATTGTGGAATGAAGGTGTACGTACATGGGATGAGTACAAGTGGGAGTATTTCACACTAAGAGCAATGATATTCGTTACTGTGCATGATTATCCCGGACTGTTTACATTATCGAGACAAATGAAAGGGAAGAAAGGTTGTATTAGGTGCGTGGATAGAACTGGATTTCTATAACTCACTTCATCCAGAAAGACGGTGTACATGAGACACTGACAGTTCTTGACAGATACACACAAGTATAGGAAGATGAAAGAACAATTTGATAACAAAATCAAAAAAGATACTGCACCAAAACCTTACAGTGGAAAACTTGTGTTTGAAATGGTCAGAACATTCGTATTGCTTTCGGTAAGGGAAAAAATAGTAAAGGAATTAAGGGAAAAAAGTACATCTTCAGATGATACAACTGATATGGCTTTCAAGAAACAATCAATTTTTTCAAGTATCTTTCGTATTGGAAGAATCTGGAATTTTGCCATAGTATTGATTTGATGCACGTTACAAAGAATGTATTTGACAACATCATTGGGACCTTGCTGGACATGCCAAGGAAAACAAAGGACGGATTAAATTCACATATGGACCTAGTAAATCTTGATTTGAGACTAGAGCTTCATCCAGTAGAAAAGGCGAACGGGAAGCATTACCTTCCCCCAGCCAACTACAACTTGACGCTAGAAGGGAAAAAAGCAATTTGCGAATGCTTGCGTGGGATCAAAGTGCCCACAAATTTCTCATCCAATATCTGCAAACTAGTCTCGATGAATGACTTGTCTTTATTCGGTTATAATTCTCACAAAATCTCAATGGGACTGAAGACAAAGAGATGTTGCATATGAGTGATAATGTCCAGGTTAGACAGTATGAAGCTATGATGACAGCCTTCATGCTGTTTAACCTGGATATTGCCACTCATATGCAGGATCTCTTTATCTTCAGTCCGATTCATATTTTGTTAGCTTCGACACATCCTTCACTTATAACTGCTATTAACATGTGTGATAAGGAAGCTTCACTTATTGATAAATCTATGCTTGAAAGATTAAGGTTAAATCCCTATGAAGGTGTAAAAACAAGATTTGTGATTGAAGTTGTTCGCTTACTCGCTTCTGTGAAGCACTAAGAAAGTGAGTACTGATTTTTAGTCAATATATTTAGGCATTAAAACTGAGAAAGGAGCATATTCCTAAGTTTTCAAATGGACAGGAGGGAAAGAATCGTTCAAATGGATGTGAAAATCCTTCCAAGGATCGTCAGGCTTCAAATTGATGCTTTCAACAATTCAAATGATGAGCCACGGGTGTTACTTGCATCTGCAATAGCTTGCTATGCAGGGATTAGCTTGACAGGAGCTTAACAGCATCAGACACGGTTGGTAAGTAAAACCCGCCTGAGATAAACATCTTCTCAGGCGGTTATTAAGTACCAACTGCCTGTGAAAAATTTAAAAACCGCTTATGAAAAACAAATGCCTATATAAAGACCCCGCGGATGTGCGCCTCTGCCCAGTCCCACATCGCGCCACGAGGTACCTAAGTAAATTCGCATAGTTTCCTTACTATGCATTGCATGCTACCTTTTTCTTTGTATATTTTCATAAGCTGCCAGTTTTGTGTGTTGGTATATGGATTGTGTCCTTTTGCATTTGTGTACATATGCGTTTGGACTCAATAATTTGGAAGTTTGGTCTTTCAGATAATGATGTCTCGAGCGTGTAGCCGATTGAAGGAGGAGCGCTTGGCATGACGCAAGAACCATCCCCATGTATGTACATATGGCACACCGGTCGCATGGTTGTATATACATAAGTATCTGTAATGGACTGATGAACTTAACTGTAGTTTGTTTTTTTGTCTTGTTTTTTTTGGTATTTTCAATTTATCTGCAAAGCCTAAAACGGGAGATTTATTGAAGTGGCAGTGCATCGTCCTCGGTAAAGAAGGGGTAAGTCATGAAGAACAAGCACAATATCAGTTTAACCATTGTCCCCCTATTAATAAATTTCTTTTGCGGACTAAATGGGAAGATGGTTACTACCCCCTGCCAATCTCCTTCTCTGAGGACTATCCCTTGGTGCCTCCAAGATGTGCCTTTCCAAGTGGGTTCTTCCACCCAAATGTCCATCGTTCGGGAGCACTCCGCATCGGGATTCTTGATCAAGAGACTGTAAGATAGACCTATTTTGCTCATGTAATTATTACTTAATTGTTGTAGAACTTATTTGAACTGGTTTCTTATATTGCTTAAATTATATTTCGTAGGGGTGGTGCAGTGCTTTTACAATCGAAACTATACTACTTGAAGTTCAGCATTTGCTGCATCAGCCAAATGTGCCCGATGTTGAAAATGATTACTATAATCTACTTATCAAGGTTAGATGACACTTTGACTTAGTGACCAATATAGGTTATTCATTCCTCCTTCGACATTTGTTAATTTAAACAATGTCAATATTTTTAGGATCCAGCGGAATATAAGAGACGTGTTCGGGAGCAAGCAAGACGGTACAATTTAGATTGATCGATGGGAGCTTCATCGTCCATCTACAATGAATGTAGAATGATTTTTGTTTTCTACTTGACAGGGTGCTTCATCGTCGTTGTTTGCAGCTATTACAGAGAGAGGCTTACTTAAACTTGTGCTTAGTGTGTAAAGATGTTATCTTTGAACAATTGTAAAGCCTCTAATGGTGTATTATCACAATTAAGCCAGCCTCACTGGTGATCGAGCATTTCCTATAATGCATTATTGTACTAGTATCCGCTCATCTATGTTTTTTTCCTGATACAATTTTCCCTGCAACGACTACATACGGTTGTGATAATTGCAACGACTACATCCCTGTAATTTCAATGAAAACCGCTTGTGATAATTGAACAACTACATACAGTTCTTACACAATGACCGCCGGTGAAAATACATGATCTTCTTAGGCCGTTGTTAATTAAGAAGTGCCTGTGAAGTTCATTACATTACATACGGTTCTTAATTAATAACCGGCTGTGAAGATCATGTATTTACCAGGCGGTTGTTTCTTAAAATCCGCCTGTGATGTTAATTTATTGCAGGCGGTTCTTAAGTAATAACCACCTGAGAAGATCGAGTATTTACCAAGGCGGTTGTTTTTTAAAATCTGCTTGAGAAGATCGAGTATTTACCCAGGCGGTTATTATATCATTCGTCATCACAGTCGCATATTTTTAAGGACCGCCTGTGTTTGAAAAATTGAGGCGCCTGTAAAAATGCTTTTTGTAGTAGTGTCAATATATGTGAATGTTGTGCAATTATCACATTGTTAATAACCGCACTACTATGGTATGGAATAGATGAAGCAAACAAACATGTTGCTGATTTTAATTCATGTGGATGCAGAATGGTTCATACGCGTTCGACGCCCGAGATGGGAGGCTCGAGCCGGGGTCTTGAGGATGAATCTCCGACCCGGGAGCAAACCATGACACCACAGCAACAAGTCCCTCCACCACTACCACCTGAACCTCCGAGGACGCTCGCGTAGATTCTGGCCGCAGTACTCGGCTCGCGCGATGAGAAAACTGAGTTACTGCGTATGTTAGTGCAGAATTCGTCCCGTCAAGGGGGATGACAAGACAATAGGCAACGCCAGCCCCAACAGAGTTCATACTCGGATTTCTTGGCGACACATCCACCGGTCTTCACGGAGGCCGAGGAGCCTCTGGAGGCGGACAACTTCATCCGCATGCTCGACGCGAAGTTCGGTTAGCTTCGATGCACCAAACAACAGAAGGCATTGTTCGCAGTGCAACAACTCCAGGGATCCGCCGGTGCTTGGTGGGCGAACTTCATCGCATCACTGTCGGCTGGTCAGTCGGTCACAGGGACCGAATTCCAGGAGGTGTTCCGCGCCTACCATATACCTTCCGGTATAATGAAGAGTAAGCTTCAGGAGTTTCTAGAGCTGAAGCAAGGCGGCAGGAGTGCCTATTAATACTCCCGCGCTTTCAACCATCTAGTGCAGTACGCGCCAGATTATGTTGGGACGGAGGACAGGAAGCGAGATATGTTCTTCTAGGGTTTGAACCCCAAGATGGAAGTCCAACACGCGCAATGCAACCGCGGCACCTTCAATGACATCATCAATGCCGAGATTGTACAAGAGGATGCTCAGCGCGAGCTTGTTTCTAATAAGAGGAAATGGAGCGCACTGTCGAGCAGCAGCGGGGGTGGTCCGCAGAAGTATCGTGTGGTGTATTGCTCACCATCCGGTCAGTGATGGCAGCCACCGGCGCGACCTCAGCAATTCCGCGGTCGTTCTTTCAACGCGCCGCGTTTTCAACCGTCATCTCCACAACAGCAGCAGCAGTAAAGGATGGTCCCCTGTGCATATCCACCTCCACCACGTGGACCGGGATTCCGGCTGCAGATTGGAGGGAACCCAACACAGTACACGTGCTATAGGTGTGGCCGTGTTGGGTATCTTGCGAGGGACTGCCCCGAGCAGCGTCAAGGCAGTGGGCAAGCACCATATCGGGCTGCTGTTCAACCCCGCAACCAGCCCAAGAAACCAGCACCAAAACCCAGCAACATCCACCACATAGCCATCGAAGACGTGCCGGAAGGCGAACCCGTTCTCGTGGGTACATTTTCTCTACTTGCTCATCCCGTAGTCATATTATTTGACTCCGGTGCCACCCATAATTTCATTAGCCAATCATATGTTATCAAGAATCAAATATCTATCACTCCCATAGAAAGTCCATATTTGATTTGCTATCAAGGTGGGAAAATAGCAGCGGACATGAAAGTCCATAAAGCACAACTTAAGATGGGTGGGAATATCTATCCGACTTCTCTAATTATATTAGAGGGTCAAAAGCTTGATGTCATCTTAGGGATGTCGTGGCTGCACTGTCAAGGTGCTGTTCTCAACATTGTTCCACCTGTGGTCCATTTGAACTATCCATTATATGAACCACACGCTCTCATTCTAGACCGCCTTATCCAAGAAATTCCAACCACCTACAACACGGAAGCCACAAAGCTTGAAGACATTCATGTGGTCTGTGGATATCTGGACGTGTTTCCCAACGACCTTCCGGGTATGCCACCGGATAGGGACATCGTGTTCAAGATTGAACTTATTCCAGGAACCACACCTATTTCTCGAGGCCGTACAAAATGGCACCAAATGAGTTGGCCGAATTGAAGGAGCATTTGAAGGACTTACTGGACAAAGGTCTCATACGCCCAAGTTCATCACCTCGGGGCTGCTCCACATTATTTGTGAAGAAGAAGGACAAGACGTTACATCTATGTGTTGATTATCGTCCGCTCAATGCTGTGACAATCAAGAGTAAGTATCCACTACCGCGCATTGATATCTTATTCGATCAATTAGTGGGTTCTAAAGTATTCTCAAAGATGGATCTTCGGTCCGGGTATCATCAAATAAAAATCCGACCAGAGGATATATTAAAATCGGCATTCTCGACGAGATTCGGGCTCTATGAATATCTCGTCATGTCGTTCGGTCTTACCAACGCACCGGCTGACTTCATGTACCTCATGAATTCTGTTTTCATGGCGGAGTTGGACAAGTTTGGCGTGGTCTTCATCGATGACATTCTGGGGTATTCAAATTCAGAGGAAGAACACGCCAAACACTTGCATATCGTGCTCCAACGATTGCGAGATCACAAGCTTTATGCAAAATTCAGCAAGTGTGAGTTTTGGATCAGCAAAGTACTATTTCTTGGTCACATTATTTCAGCGGAGTGTATCGCTGTTGATCCAAGCAAAATTGTGCAAGTGCTGAAATGGAAGTCTCCAACGTCCGTACACGAAGTTCGCAACTTTCTCGGATTAGCGGGATATTATCAGACGTTCATCCCGAGCTTCTAAAAAATTGCTAAACCAATGATTAGCAGGATATTATCGGGCTGTGAATTCAAATTGTTACCCCAATTCCTTCTCTGTGTAAGGTCTTGAAGAGCTTTTTTTGATGCCGTGAGCTTTTTAGGGACAAACGCTTGCACAGTTGACACGGCCAATTTGTTGCTAGTTGACGTCCTGTCTATGGAACCCCCTTAGAGGCCCCCTGGTAGGAGTGGCCAGGTTGTCGGGTACGCCTACTACTTGAGCGCAGGATGTCTTTGACTGGTCCCTAGTGGAGCAGGGGAGTTGCAATGGATTGCTTCAATGTCTTCCATCATCATCGACAGCGGGTCCCTCGGGGGGTGCTGGAGCTGGTTGCTCCAGCGTCGCCCACCGTCGTCGTAGAGATGTCGAAGGCAGGCCCCCTGGGAGGTGCCAGAGCTGTATGCTCCGGCATCATCCACCATATTCGCAGAGACGTCGACGGCAGGCCCCCAGGAGGTGCCAGAGCTGGATGCTCCAGCATCATCCACAACCTTCGCAGAGACGTCGACGGCAGGCCCCCTGGGAGGTGCCAGAGTTGGTTGCTCCCGTGTTTCCTGCCATCGTGGTAGCAGCGTCGACGCCAAGCCTCTGGTGTACAAGGTATCACATGAGAACCCTGTTAGCAACAAGAGATGGGCAGGAGAGTTTACTCACTTATCCATGCTTGTTGCTGTCATTGGTTTGCTTGGACGTCAACGGTGGGCTCCTTGGGAGGTGTCGGAGATGCCTGCTCCGGCATCACCCACCATCATCTTAGAGGTGTCGACGGTAGGCCCCTTGGGAGGTGCTGAAGCTAGATGCTCCAACATCGTCCACCATCATCGTAAAGTTGTCGACGGCAGGCGCCTTGGGTGATGCCGGAGCTGGTTGCTCCACCATCGCATGCCATCGTGGTAGCAGTGTCGACGGCAGGCCCCTGGTGTACAGGCTATCACATAAGAACCCTGTTAGCAACAAGATATGTGCAGGAGAGTTTTACTCACTTATCCACACCTTTTGCTGTTGTCGGTGTGCTTGGACTTTGACGGCAGGCTCCTTGGGAGGTACCGGAGCTGCCTGCTTTGGCGTCGCCCACCATCGTCGTAGATGTGTCGACGGCAGGCCCTTTGGTAGGTGCCGGAGCTAGATGCTACAGTGTCGTCCACCATCGTTGTAGAGTCGTTGACTGCAGGCCCCCTGGGTGATGCCGGAGCTGGATGCTCTGGCGTCATCCACCATCGTCTTAAAGACGTCGACGACAGCCCTGTGGGAGATGTTGGAGCAGGATGCTCCGGCGTTGCTCATCATAGTAACCTGCTCTTTATGTCCTACACACATAACAGGGGTGCATATTTTTCGTTTGTTGGTGATCTTTTCCTACCCCTTTTTTAGCTTTGTCATGTCTTACAGTCTTGGGCTAGTACGCGGGGTTTGGGTAATTCAGTGTGTTCATGGCGTGAGCGTCTTGGCCCTCAGTACTTAGCCGTAGCACTTGGAGGCAAAGGGCGCACGCTTAGGGTACAAGAGAAGGCTAAGATGGCTGCATGCTCTGGACCTCCAGCTCGTCGTAGGCATTTCGTGGGATACCATTTTGCACCACAGGACCCTAAGTAAGGGGACAGCCACGATGTCCGAGGAAACTTTGCAGGTACCTCAGACAAGTCCGCCTTCAGTAGGGCTGTATAACTCTACTATGGATGATAGAAAATTTTCACCGGGTATATGAAGATAATATACGAAAGAATGAAACTAGTATGATTGATCACAAAATTAATCAGGTAATTAAGTGGACATTTAGAGAAAACACATGGAAAGACAATGATTTTTTCAAATTGGCACTCATAGGAGGGGACTTGCTTGACAATAAGGCAACGACCCACTCCGGTTGGCAAGGGAGGCAGAGTGTTCTTGTTTAGGATGCGGGACCAAGCTAAACGGCTGAACATTCTGGACATGTCCCCCCTAGAGCTTGGTTGTCCTACGTGTCATTCCTTGACACCATGACACCCTACATTGTCCTACTATTTATGCTTAGGGATAGAACTTATGGAGGTGCTCTATGTTCCAAGGGTTGGGGAGGGGCTCTCCTTCTTCTGTGGCTAGGCGGACACACCCGAGGCGGATACTTGTGTTACTCAGAATGGGGCCCTCCCAGCTGGGGGAGAGTTTGTGCGATCCTTCTCTAGAAAGTATGCGCTGCAGCACCAAGTCACCTGTCTAGAGCTCTCTACTCTGAACGAACCGCTCCTGGTAGTGCCTCAGCGCCTGTCGATAGCATGCATTTCGGATGGTGGCGTGCCACCTTGCTTCATCAATGAGGTCGACATCTTCTTGTTGGAGCTGGTCCTGTGAGGCTTCATTGAACGCTCGAACTCGTAGTGAGCTCACTGCGATCTCTAGGTGGAGGACGGCCTTGGCCCCATACACTAGAAAGAAAGGTGTTTCACCAGTGGCGCGGCTGGCTGATATCCGGCTTTCCCAATGTGCATAGGGGAGTTCGTCGACCCACTTGGCACCATGCTTGTCCAGGTTGTTATACCTGTGTGTCTTGAGGTCCCTGGCGATCTCAGCATTGGCCCTTTCGACTTGGGCGTTGCTCTTTGGATGAGCCACGGATGCATAAAAAACTTGGACACCGAAGTCCTCATAGTAGTCATGGAAAGCTGCACTGGTGAACTGGGTCCTGTTGTCGGTGATGATCCTGTTCGGGACCCCAAACCTGCAGACAATCGACTTGATGAACTTCACGGTGGACTCCTTGTTGATGTTGATAACTAGGGATGCTTAGGGCCACTTGGTGCACTTGTCTATAGCGAGTAGAGGAACCGGTACCCTATGATTGCTCTGGGGAAGGGTCCCAGGATATCCAGCCTCCAGACCGCGAAAGGCCAAGAGGGCAGGATCATTTGCAGCGTCTACGCCGGGGTGTGAATTTGCTTGGCGTGGAACTGGCACGCCTTGCATCTTTTGACCAGCTTGACGGCATCTTGTAGTGTTGTTGGCCAATAGAAGCCATGCCGGAAGGCCTTGCCAAACAACGTGCGAGAAGATGCGTGATTCCCGTACTCTCCTTCGTGGATCTCTGGGAGCAAGTTGCAGCCTTCCTCCCGAGTTATGCACCATAGCAGCACGCTGTTGGCGCCATGCCAGCAGAGTTCACCTTCAGCAAGCGTGTAGCACTTCGCCATCCTCACGATCCTCTCAGCAGATACTGGATCCTCTGGGAGGATGTTGTCCTTCATATAGTCCCAGGTCTCTGTGATCCGTGCATCAGGACTATCCTGAGCATCTGAATCTTGGGCACCGGGTAGTCTGGGGTCCCCGTTGATGCACAAGAACCTCAGTGGGCCCCATGGTAGTAGAGCCACCGTGATCGCCAGCTCTGTGGAGCTGGTCTCGCCTTCTTCGCTAGGCTTCGAAGGCCTAGCAGTTGGCCACACTACCCTCCTGCCGAAGACCCCTTCAGGGACCGGGGCACCCGTGGACGCCATGGTTGACAAGGCGTCGGCGATGGAGTTGTTGGCACGTGGCACATGGCAGAAGTCCAAGGCCTCCAAACTAGCTTCCAACTTCTTTACTTGTAGCAGGTATGTCATGAGTTGAGGGTCGTTGCAGCAGCACTCTCCACAAACCTCCTTGATGATCAGCTGGGAGTCTCCCTTGACCAGCATCTACTAGACACCAAGACCCTGCGCAGCTGTGAGTCCGAAGATGAGGGCCTCGTACAACGCCATGTTGTTGGTCGCCTTGAATTCGAGGCGCACTGCATACTTGGACTGCTCCCCTATTGGAGACATGAGCAGTACATCAGCTCTGGCCCCTTGCTTCCGCGAGGATCCATCGAAGAAGAGTGTCCAGTGAGGTCTGGTAAGCACCGGTGCTCTGGTCTCCGGCTCGCTGATTTCCCGGCCCCCTAGGTTGCTTGGTGAAGGGGTCCACTCAGCAACGAAGTCTGCCAGAGCTTGGCTCTTGATTGCATGCCGCGGTATGAAGTCGAGCTCGAATTCTACCAGTTCGGTTGCCCATTTGGTGATATTGCATGTTGTGTTGGGGCTGCGCAACACCACCCCCAGTGGGAACGAAGTCACCACTGAGACTCTGTGTGCCTGAAAGTAATGGCGGAGCTTTCTCGACCCAATTAGCACCGCATAGAGCAGCTTGTGCACTTCAAGGTACATTGTTTTTGCTTCATGCAGGACTTCCCTAATGAAGTAGACTGGGCGTTGGATGGTCCGGGATCTACATGGAGAAAGCGACGCATCCTTTTCTATCTGCTCCGGACTTGGGAACTTCATGTCTCTAGGACCTGGTGCATCCTTTGGGGGTTGGGACCCAAATGCTCCTTGATCTTCGGGGCCTCCTATGGGGACATGGTTATCCTCTTGGGGCTAGGACCCAGAGGCTTCTTGCTCTCCTGGGGCCCCTAGGGGGACCCGGAACTCCTCTAGGGTTCGGGAACCAGAGGTTTCTTGCTCTTCGAGGCCCCCTAGGGGGACCCGAACCTCCTTTGGGGGCTTGGACCCAGAGGCTTCTTGCTCCCCGGGGCAATCTAGGCGGACCCGGACCTCTTCTGGGGGTTGGGACCTAGAGGTTTCTTTGTTGTCGGGGCCCCCTGTGAGCACCAAGCCCTGTAACACAGAATCAGTGGCAGGGGCCCCCTTCCGTTTGTCGAGGCTGTTGGGGACTGGCCCGCTCTGCAACCAAAACCATAATTACCACCTTTGTTGTGGCGGCGATGTAGAGGTATAGGGGCTCCTTGGGCTTCGATGACACCATTATCGGCAGCATCATTAGCTACTGCTTCAGCTCGCGGAACACCTTCTCCGCTTCCTCGGTCCATAAAATGGTCCGGCCTGGCGCAGGAGCTTGAAGAACAGGAGGGCCCGTTCAGCCAACCTAGAGATAAACTGCTGAGCACTGCCAAGCACCCTGCATGCTTCTGCACGTCTATGATGCAGCCTAGAGGCCGCATCAGCTCCACTGCCTTGATCTTCTCTGGGTTGGCCTCAATCCCTCGGTGTGAGACCAAGAAACTGAGGAGCTTCTCAGCTTTGACTTTGAACACGCACTTGTTGGTATTGAGCTTTGTGCGTGTGGTCCGCAATCTATCAAAGACTAGGGCGAGGTTTTTTCAGTAGTGATGTATGTGTTTGGATCTTAACTACAATGTCATCGACATATACCTCTACCAGGTCCCGAATGAGGTCCCCAAATGTTTTATGCATGGCACGTACAAAGGTGGGGAGGGAATTCTTAAGACCGTAAGGCATGGAGACATAGCAGTAAAGGCCATCTACGGTTATAAATGTGGTATGTTCTTCGTACTCTCTAGGCATTGGGATTTGGTGAATCCCTGAGTAGGCATCTAGAAAGCACAACATATCGCATCCCGAGGTTGAATCTATGATTTGATCTATTCTAGGGAGAGGGAAAGGTTCTTTAGGACAAGCCTTGTTGAGGTTGGTGTAGTCGATGCACATCTAGAGCTTACCGCCGGCCTTGGGGACAACATCAGGATTGGCCAGCCGACTCGGATGGTGGAGCTCCCGTATGAACCCAGCATCGAGTAGCTTCTTGATCTCTTCCCGGATGAAGTTCTGCCACTCGATGGACTACTTACGGGGCCTCTGTTATTGTGGTCGGGCGTCGGGGTAGATCTTCAGACGGTGCTCGATCACTTCCCTGGGATGCCTGGCATATGCGATGGTTGCCAGGTGAAGACGTAGATGTTAGCTTGCAGAAAAGGGGTGAGCGCTGATTCCTGCTCATTGTCTAGACTCCCCGCGATACGGGTGGTCTGAGCAGCATCAGAGCCAATCTGGATTGTCTTGATGGGCATGCCATGGTCATCAGAGGGCTGCACCCGTGGTGCAACAGCATGATTGTGCGTGCGTGGGTCTGGCAAAGGCTTACTCGACTTAGCATCGCTCGGGATAGGTGCTGGGGCCGTTGCCAGTGCTCGGAGCTTCTCCAAAGCCGTCACCGCAGCAGCACCATCTTCGCAAATATTGAGGATGCTGCAGGATGTCGGCATATTGAGGACAAGGTAGCCGTAGTGAGCTACAGCACTAAACAGGTACAGGGCTGGCCTCCCGATAATGGCGTGGTAAGGGTGGCTAACCTCCGCGACGTCGAATAGGATATTCTTCGTCCTGAAGTTCTCGGGTCTCCCGAGGGTAACTCGGAGGTGGATGCAGCAGCATGGGATAACACCCTCCGATTCAAACCCCGACAATGGTCTTGATGGTGCGAGCTTGGACACGGGGATCTTAAGCTTGTCGAAGGCCACACGGCTGATGAGGTTGAGGCCAGCTCCACCATCTACCAGGATGTGGTAGAACTTCATGTTTTCTATGGTGGGGGCGATGAGGTGGGACAGAAGCCCAGCTTGCGCCATGTTCTCGGTGCAGTTGAAGGCGTGAAAGAAGATTGGAATCTCCATCCATCTGTGATGTGGTGCCAGGGCATGAGTAGAGGCTCTTGAGGCCATTGCCCAACGCAAGGTCTTGATCACACTCCTGGATGCGGGTTCCCAAGATCCTCCACAGATGATGTGGAGCGTCTTTCGGCGCTCGCGGTTGCTGTTGAGGTCGCAATTCACCGCCTGGTGAACCGCTTCCACGGTGCATTCCAGCCTCTAGAACTCGATCTCCATGTCTTCGTCGACATGCTGGTCGACCTTTTGTGGCTTAATCTTGCCACTACTCGAAGGCTTGATGAACTCCATGGTGGTATAAGCGCTACTACTTTTTTGAGGGAAAAAGTCCCTACCTGGCGCGCTAAATGTCGAAGTGTTAATGTGACACTTCACCTGGATCAGCTAAGGAGCAGCTCGCGGAGGTTCTTCATTCAGCGGGGCTTAGGCCTCAATCAAGTGTTCTAGCGGAAGAGAGTATGACACGGTGATTTTTACGTGGTTCAGGCCGCAAGGAGCGTAACACCCTACTCCACGATGGGTGGTATTGCTACTATGTGTGTATGAGTGTGTGTGATTTTCGGTCGGTCCTTTGTAACGGTGGCAGTCTAGGCCTTTTTTAGACAAGGCCAGATGCCTTACAAGTGGGGTCCTAGGGCCTGACAGGTGGTCCCGGGGCGATCTTATCCTAAAGATCTAAGGCTTCTCGCATAAGCTTGCTCTGACCGAGGCAGTGAAGACTTGTCGTCTTGTCGCCTCTCTTGTCAGTAGCCCATGCCCCGTGCTGACGATGGTAGAAGTTGTCCCGTCGACTTGTCATGTTGCCGCAAGATACCCACTTGGCCATGTGGGATAGGCCTGCAACACCTTCACTGTGATGCGATTGGTCATAGCGGCCTATGACCGTTGGTGTGCTCTGCATTGTGCGCCAGAGGTGGGTGCATGTCTTCAATGCGTGACTTGAGCAGGGCGCACCATCCCTTGACTCCCGCATCTTACCATCCGAGGCGAACCGCAGGACTCGTGGCGGCGTCGGGGCTGATCTCCGCTGGGGAGGTCAGGCCTGGTCCTCTGGGACGTGTGGCAGCTATGGGGCTCGTCAGGGTACGTGGCAACTTCGGGCCCTCTCCCTTGGGGTGTGCTGGACCTGGCACTCCGTGCCACGTGGCTATACCAGGGCGCTCCCTCAAGGTTCGGTGAGGTCCCTTTCCTACACGTGGCGTCTCGGGAGCCCGTCACACCAGAGGGGCCAAGCCCCAAGTTCAAGGCTTACGTGGCATCACCAGAGCTTGATCCTGAGGGAGGCAGAGGTCTTGCTACGTATGGAACACGTGGCGACTCCGGATGTGCCTCGATGTCTTCATCCTTTGTGTGAGGGTACCCCGTATGCAGGGTACCGACAGTGGCACATGGGTCCACCTTGGGTCGTGGTGAAGAGCCCAAAGGTGGAACCATTTCCATGTGTTCCCACTCTGTGCTTTAAATTCTGTCTTGGATAGCCGAAGCAGTGGGCACTTCTGCAAACGTCGCTATGCGTCCTCTTCTTGTTGAAATACTACAGCGACGGGATCTTTGCTTGCTATAATATATCTATCTTCTGCGTCTCCTTTAACTGCAATGGTTCCTAATGCAGTTATAGTACTTTTGCTCGCTCCGGCATCACAGGGGTCACTTCAGCGGCTTCCTCAGGCGGCTGATCGACTGGGCATGTGGGTCAGAGCAGGGAAGTAGGACCCGCTGTCATGGGTGTCGTGTGTTCAGTGGTGCGGTCTGAAACTTCGCTCGGAATACTCAGGCGTCGCGGGGGTGATCAAAAAGAAAACCTCTGTTAGTGTAAACTGTTCCTTCCTTTACTGAAACCCCGCAGCCTAAGTTTTAGCCTTCTTCCTAGACTCGATCCTTCACCCCTTAGACAAAGCTCTTACCTTAGATTGCTACAATGGCTTCCCCACTGCCTCCCTCTCACCTTCAGTCCCCAAATAGCCTGTTGTTGATGCGGCGCTTGCTTGGCTAGTTAGCAACAGAGTGTGCGTGTATGATTCAGTGCGGATCTCCCACCCTTGAAGACCTGCGTTTAGACGAGACCGTTCTCTTTGCCGCCTACGTGTCTACGGGGCTGGGGCTTCTGCCATTGAGATTCTTCCTCACAGTGCTAGAGGAGTACGGGCTGCAGCTTCACCACCTGTCACCTAACTCCATTACCGTGATCGCGGTGTTCATCCACTTCTGTGAGGCATTCGTGGGCTGCAAGCCAACGGTGGAGATGTTCTGGTTCTTCTTCGTGATGAAGACTACTAGAAAGAGTGAGACGACCCAGGTTGGTTCCTACTACTTTCAGCACCGGGACAAGACCTCCAATTACTACATTTCTTTGCTCAAAGGGGGCAAGTGGAAGACCTGGAGGGTAGATTGGGCGATCGTGCGGGTTGAAGCCCATTAAGCGTTGAAGATGCCTTCTGAAGGTCCAGCCTCCGATCCCACCACCTAGGAAGTCTTCTAGGGGTTGACGAAGGAGTAAACGCCGATATTGAGGAGAATGAAGTCCTTGGCGGGCAAAGGCTTGACCTCCCTGATGGTGCTGGCCGACTTCTTGCGCTGCCGCACCGCCCCTCTCCAGAAGCGCCGATACGAGGCCTGGCATTATGTGAGCACCTATGATCAGTGCTAGTTGGATCTGGAAGACCCCACTCTGGAGGTGTTGGAGGGCTTTTCGAAGGTGGTGATCTCCGACATGGTCGACGACGATCACATCTCCATCCCGGACGATTGCCAGGCGCTCTTCATGACTGCAGAATTGAGAGACGAACTGTTGAACTTGATGCCGGCGGTCAATGTGTTCGGCGTTACTCGCTGCACCCCGAGGAGACATCTGGGGCTTCTGCCGTCCTGGCGTTGTGCCACGCCATGACACAACCAAGGTCGAGGTCCTCCTCCCGTTCTTTGGAAAGGGCAGAGGTTGGGCCCCCAACATCTTCTGTCAGGCTGGAAGGCAGCCAACAAGCGCTAGTTCCATCACCGGGAAAGCGTTCTCGCCCTCTGGTTGCAGGTTCCGTTACTCTTGTGCCGAAAAGGCAGAAGCTGACATGGGTGGATGGTACCGCCATCTTCCCTCGCGATGGGGCCGGTGCTGCCGATGCTTCCGTCATCGACTTGGTTTCCGACTACAGGGGTGGTTCTGGTTCTAGAGGACGTGCAGAGGGGTCTACACTGGTGGCCGCGTTGACGCGGGTTGATCAAGAGCCAGCACCAGGGACGGCGGTGTTGGTCTTGTCGTCGGGTCCTGGTGACCTCGATCTATCACGTGGGGTGGAAGGCAAGTGTCATTGGAGCGGCCCGTCCCACTGGTAAGCCGCAACTTCTCCCTCTGCTACTTCTCTTCATTTCTTTTTTCATTCTGACGGAGTTTTATCTTGCCTTCTCGGGGCGTCGACAGCCAACTAGGTGCCCTTGTGCTTCCAGAAGTGGGCTTGATAACCCATGCCTCTCCCGTCCCTACACATTGCGTCTCGGGAGCCCGTCACATCGGAGGGGCCAAGTCCCATCTTTAAGGATTACGTGGCATCACCGGAGCTTAATCTTGAGGGAGGCAGAGGTCTTGTTACCTATGGAACACGTGGGTACCCCGTCTGCAGGGTACCAACATGTGTCATTTATATTTTCCCAAATGAAGGCTAGATGGAAGTAAAATAATCATCAAATGGAGAGGCTAGGTTGGTCTAGGTAGGGTTCTAGCAAGGATGGATAAAGGGTAATTGATGTAGTGCGACACACATAAGAGCATCCTATTCTAAGGGGATAAATGGGGTAATAGAGGAACTAGGCTAAGAGTTAGGTAGATACTCATACTATATTTCTAATGTACATATACATAGACTAAGTTAGTTACTAATGATTATATTAATTATGAATTCTCATGCTAAGTGGATTAACACATCGGCACGGGTTTACCCCTAGCAACACTAGGTGACTCCCGCCAAGAGCTTGTGGCATAGCCGAACGTGGAGAATTACAAAGGACAGATAGGGCTGTCACCAACTACTGTCTACCTCTTCAATCTGTGGGTCAACGAGACATTCAACGCTACTCTCTATCCTAGCACCATGCTAGCATATTAAGTAGTTACCATAAGAGCCTAGGCACAAGTCATCCTAAGGCAATGAACTAAATCATCTTGAAACAATGTTAATTCATGGCATAAGTGATTCATATTAACATAGTCATATCATAGCTAGTTAGACTATAGTGGAGGTTTATAGTGTTTATGATAAAGTAGTGTGAATGGTATAGCACAATCATAATTACTACTCCTAACGCATACATGGAATACACAATCAAACAAGAAACGCTTCATCCAAGTATATGAACAATAGTAGACTAAAGATCTGATCGTTATTATGAATAAAGTCACAAATACAAATCGGAATACGGAAGACATACCTTTCCCAATGGGGAAGAGACTCCTTCTACTCCTCTCCTACTTTTACTATGGACTAGAGACTCACCTCTCTACAGCCTATAATCCTCTAAACCTATGGAGAGTAGTGGATACAATGGATGAATACTCAAGTGGTGTGTGTTGAAGTGAGGTGTGAGGGGTCCTATTTATAGCTTAGAGAAGGGTTGGTTCCCGCCACCAAAAGCGCGCGAATCAGTCACCCATGAGCTCTTCAAGCCAGAAGGAGCCAACACGTGTCGTTTGACCGCGTTTGGGGGCAAGAACAAGTCGGCCAACAAGGGGGGTGGGCCGACCTGGTCTTGGCCCCGTTTCGATTGTGCTTCCACCAGGTCTCTGCTAGGTGGGCCCCATTCCTTTATATGGGTGCTACACCGTTGGATGGCCTCGAATACTTCTGTTTGTGGGCCATATGATCCAATGGTGCCACATGTCATCGTTTGATTAACTAGAATGATATTTTATAGGATCCATCCCCTTGTTTCACTTCATTTCTGCATAGAATCCCTGCATGCACTACTTTCTCCAAGGACAAGTGGAAATAGGTTAAATCAAAAGGTGATGTGTGCAAGAAATGACAACTCCTTCACATAATTTAGTTATATTGATGGGTGAAATTGGTGTATAAAAGTCGTCAATAGAGTGCGTGTGATATATATTTGGGTTCAAAAGAAGCAACAAAAGCAGAATGAGCGTGAGAGTTTGGATCGAAAAACATGGACCTTGTGACTCGTTCGTCCATGCTTCCAATAATTTGTTGTTGGGGATGACTTTTGAGAATCCGGAGGGTAGTGGACAATTCACAAGCTTCCTCTTCTTCATGTTCATCACAAACCGATAAGCTTGTGACTTGAGGACGATCTGGACCAGCAATGGTGGTCGTCGGTGCTGGTTGTGAATCAAAATTAGGATTTGGAACAGTGTCATTAGCTACTGAATATTTGGACAGTAACACCTCTTCTTCCTCGTCTTCAACGAAAATACCCTCTCCCTGGGGATATGGATCCGGACCTGAAATATTTGAGCTAGTACCTGAGCTAGCTTCATCGAAAGAAACCTCACAATTCTCCACAATTTTTTGTTACCGGTCATGTGGCGTGAGTAACCTGAATCCACAATCCAAATGTTCTCCTTCCTCAAGCGTGTAACCTACATAGAAGCACAATACGTCGATGACTCAGTACTGGGGTGAGTCAAAAGGCATTTAGGAATCCAGTACTGAGTCACACGATGTTTAGCAGGAATAACACGTGAAAGTTGAGATAAAATAGAAGGTTTATGAGTCAAAGTTTGAGATTTTTTTGTTCTTAACTACTGACCTATGAGGTGTTACTTGTGCAGCACAAAAATCAGTAGCTCTGGAGGCAAAAACAGAAGGTCTAGAGGTAAAAACTGAAGCTCCGGAGGTAAACTTTGAATGTTTTTTACTCATAACAGTAGGTTGCATGTTCCTGACATTCGGTTTAGTATGTGCAACAAATTTTGCATGAGAATTATCAGATCTAGCTTGCATTCTTTTCGTTTTTATGTTTTTAGCTAGTCTATAACAAAATCTATGACATGACCATCTCTACCACAATAGGTATAATGAAATTTGACGTTGTGTTCATGTCTAGATGAGCATGCAGTATGTTTATTTGAACCCGAATGTGACAACACTCCAATAGATTTAAAAACCACCTCTTTTGGTTTATGAACTGTTTTAATCAAATCACTTCCTAATGACTTTCCAATTTTAGGTGGATGTGCAAGCATGAGAATCGAAACCTAAACCAGTTTTATCATTGCAAAGTTTATAAGAATTTAACAGCAAGATCAGATTCTTATTCTCATTATAAAACCACTCTAGTGTCAAATTTTTGTTATCAAGTTCTTTAGACAAGTCTAAGCAGTTTTGACATGATTTTTTCCTTAAAGTTTGGATTTGGATCAATATTTAACTTCATGAGAACGTAAAGCATTGTTCAATATAGAAATTTCATTCATAGCATCTTGTAGTTTCTTATCAAGATCATCACAAGTAGAACAATGCAAATCAATTGTTGAACAACAAGCATCTTTGATGTTTTTATCATTAAGTGCAGCAAGCATTTTGTTCTTTTCAATTTCAAGTTCAAGTTTATCAAGAGTGGAGGAGTGTGCACTTCTTAAGGAGGACAATTGTTCATATATTAAATCGCATGAGGAACAAGAATCATCACTAGGAATCAAGGTTTTCAAATGATTAATTTCAAATTCTAGTGACTCAATTTTAACAGCATTGTCCCTATGCTTTTTGTCCTTTTTCTTAACAATAACAGTTCCACAGGAAATAGCATCACACATTTCATCACAAGTAGGACATACCTCTTCGTTGTCATTGTTGTGTTCTGCATCCTCCATACTTGATCTTGATTTTCCCGCCATGAAGCACAAGTTTGCCAAATCATCTTCTTCATCTTCGTCACTTCCAATGTCTACATCACTCGAGCCAAGTTCTTGAAGTGCGGTGATGAAACAGTTTATCAGTTTGCGTCCTGTAAAACCCTTCTTTTTCTTGTTGGTGTTGCCAAAAGAGGACTTGACATTATTCTTCTTATCATCATGGGTAGAAGGACCTGAAAGGTTAGGGCAATCTATATGAAAGTGTCATGTCTTACAACATTCAAAGCATCATTGATGTCTGAAGCTTCCTCTCCTTCTGGTTCTCGCATTTTGCAATGCTTTTGAGAACCGAGTAGAGATGAGTGCTAGCTCGTCTTCTGAAAATTCTTCAATCTGTTATAGGGTTAGTAAAGATAGCAAAGCATGTGTACTGCTATATGAAGATTGGCCAGAGCTAGGCTTATCACATTGAGAAATAAATGCAATAGACTTTTTGGGGTTCTTACGTGATATAATGTCAATTTCATGAGTTTTTAACTTGGAATAAAGCACATATAATGTAAGTGTACTCATGATAGTGGATTCACGAATAGATATTACTTTCATCTGCCAGATTGACATGTCTAGTGCACTTAATAATTGCCTAGCATTTTCAGCATCTAAAAAGTTGATATTAACACTACGCAAGTTGCTGAAAATTTTGTTAAAGCGAGCAAATAATTTGTCAATTGACTCACTTGGTTGCATCTCAAAGCACATATATTCTTTCTTGAACATATCCTGCCTTTCCTCCTTGATCGTGTTAGATCCTTTGTGGTAGTAACAAAGTGCTCTCCACACATCATACGCCGATCGGAGGTGTACAACACGGTCGAAGTTGCTCTGAGTTAGTCCTTGGATTATCAAGTTCCAGGCTTTGTTGTTGTTGTCAACATCTTTAAGTTTGTTGTCGTGACTTGATCGTTCGGCAGCACGTAGTAAGGCTTGTACACCTTTTTCCATATCACGAAGGCTTGCGCCTGGATAAAAGCTTCCATGCGTGCCTTCCAAACTTGAAAATCAATGCCAATAAACACACAAGATTTTGTCGAGTATTTCTCCATGATGATTAGTCAAAAACATATGCAAATTATAAATATTAGAGCACCATGGCTCTGATACCAACTGTAGGATCGAAGAGCATGTGTAAAGCTACCAGAGGGGGTGAATGGTAGATTAAAACTTTTTCAGTGGATGCAACGAAAACCCCTCAGCAGAAAATTGATCTGTTAAAAAATCATGTGTGCAACTAATCTAAATGTGTTAAATTCTAACAAAACCAGTATATATTATGGAGAATGAAGTCACGAAGATGTCACAATAAGAATCACGAAAATCCGTCGAGAAAAATTCAAATTACGATCGAAAGATCGAACAAAGGTTAATTTGTCCTACCCGAGAAAAATAGATCCGCAACAATGCAAAGAAACTCGTGTAGATCAAAAACAACAAATCCAATGACCGTGAAATTTTCACATATGATTGATAATCATGTTGTGAAGACAACCCACAAGGAATCACATCAATTGGATCTGAAAAACTCGAGTTATGATAAAACCACCCAATGAAGGTAGTGTTGTGCAGAAACTCGATAAGAAAAACTTGTCTGAAAAAAGTCGAATGAACAAGGCACAAAAGCTCCTTTAAACTACGAATTTTATTGATCAAAACACAAAAGTAACAGACTCAAAATCTTCTACCACGATCTCTGGCCTCCCTTGCTTATATAACCAGCCCTTAGCCCAACCCAATCCTAACTAAGACTCTAATCCTATTCAGTTCACGAATCATAACTTTCCATAACTACTCAAGACTCTTCTATACGCAGATAGAAGCAATTTTAAGACTTCCAAACACCTTAGGAATGTATCCCACATTCTTAAAATAACCCAACTTCACGACCCACACAAAATCCTACCATAACCAACTCAAATCTTTCCATATTTGAGTCTAACCCGAATCAGCCGCAGCCTGAGTCCATAACATAGTCGGTTGGACCTTTTCGACCAATTCTTTACGTCCACTTCTCTTCATCACGCCTTCAAACCATGTTGCCACGTCCATGCACTCCTTGCACACGAGCAAACATCTTCCAACGACGTCCACAATACCATCATATGCATTGTTCTTGATTCAAACATGTTGCGCAACCTTTTGATAAACTCAACCACAATTCCTCCCGAACTTGGTTGTTGAACCTCATATTCTACCTTAGACTAGTTCCATGGATCCCATCACAAGCCATGTCTTGAACTCAAACAACACCTGCACATGAATAAACAACCAATACTTCCGAGCACAAGCCCTCGACTTGACTCTCGTTAGTTCTGAAACCACAACACCTTACGTGAGCACCACACATAAGCATGTTGCAAACCTTAGCAAAAAGATATGAATGTGGCCTAGAGGGGGGGGTGAGTAGGCCTTTTTGAATTTTGTCGGAACCTGCAACACTTAACAACCATATCAAAACTCGAGATATCGGACTAGTCTGGTCAAGTGCGGACTAGTCCGGTGTGTACCGACTAGGTTAATCAAGTTTGATCGATTGATTTGATTCTAGGATGTATGCAGCGGAAATATACTGGTAATTGAAGTGTTACACGATTATGAACTAGGGTATACCACAAGTAAATCTTATATTTAATGTTTCAACGTAAATTAAGCAAAATTGATTGAAACCCTAGATTGATATGATGTATAAGAACGATCAACGCAAAGTAAGAACACAAACAATTTATCCTGTGGTTCGGTCCACAGAGGCAATCTACATCCACGTTCAGGAGTCCACAAAAGGACCGGGTCTTCTCCAACCCTACCCTCATCGGATTGCCACGGAGGCCAATCCTCTTCACTTATCACAAAGGGTAAATAACCAAATTTAAGGGGCCTTCTCACACGTTGAGGGCTCCCCAAAATTACAACAAGAACTCCACCAAGAAAACACTCGAAAGATTACAATGAAAATCACAGGAGTGTGTTAGGGAATCAAACCAAGAGCTCAATGAGTGATGAATCGTGTCTCTCCAATGATCCAAAGTGTATCCTCAAGGGATTGATCTTTGTTGCTTTTGATTTCGTGGAGAGATGTGTTTTTGAGGCTCTTGGGAGGTGTGACGGCGCAGGGGGTCGAGAGGGGTGAAAGTTGGGCCGTGCACATCTATTTATATGGGCTTCCTAAAAGTGACCACTAGGGTTTAGGAATATCGGACTAGTCCGTGGTGGACACCGGACTAGTCCGGTGTGCAGTGTGTAGCAAACCCTAAGTGTCCCGAAATATCGGACTAGTCTGGCTAGAAGCGAACTTGTCTGATTTCGCTTCTAGAAAGCTTCGGACTAGTCCGATAATCATCGGACTTGTCCGAATCAGTGAAACCCTAAGTGAATTGGGTGACAAGTCCTCACATGGAGGACTTGTCCGATTTAGGTAGAGGGTTTCCCGACTAGTCCGTGCCAATATCGGACTTGCCCGATTTTCATCAGAATGATATCGGACTAGTCCGTTGTGTGATCGGACATGTCCGATTTTGTGCAACTTGTGATGTGTTTTCTGGACTAGTCCGCATTGGGAGGACTAGTCCGATTCTAGTCAGATAGATATCGGACTAGTCCATGGTGATATCAGACTTGTCCGATCTTGTGCATAAAGATATCGGACTAGTCCGGTGTCAGTCGGACTAGTCCGGTCCTGTATAGATTTGTACAATGTGTGCGTTTATTTGTGTTTGAGCTCTTGGGGTGTGTTTCCCTAGCACACTCCATACACAATGATATACTACACTTGTTCCTTGAGCTCTTTTTCCACATTGCTCCTCAATCTCCTTTCTTTTTCGCTCTTTGCTCATTTTCTCATTTAAAACATGTGCTCATCTCAACAAAGTGGTTAGGATCTCATTTGCTTGTCATAAATCATCCAAAACCCAAAATGGATTCCTAGATGCACTTTCAAGATATCAACCATAACCACCAACACACACCAAAAAAAGAATACTAAGCCAGCTTTCTATAGATGTAAAGAAAGTTCGAATCAATTCAAAGTAAAAGCAGAATCATTGCAATCTAGCTCTAGACCTTGCCAAAACTAATCGAACCTTGAGCCGGAGCTTACCAAAGCTATAAGGACCTAGCACCGGAGCTTACCAAAGCTAGTCAGACCTAGCGCCGGAGCTTACTAGAGCTTACTCGGACCTAACGCCAGAACATGTCGGACTTGGCCACAACAAGTCGGACCTAGCCGAAATAAGTCGGACCTAGACAAAGAAGTCAGACCTAGCCAAAATATGTCGGACATAGACAAAGATGGCAAACCTAGCCAAAGTAAGTCGAACCTTACGCCGGACCTTGCCGGAGCTACCCAAAACAAGTCAGACCTATTGTCGGACCTTGCTGGAGCTCGGACCTAGAGTTGGACCTTGTTGGAAAAGGTGTTTTGGTAGTATTCAAAATTTTATCGTCATAGCCAATGTATTCAGCACACATAGGTCTCACAGGTGCACCTTGGATGGAGGACGCCTCCTGCTCAGGCTCTTGAGGGCCGTATTCGACGTCAAGGTTGTGTCGTCTCTCCCGCTGCCGCTCGATGATGACGCTGCCATCTATCTGACCTTGACGATGGTCAAGCTTGGCCCTCAGGTCCTCCGTGGGGATCCGACCAATGCTAGTAAGCCTGGTGGAACGAGAGTCGGCAATGTGACAGTTGATGGATAGCGTGCACGATAGTGACACATGACGCCTCCCTCAGTTGGGAGAATTGGTGGCCACAATGACAAAGTGGTCGATGTCTTGGACCCACGGCTGAGCCGCTCCCCCGGAAGCATTCAAGGACAGTGGGTGGTGGAGAAGTGAATGTGGCCTAGAGGGGGGTGAATATTCCTTTTCGATTTTCTGTCGAAACCTGTAACACTTAACAACCAGATCAAACCTCGAGATATCGGACTAGTCCGGTCAAGTGTAAACTAGTCCGGTGTGTACCGTCTAGGTTTATCAAATTTGATTGATTATCTTGATCCTAGGATGTATGCAGCGGAAATATACTTCTAATTGAAGTGTTACACGATTATGAACTAGGATGTACCACAAGTCAATCTTATATTCAATGTTTCAATGTAAAGTAAGCAAAATTGATTGAAACCCTAGATTGATATAAAGTATAAGAACGATGAGCGCAAAGTAAGAACACAAGCACTTTATCCCGTGGTTCGGTTCACACAAAGACAACCTACATCCACGTTGAGGAGTCCAAAAAAGGATCGGGTCTTCTCCAACCCTACCCTCGTCGGATCGCCACAGAGGCCAATCCTCTTCACTTATCACAAAGGGCAAATAACCGAATTCAAGGGGCCTTCTCACACTTTGGGGGCTCCTCAAGATTACAACAAGAACACCACCAAGAACACACTCGAAAGATTACAATGAAAACCACAGGATTGTGTTAGGGAATCAAACCAAGAGCTCAATGAGTGATGAACCGTGTCTCTCCAATGATCCAATGTGTATCCTCAAGAGATTGATCTTTGTTGCATTTGATTTCTTGGAGAGAGGTGTTTTCTAGGCTCTTGGTAGGTGTGACGGCGCTGGGGGTCGATTTATCTGAAAGATGGGTCGTGTACACCTATTTATATGGGGTTCCCAAAAGTTACCGTTAGGGTTTAGGAATATCGGACTAGTCCGTGGTAAACACCGGACTAGTCTGGTGTGCTGTGTGTAGCAAACCCTAGGTGTCCCGAAATATGAATTTGGTTATGGAAATCTTCGAACTAGTCCAATAGATATTGTAATTGTCCGGAAAAGTGAAACCCTAAGTGAATTTGGGGACAAGTCCGCACCTGGAGGACTTGTCCGATTTAGGTCAGAGGGTTTTTCGGACTAGTCCGTGCTAATATCGGACTTATCCAATTTTGTGCAACTTGTGAGGTGTTTGGAGGACTAGTCCGCACTTGGGAGGACTAGTCTGATTCTAGTTACAGAGATATTGGACTAGTCCGTGGTGATATCGGACTTGTCCGATCTTGTGCAGAAAGATATCGAACTAGTCCGGGGTCAGTCGAACTAGTCTGGTCCTGTATAAACTTTTGCAATGTGTGTGATTATTTGTGCTTGAGCTCTTGGGGTGTGTTTCCTTAACACACTCCATACACAATGATCTTCTACACTTGTTCTTTGAGCTCTTTTCCACATTGCTCCTCATTCTCCTTTCTTTTTTGTACTTTGCTTATTTTCTCATTAAAACCTGTGCTCATCTCAACAAAGTAGTTAGGATCTCATTTGTTTGTCATAAATCATCCAAAACCCACAAGGGATTCCTAGATTCACTTTCAATTTCCCCCTTTTTGGTGATTTATGACAACAAATTGCGATTTCACAAAATATGATGAAAAGTTGAGATTTTCATAAAGTGTGCACATATGAGTTTAAAACACATTAAGCAATGAAAACATGATCCATATGTGCACTCTTTATGGTGGGATGCAGAACGAAGTGTATAGAAGCAATAATCATGATGAGAATGACATAATTGACATTAACACATCGACAACAAGCATATATGTCATTCTTATAGCAAAATCACAGATTTCATCAATTTCTTCATAAGTAGTTCAAAACATTGCATCACAGGAACAAAAAACATTAAAAGAGCACACTAAAAGTCTTACAACCACAAAATAGACAAAAGACATAAAAAGAAGTTCTCCTCGCATCTTACAGCTAAAACCTAAGACTCCCCCTCATTCTCTCCCCCTTTGGCATCAAGACACCAAAAAGAAGGAGGGGAGGGACCTAAAGTCTTCAAGCCTCACTGTCGGTCCTCTCGTCATCTTCATCTTCATCCTCTGGCTGATGAGGAGGAGCGAAACCACTCGAGTCCCCAATGCCAAAATAGGCAAGCTCAGAGGGAGTCAAGGGCCCGAGCTGAGTGAAATCAGAGTCGGTGTCATCAAAAATTACTGGAGATCCAATGGGCTCGATCTCCAGCTTTTGACAAATCTACTTCATGTTCTCCTTGACATATCTCATGTTGGCCTTTCTTCTCTTGTTGAGCTTGTGAGCCTTCACTTTGGACTTTTTGCAGGAGGCAAAAATGGCAGTCAGGTACTTCAAGATACCACTTGGGGACCCCTTTTGAGTAGGGGCCCTAGTGGCGGGAGCAGCCCTAGCTCTTGCACTGGCTCTGGCTGCAACCTCAGGGCTGGAAGCCGGATATGGAGCAGCTTGAATACTTGGCTGTTGAGGCATCTGGTGCCTCAAGGGAAGGTGCTCCACGTCCTTAACGAACTCTATTCCTGTAACCTTCTCAAACATAAACATGAGGTAAGGTGCGTAGCGACACGACCTGTTCGGTGTGGAGGAGATGTTGACCATGTCGTTCCAGATATAGTCAAAGACATCAAATTTCTTGTCTTTGCTAATGACCCTCATCAAGGTCCTGAGGTACCCCTGCACACTTCCAGCATCCCCATCCTTGGGGGCAATTGTCTTCCATAGAACCCTGTTCAACACCACAAAGAAGGGCATCATATTCTTGGTAGAAGGGGGGTTGAACTTGGAGTTGGGTTCATATAGAAACTTAATCTTGTCCTTCTCAATGACACCAATGTTTTGGATGATCAGGTTGTCATTGCTTGAGGTGTCAAGATGCAGCAATCTTGCAAACTCTTCATAGGTAACAGTGTACTTAGATCCTTGAGTCATCCAAGTCACCCGCTCTTCCTCGTCACTAGCAAAGTGGCACGTCGCATAGAAATGTGCAATGACCTCATCATTCCAATTGTTCCTGAAAGAGAAGTGGTCCCTCAGGCCATGCCTTTCCATTTCCTCGACCACCTCAACAAAGGGTGAGCAGCACTTCTTCTCAAAGTGCGCCCAATCTATCCATTGGTTGCGCACCAAGAGTGTCTTCATTGGGAGATAGACGGTCTTGTAGAAATCTCCATGAAAATTACTCCAAAACCTCCCATCTGCAGCTTGCTTTGGACGGTTGTAACAATCAACATTCCTTAACTTGGCCATCGTGTCACTGCCCTTTCCATTGAATCTCTCCTCTGTGGGATCCCTGGCCCCTTCCCTTGGAGCTGACAGCTTTAGGGGGCCAATCGGGCCCGTTGCAATTCCTTTGCCCTTGCCCTTGGCTTGGCGAGGGCCACCTCCAGTAGAAGCCTTGGATGATGGCTTCTTCGCGAGCACTTTCCTTCGAGACTGGGGAGGAGAAGGTGCCAGCTCGGATGGCGATCTTGGCGCTTCTTGCTAAGGCTCGTCGAGGACCGAAGCACGACTTCGTGGTCCATCTCAGCCTCAAAGTCAGATATTTCGTCGTTGGTGCTCGACATTGTCCTAGGAATAGATTTCACAAGGTATTGATGAGAATAGATGAAAAGGAATTGCATGGAGGAACTGAGAAGTTAGGGTTGAGTTCAAAAAAATCAGACTAGTCTGGTGTACAGGCACGGACTAGTCCGGTTGACCAGACTTGTCCTTGCATGGGCCAGACTAGTCCGATGTTCAACCTCTAGAAACCTAACTATGAGACAAATGGTAATTTCTAATGCACAACTAGCTTAGCATCAATGAAATACATCAAGGAAGCATGTATATGGTGATAGGAACCAAGCTAGTTGATTAGCATTGAAGGAAGTAGCAATTTCTAGGTTTAGGGAGGAAAATGTACCTAAATTTCTTGATTCGCGGAGATGTAGGTGTTGAAGGATCGGACAAGTATGTGGTCTTCAATCCCTACGCGAAGAAGGTCAATCTCCACCCAAACATGTGAAGTTTTTATGGAGGAATTGAAGAATCGCCTTGGGGAGCTCGAGCGTGGAGAGAGAAAGCTTCAGCAAGTGGGGTGAGGAAGATTAGGGTTTGGCGGCGGCTAGGGTTATGGACACAAAAAATCGGACTAGTTCGATAATGATCAGTGAAAGTGCATCTAGGACTCCCTTGTGGGTTTTGGATGATTTATGACAAGCAATTGGGATCCCAATCCTTTTGTTGAGATGAATGCAGGCAAATGATGAAAAATGAGCAAAATGCCAAAAAGAAGGGAAATGAGAAGCAAAGTGAATTTGAGCTCAAGAAGAAGAAAATAGTAGATTATCATGTATAGAGTGTGTTAAGGAAACACACCCAAGAGCTCAATCACTTTCAAGCACACACATACAATGCACAAAGTTATACAGGACCGGACTAGTCCGATATCAGCCGGACTAGTCCGATATCACTTTCTGCACTAGATCGGACAAGTCCGGTCTCTACCGGACTAGTCCGATATCTTTCTGATCCACTTCGGACTAGTCCTCTCCAATGCGGACTAGTACTTAACACAATGCACAAGTCACACAAAATCGGACAAGTCCGTTGTGACTCGGACTAGTCCGATATTCTTTCTGATCCACTTCGGACAAGTCCGGTGATTACACGGACTAGTCCGATATACACTCTGATCTAAATCGGACAAGTCCTCCAAGTGCGGAATTGTCATCCTAAACACTTAGGGTTTCACAGGTCCGGACAAGTCCAATGACAATCGGACTAGTCCGAAGATTTCCAGCAGCGAAATCGGACAAGTCCGTTTTCAACAGGACTAGTCCGATATTCCTGGACACTTAGGGTTTGCTTCGCACATCACACCGGACTAGTCTGGTCACCACCACGGACTAGTCCGATCTTTCTGAACCCTAACGGTCACTTTTAGAAACCCCATATAAATAGAGGTGCACGACCCACTTTCACCAACTCTCGAACCCTAGCGCCGTCACACCTCCCAAGAGACTCAAAAACCATCTCTCTCCACGAAATTAAGTGCAAAATCAATCAATCCATTGAAGATCACTTGTAGATCATTGGAGAGGGCACTTGGCACACGATTGAGCTCTTGGTTTGAATCTCTAACACACTCTTGTATCTCAATTTGTATATTTCGAAGTGTGTTATTGGTGGTCTTGAAACTTGTAATCAAGGGAGCTCTCAACTTGTGAGATCGCCCCTTCAACTTGGTGATTTACCCCTGTGTGATTAGTGGAAGAGGATTGGCCTTCGTGGCGATCCGATGAGGGAAGGGTTGGTGAAGACCCGGTCCTTTTGTGGGCTCCTCAACGTGGACGTAGGTTGCCTTCGTGGTAACCGAACCACGGGATAAATCTTGTGTCTTGTTCGTTTGTGTTCATCATTCTAGTTGATCAACATTATCTAGGGTTTGATTCATTTTGTTGAATTCAAGTTAAATAGTTGAACAAGAATCATACTTGCAATAGAACTTGACATACAACTATTGAACTATTATTAAAGTTTATATTTCCGCTGCAAACGTCAACGAAACAATCAAATTGACCTAACTTGATCAACCTAGCCCGTGAAATCCGGACTAGTCCGCACTTTACCGGACTAGTCCGATATATCTGGTTTTGACCTTGTTGTTGAAGTGCTACAGGAACAGAGAAATTTCAAAAAGGCCTATTCACCCCCCCTCTAGGCCTACATTCAATTGGTATCAGAGCAGGTTCTTCAAGAAAGAGTGCAACCACTCGAAGAGATCATGTCGGACATGAAGGAAGTCCAGAAAATCAACAACCAGGAAGAAATGAACAATGACAAGCACCAAAAGCTTGAAAAGTATCTCGAAGCCATTCAAGACTTCGATGATGATGATGAGGAGACATTGGAGCTGAAAGCACTCCTTAGAAAGAAAGCGCTTTCCAAAGGGAAATCTAAAGTCGAAGAAAAGAAGAAGGGGAGTAGTCACACCGACTACTCCCGATATCCTTTTAATTATGACCGTTTAAATTCTGACAGCAGTCATTATCTATCTATTCCTCTCGAAAAAGCCCCACACTTCGATGGGAGTGATTATTCCATGTGGAGGCAAAATATGAAGATGCACTTGATTTCCCTTAACCCAAGTTTATGGCATATTGTGTGCACAGGAATAAACATCCCTGATGACGATGAAGAGCTCACGCCAAGTCAAGAGCAAGCCATCCACAGGAATGCCCAAGCCGCAGCCCTTATCACCTCATCTCTAAGTCGAGATGAATTCACAAAGGTGGACGGATTGGATATTGCCAAAGAAATCTGGGACACACTACAGACAACACATGAAGGTGACCGGCATGTGCGGGAGGCAAAGATTGAAATGATTGAAGGCGAACTAGGAAGGTTCGCGATTGAGGAAGATGAGTCTCCCTAGGACATGTACAATAGACTGAAGACTCTTGTGAACAAGGTTCGATCATATGGGAGCACAAAGTGGAATGACCACGAGGTTGTAAAGCTCATCCTTAGAGCCTTTATGCCTCGCAACGTCACACTTTGCTCTATGATCCGAGAAAGTCCCGGGTACAAGAAAATGACTCCGGATGAACTGCTTGGCAAAATCATCAACTTTGAGATGATGGAGAAGCAAGTCAAGCATGTAAAAGAAATAGCCGACCTCACATCAGCCAAGAAGAAGGTAGTTGCCCTAAAGTCCTCACTCAAGCCTCTATCCAAAGAAGCAAGAGAAGCACAGCTTGAGGAGGACAGCGACGATGAAAGCAGCGAGCTGGACGAAGAAGATATGATTTTGATCATGAAGAAGTTCAAAAGAATTATGAAGAAAAGACAAGGAACAAAATCGAGAGAAGGAAAATACAAGGAGAAGACAAAGCCGAAGATGAGGCGGGCATGCTATAATTGTGGTGAGTACAATCACTTTATAGTCGATTGCCCGTATGAGGACAACAAGAAGAAGAGTAAAGAGTCCAAGCCTCAACCGAAGAAATTCTTCAAGAAGAAGAAACAAGCTGAACAAGCACACATCGGAAAGGAGTGGGACTCAAACGATGAGTCCTCATCGTCCGATGAAGAAGAAATGGCTAGCATAGCCATTGAAAGCATGTCCAAGAAACCCACACTCTTCCCCACGCTCGGTGCAAAGAAGGCAAATGGAACTTGCCTCATGGCTAAGGAAGGTAAACGCAAGGTAAACATCAAAACTCCTTCCTTGCATTCTTACTCAAGTGATGATGATCTAGATAGTGATGATGAAGATATGCTAATTGGTTTAGATAGAAAAACTGCTGCTAAAATGAAATTCTTGCTTAACCAACTTGTTGAGAAGGAAGAGCTAATTGATCGTCAAGAAGACATGATTATTTCCCAAAAGGAGAAGCATGTCGAACTTGACAATCTTCTAGTTCTTGAAAAGGAGAGAAACCACTCACTAGAGCTTGAGCTAGCTTCAAGCAAGAAAACTTGCTTGGATTTAACCAACTCAAACGTTGCAATCAAGGATCAACTTGATGACCTAATCAAGGTCAACAAGATCCTTGAAGTGCAGGTTGAGTCACTCAAGCTTAGTGAACCTTCCTCCTCTTCAAGCCTACCTTCTCAACCCACTTCAACTAATATCGCTCATATTTGCAAATGTGATAAAATTAACACCAGGTTGAAGGAAAATTCTACCTCCACAAAGGACAAAAATCCTACCCAATGTGTAATATTTGACAAGGAGAGGATCAACTATGCACGTAGTGCATATTTGGTCCAAAGACCTCCAAATGTCAAGTATGGCATTGGTTACTCTTATGATGGAAAGCAAAGAGCTGGAAATCATAAGAATAACAAGGGAAGGATTACCTTTGTGAAGGGAGGACCCTCACAACCTGGTAACTCGAAAACTAAAAACTTGAACTCTCATGAAAACCGGACTAGTCCGGTTGTGGTCCGGACAAGTCCGGTCATCCGGACAAGTCCGGTCACACAGACTGGTCCGACCCATAATCAACAGCAACTCTTGTTTAAAACCTTTGATGCTTCTTATGTATTAATGAAAAATAATGTTGGTAAAGTGTATGCTTATTATGTTGGGCCACGCCATGGAAACACAAAATCCCATGTGTGGGTGCCCAAATGTATTGTTACTAACCTCCAAGGACCCAAGCAAGTTTGGGTACCTAAAACCAAGGCGTAATTTGTGTTTGCAGGCCTTCTCCTCCGGTGGATCCAAATGGGTGCTAGACAGTGGATGCACCAACCACATGACCGGAGAGAGGAGGATGTTTGCGGAGTATGAAGTGAACAAGGACCCAAACGAAGGCATCTACTTTGGGGATAATAGTCAAGGAAGGGTCCTCGGTACCGGTAAAATAGCAATATCCTCTGAACACACTCTTTCTCATATTCTACATGTTGAATCTTTAGATTATAACCTTCTGTCCATATCTCAATTATGCGACAAAGGTTATAATTGCTTGTTTACTAACGAGGGTGTGACCGTTTCAAGGAGGAGTGATGGTTCCGTTGCAGTCAAGGGTATGTTAAAGGGAAAGCTTTACCTTGTTGACTTCAACAAGAATAAAGCCGAACTCGACACATGCTTGATTGCAAAGACCAACATGGGTTGGCTGTGGCATAGACGGCTGGCACATGTTGGTATGAGGAACCTTCAAAAACTCCTCAAGGGCGATCACATCCGAGGATTGAAAGATGTTGTGTTTGAGAAAGACAGGCCTTGTAGCGCGTGCCAAGCAGGGAAGCAAGTTGGAGCACAACATCCCGCGAAGAACATCATGACCACGACAAGACCGCTCGAACTACTTCATATGGACTTGTTTGGTCCAATTGCTTATATAAGCATTGGCGGTAATAAATACGGTTTAGTTATTATTGATGATTTTTCCAGCTTCACTTGGGTGTTCTTTTTGCATGACAAGTCAGAAACACAAGGAACACTCAAGAAATTCTTCAAGCGAGCGCAAAACGAGTTCTCACTATCAATCAAGAGTATTCGGAGCGACAACGGCACGGATTTCAAGAACATACAAGTGGAGGAGTACCTTGATGAGGAAGGAATCAAGCACGAATTCTCAGCACCATACTCTCCACAACAAAACGGAGTTGCCGAAAGGAAGAACCGAACGCTCATAGAGATGGCAAGAACAATGCTCGATGAATACAAGACTTCGGATCGATTTTGGGCGGAAGCAATCAACACCGCTTGCCATGCCACAAATCGACTCTACCTTCATCGACTACTAAAGAAGACCCCATATGAGCTACTCACCGGTAACAAACCGAACATTTCATATTTTCGAGTTTTCGGTTCTCCTTGCTATATTTTGAACAAGAAGCCCAGGACTTCAAAGTTCGCTTCGAAGTCCGATGAAAGTTTCTTGCTTGGTTATGATTCGAACACTTATGCCTATCGTGTTTTCAACAAGGCCTCCGGACTTGTTGAAGTGGCACGTGACGTAGTGTTCGATGAAACTAATGGCTCCCAAAAGGAGCAAGTTGATCAATGTGAATTAGGTAAAGAGGAAGCCCCCTATCAAGCATTGAAGAGGATGGCTCTAGGCAAAGTACGGCCACAAGAGTCATCGTCACAAATAAAAGGGGAAAGTGAACCACAAGAGGAGATCAACAATCAAGGGGGAGCCTCGATACAAGATCAATCACAGGAATATGAACATGATCAACAAATCAACGAGGACAACAACTCAGGGGGAGAAGAAGATGATCACCAACATACGACCCCCCAAGTGCCACACCCAAGAGTACACCAATGCATTCAAAGGGATCATCCAATCGACAACATCATCGGCGACATCCAAAAGGGAGTAACCACTAGATCTCGTATAGCAAATTTCTATGAACATTACTCGTTTGTCTCCTTTTTGGAACCCCGCAGGACTGAGGATGCATTGAAGGATCCGGACTGGGTGGTGGCAATGCAAGAAGAGTTGAACAATTTCAAGAGAAACGAAGTTTGGGAACTTGTGGAAAGACCCAATGCAAATATTGTGGGCACCAAGTGGGTCTTCCGCAACAAGCAAGACGAACACGGAGTGGTGACAAGAAACAAGGCACGACTTGTGGCCAAAGGTTACTCACAAGTCGAAGGTTTGGATTTCGATGAAACCTTTGCTCCAGTAGCTAGGCTTGAATCAATTAGAATATTACTTGCATATGCTACTCACCATGATTTCAAGCTGTATCAAATGGACGTGAAAAGCGCCTTCCTCAACGGACCGATCAAGGAGGAGGTGTACGTGGAGCAACCACCTGGGTTTGAAGACGAAGAGTTCCCCGACCACGTGTATAAACTGCGTAAGGCTCTCTATGGCCTCAAACAAGCTCCTAGAGCTTGGTATGAGTGTCTTAGAGATTTTTTAATTGATAATGGTTTTCAAATTGGCAAAGTAGACTATACATTATTCACAAAAAATCTGGATAATGATCTTTTTATTTGCCAAATCTATGTTGATGATATAATTTTTGGATCAACTAACCAATCTTTCTGTGAAGAGTTTAGTAAAATTATGACAGACAGATTTGAAATGTCAATGATGGGAGAATTGAAGTACTTCTTGGGATTCCAAGTGCGGCAACAAAGGGAAGGAACATTCATAAGCCAAACCAAGTACACACAGGACATCCTCAAGAAGTTTGGCATGGACAAGGCAAAGCCCATAAAGACTCCCATAGCAACGAATGGCCACTTGGATCTCAATGAAGATGGACCGAGCGTCGACCAAAAGGTATATAGCTCCATGATTGGATCCTTACTATACTTATGTGCATCTAGGCCAGATATTATGTTGAGTGTATGTTTGTGTGCAAGATTTCAAGCCAACCCTAAGGAATGTCATTTGACAGCCGTAAAGAGAATCCTAAGATATTTAGTTCATACACCAAACCTTGGTCTTTGGTACCCAAAAGGCTCAAAATTCAATCTCATTGGGTATTCCGATGCAGGTTATGCCGGGTGCAAAGTTGATAGAAAAAGCACTTCCGGCACTTGCCAATTCCTAGGAAGATCCTTAGTTTCTTGGTCATCCAAGAAACAGAATTCCATTGCATTATCCACAGCCGAAGCGGGGTATGTTGCAGCCGGGAGTTGTTGCGCACAACTCCTTTGGATGCGACAAACTCTAAGGGATTACGGTTACAATATGAACCGTATTCCTCTCCTTTGTGATAATGAGAGTGCCATTAAAATAGCCCACAATCCAGTTGAGCACTCTAGGACTAAACACATTGACATAAGACACCATTTCATGAGAGACCATTCCATGAAAGGAGACATATCCATCTCTCATGTCAACACCCAAAAACAATTGGCCGACATATTCACCAAGCCACTTGATGAAAAACGTTTTTGCGAACTCCGAAATGAGCTAAACATTCTTGATTCTCGGAGTGTGGCTTGAAAAGTTGCATACCTGTATGCTTACTTCAAAATGTTGATTGATTTGTGAAAATTACCCCTCCTCATTTTTCTCTCGAAAAACTATGTCAATTATTAGATCTTGATGAATTTTTGATCATAGTATGATTGTTGTTTGCTTACTGGTCAAATTCATCAAGATTATTTGAATTGTTTTGCCTCTCTACTCTCAATTATTGGACCTTCCTCTCTCTCTTTTTGGTGTCTATGTATTTTTAATTGTGATTGTATTTGTTTAACACTATTTTCATATCATGTTTGGTCCTGTGATGAATTGCTCAATTAATTTGCAAGTGTGTGATGAAATCTGAATTTTTGCTCCTGAAATGCCATATTCACTTGATATTAGTTGATCAATGCAAATTCTGCCATTCTTAATGCATTCATGCTCTTAGTATGCATCCCACCATAAAGAATGCACACATGAATAATTATCTTGTTGCTTTATGTATTTTTAAGTCATATGTGCATACTTTATGAAAATCTCATTTTATACCTCATTTTGTGAAATCTCAATTGGTTGTCATCAATCACCAAAAAGGGGGAGATTGAAAGTGCATCTAGGACTCCCTTGTGGGTTTTGGATGATTTATGACAAGCAATTGGGATCCTAATCCTTTTGTTGAGATGAATGCAGGCAAATGATGAAAAATAAGCAAAATGCCAAAAAGAAGGGAAATGAGAAGCAAAGTGAATTTGAGCTCAAGAAGAAGAAAATAGTAGATTATCATGTATGGAGTGTGTTAAGGAAACACACCCAAGAGCTCAATCACTTTCAAGCACACACATGCAATGCACAAAGTTATACAGGACCGAACTAGTCCGATATCAGCCGGACTAGTCCGATATCACTTTCTGCACTAGATCGGACAAGTCCGGTCTCTACCGGACTAGTCCGATATCTTTCTGATCCACTTCGGACTAGTCCTCTCCAATGCGGACTAGTCCTTAACACAATGCACAAGTCACACAAAATCGGACAAGTCCGTTGTGACTCGGACTAGTCTGATATTCTTTCTGATCCACTTCGGACAGGTCCGGTGATTACACGGACTAGTCCGATATACACTCTGATCTAAATCGGACAAGTCCTCCAAGTGCGGACTTGTCATCCTAAACACTTAGGGTTTCACAGGTCCGGACAAGTCCGATGACAATCGGACTAGTCCGAAGATTTCCAGCAGCGAAATCGGACAAGTCCGTTTTCAACCAGACTAGTCCGATATTCCTGGACACTTAGGGTTTGCTTCGCACAGCACACCGGACTAGTCCGGTCACCACCACGGACTAGTCCTATCTTTCTGAACCCTAACGGTCACTTTTGGAAACCCCATATAAATAGAGGTGCACGGCCCACTTTCACCAACTCTCGAACCCTAGCGCCGTCACACCTCCCAAGAGACTCAAAAACCATCTCTCTCCACGAAATTAAGTGCAAAATCAATCAATCCATTGAAGATCACTTGTAGATCATTGGAGAGGGCACTTGGCACACGATTGAGCTCTTGGTTTGAATCTCTAACACACTCTTGTATCTCAATTTGTATATTTCGAAGTGTGTTATTGGTGGTCTTGAAACTTGTAATCAAGGGAGCTCTCAACTTGTGAGATCGCCCCTTCAACTTGGTGATTTACCCCTGTGTGATTAGTGGAAGAGGATTGGCCTTCGTGGCGATCCGACGAGGGAAGGGTTGGTGAAGACCCGGTCCTTTTGTGGGCTCCTCAACGTGGACGTAGGTTGCCTTCGTGGTAACCGAACCACGGGATAAATCTTGTGTCTTGTTCGTTTGTGTTCATCATTCTAGTTGATCAACATTATCTAGGGTTTGATTCATTTTGTTGAATTCAAGTTAAATAGTTGAACAAGAATCATACTTGCAATAGAACTTGACATACAACTATTGAACTTTTATTAAAGTTTATATTTCCGCTGCAAACGTCAACGAAACAATCAAATTGACCTAACTTGATCAACCTAGCCCGTGAAATCCGGACTAGTCCGCACTTTACCGGACTAGTCCGATATATCTGGTTTTGACCTTGTTGTTGAAGTGCTACAGGAACCGAGAAATTTCAAAAAGGCCTATTCACCCCCCCCCCCTCTAGGCCTACATTCAATCAGACTAGTCCGAACTTTTCTAGACACTGTATCAGACTAGTCCGTGGTCTGTCGGACTAGTCCGGCCTAACCGTCACACTACGGACTAGTCCGGGCAACCACGGACTAGTCCGCGGTTACCAGGGAAGAAATGCTTAGCCCATTCGTATATATTCGAAGGTACTTATTAAGAAAATAGGGAGGCAAATCAAATCAAATAATCTTGATGAGTATGATCAGTAAGCATTCAACAATCAAGCGATGATCATAATTCACCAAGATCTAGTAATTGACATAGTTTTTTGGGAAAATTGAGAGAGATGATTTTCACAACACAATCAATGAATTTTGACGATAGCATTCAGGTATACAAGATTTCAAGCCACACTCCGAGCATCAAGGATATTTAGTTCATTTCGGAGTTCGCAAAAGTGTTTTTCATCAAGTGGCTTGGTGAAAATATCGGCTAGTTGCTTTTCGGTACTGACATGTGAAATGTCTATATCTCACTTCATTGAATGGTCTCTCAAAAAGTGATGTCGGATGTCTATGTGTTTGGTCCTAGAGTGCTCAATGGGATTATCGGCAATTTTAATGGCACTCTCATTATCACAAAGGAGTGGAATACGGTTGATATTGTAATTGTAATCCCTTAGAGTTTGTCGCATCCAAAGGAGTTGTGCACAGCAACTCCTGACTGCAACATACTCTGCTTCGGCCGTGGATAGGGCAATGGAGTTTTGTTTCTTGGAGGACCAAGAAACTAGGGATATCCCTAGGAATTGGCATGTACCGGAGGTACTTTTTTATCTACCTTGCATCTGGCATAATCTGCACCGGAGTAACCAATGAGATTGAATTTGGAACCTTTGGGGTACCAAAGGCCTTGGTTGGGTGTATGAACTAAATATCGCAAGATTCTCTTAACGGCTGTCAAATGACACTCTTTTGGGTTGGCTTGAAACCTTGCACACAAGCATACACTCAACATAATGTCTAACCTAGATACACATAAGTAGAGTAGAGATCCAATCATGGAGTGATATACCTTTTGATCAACGTTTGGTCCATCTTCATTCAGATCCAAGTGGTTGTTGACGGCTCCTAAGATATACTAACAAATAATCTCCGGCAACGGCGCCAGAAATGCTTGTTGGTATTTCTTATGCGCCATTAACTAAACATCTCCAACTGATGTGTCAGAAATGCTTGTTAATGGTTCTATTGTATCACAGAGTGAACTCCGCAAGCGCTCGTAAATATCATTGTAACATTTCTCCTTAAGAGTATTCCCATGGGTTTCGTTTATTTGATCCCAAAGGAAGGCAGGGAAGAGGTATAACAATCATCAAGTGGAAAGGGTAGAAAGGTCTAGGTAAGAATCTAGTAAAGATGGATACAATAATAGTGGAGATAGTGTGACACACACAAAAGCTTTCAAGTCTAAGGGGGGTAAGAGGATCCCAGAGGTTAGTTAAGGTTGAGAGTTATGGAGGTACTCCTACTATGCTCTATTGTACATATACATAGTATAAACTAATTATCCAGAAGCTAGATCAATAGTGAATACTTATGCTATGTGGTTCAACACATCGGGCACGGGCTTACCCCTAGCAATACTAGGGCGACCCCCGCCAAGAGCCTGTGGCATAGCCAAACATGGAGGATTACAAAGGACAGATAGGGCTGTCACCACCTATTGCTTACCTCTGCAATCCGTGGGTCTACGAGACATCCAATTCTACTTAGCTATCCTAGCACCATGCTAGCATATTAAGTAATTACCTTAAGAGCCTAGGCACAAGCCATCCTATGGCAATGAATTGAATCATCATTGAACCAATGTTGATACACAACATAATTATCCATACTAACCTAGTTATGTTATAATTAACTAGACTATAGTGGGGGTCTATAGATTCTATGATAATGAGATATGTTCATGATGAAACATCATAGAAGCTATACCTTCCACATACATGGACTCCACAATCAAACAAGAAACGCTTTGCCCAAGTATATGTATAAGTAGCGACTAAATATACTATCTTTATTATGCATAAAGTCACAAAAACAAGAAAGAATACATGAGCCATACCTTCCCCAATGTAGGATTGGGAAGCCACATGTCGTCGCCTGATTGGCTGGGGTGATATTTTATAGGATTGGTCCCTCTACATTTCCTCATTTCCTGCATAAAATGATGCATACACATATTTCTCCAAGTCCAAGTGGAATTGGGTTAGATAGGAAGGTGATGTGTGCAAGAAATGACAAATCCTTCAAATAATTGAGTTAAATTGACGGATGAAATTGGTATATAACAGTCGTCAACAAACTCCCCCAAGCTTATCCTTTGCTCGTCCCGAGCAAAGTCGAGACTTTAGGTTGATGATCAGGAGTTGCTACAATGTCTTATTTTCAAAAGTATCTAATGCACAACAAGATACTCTACCTAGTATTGCAGAAATTGGCTATGATACTCTACATTTCTTAAGTTATCATGGGGCTTATGCTTTTTCTTATCCGTGAGTAGTTGAAAGGTAGAATAGCAAATGGAGCAAACATAACCTAGAAATCAAGTTCCACTTAAATCCCGGAGAACTCAATTTAGATATTAAATACCTCAATTTGATTCTCTCTATCACTCATTTGTGGATAGTGGAAATATTTCATCACCAAAGCATTGTGCCTCTACTATTCCTACTCATTGAATATGGCTTGTATGTGGAGCTTGGTAAGGAAAGTAAGTAGGCATATTTGCATCACATATATTTCTAAGTCAAAAGAGTATGCCTTAGGAGAATTCAAATCAAAACTTTTTGATTCAAGACTAGTGCATGTGTGATGCAGTGGAAGTGGATGTGGATACTTGAGATAACTCCTTTTTGGTATAATCTCTCTTTCTTTTGCAGGGATGAAACATGACTACTTTTCTTTTCTCCTTTTTTTCATGCTTATGATGTAAGCATTTTTTTTAGCCATGTCTTCTACTCCCTTTCTTTGCAATGAATTTTGAAGAGAGTGCTAAATATGAATAACATGGAGTTTCTCTTTTTGTTGTGGTATGGTGGATATGATGGACGTTTTGCTTACTTCTAGTGTAGAAGTATAGCATGTGCAAGTGAAGTCTTGAATTCAAAAAGAGTTGAATGATTTCTCACATAGGTCTATACTAGTTTGACAAGGCTCAATGTGAAAGCAAATAGCATATGCATAAGGTTTTCTCTATGTATGAACATCATATGTCATTGGTAGGTATTTCCAATCAATTGAGGGAAACTTAAATCTTTTTATAATTTCTCCAGAAATCTAAGTTTTACTTTCAAACTAGGAATAGCAGCCCTATTACTAATTCTAATCTTGCAACAACCTAGAATTAGATTAAGCTTTTGCTACCCACAACTTCCAAATTAAGGTAAAAGTATTTCAAACTAATTAAAGCAATATTCGGAGAGTAGCAAGTTGTAAACTAGAGACTTAGGAAAATAAAACAGAGCAGCTATTCATCATTTCATCTATGTGAATTCTAAATCATTCTTACCGCACATATTTATTTGACGAAAGCAAAACTAACCTATTTTTTTATATATATTTTCTTAAAATGCAAGGTGGATGATGGATGGATGGAAAATAAATATGCAAGGAATGTGATACATGTTACCTCAAGTGGGGGTCCTCCCCCAAGCTTGTTCTTCAACTACCTCCGTGATAAGGGTTGAACCCTTGATTGAAAGTGCATCTAGGACTCCCTTGTGGGTTTTGGATGATTTATGACGAGCAATTGGGATCCTAACCCTTTTGTTGAGATGAATGCAGGAAAATGATGAAAAATGAGCAAAGTGCCAAAAAGAGGGAAAATGAGAAGGAAAATGAATTTGAGCTCAAGGAGAAGAAATTAGTAGTTTAGTATGTATGGAGTGTGTTAAGGAAACACACCCAAGAGCTCAATCTCATTTAATCACACACACACAATGCACAAAGCTATACAGGACCGGACTAGTCCGATATCAGCCGGACTAGTCCGATAACTTTCTGATCCACTTCGGACTAGTCCTCTCCAATGCGGACTAGTCCTTAACACAATGCACAAGTCACACAAAATCGGACAAGTCCGTTGTGACCCGGACTAGTCCGATATTCATTCTGATCCACTTTGGACAAGTCCGGTGTCTACACGGACTAGTCCGATATACACACTGATCTAAATCGGACAAGTCCTCCAAGTGCGGACTTGTCATCCCAAACACTTAGGGTTTCATTTGTCCGGACAAGTCCGATGGCAATCGGACAAGTCCGAAGATTTCCAGTAGCGAAATCGGACAAGTCCGTTTTCAACCGGACTAGTCCGATATCCCTGGACACTTAGGGTTTGCTTCGCACAGCACACCGGACAAGTCCGGTCACCACCACAGACTAGTCCGATCTTTCTGAACCCTAACGGTCACTTTTAGAAACCCCATATAAATAGAGGTGCACGGCCCACTTTCACCCTCTCTCGAACCCTAGCGCCGTCACACCTCCCAAGAGACTCAAAAACTACCCCTCTCCACAAAACTAAGTGAAAAATTGATCAATCCATTGAAGATCACTTGTAGATCATTTGAGAGGGAACTTGGCACACATTGAGCTCTTGGTTTGAATCTCTAACACACTCTTGTATCTCAATTTGTATATTTCGAAGTGTGTTGTTGGTGGTCTTGAAACTTGTAATCAAGGGAGCTCTCAACTTGTGAGATCGCCCCTTCAACTTGGTGATTTACCCCTGTGTGATTAGTGGAAGAGGATTGGCCTTCGTGGCGATCCGACGAGGGAAGGGTTGGTGAAGACCCGGTCCTTTTGTGGGCTCTTCAACGTGGACGTTGGTTGCCTTCGTGGTAACCGAACCACGGGATAAATCTTGTGTCTTGTTCGTTTGTGTTCATCATTCTAGTTGATCAATATTATCTAGGGTTTGATTCATTTTGTTGAATTCAAGTTAAATAGTTGAACAAGAATCATACTTGCAATAGAACTTGACATACAACTATTGAACTGTTATTAAAGTTTATATTTCCGCTGCAAACGTCAACGAAACAATCAAATTGACCTAACTTGATCAACCTAGCCCGTGAAATCCGGACTAGTCCGCACTTTACCGGACTAGTCCGATATATCTGGTTTTGACCTTGTTGTTGAAGTGCTACAGGAACCGAGAAATTTCAAAAAGGCCTATTCACCCCCCCTCTAGGCCTACATTCAATTGGTATCAGAGCAGGTTCTTCAAGAAAGAGTGCAACCACTCGAAGAGATCATGTCGGACATGAAGGAAGTCCAGAAAATCAACAACCAGGAAGAAATGAACAATGACAAGCACCAAAAGCTTGAAAAGTACCTCGAAGCCATTCAAGACTTCGATGATGATGATGATGAGACATTGGAGCTGAAAGCACTCCTTAGAAAGAAAGCGCTTTCCAAAGGGAAATCTAAAGTCGAAGAAAAGAAGAAGGGGAGTAGTCACACCGACTACTCCCGATATCCTTTTAATTATGACCGTTTAAATTCTAATAGCAGTCATTATCTATCTATTCCTCTCGAAAAAGCCCCACACTTCGATGGGAGTGATTACTCCATGTGGAGGCAAAATATGAAGATGCACTTGATTTCCCTTAACCCAAGTTTATGGCATATTGTGTGCACAGGAATAAACATCCCTGATGACGATGAAGAGCTCACGCCAAGTCAAGAGCAAGCCATCCACAGGAATGCCCAAGCCGCAGCCGTTATCACCTCATCTCTAAGTCGAGATGAATTCACAAAGGTGGACGGATTGGAAATTGCCAAAGAAATCTGGGACACACTACAGACAGCACATGAAGGTGACCGGCATGTGCGGGAGGCAAAGATTGAAATGATTGAAGGCAAACTAGGAAGGTTTGCGATTGAGGAAGATGAGTCTCCCCAGGACATGTACAACAGACTGAAGACTCTTGTGAACAAGGTTCGATCATATGGGAGCAAAAAGTGGAATGACCACGAGGTTGTAAAGCTCATCCTTAGAGCCTTTATGCCTCGCAACGTCACACTTTGCTCTATGATCCGAGAAAGTCCCGGGTACAAGAAAATGACTCCGGATGAACTGCTTGGCAAAATCATCAACTTTGAGATGATGGAGAAGCAAGCCAAGCACGTAAAAGAAATAGCCGACCTCACATCAGCCAAGAAGAAGGGAGTTGCCCTAAAGTCCTCACTCAAGCCTCTATCCAAAGAAGCAAGAGAAGCACAACTTGAGGAGGACAGCGATGATGAAAGCAGCGAGCTGGACGAAGAAGATATGATTTTGTTCATGAAGAAGTTCAAAAGAATTATGAAGAAAAGACAAGGAACAAAATCGAGTGAAGGAAAATACAAGGAGAAGACAAAGCCGAAGATGAGGCGGGCATGCTATAATTGTGGTGAGTACAATCACTTTATAGTCGATTGCCCGTATGAGGACAACAAGAAGAAGAGTAAAGAGTTCAAGCCTCAACCGAAGAAATTCTTCAAGAAGAAGAAACAAGCTGAACAAGCACACATCGGAAAGGAGTGGGACTCAAATGATGAGTCCTCATCGTCCGATGAAGAAGAAATGGCTAGCATAGCCATTGAAAGCATGTCCAAGAAACCCACACTCTTCCCCACGCTCGGTGCAAAGAAGGCAAATGGAACTTGCCTCATGGCTAAGGAAGGTAAACGCAAGGTAAACATCAAAACTCCTTCCTTGCATTCTTACTCAAGTGATGATGATCTAGATAGTGATGACGAAGATATGCTAATTGGTTTAGATAGAAAAACTGCTGCTAAAATGAAATTCTTGCTTAACCAACTTGTTGAGAAGGAAGAGCTAATTGATCGTCAAGAAGACATGATTATCTCTCAAAAGGAGAAGCATGTCGAACTTGACAATCTTCTAGCTCTTGAAAAGGAGAGAAACCACTCACTAGAGCTTGAGCTAGCTTCAAGCAAGAAAACTTGCTTGGAGTTAACCAACTCAAACGTTGCAATCAAGGATCAACTTGATGACCAAATCAAGGTCAACAAGATCCTTGAAGTGTCACTCAAGCTTAGTGAACCTTCCTCCTCTTCAAGCCTACCTTCTCAACCCACTTCAACTGATATCGCTCATATTTGCAAATGTGATAAAATTAACACCAGGTTGAAGGAAAATTCTACCTCCACAAAGGACAAAAATCCTACCCAATGTGTAATATTCGACAAGGAGAGGATCAACTATGCACGTAGTGCATATTTGGTCCAAAGACCTCCAAATGTCAAGTATGGCATTGGTTACTCTTATGATGGAAAGCAAAGAGCTGGAAATCATAAGAATAACAAGGGAAGGATTACCTTTGTGAAGGGAGGACCCTCACAACCTGGTAACTCGAAAACTAAAAACCTGAACTCTCATGAAAACCGGACTAGTCCGGTTGTGGTCCGGACATGTCCGGTCATCCGGACAAGTCCGGTCACACAGACTAGTCCGACCCATAATCAACAGCAACTCTTGTTTAAAACCTTTGATGCTTCTTATGTATTAATGAAAAATAATGTTGGTAAAGTGTATGCTTATTATGCTGGGCCACGCCATGGGAACACAAAATCCCATGTGTCGGTGCCCAAATGTATTGTTACTAACCTCCAAGGACCCAAGCAAGCTTGGGTACCTAAAACCAAGGCGTAATTTGTTTTTGCGGGCCTACTCCTCAGGTGGATCCAAATGGGTGCTAGACAGTGGATGCACCAACCACATGACCGGAGAAAGGAGGATGTTTGTGGAGTATGAAGTGAACAAGGACCCAAACGAAGGCATCTACTTTGGGGATAACAGTCAAGGAAGGGTCCTCGGTACCGGTAAAATAGCAATATCCTCTGAACATACTCTTTCGCATGTTTTACACATTGAATCTTTAGATTATAACCTGCTGTCCATATCTCAATTATGTGACAAAGGTTATAATTGCCTGTTCACTAACAAGGGTGTGGCCGTCTCAAGGAGAAGTGATGGTTCTGTTGCATTCAAGGGTATGTTGAAGGGAAAGCTTTACCTTGTTGACTTCAACAAGGATAAAGCCGAACTCGACACATGCTTGATTCCAAAGACCAACATGGGTTGGCTGTGGCATAGACGGCTGGCACATGTTGGTATGAGGAACCTTCAAAAACTCCTCAAGGGCGATCACATCCGAGGTTTGAAAGATGTTGTGTTTGAGAAAGACAGGCCTTGTAGCGCGTGCCAAGCAGGGAAGCAAGTTGGAGCACAACATCCCGCGAAGAACATCATGACCACGACAAGACCGCTCGAACTACTTCATATGGACTTGTTTGGTCCAATTGCTAACATAAGCATCGGCGGTAATAAATACGGTTTGGTTGTTATTGATGATTTTTCCCGCTTCACTTGGGTGTTCCTTTTGCATGACAAGTCAGAAACACAAGGAACACTCAAGAAATTCTTCAAGCGAGCGCAAAACAAGTTCTCACTATCAATCAAGAGTATTCGGAGCGACAACGGCACGGAGTTCAAGAACATACAAGTGGAGGAGTACCTTGATGAGGAAGGAATCACGCACGAATTCTCAGCACCATACTCTCCACAACAAAACGGAGTTGCCGAAAGGAAGAACCGAACGCTCATAGAGATGGCAAGAACAATGCTCGATGAATACAAGACTTCGGATCGATTTTGGGCGGAAGCAATCAACACCGCTTGCCATGCCACAAATCGACTCTACCTTCATCGACTACTAAAGAAGACCCCCTATGAGCTACTCACCGGTAACAAACCGAACATTTCATATTTTCGAGTTTTCGGTTCTCCTTGCTATATTTTGAACAAGAAGCCCAGGACTTCAAAGTTCGCTTCGAAGTCCGATGAAGGTTTCTTGCTTGGTTATGATTCGAACACTTACGCCTATCGTGTTTTCAACAAGGCCTCTGGACTTGTTGAAGTGGCACGTGACGTAGTGTTCGATGAAACTAATGGCTCCCAAAAGGAGCAAGTTGATCAATGTGAATTCGGTAAAGAGGAAGCCCCCTATCAAGCATTGAAGAGGATGGCTCTAGGCGAAGTACGACCACAAGAGTCATCGTCACAAATACAAGAGGAAAGTGAACCACAAGAGGAGATCAACAATCAAGGGGGAGCCTCGATACAAGATCAATCATAGGAATATGAACATGATCAACAAATCAACGAGGACAACAACTCAAGGGGAGAAGAAGATGATCACCAACATACGACCCCCCAAGTGCCACACCCAAGAGTACACCAATGCATTCAAAGGGATCATCCAATCGACAACATCATCGGCGACATCCAAAAGGGAGTAACCACTAGATCTCGTATAGCAAATTTCTGTGAACATTACTCGTTTGTCTCCTTTTTGGAACCCCGCAGGACTGAGGATGCATTGAAGGATCCGGACTGGGTGGTGGCAATGCAAGAAGAGTTGAACAATTTCAAGAGAAACAAAGTTTGGGAACTTGTGGAAAGACCCAATGTAAATATTTTGGGCACCAAGTGGGTCTTCCGCAACAAGCAAGACGAACACGGGGTGGTGACAAGAAACAAGGCACGACTTGTGGCCAAAGGTTACTCACAAGTCAAAGGTTTGGATTTCGATGAGACTTTTGCTCAAGTAGCTAGGCTTGAATCAATTAGAATATTACTTGCATATGCTTCTCACCATGATTTCAAGCTGTATCAAATGGACGTGAAAAGCGCCTTCCTCAACAGACCGATCAAGGAAGAGGTGTACGTGGAGCAACCACCCAGATTTGAAGACGAAGAGTTCCCCGACCACGTGTATAAACTGCGTAAGGCTCTCTATGGCCTCAAACAAGCTCCTAGAGCTTGGTATGAGTGTCTAAGAGATTTTTTAATTGATAATGGCTTTCAGATTGGCAAAGTAGATTATACACTATTCTCGAAAAACCTGGATAATGATCTTTTTATTTGCCAAATCTATGTTGATGACATAATTTTTGGGTCAACTAACCAATCTTTCTGTGAAGAATTTAGTAGAATTATGACAGACAGGTTTGAAATGTCAATGATGGGAGAATTGAAGTACTTCTTGGGATTCCAAGTGCGGCAACAAAAGGAGGGAACATTCATAAGCCAAACCAAGTACACGCAGGACATACTCAAGAAGTTTGGCATGGACAAGGCAAAGCCCATAAAGACTCCCATGGCTACGAATGGCCATTTGGATCTCAATGAAGATGGACCGAGCGTCGACCAAAAGGTATATTGCTCCATGATTGGATCTTTACTTTACTTATGTGCATCTAGGCCAGATATTATGTTGAGTGTATGTTTGTGTGCAAGATTTCAAGCCAACCCTAAGGAATGTCATTTGACAGCCGTAAAGAGAATCCTAAGATATTTAGTTCATACACCCAACCTTGGTCTTTGGTACCCAAAAGGCTCAAAATTCAATCTCATTGGGTATTCTGATGTAGATTATGCCGGGTGCAAAGTTGATAGAAAAAGCACTTCCGGCACTTGTCAATTCCTAGGAAGATCCTTAGTTTCTTGGTCATCCAAGAAACAGAATTCCATTGCATTATCCACAGCCGAAGCGGAGTATGTTGCAGCCGGGAGTTGTTGTGCACAACTTCTTTGGATGCGACAAACTCTAAGGGATTACGGTTACAATATGAACCATATTCCTCTCTTTTGTGACAATGAGAGTGCCATTAAAATAGCCCACAATCCAGTTGAGCACTCTAGGACTAAACACATAGACATAAGACATCATTTCTTGAGAGACCATTCCATGAAAGGGGACATAACCATCTCACATGTCAACACACAAAAACAATTGGCCGACATATTCACCAAGCCACTTGATGAAAAGCGTTTTTGCGAACTCCGAAATGAGCTAAATATTCTTGATTCTCGGAGTGTGGCTTGAAAAGTTGCATACCTGTATGCTTACTTAAAAATGTTGATTGATTTGTGAAAATTACCCCTCCCCATTTTTCTCTTAAAAAACTATGTCAATTATTAGATCTTGATGAATTTTTGATCATAGTATGATTGTTGTTTGCTTACTAGTCAAATTCATCAAGATTATTTGAATTGTTTTGCCTCTCTACTCTCAATTATTGGACCTTCAAATATATATGAATGGGCTAAGCAATTCTTTCCTGGTGACCACGGACAAGTCCGTGGTTGCCCGGACTAGTCCGCCATTGCAGACTAGTCCGCAGAGTGCCGGTTAGGCCGGACTAGTCCGACAGACCACGGACTAGTCCGATATAGGTCTCTGGATGACTTCGGACTAGTCCGGTCATGTCCGGACTTGTCCGATTTTTCGTGTCCATAACCCTAGCCGCCACCAAACCCTAATCCCTTCACCCCACACACGCCCCCAAGCTCTCTCTCTCTTGCGCTCGAGCTCCCAAGGCGAATCCTTGATTCCTCCGTCAAAAAGCCTCAATCTTGGGCAGAGATCAAGCTTGAAGACTCGGGGATTGAAGTTAGCGGACAAGTCCGGCCTCCAACCCCCAAAATCTCAAGCTTCCTTTGATTTCTTGGTAAATTTTCTTCAAAACCCTAAGAAATCACAAATTTCTCTATTGCTTATCGTTTGGCCTAGCATTCTTCACTAGTTACATGTCTAGTTGATATACTATGTGTATGCTAGACTAGTTTTACCTTAGGGATCAATTTTTGTCCAGTCTGTTAGGTTTTTTGCAGATGAACACCGGACTAGTCCGGTCCCCCGGACTAGTCCGTGCCTGTGCACCGGACAAGTCCGTTGTTTCTGAACCAAAACCTAATTCTTTAATTCCCTAATGCCTTCCATTGCCATCTTACCTCACCAATACCTTGTATAACTTGTCCTTTCTCTTGATCACTCATTCTCAGATCATGTCGAGCTCCGACAACCAAATCTCCGACCTTCAGGCCGAGTTGGACCACGAGGTGGCATCTCGGTCCTCGGCGGGTCTTGGCAAGAAACGCCAAGAAAGACCTTCCGAGCCTGCTACTTCCCCTCCCCAGGTTCGGAGGAAGGTCTGTGCCAAGAAGCCTGCCTCGAAGGCTGCTCCGTCTACAAGCGGCCTTCGCCAAGCAAAAGGAAAAGGCAAGGGAGTTGCCACAGGGCCTGTTGGGCCCCTGAAGCTGCATACTCCCAGAGAAGGGGTCCGGGACCCCAATGAGGAAAGATTCACTGGCAAGGGCAGCGATGTGGCTGCGAAGTTGAGAAGTGTTGATTGCTATGCAAGGCCCAAGCAAGCAGCTGATGGCAGATTTTGGTCAAATTTCCATGCTGATTTCTACAAGCTGGTCTACTTGCCGATGAAGACCCCGGTGGTGCGCAGTCAATGGATTGACTGGGCCCACCTTGAGAAGAAGACATGTGCAGCTTTTGATGAAGTGATAGCAGCTGCAGAGAGACATGGTCTGAAGGATCTGTTTGCCTTCAGACACAATTGGAAAGATGAAGTGATTGCACAATTCTATGCAACGTGCCACTTCTCGAGTGAAGATGAAGAAAGTGTGACTTGGATGACCCATGGATCCAAGTACTCCATCACTCAGGAGGATTATGCAAACCTGCTCCACTTAGACTCTACTGGAAATGACCACCTAATCATCCACAACATAGGGGTCATTGAGAGGGACGAAATGAAGTTCATGTATGAGCCCAACTCTAAGTATGTTCCTCCCTCCACAAAGAACATGAAGCCCTTCTTTGTGGTCCTGAACAGAGTTCTCCGGAAGACCATTGCCCCCAAGGATGGGGATGCAGGGAGTGTACAGGGATACCTCCGGACTCTAATGAGGGTCATAAGCAAGAGGAGACAGTTTGATGTTGCAGATTACATTTGGAACGATATGGTCAACATCTCAAGCAACCCCAACTGGTCCTGTGGCTATGCTCCCTACCTGATGATTATGATTGAGAAGGTCACAGGGATCGAGTTTGTGAAGGATGTGGAGCACACCCCACTGAGGCCTCAGAAGCCTCAGCCAGTGAGTGTCCAGGCTGCTCCATCGCCGGCCTCAAGCCCCGAGGCAACGGCAGGGCAAGAAGAAGCTGCTAGGGCTCCTCCTCCCTCCAGGGAAGCCCCTCAGAAAGGATCCGCCAGTGGGATCCTCAAGTACTTGGCTGCAATTTTCTCCTCATGCAAGAAAACTGAAGTGAAGCTTCACAAGCTAAATCAGAAGAGGAAGGAGAACATGAGGTACATAAAAGCCAATGTGAAGCAGCTGAGTGAGAAGCTGGAGATCAACCCAATTGGATCTCCAGTACTTTCTGAAGATTTTGATCCGGACATCACCGAGCTCAGCCCCTTGACTCCCTCCGAGCTTGCCTATTTTGGCATTGGGGGCTCGAGCAGCTCTGCTCCTCCTCCTCCCTCTCAACCTCGTCAAGCGGAAAGCGATGAAGACGATGAAGACGACGAGAGGACTGACAGCGAAGAGTGAAGCCCTAGGACCTTCCTCTCTCTCTTTTTGGTGTCTTGATGCCAAAGGGGGACGGATTGAGGGGGAGTCTCTAGTCTTAGCTTTAGCTGAATAGGATGCGAGGAGAGAGCTCTCTATGTATTTTTAATTGTGATTGTATCTATTTTCATATCATGTTTGGTCCTGTGTTAAATTGCTCAATTAATTTGCAAGTGTGTGATGAAATCTGAATTTTTGCTCCTAAAATGCCATATTCACTTGATATTAGTTGATCAATGCAAATTCTGTCATTCTTAATGCATTCATGCTCTTAGTATGCATCCCACCATAAAGAATGCACACATGAATAATTATCTTGTTGCTTGATGTATTTTTGAGTCATATGTGCATACTTTATGAAAATCTCATTTTATACCTCATTTTGTGAAATCTCAATTGGTTGTCATCAATCACCAAAAAGGGGGAGATTGAAAGTGCATCTAGGACTCCCTTGTGGGTTTTGGATGATTTATGACAAGCAATTGGGATCCTAATCCTTTTGTTTAGATGAATGCAGGAAAATGATGAAAAATGAGCAAAGTGCCAAAAAGAGGGAAATTGAGAAGGAAAATGAATTTGAGCTCAAGGAGAAGAAATTAGTAGTTTAGTATGTATGGAGTGTGTTAAGGAAACACACCCAAGAGCTCAATCTCATTTAATCACACACACACAATGCACAAAGCTATACAGGACCGAACTAGTCCGATATCAGCCGGACTAGTCCGATATCTTTCTGATCCACTTCGGACTAGTCCTCTCCAATGCGGACTAGTCCTTAACACAATGCACAAGTCACACAAAATCGGACGAGTCCGTTGTGACCCGGACTAGTCCGATATTCATTCTGATCCACTTCGGACAAGTCCGGTGTCTACACGGACTAGTCCGATATACACACTGATCTAAATCGGACAAGTCCTCCAAGTGCGGACTTGTCATCCCAAACACTTAGGGTTTCATTTGTCCGGACAAGTCCGATGGCAATCGGACTAGTCCGAAGATTTCCAGTAGCAAAATCGGACAAGTCCGTTTTCAACCGGACTAGTCCGATATTCCTGGACACTTAGGGTTTGCTTCGCACAGCACACCGGACTAGTCCGGTCACCACCACGGACTAGTCCGATCTTTCTCAACCCTAACGGTCACTTTTAGAAACCCCATATAAATAGAGGTGCACGGCCCACTTTCACCCTCTCTCGAACCCTAGCGCCGTCACACCTCCCAAGAGACTCAAAAACTACCTCTCTCCACGAAACTAAGTGAAAAATTGATCAATCCATTGAAGATCACTTGTATATCATTGGAGAGGGCACTTGGCACACGATTGAGCTCTTGGTTTGAATCTCTAACACACTCTTGTATCTCAATTTGTATATTTCGAAGTGTGTTGTTGGTGGTCTTGAAACTTGTAATCAAGGGAGCTCTCAACTTTTGAGATCGCCCCTTCAACTTGGTGATTTACCCCTGTGTGATTAGTGGAAGAGGATTGGCCTTCGTGGCGATCCGACGAGGGAAGGGTTGGTGAAGACCCGGTCCTTTTGTGGGCTCCTCAACGTGGACGTAGGTTGCCTTCGTTGTAACCGAACCACGGGATAAATCTTGTGTCTTGTTCGTTTGTGTTCATCATTCTAGTTGATCAACATTATCTAGGGTTTGATTCATTTTGTTGAATTCAAGTTAAATAGTTGAACAAGAATCATACTTGCAATAGAACTTGACATACAACTATTGAACTGTTATTAAAGTTTATATTTCCGCTGCGAACGTCAACGAAACAATCAAATTGACCTAACTTGATCAACCTAGCCCGTGAAATCCGGACTAGTCCGCACTTTACCGGACTAGTCCGATATATCTGGTTTTGACCTTGTTGTTGAAGTGCTACAGGAATCGAGAAATTTCAAAAAGGCCTATTCACCCCCCCTCTAGGCCTACATTCATTGATGATGGAAGTACACTACAAGATCGGCTTGTTGTAGTTGTAGCGCCGTGTTGAAGTTGGTGAATTGAGCATCCATGTGTTGTTGCCAATCCTGGGTACCTTGAACATGCTCCTAGTGTGTGCTATATATATCACCCATTCCCACTTCAAGTTCTCCCATACGTCTAGTAAGGTCCATCATTCCTTGGCTATAGTCATGATGACTTCTAGCCAAAAAGGAACGACGTCCTCTCATGGACGTTGGGGGCAAGCTGCTAGAGCTTGAAGTGGATAAGGGTGGATCCCTTTGCCATTCTTGCCAAGATGATCCCCCAGTGTCATACGCTGGAGGTTGAGTCCATCCGGGCGCATAACCCGTTGGGTTCTCTTCCTCTTGGTATTCATGGACCTGGGAGATTATCAGTGGCATGCATGTGGCTGCAGCCCTCGCACGATTCCTTGTTACCCTGGCAGAGACATTACTTCTTCTTGCTTCCTCAAGGGGAAGAAGATTAATTGTTAACCTCCGGCATTTGTACAAATGAAAATCCGGGTTAGGTAACCGAATTTCATTGACAAAGCCGGGATAGAAAAATATAAAGGAGCCATCATGATCATGCTTAAGGGTATGTCCTTGCACTAAATAGTCTTCATCAATTAATTCTCTTTCAGTTTCAATATATTCAATTGAAGAGTATTTAAGTGCTCCTACCCTATCAGCAATATGAGTAATCAATGAAGTGCATTCAATTGGTCCTGATTTTGAAATGTAATCTAACCATTGTGTCATCATGGCTTTGACTCGAGCAACTTTTAACTTTTTAGTCATGGCAAACCAAAATTTTCAATTCATCATCTCGCACAACCCTAACATCTCCCCTAGGGAACATAGTCATAGCCACCCATCTATGCATGAAGCGTAAGGTGGGGTTTTGGATGTGGCTATTCCTAGGAGCCCTACATGTGACCTCACTAGTTAGCTCATGCCAAAAACTTTGTTTGTTAAACTTAGGTAAATTGTCTAAATCTAGCAAACGCCGTTAATGGAAGCCTAGGATGCTACCTAATTCTTTCCATAGAATGTTGTATTCTTTTTGAAATAATCTAAAAGTAATACCATCAAATCCTATTCTTAGCGTGCAAAAGAATTGGATAGTGAGAAGGCGTGAACCTTTCTCCTCTATGTGAGCAAAGTCATCAAATCCAATTGCATGCCAAATGGAAAGAAATTCGGAGTCCATACCTATTTTGGAGGTCAAATGTGGATGGTAAGCCTTGGTGTGGCGGAACTCACGATCTTGGAGAAGTCTGTGTGCTTGATCTTCAACTTCGCTTCGTATGTCGAGGTCGTTGGCATGAAGAAGTTTGTGTGGGTTGCTTCTCTCTTCCATGGGAGTGTCCTCACACACACTTGTCCTCCTTGGGCTTGTACCCATGGAAGAGAGGCGTGCACTAGAACCTTCACCATGGCTTGAGTTGCAGCCCACTTCCTCTTTCCGAATAACCTCTTCATGTATTTTTGAGTTCAACAAGTAAGAACAAAACAAGTCGAGAAAAATTCAAAAAGAAGCGATGTTTGGAAAACAAAACTCTCAACGAATTTTCTCCTCTTGAAAGCTTGAGTGTAAAATGCAAATGCAAACAAAAGAAAATCTTTTTGGTGATGGATTTGATAGAGTGTTGCAATGAAGAGCAAGAAAAACAAGGTGAGCTAGAGAGTGACTTGGGGAGGTGTAAAATGATATGGTGTGTGAAGAGAGGTGCTCCTCAAGGCCACAATTTATAAGGTGCACCCTCCAACAGTCACTTGGGTTCAAAATATAGCCGTTGGAGGAAGGGGAGCCAATTTGGCTCCGTTCCCTGTTTAGCCGACTAGGGGGTTCGGCCGACCTGACAGGTGGCCCCCCTTGGTTCCCCTTTCGGCAAGTGGCTCCCCAACGGCTATAAAGTTAGCACGTTGGTGAAATGCCACATGTGCAGCTCAGAAAAAATTGTTTTTTAAATAAAAACCTTTTTTTCAAATGCAATAAAAAATTTTCTTTTGAAAATAAAGAAAGAAAAATGATAGGTGAGAATATAAGATTCTCAACTTGCTAGGAAAAATCAAATATGCAATGTGAAAAATCCAAATGGGGTGGAAAAAGAAAGAAAGAAAAATAAAGTGGGATAACTACCAATTTAACCTGTTGGCGTAGGTCTCACAACCGTCCGATGAGATGGACATTCCCCCGTCTTTATTTCACATCCGGACCCAGAGGGATGGGCTTGGACGACTTGTCCTTCTTCTTCCGCCATTCCTTCTTTGGCGGCTTGGTGGACTTGGGCCTTCGGGAAGGTCCAGATGATTCTGTCGCCTTTGGATATCGGCGTGGTCGAAACGACAGATTCTCCTTGTAGATTAATCTTCTCATGAATGCAATGAGTGATTCCACCTTTGGAGGTGTAAATTCGACCTCTCTGATGTGTTTATCATTCGTCCCAAACTTGATTCGATTCATGGAGAATTTCCCTGATCTTGGCCCAAAGTTAAACTTTTCCTCCATGCTGTTGATATGGAAGTGGATTTCTCAAGCTCCCACATCTATGCGAGCTTTTGTAGTGCTAAGGAATGGGTGCCCAAGAATGAGTGGTGTATCTTTCTTAGTGTCCATGTCTAGCACCACAAAATCCACAGGTCTGAAGCAGTTCTGGATCTTCACCGGGACGTCTTCGGCAATACCCGCTGGATAACGGACTGAAGAGTTAGCTAGTTGTAGCTGCATTGGTGTTGGAGTCAGCTTTGTGAAGTTCAGCTGGTCAAACACAACCTTGGGCATCACACTGACACTTGCTCCCAGATCACAAAGTGCCTTGTCAAAGTGGTGAGCCCCAATTGAGCATGAAATGGTAGGACATCTGGGGTCCTTTTGCCAGTTGCTCTCTCGTACGGAAATCATGTTGACATTTTCCGTTGGGGGTTCTGGATAGCCTGGCATCTTGCCATTCTCCATTGGAGGAATAGCAGCTGCTAGCTGAGCCAACTAAGTCTCGAGCATCTTGTTGAAGCTCTGTTGACTCTTGAAGGCTGAGGATAGTCCTTCCATCTTTGCATTGATATTCTCTAGGGTCTTTTCATTAGCTAACTGCTTCTTGGATAGGGTATCGTTGATCTTGAGTTGGCTAATGGCAAGTTCTCTCAAGTTGGGCTGATTTCCAGGGTTGCCATCGTTGTTGTACCCTCCTTGAAAGAATAGGTGTTGTTGACCCCACCCTTGACCTCCTGGACGATAGACATTGTTGTTGTTGAAATTTCCATTGTGGGCAAGGTATAGGGCATCCTCACGAGTTTCTGGGCAATCATTGCCCATATGACCCATGTTGCCACAGACTTCACACATGATGTGAGAGTCTAGGGAATAGGAATTGCCAGACACTTCACCACTGGCTTGTCCATCAATTTTCTTCATTAGGAGGTCCAATTTTGTAGCAATCATGTCCACCTCCTTCAAGGTCTGCATGCCTCGTTGTCGGGTATGGAGATGCTCATCGTTCCATCCCATGTTGGACACCATCTTCTCAATAAGATCTTTAGCTTTTGGCACCGTCAATGAGAAGAAGGCTCCTCCAGCAGCAGCATCCAAATGGTCACGAGCTGATGGGATTAGCCCGTTATAGAAATTCCGAATAAGGATCCAGTCATCCATCCCATGGTGGGGATAGGCTAGGATGTACTCCTGAAGCCTTTCCCATGCCTCGGGAATAGATTCCTTGAGCTCTTGCTGAAAGCTGGAAATCCTTCCACGTAGGGCATTGGTTTTGCCCAACGGGAAGAATTTGGCGAGGAATGCCGTAGAACACTTCTACCAAGTGTCTACAGCACTTCGGTTCACTTAGAACCACTGTTTCGCTCTACCAAGGAGAGAGAATGCGAACAGTCTCAGATGGACCGCATCCAGAGACACGTCCTTGATCTTAAAAGTGCTATAGATCGTGAGGAATTGTTGCAGGTGAGCACTTGCATCCTCGTTAGCCTTCCCACAGAATGGGTTGGCTTGCACCATAGTGATAAGGCCAGTTTTGATCTCGAAGTTCACATCTCCCGTGTTAGCAGTGGGCCCAATAGGCACATTGTTAGCAGGGGAAGCTGAGAACTCACGAAGGATCTTTTGAGTCATTGGCGTTTGCATTGTTGGTGCAAAAATGCTGACTTGCTTTGCCGCTCAAATCTTCTGAGGAGTAACGACACGTGGTCGGTCTCTCAGAAGAGATTCATGATCTTCAACAATATTTTCCGGTAGGCAGAAACCAGACATACACTACCCTGTTTTCACATTTAAAATAAATGCGAAAACAAAGAATGGTTATCCTACTAAAATCCTACCTAGGGTTCTGTCCTATTCACTCAGTCATGTTATATCTATTTGCCTTCCCCGGCAACGGCGCCAGAAATGCTTGTGAACTCCGCAAGTGCATGGAAATATCATTGTAGCATTTCCCCTTAAGAGTATTCCCGAGGGTGTCATTTATTTTATCCCAAAGGAAGGCAGGGAAGATGTATAACAATTATCAAGTGGAAAGGGTAGAAAGGTCTAGGTAAGAATCTAGTAAAGATGGATAAAATAATAGTGGAGGTAGTGTGACACACACAAAAGCTTTCAAGTCTAAGGGGGGTAAGAGGGTCCTAGAGGTTAGTTACGGTTGAGAGTTATGAAGGTACTCCTACTATGCTCTATTGTACATATACATAGTCTAAACTAATTATATACAAGCTAGATCAATAGTGAATACTTATGTTGTGTGGTTCAACACATCGGGCACGGGCTTACCCCTAGCAATACTAGGGCGACTCCCGCCAAGAGCCTGTGGCATAGCCGAACGTGGAGGATTACAATGGACAGATAGGGATGTCACCACCTACTGCCTACCTCTTCAATCTGTGGGTCTATGAGACATCTAATGCTACTTAGCTATCCTAGCACCATGATAGCATATTAAGTAATTACCTTAAAAGCCTAGGCACAAGCCCTCCTAAGGCAATGAATTGAATCATCACTGAACCAATGTTGATACACAGCATAATTATCCATACTAACCCAGTTATGTTATAATTAACTAGACTATAGTGGGGGTCTATAAGTTCTATGATAATGAGATATGTTCATGATGAAACAGTCATAGAAGCTATACCTTCCACATACATGGACTCCACAATCAAACAAGAAACGCTTTGCCCAAGTATATGTATAAGTAGAGACTAAAGATACTATCTTTATTACGCATAAAGTCACAAATACAAGAAAGAATACATGAGCCATACCTTTCCGAATGTAGGATTGGGAAGAGAGAGACTTCTTACTCCTTTCCCAATTTGAACTTGGGACTAGAGACTCTCCTCTCTACAACCTAACTCCTCTATGACTATAGATGATAGTGTATACAATAGAGATGAAGCTCAAGTGGTGTGTGTTGAAGTGAGGGGTAGGGGGTCCTATTTATATTAGTGTTGAGGTCAGTTCCCGCCACCAAAAGTGTGACGCCATGTTCCGGAAAATGAACCAAGCTAACGCATATGTGTGCCCAGGATGTTCATCACACATACACGAGTGCAATCACAAAAGAGTATACAGAAAATTACCACAGCACAAGTTTAATTAACCAAATTTTATTACACAAAACATATTATCCTTGAATACAAGCTCTAATGAATATTAATGACAAGTTCAACTAATGTGGCGGAAATAATCTAATTAAGCAAACTAAGCAAACTAAGCAGCTAAGCAGCATAAGCAATAGGGTATAACGCAGCTCCAATAACACCACAGGCAAAGCTGACGGTAGACACGGCCTAGAACTCCGCATTATCGCCATTGAACTCCCAATCCTGACCTGCAACTGTTGGGGGGGATTGCAAGAGGTTGTACATGTCGTACTCAGCAAGTGTGGAAAGTATGACATGTGGCTGATTCAAATGACGACAATAATAATGGCATAGTGCTGAAAAGTACAGTAAAACATTTGAAAAGCAATATATATATTATATGTATGTGAAGTAAACCCATCATAATCATAAGTAATACCATAATACCAATCTGAATTCACTACCATCATCAATAATTCCAAATTTCACCATTGTTAATAACCATATTCAATACCAGAAATTAATCCATAACCATCCATAACCATTACCAAACCATAACCATCCCAAATTCCAATTTCCCCCTAATCATGGAAGTTGTCCAGGTTCTCATAACCGGGAGCACGGCTATCATGATAGTTTTATTTAACTCTGCAGAGTTTGTACCTCTTTACCCACGTGTTCGTGATTTCATCACCTTTCGGTGACTAAGAATCTCCCTTATGCCCATGACCCGTCGGTCACATTACACACTTCCGTCGGTGTGTGGCCAAGAGATCACAAAATAGCCTTTACAAAGGGATTACTAGCCTATTTAGACCCTACTGAGGTTTCACCGGTGGCGATGCCTCCAACTGAGCACATATTCAACCAAGGGCCCCCTCTTGAGCCATTCGGATCCCAGGGTAGTCCCACCAATCATCAACAAACCCAATCCAACTACCCCTTCCCCAAGCATCCACAATGGTCCAAACAGCACTAGCAAAGCCCTAATTAATCAGCTATGCCACACCCATACTTGGCCTCGTGGTGGCACTGTAGTCCTGGCTTATTCTCGCATGAACCGGTCCTTAGATCTAAAGCAAGCAACCACCATAACATCCAACCCATCCACATACCAGGCTTGCTTAGATCACCCATTATCATATCATATTTAACCAGTTCATGTTAACCATAATCTCATCCATGCATAATTAAATTTAGTGGTATAATTGTTTTCCATCCCAGTTGATTAAGCGAAGCAAAAAGGTAAAAGCCCTTCCCAACTCTCTACCATATATTCCAGGTGACAAGGGTGGTTTAACAATTCTAGTAAACTTCCTACCATAGGTTTCCCATCAAATTGACACAAGCATGCAATTTTGCAAACAAAACATTTATTTTGAAACAGGATCAATATGCTTCAAGGACACTTGCCTTGCTCTTGCTATTGATTAGGATCAAAGCCTTCAAACTCTTGATGCTGGAGATCCTCCGAGGCACTTTCTAGCACAAATCCGTCTAATCCACACAATAAAAATACAACACAAGAAACACAATCAAAGATTGCACAAATATTACTCAGTATGACATGACATGCATGATTAATTCAAACGCCAGATAGAACTTTTTACTCTAACTAGTTCTAATAGATTTTAGCAAGTTTATACAGGTTTGGAATTGATTAGATCAAATTTTAGAGTCAATTCAACACAATTTAACCAGGAAGATCGGACTAGTCCGCTAGGGACCGGACAAGTCCACACTTGACGAGATCAACAGATTAGGGTTTTCTAGATCGGCGTGAATTTGGAGATTAGGGGTTGAATTCACGTAACGAAAAGAGAATAGAAGGTATACCAGGTGTTCAGAACTCCAATGAATCAAGAAACTTGGAGGTACGCTTGGCTCTTGATGATCTAGGGTTGGTGATGAACATGGGGAGGAATTGGTGGTGAAGGACGAAACTTGGTGGAGATCTTGATCCTCCTTCGTTTCCTCCTCTTCTTCTTCTTGCTTGGGATCTTCTCCTCCCTCCTTGATGGTGGCTCCCCACAAGCCAAGGGGTGGGGCTGTTTATATAGAGGTGGAGGCTAGGGTTAGATGGATTTCGAGTTTGGGATAAGTAGAGGCCGGTTTAGAGTCCATCATGGGCTCTAAAAGAGTTCGGCACGACGTCCCTAGGCCCACATAACGTGAAACCCAAGAAACAAGTAGTAAAACAAAAGATCAATTCAGAGTCACGAAATATCGGACAAGTCCGGACAGGACCGGACTAGTCCGAAGTCATCCAGAGAGAAAATCGGACAAGTCTGGCCAAACATCGGACAAGTCCGAATTTGAACAGAAAGGAAAACGGACAAGTCCGCTGGAACACCAGACTGGTCCAGAAAAGTCCAGGGACTTAGCAAATTTTAAAAGATTCTTTGAATACCGGACTAGTCCACACAAAATCGGACAAGTCCGAAAGTTTCCAGTGCCACAAATCGGACTAATCCGCAGCAAAAACGGACAAGTCCATTTTTAGTCAGATAGAAATCGGACTAGTCCGCAGCAAAAACGGACTAGTCCGCACTTTCCTGCGTTTTAAGTGCAGTTTTGTTCCAAATCAATTTTAAACTTGTTCCTCTTTATGTGGATTAATGTTAAGCATGTATATGAATGTATCCAAGGCATGATGCATTGAAATGAGGGTGTTACAAACCTACCCCCCTTAAAATGAATCTCGCCCCCGAGATTCGACGCGGAAGAGAAGAGATAGGGAAAATCCTTCTTGATATCATCTTCCAGCTCCCAAGTTGCTTCTTTTTCAGTGTGGTGCTTCCATTGAACTTTACACCATCTAATAACCTTGTTCCTTGTGACCCTCTCCTTAGTTTCCAAGATATTGACCGGTTGTTCGGCATAAGTCAACTCTTCCTCTAGTTCCAATTCTTCCATTGGCACTTGTTCTTCTGATACTCTCAAGCACTTCTTGAGCTGGGAAACATGAAAGACATCATGTACGTCCGAAAGATGAGCTGGCATCTCCAACTTATACGCTACTTCTCCTCGTTTGTCCAAAATCTTGAACGGTCCAATATAGCGAGGTGCGAGCTTGCCTCTTATGTTAAACCTCTTATGACCTCTCATTGGTGACACCTTGAGGTAAAAAAAATCTCCCACTTCAAAGGCTAGTTTCCTTCTCCTATTGTCCGCATAGCCTTTTTGTCTTGATTGGGCGGCCCTCAAGTTTTCACGAATTATTTGGACTTGCTTTTCGGCTTCTTGCAACACATCCGGACCAAATACTTGAGTTTCTCCTACCTCATTCTAGAATAAAGGCATCCTACACATCCTCCCATAAAGTGCTTCATATGGTGACATCTTCAAACTTGCTTGGTAACTATTGTTGTATGAAAATTCCGCGTATGGCAAGCTTTTGTCCCAACTCTTCCCATGCTTTAAAGCACAAGCTCTTAACATGTCCTCCAAAATCTGATTGGTCCTCTTGGTTTGTCCATCCGTTTGAGGATGATATGCTGAACTAAAATTCAACCTCGTTCCCAAAGCTTCATGCAATTTTTACCAAAATCTGGAGGTAAATTGAGAACCTCTATCCGAGACTATCTTCTTCGGGACTCCATGTCGACACACAATGTGCTCCATGTATATTTCGGCCAATCGTGCAGCTGTATACTTGGTCTTCACAGGGACAAAATGAGCTGACTTGGTTAAGCGATCCACAATTACCCAAATTGAGTCATACCCGGACTGAGTACGTGGTAACCCAACTATGAAGTCCATTCCAATTTCTTCCCACTTCCATTCCGGAATCTTCAACGGTTGCAATAATCCGGCTGGTCTTTGATGTAACGCCTTGACTCGTTGACACACATCACACAATGCCACATATTCAGCTATGTCCTTTTTCGTGCTATCCCACCAATAGCAAGCCTTCAAGTCTTTGTACATCTTTGTACAACTGGGGTGAATCGAGTAAGATGAGTCATGTGCCTCCTTTAATATTGTCTCCTGAATATGCTTTACATTAGGCACAACGATCCTCTTTCCAAGCCATAAGGTACCATGTTCGTCTTCATCAAATCTGAATTCTCTCCCTTCCTCGATCCTTTCCTTGATTTCCTTGATCCCCTCATCTGTGGTTTGTGCTTTTCGAATTTCTTGATCCAAGGTTGGGTTTAATTCCATCATCTCCATTTCATTTACAAATCCGAGGTTCAACCTTTCAAACTCTTTACATAACTTGGATGGTAACTCTCGAACCGCGAGTTGATGACTTACGCCTTTTCTACTCAAAGCATCGGCGACTACATTGGCCTTTCCTGGATGATAGTTGATCCCCAAATCATAATCTTTGATGAGCTCCAACCATCTACGTTGCCTCAAGTTCAGATTCATTTGTGTGAAAATATAGTTCAAACTCTTATGATCCGTATAATTTCACACCTATGTCCAAGAATATAGTGTCTCCAAATCTTCAATGCGTGTACCACGGCTGCTAGTTCAAGATCATGCGTAGGGTAATTCTGCTCATGTTTCTTCAATTGTCTTGATGCATAGGTGACCACTTGACCTTCTTGCATCAATACACACCCGAGTCCTTGTCTTGATGCATCACAATAGATGTCGAAACTCTTGCTTACATCCGACAATACCAAAACTGGGGCTGTTGTCAACCTCTTCTTCAACTCCTCGAAACTATTCTGACAAGCTTCAGTCCATTGGAACGCCTTTCCCTTCATTAGCAATTCCATCATAGGCTTGGCTATCTTGGAAAAGTCCTCGATGAATCTACGGTAATATCCAGCCATCCCAAGAAAACTCCTTATCTCCTTGACATTTTCCGGCGGTTCCCACTTCAACACGTCTCTCACTTTTCTGGGGTCAACCAATACTCCTCCTCCTGAAATTATATGAGCCAAAAATGACACCTCTCTCAACCAAAACTGATACTTGTTGAACTTGGCATACAATTGATGCTCCCTCAATTTCTGCAACGTAAGCCTCAAGTGTTCCTCATGCTCTTTCTCATCCTTCGAGTAGACCATAATGTCATCAATAAACACCACAACAAACTTATCCAAGTACTCCATGAAGACCTTATTCATGAGGTACATAAAGTAGGCAGGTGCATTTGTCAATCCAAAAGACATCACGGTGTACTCATAAGATCCATACCGTTTCCTAAAAGCTGTCTTGGGTATGTCCGATGGTCTAATCTTCATTTGAAAGTATCCCGACCTCAAATCGATCTTAGAGAAGACACAAGCACCCTTCATCTGATCAAACAAGTCTTCTATATGTGGCAAGGTGTACTTGTTCTTGATTGTTACCTCGTTGAGAGCTCGGTAATCCACGCACATCCTTTGGGATCCATCTTTCTTGTCCACGAACAGCACGGGCGCTCCCCAAGGTGAAGAACTAGGGCGAATAAAACCCTTCTCTAATTGCTCTTGAATCTGCTTCTTGAGCTCCGCTAATTCCATAGGAGGCATCCTATACGGCCTCTTAGCTATAGGTGCAGTTCCAGGTATTAAATCAATAACAAACTCAATGTCTCGATCGGGTGGCATACCTGGCAACTCGTCCAGAAAAACATCCAAAAATTCACACACCACTGGAATCTCCTCAATTGCCGCACTGTCCATATGATTCAACTCCAATCGCTTCGGCGGTTTGAGATGCTTCAAATTCTACGGTGATCCCTTCTTCGTTGGTCAACTTCACCGTCTTTGTGGCACACTCAATAACTCCATTGTGCTTCCTCAACCAGTCCATACCGAGTATAATGTCCAACCCTTTGGAATCCAAAACAATGAGGTTGGTGGAGAAGTCTACCCCCCTATTCTAAGGCTTACTTTTGTACATACTATATTTGTCCTCATCTCTCCTCCAGGAGACTTAACCAATAGAGTAAACTTCATATGAGAGATAGGCAAACTATACTTGGCAACATACATCGATGCAATGAATGAATGCGATGCTCCAGAATCAAATAGCATAGTCGCGGGGTTGGAGTTTGCGAGAAACATACCAATGACCATGTCATCCGCTTGTTGAGCATCCTCTGTAGAGACATGGATCACGTTGCCATGAGCAAAATTCTGCTGTCCACGGCTTCCTTGTGGCGCTCCTCCATTGGGTCTTGGGTTTTGCCTCGGCGCATTGCTTCCTTGACCAAGGCCTGACTTAGGACATTGATGCGCAAAGTGTCCAGCTTCTCCACAAGTATAACACTTCTTAACTCCACCAGAATTATTGGGACGAGCTTGGTTTTGAGCATTGGCTCCAGGAAAATCAGCACGAGGCGCATAAGGCATCAGAGGCCTAGGTGCTTGCACGACAGGGCGCTGCTGCACAAACTGAGTTGGGCGTGGGGCATAACCAGGGCGATGTATAGGAGCAGAGGAGTTGTAGTATGGCGCATTGGGCGGCACAAAGCGAGGGCGCACATTACTTCCTTGTTGTTGTCCTTGATATGGCGCCTTCCTCTTGATTTCTTACTCCATCTCACGAATCTTGTTCTCAACCACAATTGCTTTGTCCACAAGCTTCTAAAAATTTGCATAGTCACAATTGAGTAGTTGCACTTGGATTTCATTGTTCAAGCCCCTCATGAACAAGTATTGCTTCCGGCTGTCCCGACTAACATCCTCAGACGCATACCTTGAGAGTTGAGTGAATTTATTGAGATATTCACTCACGCTTGATTTTCCTTGCCTTAAATTCTCAAATTCTTGCCTCTTCAAGATCATAACACCCTCCGACACATAATGAGAACGAAAATTCTCCTTGAATTCGGCCCAAGTAATTCTCTCTTGGTTCTCATGAGCATTGCAATAAGCATCCCACCAATCCGCAGCTGCTCCAACTAGTTGATGAGAAGCAAATAACACCTTCTCCCGGTCATTGCATTTGACAATATCTAGCTTCTTCTCCACGGACTTGAGCCAATCATCCGCATCCATAGGGTCGGTGGCTTGAGCAAAGGTTGGCGGCCTAGTCCTCATAAGCTCTCCCAATCAGTTATGAAGGGGTGGGGGTGGCGGTGGAGGCATGTGGAGCTGATTGTTGATATTGCCAGCCTGCAGCTGTCCCATTGTTTGTATCATGGTCTGCATGAGCTGGTTTTGCATAGCCAATAGCTGCTCAATGTTGATAGCTCCCTGAGTAGATCTTTGTCCATCGTTGTTCTGAGGTACTCCATTGTTCTCCTCCTCATCATTGCCATCTCTCTGGTTGCGAGTCCTCACCATCTGAAGAAAAAGCAATAGGTAAGAATTAGAGAACGTCCCCAACTATATGCATCAAGGGATATGAAGCTAACCGACTAGCTATACTAGCCTAGGTGGACATGGCAATGCTAAAGCATCCCAAAATCCTCTATTAAGCACACAAGCAAACAATATATATATAGCAAACAGCACTCCAAGCAAAAACACATCGATTCCTGAGTGCTCCTATGTGCTCTAAAGTGTCCATTCTATCTAGGATGCGTCCTACGGTCAACCTGTGGCTCCGATACCAATCTGTGATGCCCGGTTCCAGAAAATGAACCAAGCTAATGCATATGTGTGCCCAGGATGTTCATCACACATACATGAGAGCAATCACAAAAGAGTATACAGAAAATTTACACAGAACAAGATTAATTAACCAAATTTTATTACACAAACCAGATTATCCTCGAATACAAGCTCTAATGAATATTAATGACAAGTTCAACAAATGTAGCAGAAATAAACTAATTAAGCAAACTAAGCAAACTAAGCAGCTAAGCAGCATAAGCAATAGGGTATAGCGCAGCTCCAATAACACCACAGGCAAAGCTGACGGTAGACACGGCCTAGAACTCCGCGTTATCGCCATTAAACTCCCAATCCTAACCTGCAACTGTTGGGGGGGGTTGCAAGAGTGAGTACATGTCGTACTCAGCAAGTGTGGAAAGTATGACATGTGGCTGATTCAAATGACGACAATAATAATGGCAAAGTGCTAAAAAGTACAGTAAAACATTTGAAAAGCAATATATATATTATATGTATGTGAAGTAAACCCATCATAATCATAAGTAATACCATAATACCAATCTGAATTCACTACCATCATCAATAATTCCAGACTTCACCATTGTCAATAACCATATTCAATACCAGAAATTAATACATAACCATCCATAACCATTACCAAACCATAACCATCCCAAATTCCAATTTCCCCCTAATCATGGAAGTTGTCCAGGTGCTCATAACCGGGAGCACGGCTATCATGATAGTTTTATTTAACTCTGCAGAGTTTGTACCTCTTTACCCACGTGTTCGTGATTTCATCACCTTTCGGTGACTAAGAATCTCCCTTATGCCCATGACCCGTCGGCCACATTACACACTTCCATCGGTGTGTGGCCAAGAGATCACAAAATAGCCTTTACAAAGGGATTACTAGCCTATTTAGACCCCACTGAGGTTTCACCGGTGGCGATGCCTCCAACTGAGCACATCTTCAACCAAGGGCCCCCTCTTGAGCCATTCGGATCCCAGGGTAGTCCCACCAATTATCAACAAACCCAATCCGACTACCCGTTCCCCGAGCATCCACAATGGTCCAAACAGCACTAGCAAAGCCCTAATTAATCAGCTACGCCGCACCCATACTTGGCCTCGTGGTGGCACTGTAGTCCTAGCTTATTCTCGCATGAACCGGTCCTTAGATATAAAGCAAGAAACCACCATAACATCCAACCCATCCACATACCAGGCTTGCTTAGATCACCCATTACCATATCATATTTAACCAGTTCATGTTAACCATAATCTCATCCATGCATAATTAAATTGAGTGGTATAATTGTTTTCCATCCCAGTTGATTAAGCGAAGCAAAAAGGTAAAAGCCCTTCCCGACTCTCTACCATATATTCCAGGTGACAAGGGAGGCTTAACAATTCTAGTAAACTTCCTACCATAGGTTTCCCATCAAATAGACACAAGCATGCAATTTTGCAAACAAAACATTTATTTAAAAATGGGATCAATATGCTTCAAGGACACTTGCCTTGCTCTTGCTGTTGATTAGGATCAAAGCCTTCAAACTCTTGATGCTGGAGATCCTCCGCGGCACTTTCTAGAACAAATCCGTCTAATCCACACAATAAACATACAAGACAAGAAACACAATCAAAGATTGCACAAATATTACTCAATATGACATGACATGCATGATTAATGCAAATGCAAGGTAGAACTTGTTACTAGATTGCTTTTAATGATCTCTAACTAGTTCTAATAGATTTTAGCAAGTTTATACAGGTTTGGAATTGATTAGATCAAATTTTAGAGTCAATTCAACACAATTTAACCAGGAAGATCGGACTAGTCCGCTAGGGACCGGACAAGTCCGCACTTGACGAGATCAGCAGATTAGGGTTTTCTAGATCAACGTGAATTTGGAGATTAGGGGTTGAATTCACGTAACGAAAAGAGAATAGAAGGTATATCAGGTGTTCAGAACTCCAATGAATCAAGAAACTAGGAGGTACGCTTGGATCTTGATGATCTAGGGTTGGTGATGAACTTGGGGAGGAATTGGTGGTGAAGGACGAAACTTGGTGGAGATCTTGATCCTCCTTCGTTTCCTCCTCTTCTTCTTCTTGCTTGGGTTCTTCTCCTCCCTCCTTGATGGTGGCTCCACACAAACTAGGGTTCGGGTGGGCGGAAAAGTGGCAAATAGATGTCAAACCAAGGGGTGGGGCTGTTTATATAGAGGTGGAGGCTAGGGTTAGATGGATTTCGAGTTTGGGATAAGTAGAGGCCAGTTTAGAGTCCCTCATGGGCTCTAAAAGTGTTAGGCACGACGTCCCTAGGCCCACTTAACATGAAACCCAAGAAACAAGTCGTAAAACAAAAGATCAATTTGGAGTCACGAAATATCAGACAAGTCCGGACAGGACCGGACTAGTCCGAAGTCGTCCAGAGAGAAAATCGGACAAGTCTGGCCAAACATCGGACAAGTCAGAATTTGAATAGAAAGGAAAATGGACAAGTCCGCTAGAACACCGGACTAGTCCGGAAAAGTCTAGGGACTTAGCAAATTTTCAAAGACTCTTGGAATATCGGACTAGTCCGCACAAAATCGGACAAGTCCGAAGGTTTCCAGTGCCCCGAATCGGACTAATCCGCAGCAAAAACAGACAAGTCCGTTTTTAGTCAGAGAGAAATCGGACTAGTCTGCACTTTCCTGCGTTTTAAGTGTGGTTTTGTTCCAAATAAATTTTAAACTTGTTCCTCTTTATGTGGATTAATGTTAAGCATGTATATGAGTGTATGCAAGGCATGATGTATGGAAATGAGGGTGTTACAAAAAGCGCACGAATCAGTCACCATTGACTCCTTCAAGCCAAGAGGAGCCAACACGCGGTGTTTGACCGCGTTTGGCGCAAGGAAAGGGTCGGTCGAACCCCTGGTTCGGCCGACCTGGTCAACACTCCAAACGTGGAGTGCTTCCTCCAAGTGGCTGCCAGGTGGGCCCCCTTGATGTATCTGGGTGATAGACCGTTGGATCTCCTCGGATACTTCTGTATGTGGGCCATTTGATCCATGGAATGCCACGTGTCGTCACCTGATTGGCTGGGATGATATTTTGTAGGATTGGTCCCACTACATTTCCTTATTTCCTGCATAAAATGCTACATACACATATTTCTCCAAGTCCATGTGGAATTGGGTTAGATAGAAAGGTGATGTGTGCAAGAAATGACAAATCATTCACATAATTGAGTTAAATTGACGGATGAAATTTGTATATAACACATGGATCAACTTGCTCCTTTTGGGAGCCATTAGTTTCATCAAACACTACGTCACGTGCTACTTCAACAAGTCTGGAGGTCTTGTTGAAGACACGATAGGCGTAATTGTTCGAATCATAACCAAGCAAGAAACCTTCATCGGACTTTGAAGCGAACTTTGATGTCCTAGGCTTCTTGTTCAAAATATAGCATTTGGAACCAAAAACTCGAAAGTATGAAACATTAGGCTTGTTACCTGTGAGTAGCTCAAAGGATATCTTCTTGAGTAGTCGATGAAGATAAAGTCGATTTATGGTGTGGCAAGCGGTGTTGACCGCTTCCACCCAAAATCGATCCGAGGTCTTGTACTCATCGAGCATTGTTCTCGCCATCTCTATGAGGGTTCGGTTCTTCCTTTCGGCAACTCCATTTTGTTGAGGGGAGTAAAGAGCTGAAAACTCATGCTTTATGCCTTCTTCATCTAGGTACTCCTCAACTTGTGTCTTCTTGAACTCCGTGCTATTGTCGCTTCGAATGTTCTATATCATCACTAAACCATATTTGTTACCGCTAATGTTTATGTAAGCAATTGGACCAAATAAGTCCATGTGAAGTAGCTCAAGCAGTCTTGTTGTAGTCATGACGTTCTTAGCCGGATGAGGTGCTCCAACTTGCTTCCTGGCTTGGCACGTGCTACAAGGCCTGTCTTTATCAAAAACTACATCCTTCAAACCTCGGATGTGATCGACCTTGAGGAGTTTTTGTAGGTTCCTCATACCAACATGCGCTAGCCGTCTATGCCACAGCCAACCCATGTTGGTCTTTGCAATCAATCATGTGTCAAGTTCAGCTTTATCTTTGTTGAAGTCAACAAAGTAAAACTTTCCCTTTAACATACCCTTGAATGCAATGGAACCATCACTCCTTCTAGAGATGGTTACAACCTCGTTAGTGAACCAACAATTATAATCTTTGTCGCACAATTGAGATATGGACAGCAGGTTATAATCTAAGGAATCAACATGTAACACATGAGAAAGAGTATGTTGTGATGATATGGCAATTTTACCGGTACCGAGCACCTTTCCTTGACTATTGTCTCCAAAATAGATGCCCTCGCTTGGATCCTCATTTGCTTCATACTCCACGAACATCCTTCTTTCTCCGGTCATATGGTTGGTGCAGCCACTGTCTAGCACCCATTTAGATCCACCGGAGGAATAGGCCTACAAAAACAAATCAAGCCTTGGTTTTAGGTACCCAAGCTTGCTTGGGTCCTTTTAGGTTAGTCACAAGGGATTTAGGCACCCACCCATGAGACTTGGTGTTCCCATGGCGTGGCCCAACATAATGAGTATAAATCTTACCAATATTACTTCTCATTAACACATAACATGCATCAAAGGTTCTAAAAACCAACTGTTGTTGTTTATATACAGGACTAGTCTCGGAGATCGGACTTGTCCGGAGGACCGCACTTGTCCGGACCCGGACCGTACTAGTCCGGTGATCAAGTGTCGGTACCCTGCGTACCGTATACCCCTTGGGACTGCAAAAAGGCTAAAGGAACTTCAACTGTCTGCGTTGAAGACTTCTGAAGGCCCCACGTGTCATACAGGACTGGACCTGCCTCCCTTCTATGGTCAGTCCCTGTGTTGCCACATGTATACTACAACCGGAGCTACATCCCACACATGGGAAAGCTCCGGGCTAAATACCTGTGCGGCACCTCCGGACCTATCCCCCGACAGAGGGAAGCTCCAGTCCTGACACGTGTATAACAGCACCGGATCTACACGTCCAAGACGGTAAGCTCCAGAGCTACCACGTGTCCAACCGTCGGACCTTCAACTTCAACAATCATACTGGTGGACCCCCAACGGCTCGGACCATCAAGAGACAACCAAGGACTTCCAGACCTGATTAAGTGTCATTAATACCATCTTAATGACACTCGATTGGAGGGCCCTTAATACCAGTAACAACACTATCAAGGCTTGTTACCACGCTATTAAGGGTAATTAAGCTCATTAATTGTGTATTAAGCATCAGTAACCGCCAGGGCCACATGTTGGGCCAGGCTAACGGTGTAACGACCAGTCCTTATACTATAAAAGGACTGGTCGAGTGATACAAACGGATTCTCTAGTACACGCCCACTCTATCATACTCTTCCAAACTCGGCTCTGACACAAGCTCACAAGTGCTCAGACGCCCAATACAACAACTACACACCCCGTGGAGTAGGGTATTACGCTTAGGCGGCCCGAACCACGTAAATCCTTGTGTCAACTTGCCATCGTGTTCTGAATCTCTGTGCGTCCACTACGGAACTACAAACTCCGCGGTCTACCAACAGTAGTACCGGGAGAATTGCTGGAACTAGACTTCGACAGTTGGCGCGCCAGGTAGGGGTGCTCGAGATTCAAAGATGGTGAACTCTGCTGCTGGATCGTCCAACGGCAACCCTGCTGTGCAACCTGCTGGGGGCAACCCCTCCAACATGCAACAGCTAGCAGGTGTTGTGGCTCCAGCAGGAGTCATGCCACCGCCGCCACCGTCCGCACCAGCGAATCAAGCTGGACAGCGAGATAAGGCATCGCGTTGATCACTACATCAGCGAACAATAATCCTGAACACGCGCTCTATTCCGCGCGTGCTCTTATCCAACATCCACCACCTCTAGGAGTATCCCAGGGTGCAATGGAGCAATGGAGAGCTGATGTGGAACATTTGGTTGCAGCAGCAGCCGATCGCATCAGCAACTAAGGTCCTCCCCCATTGGGGTGGGCCCCATCGCATCATTGGACCGTGTCGGGTAGACTTTGTCCGCACGCTTCACCACACAGGAGGCGTGTTGCATCTCAACAGGCGATGTCGCTACCTTCCGGGGCGCGACGTACCCACATGATAACAAGGCTTTCAACTCACGACCTCCGGGCGGAGCTTGATCGCCGTTACCGTCAAAAGGATGACCGTGTCCATATCGAGCATGCTCGCGAGAGGCGAGAGGCTCGGGACAGTCCTGCTCTCGGGGGAGTAGGAGGAGGTTGTTCTGCCCTGGCCATGCACCTACGCATGGGCAAATGGCCACATAAGTTCTAACCTCACCTGCCAGAGAAATTCAATGGGACTGTCAATCCCGCCGAATTTCTCCAAATCTACTCCACCACTATTCTTGCGGCTGCATGCAATGAGGCCGTAATGGCCAATTATTTCCCCTGGCTTTAACTGGGACCGCTAGGTCTTGGTTCATGATCCTCCCGCCCGACTCCATCAACAGTTGGGCAGAACTATGCCAACAGTTCACTGCCAACTTCCGGAGTTCATATACCCGACCAGGCACAGAACTGGACCTTTTTGCTGTCAAGCAGAAAGGGGGAGAGTCCCTGTGATCCTTCATCCAGAGGTTCTCCCAGGTATGAAACACCATACCTTCTATCTCAAGCGCTTCATTGTGGCATTTAGATAGGGCGTACGAGAAAAGAAGATGCTGGAGAAGCTGGCGACCAAGGAAGTCACCAGCGTCACAGAACTCTTAAGCTTGGCAGACAAGTGCGCCAAAGCTGCAGAGGGCCATGAAATGCACTCCAAACCACCTCTGGAGGACAACAAAAAGTCCTCCAAGGGTGAAGCCACTACCTCCGGGAGTGGTAAGAAGAAGAAAAAGTCCAACGGCAAGAAAAAGTTGTCGGCCGACACACCTACTGCTGCAGCTGCTGTAGCTCCGGGTGGCCGTGGGCCACGCCCCGAGAAACGACCTAGGTCGTCGTCCGAAGATGGAGGCAGGTCCAAGATGTGGTGTCGTGAGGTCCAGAACCTTGCCGAGTGCTACAACAAGCGTCGGGAAGAAGTTCCTTTCCGTCAAAGGGAAGGAAAACAAAAAGTCAACAAAGCTCCGGCTGAAGAGGAGTTAGGCTTTCAGGACACTAAAAAGGTCTTGAAGGCTGTTTACACCTCCGTCGACGACGACTCCAACGTCTCCGACAACGAGCGTCGGAATACCATGAACACCATCTTTGGTGGTTCGTGGGACATCACCTCCCGCCGTGTCCTCAAGACAATGTGGCGGGACATGGCCCCAGTAGCTCCCACCGCCAGGGCGGAGCCACGCTGGAAGTGGATGGACACTGACACAACCTTCGATGCTTCGGACTGCCCTCGGAACATGATCGGAGTTGGCCAACTCCCATTGATGGTATCTCCAACCATCAACAACATCCAACTTCACCATGTGATGGTGGACGGAGGTTCGGGGCTGAACCTCATAAGCTTTGAAGCTTTCGTCAAGCTTCAGCTCCGACCTTTGGATGTTCGCCCCTCCCGACCTTTCTCCGAAGTAGGTCCGGGGGCAAAACCCCACTCGGTGCCATTACTCTCCTAGTAACCTTCGGGACCCGGAAGAATTACCGCACTGAGAAGTTGGTCTTCGACGTGGCGCAGATCAACTTGCCATTCAACGCCATCCTGAGCTGGCCAGCCTTGTATAAAATCATAGCTGCTGCTCATTATGGCTACTTGGTGTTGAAGATGCCAACACCAGCAGGTGTTCTCAGGATCCGCGGAGATCGCACCGCCGGAGTGACTGCTCTGGAAGAACTCCATGCGCTCGCTACAGCGTAGGAGGAAGAATCCGAAAAGGAGCAAGCTCCTAAACCCCTGAGCATTCATCATTGAGGCTCAACCTCCACACCTCGCGTGCAACCAAGCGGCGACACAGACATTTCCGTCAAAGTCGTCCAAATCGGTTCCGACATCGCTCAGACCACCCGTATATCAGGAGGTATGAATGACAAATAGGAAATCACGCTCATCACTTTCCTCCGGGCTAATGTCGACGTGTTTGCCGGGCAACCGTCACAAATGCCTAGGATCCCTAGGGAAGTGATCGAGCACAATCTGAAGATTTATCCCGACGCTCGGCCTGTACATCATAAGCCTCGGAAGCAATCAGTAGAGCGACAAAACTTCATACGTCAAGAAGTGAAGAAGTTGCTTGAAGCTAGATTCATCCGAGAAGTCTTCCACCCAAAGTGGTTGGCAAACCCAGTCGTTGTACCCAATGCCAGCAAGAAGCTTTGGATGTGTATCAACTACACTACACTGAATAAGGCATGTCCAAAAGATCCATTCCCACTACCTAGAATAGATTATATAGTGGATTCAACCCCTGGGTGCGAATTACTATGTTTCCTAGATGCATATTCTGGGTATCATCAAATCAGAATGTCTAGGGAAGATGAAGAGCATACTTCCTTCATCACAGTAGATGGATTATATTGTTACACTGCCATGCCATTCAATCTCAAAAACGCTGCTTCAACGTTTGTACGAGCTATGTACAAAACTTTTGGAGATCTTATCAGAGATGTAGTGGAAGTGTACGTCGATGACATCGTCGTCAAGATCAAGAACAAGGAGTCATTACTTGACACCTTGCAAGCTGTCTTCGACAAGTTGCAAATCACATGCACGAAGCTGAACCCAGACAATTGTGTCTTCGGGGTTAGCTCCGAAAAGCTTCTTGGATTATCGGTGAACCACCGAGAAATAGAAGCATATCCGGCGAACATTAAAGCTATTGAAGGCATGCCGCCACCAGCCCGCATCAAGGACGTCCAGAAGGTTACTGGATGTCTAGCTGCCCTCAGTCGGTTCATCTCAAGACTGGCGGAATAGGCGCTACCCTTCTTCAAGTTATTGAGGATGTTCGGACCATTCCAATTGTCTAAAGAAGCAAAAAAGGCATTCCAGGAGCTGAAGCAGCTCCTCACCACTCTACCAACCTTGGTAGCTCCGAATCCTGGTTAGCCACTTCTTCTTTACATTTCGGCAACTGACGAAGTTGTCAGCATGGTCCTGGTTGCGAAAAGACAAGAACCACCTCCAGTTTAGGAGTCGAGACCCCTCTGAGAGGGTCCGGAGCTACCTGAAGAAGAGTTTGGGCCCCAGCTCCCAGACCCTGATCCTCAAGGCGAGACGCCAGAGAATCCATCTCCTTCAAATGAAGGAGTCACTGCTGCTGAACAAGAAGATTCAGACCCCTCCGGGAAGGTCCGGATCATTTCAGAAGAAGCTCCGGGTTTCTCAAGTCGGAACTCGGAGGTCCCCAAACAAGGTCCGGACCCCTCCGGGAGGGTCCGGGTTGATGAGGATGAAGCTTAGGGCCCCTTCGGGGGGGGTCCAGACAGTCCAACGCCCAGTGTATTTTATTAGTGAAGTACTACACAACGCCAAGACTCGATACCTAGAGGTGCATAAGATGCTCTATGCAGTTCTTATTGCCTCTAGGAAGCTCCGACACTACTTCCAAGCTCACAAGATTTCAGTGGTAACTTCTTATCCACTGCGTGCAATATTGCATAACCCCAACTCTACTGGGAACATTCCAAAGTGGGCAGCAGAATTGGCCGAGTTCGACCTTGAATTCATCCCAAGACAAGCGATCAAGAGTCAAGCATTGGCGGACTTTGTGGTGGAATGGACCCCCTCTCCATCAAATCCTGGGGGCCCCAGTGAGCAGAAGCTGGAACCCAAGGTTCCGGTCTTCACTAAGCCTCACTGGACTCTCTACTTCGACAGCTCCGTGAAGAAGCAGGGGGCCAGAGCTGGAATCCTTCTCCTTGCTCTGACCGGGGAGAAGGTCAAATACATGGTTCACCTTGACTTCAAGGCGACCAACAACATAGCAGAGTATGAAGCACTAATCTATGGGCTCAAGGTGGCACTATCATATGGTGTCAAGCAGCTATTGGTAAAGGGTGATTCGCAGCTCGTTATAAAGCAAGTCAAAGGTGAATGCTGCTGCAACAAACCTCAACTAGCTGCATAGCTACTTGAAGTCCAGAAGCTTCAAAAGGACTTCGACGTCCTGGATCTTTGCCATGTCCAGCGTCTCAACAACGCTGAAGTTGACGAACTCTCGACAGAAGCTTCAACCGGAGCTCCGGCTCCCGACGGAACCTTCGTCCGGAGATTGTCAAGACCAACAGCTTAGCCTACCGAACTGAGCGAAGGGGGCAAGACAAGCACCTCGAAGCTGGCGGTCCTGATGGTCCTGTTACCATGGCGTCCATCAAGGGTCGTATGTGCTGTCGGAAGCTCCGAGCGACACAGCATGCAAGACTCAAATCCTCAAGTTAGCTCAGATGCATGGATCTCGGAGATCCGGAGCTACTTGAAAGACAATTTCCTTCCTAAAGATAATGTATCCGCTGACCGGATAGTCAGATTGTCTAAAAGATACACAATGGAAGAAGGGGATCTCTACCGCCGTGGTGCCAACGGCGTCCTAATGCGGTGCATTACAAGGGAAGAAGGTTGCGAGCTCCTCACAGAAATCTAAGGAGGAGAGTGTGGGAACCACGTGTCTTCCCACACACTGGTCGGTAAAGCCTTCCGGCATTGTTTTCACTGGCCTACAGCACTCTAGGATGCAACTGAGCTAGTGAAGACTAAAGGAACTTCACTTTTCTTCATTGAAGACTTCCGAAGGCCCCACGTGTCATATGGGACTGGACCTGCCTCCCTTCTATGGTTAGTCCCTGTGCTGCCACGTGTATCCTACAATCGGAGCTACATCCCACACATGGGAAAGCTCCAGGCTAAATACCTGTGTGGCACCTCCAGATCTAACCCCCGACTGAGGGAAGCTCCGGTCCTGACACATGTATAACAGAACCGGACCTAGCCATTCTAGACGGTAAGCTCCAGAGCTGCCACGTGTCCAACCGCCGGACCTTCAACTTCAACAATCAGAATGGTGGACCCCAAACGGCTCAGACCTTCAAGGGACAATCAAGGACTTCAAGACCCGATTAAGTGTCATTAATACCATCTTAATGACACTCGATCGGAGGGCACTTAATACCAGTAACAGAACTTCCAAGGCTCGTTACCACGCTATTAAGGGTAATTAAGCTCATTAATTGTGTATTAAGCATCAGTAACCACCAGGGCCACATGTCGGGTCTGGCTAACGATGCAACGACCAGTCCTTGTACTATAAAAGGACTGGTCGAGCGATACACATGGACTCTCTAGGACACGTCCACTCTCTCAAACTCTCCAAACTCGGCTCTAACACACGCTCACAAGTGCTTAGATGCCCAATACAACAACTACACACCCCGTGGAGTAGGGTATTACGCTTAGGCGGCCTGAACCATGTAAATCCTCGAGTCAACTTGCCATCGTGTTCTGAATATCTGCGCACCCACTACCGAACTACAAACTTCGCGGTCTACCAACGGTAGTACCGGGAGAATTGCCAGAACCAGACACCGACAAAGCATGTTGGATGTGTTAACTTTGGATTTTTCCAGTTTGAAAGGGTCTTCCCTTTAAAAAGATAATGCTCTCCTTGTTTTTCTTATGGCTTCTAGCATTTTGCTTTCCACCATAGGAATACCCAATGCCATATTTGACATTAGGAGGTCTTGTGGCCAAGTATGCACTACGTGCATATTTGACCTTCTCCTTGTCAAATATGCCACTTTGGGCAGGATCCTTATCCTTGGTAGAGGTTGACTTGTCTTTTAAGCTGATGTCAACTTTACTGCATGTACAAGTAATTATAGCTTCAGTTTTAAGTGGTTGAGAAGGTGAGCTTGAAGAGGATGAAGGGTCACCTTGCTTGAGTGACTCAACTTGTACTTCAAGGATCTTGTTAACCTTGATTAGGTTAGCTAGTTCGTCCTTGATTGTAGCATTTGAGTCGCTTAACTCCAAGTAAGCTTCCTTGCTTGAAGTTAACTCAAGCTCTAGTGACTTGCTTCGCTCTTTTTAAAGTTCTAGAAGCTTGTCAAGTTCAACATATTCCTCCTTTTTGGGAGATAATCATGTCTTCTTGATGATGTATCAACTTCCTTCTCAACAAGTTGATCAAGTAAAAATTTCATTTTAGCGGCTATTTTCTTATCTAAGCCAATTAGCATATCTTCATTATCACTATTAATTTCACTATCTCTAGAATAGGAATGCACGGAAGAGGATTTGGTAGTTACCTTGCGTTTACCTTCTTTTGCCATAAGGCAAGTGTCGTTCCCCTTTCTTGCGGCAAGAGTGGGGAAGAGAGTGGACTTCATGGATGTATTTTCGATGGCTATGCTAGCCATCTCCTCTTCTTCTTCGGATGAGGACTCTTTGAGTCCCATTCTTTCCCAAGATGTGCTTGTTCAGCTTGCTTCTTCTTCTTGAAGAACTTATTGGGTTGAGGCTTCGCTTCTTTGGTCTTCTTCTTGTTCTCCTCATATGGGCAATCAACTATAAAGTGGCTATACTCACCATAGTTATAGCATGCCCGTCTCAACTTTGTTCTTAATTTTTCCTTGTACTTCCCTTCACTCGATTTAGCCCCTTGTCTCTTCTTCATCATTCTCTTGAATTTCTTCATGAATAGTATCATGTCATCTTCATCCAAGTCACTGCTCTCATCATCACCGTGTTCTTCTAGTTGAGCTTCTCGAGCTTCTTTAGATAAGGGCTTAAGGGTGGACTTTAGAGCAGCCCCTTTCTTCTTTCCCGAGGTGAGATCGGCAATCTCCTTAACATGTTTGGCTTGTTTTTCCATCATCTCAAAGTTGATTATTTTCCCAAGTAGCTCATCCGGGGTCATCTTCTTGTACACAGGGCTTTCTCGTATCATCGAGCACAAGGTAACATTGCGAGGCATGAAGGCTCTAAGAATGAGCTTCACCACCTCGTGGTCGTTCCACTTCTTGCTTCTGTATGCTCGCACCTTGTTGATGAGCGTCTTTAGTCGGTTGTACATATCTTGTGGCGACTCATCTTCTTCGATGGCAAATCTTCCCAACTCTTCTTCAATCATCTCGATTTTCTCTTCTCGCACATGATGATCGCCTTCATGTGCGGTTTGCAATGTATCCCATATCTCTTTTGCAATCTTGAGTTCATCCACCTTTGTAATCTCATCACGACTGAGTGATGAAGTAATGACTGCAGCAGCTTGGGCATTTCGATGGATTGCTTGCTCTTGGCTAGGTGTGAGCTCCTCATCATCGTCCGGGATGTCTATTCCTGTGCATACTATGTGCCACAAACTTAGATTGAGAGAAATAAAATGCATTTTCATGTTTTGCCTCCACATTGAATAGTCATTTCCGTTAAAGTGTGGGGCTTTTCCAAGTGGAATAGATAGATAATGATTGTTGTTAGTGTTTAGGCGATCATAATTAAAAGGATATCGGGAGTAGTCGGTGTGACTACTCCCCTTCTTCTTGTTCTTCTCATCTTCAATCTTTACTTTTACTTTGGAAAGAGTTTTCTTCCTTAGGATCGCCTTTAGTTCAAGCATCTCCTCGTCGTCATCCTCGAAGTCTTGAATGGCCTCGAGGAGCCTCTCCAATTTTTGGTTCTTGTCTTCATCAAGCTTCTCTTGGTTCTTGCTCTTGTGTACGTCCTTCATGTCCAACATGATCTCTTCGAGCGATTAGTCTCCTTTTGAAGATCCTTGCTCTGATACCAATAGAATGTGTCTTAGAGGGGTGGGGGTGAATAGGCCTTTTTTATTTTCTGTCGGAACATGTAACACTTAACAACCAGATCAAACATCGAGATATCGGACTAGTCCGGTCGAGTGAGGACTAGTCTGGTGTGTACCATCTAGGTTTATCAAATTTTATCAATTATCTTGATCCTAGGATGTATGCAGCAGAAATATAATTGTAATTGAAGTATTACACGATTATGAACTAAGATGTACCACAAGTCAATCTTATATTCAATGTTTTAACGTAAAGTAAGCAAAATTCATTGAAACCCTAGATTGATATAAAGTATAAGAACGATGAGCGCAAAGTAAGAACACAAGCACTTTATCCCGTGGTTCGTTTCTCACAGAGGCAACCTACATCCATGTTGAGGAGTCCACAAAAGGACCGGGTCTTCTCCAACCCTACCCTCGTCGGATCGCCACGGAGGCCAATCCTCTTCACTTATCACAAAGGGCAAATAACCGAATTCAAGGGGCCTTCTCACACTTTGAGGGCTCCCCAAGATTACAACAAGAACACCACCAAGAACACACTCGAAAGATTACAATGAAAACCACAGGAGTGCGTTAGGGAATCAAACCAAGATCTCAATGAGTGATGAACTGTGTCTCTCCAATGATTCAAAGTGTATCATCAAAGGATTGATCTTTGTTGCGTTTGATTTCGTGGAGAGAGTTGTTTTCTAGGCTCTTGGGAGGTGTGACAGCGCAAGGGGTCGAGTTATCTGAAAGATGGGCCGTGTACACCTATTTATATGGGGTTCCCAAAAGTTACATTAGGGTTTAGGAATATCGGACTAGTCCGTGGTGAACACTGGACTAGTGTAGTGTGCTGTGTGTAGCAAACCCTAGGTGTCCCGAAATATCGGACTAGTCTGGTTTAAAGTGGACTTGTCCGAATTTGGTTATGGAAATCTTCGGACTAGTTCGATAGATATCGGACTTGTACAGAAAAGTTAAACCCTAAGTCAATTTGGGGACAAGTCCACACCTGGAGGACTTTTCCGATTTAGGTCAGAGGGTTTCTTGGACTAGTCCGTGCTAATATCACACTTGTATGATTTTGTGCAACTTGTGTGGTGTTTGGAGGACTAGTCCGCCCTGGGGAGGACTAGTTCAATTCTAGTCAGAGAGATATCGGACTAGTCCGTGGTGATATCGGACTTGTCCGATCTTGTGCAGAAAGATATCGGACTAGTCTGGGGTCAGTCGGACTAGTCCGATCCTGTATAAACCTGTGCAATGTGTGTGATTATTTGTGCTTGAGCTCTTGGGGTGTGTTTCCTTAACACACTCCATAGACAATGATCTACTACACTTGTTCCTTGAGCTCTTTTCCACATTGCTCCTCATTCTCCTTTCTTTTTGACACTTTGCTCATTTTCTCATTAAAACCTGTGCTCATCCCAACAAAGTAGTTAGGATCTCATTTGCTTGTCATAAATCATCCAAAATCCACAAGGGATTCCTAGATTCACTTTCAATATCCCCCTTTTTAGTGATTGATGACAACCAATTGAGATTTCACAAAATATGATGAAAAGTTGAGATTTTCATAAAGTGTGCACATATGAGTTTAAAACACATTAAGCAATGAAAACATGATCCATATGTGCACTCTTTATGGTGGGATGCAGAACTAAGTGTATAGAAGCAATAATCTTATTGAGAATGACATAATTGACATTAACACATCAACAAGAAGCATATATGTCATTCTTATAGCAAAATCACAGATTTCATCAATTTCTTCATAAGTAGTTCAAAACATTGCATCATAGGACCAAAAAACATTAAAAGAGCATATTAAAAGTCTTACAACCCATAAAGTAGACAAAAGACATAAAAAGGAGCTCTCCTCGCATCCAACGGCTAAAACCTAAGACTCCCCCTCAATCTCTCCCCCTTTGGCATCAAGGCACCAAAAAGAAGGAGAGGAGGGACCTAAAGTCTTCAAGCCTCACCGTCAGTCCTCTCATCGTCTTCATCTTCATCCTCTGGCTGATGAGGAGGAGGAGGAGCAGAACCAATCGAGTCCCCAATGCCAAAATAGGCAAGCTCGGAGGGAGTCAAGGGCCCGAGCTCGGTGAAATCAGAGTTGGAGTCATCAGAAATTACTAGAGATCCAATGTCAATCTCTAGCTTTTGGCAAATCTGCTTCATATTCTCCTTGACATATCTCATGTCATCCTTTCTTCTCTTGTTGAGCTTGTGAGCCTTCACTTCGGCCGTTTTGCATAAGGCAAAAATGGCAGTGATGTACTTCAAAATACCACTTGGGGACCCCTTTTGAGGAGGGGCCCTAGTGGCGGGAGCAGCCTAGCTCTGGCACTGGCTCTGGCTGGAGCCTCAGGGCTGGAAGCCGAAGATGGAGCAGCTTGAATACTTGGCTGTTGAGGCATCTGGGGCTGTCGGTACCCTGCATACCGTATACCCCTTGGGACTGCAAAAAGACTAAAGGAACTTCACCTTTCTGAGTTGAAGACTTTCAAAGGCCCCACGTGTCATACGAGACCGGACCTGCCTCCCTTCTATGGTTAGTCCCTGTGCTACTACATGTACCCTACAACCAGAGCTACATCCCACACATGGGAAAGCTCCGGGCTAAATACCTGTGCGGCACCTTCGGACCTAACCCCCGATAGAGGGAAGCTTCAATCCTGATACGTGTATAACAGCACCGGACCTACCCGTCCCAAACGGTAAGCTCCAGAGCTGTCACGTGTCCAACCGTCGAACTGGTGGACACCCAACGGCTCGGACCTTCAAGGGACAATCAAGGACTTCAAGACCCGATTAAGTGTCATTAATACCATCTTAATGACACTCGATCGGAGGGCCCTTAATACCAGTAACGGCACTGTCAAGGCTCGTTACCACGCTATTAAGGGTAACTAAGCTCATTAATTGTGTATTAAGCATCAGTAGCTGCCAGAGCCACATGTCGGGCCAGGCTAACAATGTAACGACCAGTCCTTGTACTGTAAAAGGACTGGTCGAGTGATACACACAGACTCTCTAAGACACATCCACTCTCTCATACTCTTCCAAACTCGGCTCTGACACACGCTCACAAGTGCTTAGACGCCCAATACAACAACTACACACCCCGTGGAGTAGGGTATTACGCTTAGGCGGCCCGAGCCACGTAAATCCTCGTGTCAACTTGCCATCATGTTCTAAATCTCTGCGCGCCCACTACCAAACTACAAACTCCGTGGTCTACCAACGGTAGTACTGGGAGAATTGCCGGAACCAGACTCCGACAGTTGGCGTGCCAGGTGGGGCACCCGAGATTCAAGGATGGTGAACTCTACTGCTGGATCGTCCAACAGCAACCCTGCTGCGCAACCTGATGTGGGCAACCCCTCCAACATGCAGCAGCCAGCAGGTGTTGTGGCTCCAGCAGGAGTCATGCCACCACCGCCATCGTCCGCACCAGCGAATCAAGCTGGACAGTGAGATGGGGCATCCGCATCGATCACTGCATCAGCGAACATTAATCCTGAACACGCGCTCCATGCCGCGCGTGCTCTTCTCCAACATCCACCACCTCCAGGAGCATCCCAGGGTGCAATGGAGTAGTGGAGAGCTAATGTGGAATATTTGGTTGCAGCAGCAGCCGATCGCATCAGCAACCATGGTCCTACCTCCTCGGGGCGGGCCCCATAGCAGCATCGGACTTTGTCGGGTAGACTTTGTCCGCACGCTTCACAACACAGGAGGCGTGCTGCATCTCAACAGGCGACGTCGCTACCTTCCGGGGCGCGACGTACCCACACGATAACAAGGCTTTCAACTCACGACCTCCGGGCGGAGCTTGATCGCCGTTACCATCAACAGGACGGCCGCGTCCATATCGAGCGCTCGCGAGAGGCGAGAGGCTCGGGACAGTCCTGCTCCTGAGGGAGTAGGAGGAGGTATTTCTGCCCTGGCCATGCACCTACGTATGGTCAGATGGCCATAGAAGTTCCGGCCTCACCTGCCGGAGAAATTTGATGGGACTGTCAATCCTGCCGAATTTCTCCAAATCTACTCCATCGCTATCCTTGCGGATGGAGGCAATGAGGCCGTAATGGCCAATTATTTCCCCGTGGCTTTAACTGGGACCGCCAGGTTCTGAGGACCAGAGTCCACACATCTGAGAATCTCATTGGGTGGTGTCGTGCGATGCGGCACCTAACACCACACACGGAAAGAATACAAAATATACAAAGTTTTCATGTCACAATAATCAGAGTTTACAAAATAGCGTACAACAAGTACACACGTAGCGGAATTATATACACTCATTCTCACCTAACTAAGCAGGAGAGAAGACGTCCATGCCCTAGGATGCTTCCCACTAGCAACACGAAGTACATTCAGCAGCGGCATGGTTCACATGAGATACATATCGACACCTCAAGATCTCATGTACAACCTGTACAACAGTAATAAATCTAGTACGTGCAAAAAATTGTTAAAGCGCAAACGTGAGCATGAGGCTCAACAAGACTAACCCGTCTCACTATCTATGAGACACTACATGCAAGGGGACAGTAATATAGGAAAGTTGAAGTGCATAAAGGACTCGCCTAATAGTAAATCCTTATTCTTTAGGTTTTAAGTAGCAAATGACATTCCTTGGGCACGACACATCATAAACTCCACAATCAAACAAGAAACACTTCATCGATGATATGACATGCCCAAAGCACATAAGCCATAAACAGGTTAAGTATTCTGGAATCGTAACTTTAATTATGCTATATCTAAGCCATAAAAGGTTGCAATACAATAAGATAATTAACAATACAGCATTTTCATAATATTCAAACTACTCTTATTTACTACATCACGACTCAGTGAACAAGTGGTACTCTATTACCGCGAGGGACAGTGATTGCAATCAGGACACACCCGGACAACACGACACATACGCACGTTCGGAAGTGTCAGGAGTACATCAGTACCTACATAACACTTTCGTACTAGTCGTATATGGCCACCTTTCATAAGAAACCCGGACGCCGAACCCGTCTCACCTGCATGAACAGAAGGTCTCCGCACAGAACACATATGTGCCCGCCGACCGATTTACACCTTACTGTCCTCAACCCACCCCTATCGATGGTGAGTTAATGGCCTCGACATCCCATTTATCGAGTTACGTCAGTTTACTGGAGCCCATATATCCAGTATGTCGCTGGTACAAGTCAAGCTTGTCCAAGGGGCCGCATACAGCGCGGGCCTTAATCGACACAGGTAGAGCTATGCGACCGAGACTCCAATTCTCGTCGCTTCCTATCCATCCCCTGCCCGATCTCAGATTCACTATATTAATCCATTATCTATCTAACCAATCCTGTGATATATGTTCTACATCTCTCGCTAGTAGATTCCTGCTACTCGACTTCTATCAGATCACCTACAACATTAGCATAGCAGTTCTACACGTCGAGCTATCAACCTACCCAATTAACCAATGGGATTGTGGGTCTTGCATCTGGAGTATTCAAGCATCCTGAACGTAATGCACAGTTCATATACTTATCAACATAGTGATAAAGCAAAACTTTATAAACGACTTAAATGCAAATCGGGGCTTGCCTTAGTTTGCGACTCTATATCAATGTCAGTTGTTACTGGCTTGGTCTTCCTTCGAAGAGTCCACCATGGAACTTCAAGATGGAACACCCTGGCCTTCTCCTCCAAGAGAAGCTCCTCATCGATCACCTACCATCACGTTCCTACCGACATGATATGCATATAAGTACATAATGTAATATACTTTAGATTAAACAAGTTAAATAAACTCTAAGACTGGTGAGACTAACTAGAAGGAAGAGGTATGCCTCTGTTGTGTGGATAAACAAAGGATGGAGTCAAGTGGTCATAGTAGTATCGAGATTTGAATTGAAAGGTGCAATGTAAGCACACATTGCAACTTGGCACTTAACACTCGACACTATGCCACTCAAGGACGATAAAGTTGAATGGTGTGGAAGTGTTGGACTGGTAGTGTAAGGATGACCCAAGAGTCAAGGTGGCATTGAAAGCTTGCGTATGAGTGGAGTGTACAAGACGAAGGTCGTGACTAAGCAGTCGACCAATGAAGTTGTTCCAACTCGTAAAGGAGTAAAGCTAGTTAGAGCTGAGAAGTGTTGCCGCAGGGTTCAAGAATAGGATGAATCAAGGTGGAACCCTAGCGATACTTGGGAGTGAAGTGAGATCGACATTGCTTGGACTCAAAGAGTCATAACAAGCCCTGTTAACCTGATGTGATACCAAGACAACATTCAAATGACTTTTAGGTAAAGTAGTTTCTACGGCAAGCTTCTTGAGCATCGTTCAAGTGCTTACATGACGACACTAATGTAGTGCCTTCTGCAAGATCGTCCAGGTGAGCTCGGTAAGCTACTGGGACTTGAATATGATGTGAGACCTTGCCGTGAAGGCATGCTTTGCCATCTCGACAAGATCGGATTAGCGAGGTCCACATCGACCTGAACTCGTCAACGGTGGTGAACAGACTCCCGAACACCACCTCTTGAGTCTCAAGGTTAGTGATGTCGTCTCGGTCGCTGGCAAGTGACTCAACGACCTTGCCAGCTATGAATAGGCACATCTAAGTAAGCAATTACTCGAACGGTTAGGAGGCGTCATCGACTCAACCAAGAAACTCTTATCCAAGGTTCCACTTTGTCTAGTTCTCCTTGTCGGTCACGACGTTCTCGCATTCCACTACCACGGGTCATCGGTGATCACCGACCCACCTGGTTTGACCTAGAAGGCATTTCATCGAGCTTCTAGATTACACCTAGGACTCGATCACTCTGGCATAGACTCAACTTAATTTGGCCCGACGACCATCATTTGAAATGTCATGAGGAAACAACTATAGGGTTCCTAGTATCTATATAAGACAGGAGATGATTAAACTTCTTGATATCCAAAAGATGAGCAAGAAGATTAATACTCCTACCTGCACGAGATGGATCCCTAGACAAGAGGCTCAGGAAGAGTGGAGAGATATGACAAGCTAAGGGTACCCATAAGGATGAATCACCACTTAGTGACTACCATCAAATATCCATGTTGTGATACTATCTAAACAATACAAGTACATGACGATCAATGTATTCTGGACACACACCTGACTTTAGACTAGCTCGGATGGTCAAGCCATGGCAACTGCTCTACTCTGCATCACTTTAATCGTGTGCATGTAGCAATCACACTAACCATCAAGCCTCATCCACGAATCAACCATTCATACAAATAATTGTCCAAAGTCCTCATGCTTCCAACAATAGGCATGTCTGCTCGAGCAAGTCATCCTGGTGGTTCAAGTGAACATGTCCCGATGTCTTCCCTTGGCCTAAATGATGTCGCAAAAATGTCATCCACGTGTTCCTGCACCTTGTGCATCTCACGACATATTAGCATTGCTGGTTGGATGCAACCAAGAAGGGGAACATCGCGACCAACAGAGTGCTGCTGTGGCATGGAAGGGGGTGGTGACTATGGCGCAGGAAATAGGTTCACGCGGCCGACAAGCGATGTGTGGTTTTGAACTATATGTTGAGTGCTGGACATTGGCAAGAGGGGTGCTGACGGCTTGTGGACGATGGATGCACACTAGTGACCATGCCCGCGGCGTGCTGGTGACCAGGACGGTGAGCAGCGACGCTGAACACCGTTGGATGGCGCAGCAGCTTGACGGGAGCACTGCAGAGGCTTCATGGCGACCAGTCTCACGCGGGGAAGTGGACAGTGACGGCGGAAGACGGAGGAGGCGCGAACGGGGTGGATCGCATGGTGCGTGGGTGGCAAGGTCGCACGTGGCGCGGTGACCAGGGAGGCGCTCGGGGTCAAGCGTTGCAGCACGCGAGGAGGACTCCCGTCGGCAAGAAGTCTAGCTTGGAAGCAGAGAGGTAGAGGGAGGAGCATGAGGTGAAGAACTCACCTGGAGGACGAGCGGTGGCCGTCGTCGAGGTTGGCGCACGGCGGGGGACTGAGCAGGGCGGTCGCTGAGTGGAGGAGAGAGTAGGACACGCAGTTGACGCCGTGCGGGAGGAAACCGGCAGGGGAGCGATGCGGCCGGTCGTCGGGGAGCTATGGCGATGGCGGCCTGCTCGGCGCACGGCCGGAAAGTGAAGAGGCGAGTGGTGCGGCTGGCGCTGGCGCGGCAGGGAGGAGCTGGGGAGGCGAGCACGTGGCCCAAGGCTTGGTGCGGTGGCGACGAGCACGTAGCAGCGACGGGGCGTGGGAGCGCGCGGCGCAGCAGCTTGCGCGGCATGGGGACAGCACCAGAGGCGGGCGCGTAGGGAGGCTGTCGGTACCCTAAAAACCATACACCCCCTGAGGTTACAAAGATCTCAAGGGAAGGACATCTACTCAAATTGAAGACCCTCGGGGGCCCACTCGCCAGACGTGACCGGACCCGCTTCTCCAACATGGTTAACCTCTAGGTTGCCACGTGTACTGTCAGACCAGAGCTATTACCCGCAAGGGTGAAGCTCCGGGCCAAGTACTGAAACGGCACCTCCGGAGGTAGCCCCTGACCGAGAGAAGCTCCGGACCTGACACGTAGCAAACCGCCCCGGAGCTTCCCGCTTCTCACGAGCAAGCTCCGGAGCTGCCACGTGTCCATACGTCGGAGCTGGCCACTTTAAACCCCCGGGAGACGTTGTAACGGCTCCGGATCTCCAAAGGACAGCCGCGGACTTCAAGACCCGATTAATTATCATTAATTCCACATTAATGATATTTAATCGGATGATCTTAACACCTGTAACGGCACTGTCGGAGCCGTTACAGGGTTATTAACAACAATTAATCTCGTGTATCAATGCCAATAACCGCCAGGGCCACATGTCGGGCCAGGCTGACCTGTAACGGTTTGTCCTTGTACTATAAAAGGACAAACCGACGTACACGGGGGAGGAGACTGGAACACACTCAAGCTCACAAGTTAATACAACACACATACACTCCCGTGGAGTAGGGTATTACGCTCAGGCGGCCCGAACCACGTAAACTACTGTGTCACTCGAGTCCAATCGCAATTCACCTTCTTGAGTCTCCGCGCGCCCAAACCGAACCACAAACTCCTTCCACACTTTCGTAGTGTCAGGGGATCTGCCGACTCCAACAGTCGATAGTTGGCACGCCAGGTAGGGGCGCCTGAGATCTTCAAGAATGGTGAATTCTGCTGCTGGATCATCCAACGGGCAACCTGCTGCTCAGGCTGTCGGAGGCAATCCCTCCAACATGCAACCACCGGCAGGAGCCTCAGTTCCAGCGGAAGTCACACTCCCACCACCACCATCTTCTCCGGCAAGACATGCCGGACGACATGATGGTGCACCGGCGTCACATTCTGCGCCGGCAAGTCGTGACAATCCAGAACACGCGCTCCATGCAGCGCGTGCTCTTCTTCAGCGACCACCACCTCCGGATGCATCTCAAGGTGCCATGGAGCAATGGAGAGCTGATATTGAGCATTTGGTCGCAGCAGCGGCCGAACGCCTCAACAACCAGGGTCCACCTCCTTCAGGGCGGGCCCTGTCGCAGTGACGAACGTTGTCTGGAAGACTTGGTCCACATGTCTCCAACAACCGGAGAAGAGCTGCGTCATAGCAAGTGACGTCGTTGCCCTCTGGGGCACGACGTGCCCATACTGTATCTCGGCTTTCGACACACGACCTCCGGGCGGAGCTTGATCGCCGATACCGCCAACAGGATGGCCGTGTCCACATCGAGCGAGCTCGAGAAAGACGAGATGCTCAAGACCTTTCTACTCTGGAAGGAGTAGGGGGAGGCTGTTCCGCCCTAGCCATGCACCTGCGCATGGTTAGATGGCCACAGAAGTTCCGGCCACACTTGCCGGAAAAATTCGACGGGACTGTCAATCCCGTAGAATTCCTACAGATATACTCCACTGCGATCTTAGCAGCTGGAGGAAACGAGGCCGTAATGGCCAATTACTTTCCAGTGGCTTTAACTGGGACCGCCAGGTCCTGGTTTATGAGCCTTCCACCCAACTCTATCGACAGTTGGGAGGAGCTGTGCCGCCAGTTCACCGCCAATTTCGGGAGTTCATACACCCGTCCGGGCACTGAACTGGACCTTTTTGCGGTCGTGCAAAAAGGAGGAGAATCTTTGCGGTCATTCATTCAGAGATTCTCTCAGGTACGTAACACAATCCCTTCTATCTCAAGCGCTTCTGTCATTGTGGCATTCAGACAGGGTGTACGAGACAAGAAGATGTTGGAGAAGCTGGCGATCAAAGAGATCACCAGCGTCACGGAGCTCTTCAGCCTGGCTGATAAGTGTGCCAGAGCTGCGGAGGGCCGTGAAATGCACTCCAAGCCAGCCCTGGAGGATCATAAAAAATCCTCCAAAGAAGAAGCCGCTACCTCCGGGAGTGGCAAGAAGAAAAAGAAGACCAACGGCAAGAAGAAGCCGTCGGCCGGCACATCCAACGTTGCAGCCGCTGCAACTCCTGGTGGCCGGGGGCCACGCCCCGAGAAGCGACCTCGACCATCTTCCGAAGACGGTGGCAAATCCAAGATGTGGTGCCCCATTCACAAAACGGGCAGCCACAGACTGGAGGACTGCCGGGAGGTCCAAAACCTTGCCGAGCGCTACCACAAGCGCCGGGAAGGGTCTCCCTTCCGACAGAGGGAGGGGAAACAAAAGGTCGATGAAGCTCCGGCTGAAGAGGAGTTAGGGTTTCAAGACCCCAAAAAGGTCTTGAAAGCCGTCTACACCTCCGTCGACGATGATTCCGACGTCTCCGACAACGAGCGTCGAAAAACCATGAACACCATCTTTGGTGGATCATGGGACATCACCTCTCGTCGCGTCATTAAGACTATGCGACGGGATATGGCTGCTGTAGCTCCTACAGCTAGACCGGAGCCACATCGAAAGTGGATGGACACACCCATTACTTTTGATGCTTCGGACTGTCCTCAAAGCATGGTCGGAGCTGGCCAGCTACCCTTGATGGTATCTCCCACCATCAACAACATCCAGCTCCATCATGTCCTGGTAGATGGAGGTTCGGGGCTTAATCTCATTAGCTTCGAAGCTTTCACTAAGCTTCAGCTCCGACCTTCGGACCTCCAGCCCTCTCGACCTTTCTCCGGAGTAGGTCCGGGGGCCATAACCCCACTCGGAGCTATTACTCTCCCTGTTACCTTCGGGACCCGGGAGAAGTATCGCACCGAAAAGTTGATCTTCGACGTCGCTCAGATCAACTTACCATTCAATGCTATTTTGGGTAGACCTGCCTTGTACAAATTCATGGCAGCTGCTCATTATGGATACCTGGTGTTGAAGATGCCAACACCAGTAGGCGTTCTCCGGATCCGTGGAGATCGCACTGCCGGAGTAACTGCTCTGGAGGAACTTCACGCACTCACCACAGCGCAAGAAGAGGACTCCAGACAGAAGCAAGCTCCACAACCTCCGAGCATTCGTCAACGAGGCTCGACCTCTGCACCTCGTGTGCAGCCAAGCGGCGACACCGACATCCCCGTCAAAGTCGTCCAAATTTGTTCTGAAGTCATTCAAACTACCCGCATATCGGGTGGTTTGAACGATAAATAGGAACTCGCGCTCATCACTTTCCTCCGGGCTAACGTTGACGTGTTTGCTTGGCAACCGTCACAAATGCCTGGGATCCCCAGGGAAGTGATTGAGCACAATCTGAAGATTTACCCCGACGCTCGGCCTGTGCACCAGAAACCTCAGAAGCAATCGGTAGAGCGACAGAACTTCATCCGACAAGAAGTGAAGAAGTTGCTCGAAGCCGGATTCATCCGAGAAGTCTACCATCCAAAATGGCTGGCAAACCCAGTCGTTGTGCCTAAAGCCGGCGGGAAACTTCGGATGTGCATCGACTACACCACACTGAATAAGGCATGTCCAAAAGATCCATTCCCACTACCTAGAATAGACCAGATAGTGGATTCCACCTCCGGGTGTGAGTTGCTGTGTTTTCTAGACGCATATTCAGGATATCATCAAATCCGGATGTCTAGGGAAGATGAAGAACATACTTCATTCATCACAGTGGATGGGTTGTATTGTTACATAGCCATGCCTTTTGGTCTCAAGAATGCAGCTTCAACTTTTGTACGAGCAATGTACAAAACTTTCGAAGAACTCATCAGAGACATAGTGGAAGTGTACGTTGATGACATCGTGGTCAAAGTCAAGAACAAGGAGTCCCTCTTGGACACCTTACAGGTTGTCTTCGACAAGCTGCGAGCCACCCGCACGAAGCTAAACCCAGACAAGTGCGTCTTCGGGGTTAGTTCCGGAAAGCTTCTTGGTTTCCTGGTAAGTCACCGGGGCATAGAAGCTAATCCGTCGAAGATAAAAGCCATTGAAGACATGCGGCCACCAACCCGCATCAAAGATGTCCAAAAATTAACCGGATGTCTAGCAGCCCTCAGCCGGTTCATTTCAAGACTGGCGGAAAGGGCACTTCCCTTCTTCAAGTTACTGAGGAAATCCGGACCATTCCAATGGTCTGAAGAAGCAGAGAAGGCATTCCAGGAGCTGAAACAGTTCCTCACCACCCTACCAGTCTTGGTAGCTCCGAACCCTGGTGAGCCTTTATTGCTTTATATTTCAGCAGCTGACGAAGTCGTCAGTATGGTTCTGGTTGCGGAGAGACCAGAACTACCCAATACTCAGGAATCCAGATCCCTTCGGGAGGATCCGGAGGTTCCTGAAAGCGGGTCTGGGTCCCAGCTCCCAGACCTGAACCCACAAGAAGCCACTTCAGAGGACCCGGATCCTTCCGATAGGATCCAGGTCATTCCTGAAGAAGCTCCGGGTTCCTTCGTCCAGAACCCGGAGGTCCCCGAAGATAGTCTGGACCCCTCCGACAGGGTCCGGATCAATGGGGAGGAAGCTCCGGACCCCTCCGGGAGGGTCCGGACCATTCAACGTCCAGTATACTTCATCAGTGAAGTGTTACACGATGCCAAGACTCGATACCTAGAGGTGCATAAGCTGCTCTACGCAGTTCTTATTGCCTCAAGAAAGCTTCGACATTATTTCCAAGCTCACAAAGTCTCGGTGGTAACTTCATATCCACTTCGAGCGATCCTGCATAATCCCAATTCAACTGGGAATATAGCGAAGTGGGCAGCGGAACTGGCTGAATTCGACCTCGAATTCATTCCAAGACAAGCAGTCAAGAGTCAAGCGTTGGCAGATTTCGTGGCAGAATGGACTCCCTCTCCGTTAAACCCTGGGGGCCCCAGCGAGCAGAAGACGGAACAACAAGTTCCGGCCTTCACTAAGCCTCACTGGACCCTTTACTTCGACGGCTCCATGCAGAAGCAGGGAGCCGGAGCTGGAATCCTTCTCCTCGCACCAACCGGGGAGAAGGTGAAATACATGGTGCACCTTGACTTCAAGGCAACCAACAACATGGCGGAGTACGAAGCACTCATATATGGATTAAAGGTGGCAATATCATATGGTGTCAAGCAGTTGCTGGTCAAAGGAGATTCACAACTTGTCATCAAACAGGTGAAGGGTGAATGCTCCTGCAATAATCCCCAGCTGGCTGCTTATCTCCTTGAAGTCCAGAGGCTTCAGAAGGACTTCGAAGTCCTAGACCTTCGCCATGTCCAGCGTGCTCACAACGCTGAAGCTGACGAACTCTCGACCAAGGCGTCAACCGGAGCTCCGGCTCCAGACGGAACCTTTGTCCGGAGGTTGTCAAAACCCACAGTTCAGCCTGCCGAACTGAACGAAGGGGGCGAGATCAGCATCCCGAAGCTGACGGTCCCGATGGCCCTGTTACCATGGCAGCCATCAAGGGTCGTAGGTGCTGCCGGAAGCTCCGAGCAACCCAGCACGCAAGACTCAAATGCTCAAGTCAGTTCTGATGCATGGATCTCGGAGATCCGGAACTACTTGAAAGACAACATCCTTCCTGACGATGATGTATCCGCTGACCGGGTAGTCAGATTGGCTAAAAGATACACGTTGGTAGAAGGGGATCTCTACCGGCGCGGTGCCAACGGCATCCTAATGCGGTGCATCACAAGGGAAGAAGGCTGCGAGCTCCTCGCAGAAATCCATGGAGGTGAGTGTGGGAACCACGCGTCTTCCCGCACGCTGGTCGGAAAAGCCTTTCGGCACGGTTTCTACTGGCCTACAGCGCTCCAGGATGCTACTGAGCTAGTGAAGAAATGCAAAGCATGTCAATTTCATGCAAAGCAAATTCACACACCTGCTCAGTCCTTACAAATGATACCTCCTACATGGCCTTTCGCTGTGTGGGGGATGGACATCTTGGGACCCTTCCCAAGAGCCGTCGGAGGTTACAAGTTCCTGTATGTCGCCATCGACAAGTTCACCAAGTGGCCGGAAGCTACTCCTGTTGTGACGATCAACAAACAATCTGCAATCAATTTTCTACAATCTATCGTGAGCAGATTCGGAGTCCCAAACAAGATCATCACTGACAATGGGACTCAGTTCACAAGCTCCGCATTTCAAGGATATTGCAAAGACCTCGGCATACAAGTTTGCTACGCCTCCGTAGCTCATCCTGCCAGCAATGGGCAAGCCGAGAGAGCAAACGCAGAGATCCTTAAAGGACTAAAAACGCGCACTTATGAGCGTTTGAAAAAGCACGGAGCTAATTGGATCGAAGAGCTTCCGCCCACTCTATGGGCTAACAGGACTTCTCCAAGTCGGGCAACCGGAGAAACACCCTTCTTCCTGGTGTACGGAGCTGAAGCGATCCTTCCTCCGGAAATCACCTTGGGTTCCCTCCGAGTCCGGACCTTCGACGAAGCCGAGCAGGACCAGCTCCGGCGTGAAGACCTAGACCTCCTAGAGGAGGGAAGGTGCCAAGCAGCTGTTCGGAATGCCCGATATCGCCAAGCCCTACGGCGCTATCATCAGCGGCATGTACGCAACCGACAGCTCGAGGAAGGCGATTTGGTGCTACGGAAATACTATCCAGAGAAGGGCAAAACAAACTCTCCCCCGGCTGGGAAGGGCCCTTCCGAGTGATCAAAGTATCCCGTCCCGGAAGCGTTCGCTTGGCTGCTGAGGATGGGACACCTCTCCCAAATCCTTGGAACATCGAGCACCTCCGTAAGTTCTACACTTAATTCCACGGAGGTGAGTCTTAAGTAACTTGAAGTGTATGTTATAGAGTCATTGTACAGAGTCGGGTAATTCCTCCGGGAGAGCAGCCGGACCTTTCCCGAAAGGTTTGGAAAGCTCATGCAACACTTGATACAGTCTCCGGACTAGAAGTGTAGCTAATTACCCTGGGTTAAACGAGAAACCGAACACGCTTAGCTTGGTTCCGTACCCTAAGAGTGTACTTGTTTCCCCTGTACCCCGGACCTATAATGAAAGACATCTTCATGTGAAATAGACTCCACGTGCATTCATTTTTGCATAAGGCTCGACATTTTTATTTTTCTCTTTCTTGTCTATAACAGAAACGTGCAATTCTTAAGAAGTTCTAGTTAAACCGGTTTATGTATAATTTGAGTTGAATTGTCAGATTTTTTAGATTTAAATATCATCTGTGGCCAACTCGCCTGAAAGCCGCCAAGCCATTCTAGGGCCGGAGTGTGCTATTGACTTAGCCTGGTCAAGCACCCTAAGTACGCCACTCTACCTACATCCTGGCAGGCCAAAGTAAGGTGGGTCCATGGACAATTGGATCTAAAAGAAAAGACAATTCATCCAATTGTACTAAAAATCGTGTTCAACTTGAAATTCTCTTAAGAACCGTAAGCCGCGACGAAGTTATAGATAAGGAACGAATTTTACTGTTTTTCTTGGCTTAAGTGTGCAGGAAAAATAAACCCAACATTGATGAAGAAAAATCGGAGTTAACCAAGCTCCGACTCCCACTGGCGTTAACTTAAAGATGGTGAGAAGACTCTATCACTAGAGTCTGTTGCCAACAAGCCAAGCGTGGCAAAGGTCATTGCCGGAGCTACTAAGCTCCGACACCTTGAAGTATTAACTATCGACACTCAACGTGTTGGTAGAGGCTATTGCCGGAGCTACTAAGCTCCGACGATGGGCAATGCCGGAGCTTCTAAGCTCCGACGATTTCAAGGGACCTTCACTATCGAAAACTTCGGACAAAAACTATACGAGTTCGAAGTAAATCTGTCTTCAACAAAAATCAACATCCTTTTGGTACATGTCCACAATCAAATTGTGCACATCTACCAGGGGGCCAAGTGAAGACAAAGATGTTGAAGACAAAAAAATGAAATTCACGAAAAATTGGGGATTTCATTTCATTTGAAGACCAGAGATTACATCTGGGGACAAAGGATTACAAAATTGAGGAAGAAGAGAAGATACAAATAAAGGCTAAGAAAGATAGTCCTAGACCCTATGGAAGAACTCAGCGACCTTCTGGGCGACCTCCGACACGCTGGCTCGGGTAGCTTCGCCTTCTCCTTCAACGGGGCCTTCGAGCACCGGGTCCAGAGGGAATCGAGGGTTCCGGCTAGTGTAACACGTCAACACATACTCTGTGACGTTTATAGCCAGGGATTGACCCTCGACCTCAAGCTGGTCCGCGATGACGTCGCCCACCTTGGAGAGCTTGCTGCCCGCAGCGCTCAACGCCTGCAATGCAAGGTCCGGCTCCGGCTCCGGATCATCCGGAAGCACGGGGCTGAAACCCATAGGCGCCAGCGCATCGTCGGCCTTGCTCAGGAACTCCCAAATTTGCAGGGAGTCCGTCTTCCTCAGGCCCTTCATCTCTTCCAAGGACCTCCGGGCCGCCGCCATCTCCGAATTCTCACGGGAGAGTCGCTCAACTTCTTTGGCGTTTTGCTGAATCTTCGCAGCAACCCGCTTTTCGAGTCTTCCGAGCTCCTCCTCCCGGAGGTGGATCTTGTTCCGGCGGTCGACCAGGTCTTTCTCCCTAGCCTCTATTTTCTTCTCCCGGGCGACGAGGGCACACTCATACTCGTAGAGTTCTTGCCCTCGCACCCAGGTCTTCTCCTCCTCCTCGAGGCAGCGCTCTTCCAATTTTTTAGCGCGCTCCTCGATACCTTTGTCCGCCAGAGCTGTCTTCTCGGCGAGCTCTTCTTCACGTCGCAAGACGTCATCCCGTAGCTCCAGGAGTTTTTGCTCCTCATCCTCGAGCCGCTTTTCCCTTCCCTCAAGTGCCTCTCGGCGCTTGATGAGTGCGGTACTGATGGCTTCGAGTTGATCGAACCGAGCGTTGGCCGCATCATTGGCAGCCTTAGCTTGGTCATGGTACTCCCGGGATTGGGCGTCGAGGTTGTGAGTCATGCTCTCCCTCTCGTCCAGCATCTCACCCCAGAGCTCCAGGCGGACCTTCTCCCGCCTGATCCATTCCTTGTCCTCAGCAATCCTCGACTGCGCCAGCTTGGTCTCGAATTGGAGTCTATTACGCCACCTCCTAAGGGTTTGGCGCTCCTCTTCAAGAACCTTGCTGTCGTGGAAGAAGGCTAGTTGGACTTGGCGCAGACTGGAGCAAGCGTTGTCGATGGACATCGACAGCGAGATGGGCTCCGGACCTTCTGGGGTCTCCTCCACTGGTTCCAGCGGGTCTTCATTTACAAAAATTGGGTCCCACTCTACGAGAGCGGAACCCCGAGCTTCCAAGGCACTAGGGCCCTCCTCCGGGATGGCCTCAGTCGCCACCGAAGAAGGTCCCGCCACCAAATCTTCATTCGCCCCCTCAGGCTGGGGGCCGGCGACTTCGTTCAGGCACTCTGGCTCCGCCACGGGTACTATCGACGTCGTCGCCTCCAATGGCTCCGGCCGGGACGCTTCTTCCGAGGAAGGCTCAAGCTCCCTCGCCTCTTCAACCACCGGCTCTACAGCCGGTGCCTCCACCATCACCGGCTCTGCAGCCGGCGCTCCAATAACTATCGGCTCTGCGACCGGAGCTTCAGAAGTAACCGGCTCAATTGCCGGAACCACTTCAACTTCCGGCTCGCACGCCGGGGCTTCAGTTACCTCCGGCTCAACCGCTGGGGCTTCAGCACTTTCCGGCTCTGAAGCCGGGACCGCTACTTCCTCCGGCTCGACAGCCGAAGCATCTACTTCTGTAGCACAGGGGCCCGGAGCTTCAACCTCCGGAGCGGGTGCCGCTGGCGCATCTTCAATTCCGTGTTCCGGCGCTACCATGGGAACTTCTGGGGATGAGTCGAGGTCCATGACCACGACAGCCGGCGCCGGAGCTGTCGCAGCCTCCGCCTGGGGTGGCACTGGAGCTGGAGCAGAAGCCCTCGTAGCCTCAGACACTGTGGCTGAGGGCGGAACTTCACCCCCCTTCTTGGGAACGCTGCAGATGAAGAATGAAGAAAATGAGCAAACAGATGCTATAATTAAAAGTTAATTGAGGTAAGCAAGAAAAATTACCTTGGGAGGCTCACGCACCAGCTTGCGCGGAACCTCTTTCCCGGACGTTCCGGGCTGGCCACGGTCGGCGTAGGAGCTCCGGGAGGACTCCCAGGACTTGCTGTAGCCGCGGGCGTTTCCCGGGTCGGAGCTCTCCTTGACCGGGAGGAACTCCTAGACCTGGAGGCCCTCACCGCTTCTCGAACCGGAGTCGCCTGTCCGGAACTGGCACCTCCGGAGGGACCCATCACAGGGACAGCTGCACTCCGGGAGGATCCCACCGCCGGAACAGTAGCGCTCCGAAAAGACCCCACCACGGGGACAGACGCTACAGCGGCGGAGGATCTTCCTTCCTGAGGACGGGGAACAGGCGGGGAAGTAGCAAGCCCGACGGACCTTCCGTCAGCATGTCGCAGCTTCCTCTTCCGGCTCTCCGGCTCCTCCGCCAGCTCCTTGCCCTTGCCGGTGACCTCAGCTCTTGGCTGAGAGACAGGGGCGGAGCCGCCTTCCGACAACCCGGGGATCGCCAACCGGGCGGTCGATCTTCTCTCGACGACGCCAAGGTCGTCAAGCGCGGGCATCTTCCGCCGGAGCTCCCTGCTGAACTCAACTTCCACGTTCAGGGGGAGGAAAGCCGGTGGCGGAGTCAGGTACTCTCCGTCTACATCGATGCCATGCTGGAATTTCTTGAGGTGAAACTCCAAGGACTTCCCCACCATGTTGGACTTCAACCCGGTCTCAACCCGGTCCTCGTCCATCACGCTGTTGAGGGCCCAGGCGAGCTTCTCCCTCCTCTTCAGCGGCGCCCACCTGTTGGACAGGAAGTTGCAGAACACCGCCTGGGGAGTCAATCCTCCCTCCACACATTGGCGGATCCTGGACAGGACGGGGTCGAAAGCTGCCGCCAGCACCGGAACTTCGCTCCACACCGACGTGTCAATGCCGGGCAGACCGTCTGGCAGCTCCAACCGCTCGTGCTCCTCCACCTGGACGACTACCCAATCTTTCTTCCAGTCATCCCACTTCCCGGAAGGGAACGACCGGAGGTACTTGAACGGGCACTTCTTGCGCTTCACAAAATAGTAGAAGCCAAGGTACTCATCACTTCGGCCGGTGGTTTGGACGGTGAAGAAGGTGCGGAAGAGCTCGATGCAGGGAGGGATGCCCACCCACATCTCGCAGAAGTGGACAAAGATGGACACAAGGAGGAGGGAGTTAGGGCCAAGGTGGTATAGCTGCAGACCATAGAAGTCCAGCAGCATCAAGAAGAAGGAAGAAAACGGTGGGATCAGCCCCACCATGGCGTACGATGAAAAGTACACCATTTCACCGGAGTGCTCCTTTTTAAAGGGAAGCTCCCCGCCGGCGCGGACTGAACGGTTGAAGAAGTCCGACGACCACCCCATGAGGGCTCGGACCTTCTTCAGATCGCTCTCCGTCTTCAAACGACTCTCACGCAGACCCAACTCCATCGCAGCACAGCTAGGCGAGAGAAGAGAAGCAAAGCACGAGTTGGGAGTTTGAGCGCAAGAACAGATGGAAAGCGTAAAGAACTCCCGACGGTGCGCTTTCCTTCTTAAGTAAGCCCTCGCAACGCTTGGATGGAAACTGCAGGGGAGTCAAGCATACTACTCAAGAATTCAACCCAGCCGATGACAAGAGGGCCCGGGACCACCCCGACTATCAAGTCGAGGCTCTTACCCAGGCGAACAGTTGTCATCACGAGGCGGGAAACCCAAAGGCGGCGGGCTGACAAGGCGCTCGGAACCGATACGGTTTTCGTATCGGGAACCGACGACCTTCAATTGCGAGAGATCCGCACATCAAAGATCTTATCTGCCGCCTGAGGTGCGCCACGCGTCGGGACTCAACCATAAAGCCCCGCCAAAGGCACCTCCGAAGACCCTTGAAGACCCAGTTCAAGAGTCGCAAGTATGGACCCACCTCCGGCGGAATGACTTCATCCCGTTGGCCTTCCCCGGAGGTAGGTCCAGGGGGCCACTGTCGGTACCCTAAAAACCATACACCCCCTGAGGTTACAAAGATCTCAAGGGAAGGACATCTACTCAAATTGAAGACCCTCGGGGGCCCACTCGCCAGACGTGACCGGACCCGCTTCTCCAACATGGTTAACCTCTAGGTTGCCACGTGTACTGTCAGACCAGAGCTATTACCCGCAAGGGTGAAGCTCCGGGCCAAGTACTGAAACGGCACCTCCGGAGGTAGCCCCTAACCGAGAGAAGCTCCGGACCTGACACGTAGCAAACCGCCCTGGAGCTTCCCGCTTCCCACGAGCAAGCTCCGGAGCTGCCACGTGTCCATACGTTGGAGCTGGCCACTTTAAACCCCCGGGAGACGTTGTAACGGCTCCGGATCTCCAAAGGACAGCCGCGGACTTCAAGACCCAATTAATTATCATTAATTCCACATTAATGATATTTAATCGGATGATCTTAACACCTGTAACGGCACTGTCGGAGCCGTTACAGGGTTATTAACAACAATTAATCTCGTGTATCAATGCCAATAACCGCCAGGGCCACATGTCGGGCCAGGCTGACCTGTAACGGTTTGTCCTTGTACTATAAAAGGACAAACCGACGTACACGGGGGAGGAGACTGGAACACACTCAAGCTCACAAGTTAATACAACACACATACACTCCCGTGGAGTAGGGTATTACGCTCAGGCGGCCCGAACCACGTAAACTACTGTGTCACTCGAGTCCAATCGCAATTCACCTTCTTGAGTCTCCGCGCGCCCAAACCGAACCACAAACTCCTTCCACACTTTCGTAGTGTCAGGGGATCTGCCGACTCCAACAGTCGACAGAGGCACAGGCGCGCGGCAGCACTGGAGTAGCCGGGAGGAGGCAGGGAAGCCGGGAGGAGGTAGGGCAAGCGGCGCACGTGCGCTGGGCGGCGGTGAGCGTGCCGGGCGGAGCTGGGAGGCGAGGAGGCGGCTGGAATCGGGGAGTCAGGCGGAGGCACGAGCAGGCACTCGCTCGCGATGGGGAAGTAAGAAGAGGGGGCGATGTCGGGCAGGAACGGAAGGATAAGGGCTCTCACTGAGACAGAGAAAAGGAATTTGCTTGTTGCAACGTCCTATGACATGTGGGTTCCACCACTTGGATTTTGTCTTATTCTTTTCTTTTCCCCAAAATCTAATTTAGAGCTGACAAACGAATCTCATCAAATGGGAATTGAAGCAGGGTGATTGTCCATAATATAATTCATTTTTGAAAACCACATGAAGTGGACAACTTTGATTTTTGAATTTAAATTTAAATTTGAATTCACCTTTATGCACTTGTCTTTATTTAACCTTCGAATTTCCAAGAGTGGCATGGACACTAATTGAAAAAGTATTATTTTAACTTCTTTCCTTATTATTACGTTTGGTTTGAAGCACTATTGATTTTCGAACGGCTGAAGTGACCCCGTGCAGTGAACGATGACGTGGAGGCCTGACGAAAGAAAATATCTAGCATCGAGGCCGGGAGAAAGATCGTGCGGTGTTCTGAGATAAAGATGACACATCGAGGCGTGTCGTTGGCTCGCGATAAGCATAAGCGAGGTCGGAAACCAAACATCGATTGATGAAAGCTGACCGGTGGCCGCCCGACAAGTGGGCCCCACGCGAGATGCTATCCGCTCAATTCCATCTGAATGAATAAGACAAAAGTTCTCAGAGATACTAGACTTCTCAATGTAGCGGAGAACTTAATGAAGTTACTTATGAGGAGGTTGAACGGGATTTGGAAGTAACACACGAAGCTTTATCAGTTCATGTGATGATTTCCAGTTAATGCTCTACAGTTTTAACAAGTTCCTAATTTTGTGAACATTGGTTAAATCACATTGTTGATGTGAGTTCGGATTCCAAAGTCCACTTACAAAAATTTTTAAGTTTGCAGTTTTGTTTTCTTGCTTTACTCGAATGCGGCCTTTTACAATCCTTCCCTCTTAAAGGAATCTCGTCCCGAGATTCTAAGGAAGAGATAAAGTTAGGTCGAGCTGTTGATGAGACAACCATCTCTTTCCATGTGAATGAAGAAAGAGACTTTTTTTTTGCAACTATGGTTTGGATGCTCGGCGTGAATGGAAGCACACCGTAAAACTTGGGTCTTAAGAAGTTATGTTGAGGTGATGAGGTCTTACTCTTTCCGTCAAAATGAAGTAACCTTCTTCATTGAAGAGGTACTTGGAGTTCTATGATAGTTCAGCGTCCTTAACTCTGGATGTTTCTCTTATGAATACTTTTCTGCTTTGGTCTTGTAGCCGAAGCAACGCCATCAGGCAGTACAAGTCAAAGAGTTCCAAAGTTTGGTAATCAATAATAATCTCGCGAATTGAAAGATTTTAAGGTTCTAGCGAGGTCGAGAAGTCAATAAGAAACTCCTCGCAGCTAGAAACAGTCAGTTTCCAGTACTCAAGGCGATTTGAGTTTCAACAAGTCAAGGACAAGGACTCAACTGTGTTTTAGTCACAAGGTGTCCCTTGTGCTACTCAAGATAATGAACCCAGCCAAAGGCGTTGCGAACGATAAAATTGATCACAACTCAAAAATGTTAGGCACGACTTAAGTATCTTAACGGGGTCACATATTCTTGCTCAAAACTCATTAGTAATTACGTTTCATGATGCATCACAAACCGGATGATGTTATGCATACACAATGCAACTCCGCAGATAACTATGCAAGGTATGGTGCATTCAGTATTATGCTTTGAGCAAAAATAGGTAAGACAACTCAAACACAAATAGAAGTACTTTAGATACAGAAGGATTAAGTGACTTGGTCATTAAAAGTGTCGAACGACGAATGTCACTTTCACGTCTTGACCAAGTTCAAGAATTTCAAGGTAAGAACATTAGCAAGGAATGATGAGGTTCATCTCAAGGCAACGGAGTGTACATAATGGAACAAAATGATTGAACTTCTTGTTGATGTGAAGTTCCCTGAAGCTTGCTAATCATAGCTTACAGGTAGTTGTGATTCCTTAACAAAGGGTTAGGTTTTTCATCACGTAGGATTCCTAAGGTAGTATGTCTACCCTTTAGAAGGTGTGGTAGGGTTACCTTCAGAAGTAACCTTTGAAGAGTAAGGTTCTCATCACTTCCTTAGGTTGCACTAAGTGGTTGACAAGGTACTATGCTAGGCACGACCTTGGTTAGTGATCCATGTTCTTGCTAAAGAATCTCCGGCTCATACTACTCACATATGGCTTCTCGTCTCAGAGACTGAAGCAAGGGAGTGGTTTAGCGTGAAGAATCAAATAACTTCTTTAACTCGATGATCGAGTTCCCCAAGAAACGGGGTTCGAGAAGATCTGTTAATTAAGCTTCTCATTGACCCAATGAGTCAATGTTGTACTCGGTCCTACTTGAGCATTGCTTCCAGCACGTTGGTTCGGTGTCGATGTACCTTGGTATGACACCTAGGTGAACGTATCACTTGTATTACTAGGTGCACTCCTTCCCCCTTAAGGTTCAAGCTAGGTAAGAGAGAAACTTACTCCAAACGATCCTTACGGGGACGGTCATCGACTAATGAAAGTGCAACACATGCTCAATACACCCTTAAAGTGTGAGGTGCACAGTTGCCTAATTAGAACACTAACATGAGCAACCGAGCCAAAGAGATTTGATTGAGTTTAATAATCAACTATAATGGTAATTATTGTTGAATCGCAACACCTGTGATGTTATGAAACTCCTCGAGTTGAACTCGAGAACCAAATCTATAACCACACCAAATGGTCCTTACCCGATTAAATTCTAGTGAAGAATGAAAAGCCTGGACGCAACTTTGATTTTGGCCAGTTAAATGGCAATATCATATCTTTAGGTGAACAACCAAGTTAAAGTACACTTCAAGAACTTTCCAAAAAGTATTGGTTTGCCTCTAGATCATCTCTGGTTTGCAAGTTATGCGATTTTAAAGTCAGCAGATTTTTCAGCACTTTCAGCAGAACCTGCTTAAAAAGTAGCAGTTTTGATCTAAAGTTTTCAGGCTGTTCTAATAGAAATCTGGAAATATTCATAGTTACAAAGTTTTAGAAAATGTAATAATATTTCCATAATGTACTTACTTGTCTTCATATCAGTCCTGGTTTAAAATATATGAATTTTTGAAGTTGGGTAAAATTTCAGCATTCAGAATTTGAATTCAGTTCAGGTTGACCACTCTGCATTCAAACTCCATTTGGAATAGGTAGATGACCGGTTAAGGTCTGTAGCCAATTGCAAAAATTGTAGCTGACTCTCTATCCTTTCCAACGGTTACTCGCGCGACACCATTGGATCAAGGGTCTGCGAGTTATGGATTAAATTCAGAGGTGTACAGATTGCTGTCCAGTTTGGGTGTGCCTGGACAGTCTCTGCGATTATCCAAATTTGACCCACATAGAAAAGGATTTTGGTCTTGAGCTTAATAGAGAACTTGTAAAGTACTTCCAAAAATTTCTAGGGAGTACTTACTTGCCCTCGTAGCACTTCTGGTTTAGAAGATATGGCATTTTCAAGTTGACAGTTTTTCTGAAAATTTGGATAGCACCTCCTTTGTTTAAGGCTGATTTTGTCCACAATTTTCAGATACACAAATATCAACATTTGCAAAAATAACACATAGCAAATTGGTTGCATACATTCTCAGTATTATAGAATAGTATAACAAGTAAGTTAGTTTACCACTTTTATAACTTATACTAGTAATAGTCCTTAATAGGCATATAGCTAATCCTCACTCGACTACTTTGGAGTTTTCGAAAATAGACTCTTTTCAAGCGTGCTATTCCCAATGAAGCTCTGATACCATGTCTGTAAGGACCGGAGTCCATACATCCGAGGATCTCATTGGGTGGTGCCGTGCGATGTGGCACCTAAAAGCACACACAGAAAGAATACAAAATATACAAAGTTTTCATTTCACAATAATCAGAGTTTACAAAATAGTGTACAACAAGTAGACACGTAGCGGAATTATATACAGTCATTCTCACCTAACTAAGCAGGAGAGAAGACATCCATGCCCTAGGACGCTTCCCACTAGCAACACGAAGAATATTCAGCAGCGGCGTGGTTCACATGAGATACATCTCGACACCTCAAGATCTCATGTACAACCTGTACAACAGTAATAAACCTAATACCTGCAAAAAATCATAAAAGCGCGAACGTGAGCATAAGGATCAACAAAACTAGCCCGTCTCACTATCTATGAGACACTACATGCAAGGGGACAGTAATATAGGAACATTGAAATGCATAAAGGACTCGTCTAATAGTAAATCCTTATTCTTCAAGTTTTAAGTAGCAAATGACATTCTCTGGGCACGGCACATCATAAAATCCACAATCAAACAAGAAACGCTTCATCGATGATATGACATGCCCAAAGCACATAAGCCATAAACAGGTTAAGTATTCTAGAATCATAACTTTAATTATGCTATATCTAAGCCATACAAGGTTGCAATACAATAAGATAATTAACAATAAAACATTTTCATAATATTCAAACTACTCTTATTTACTACATCACGACTCAGTGAACAAGTGGTACTCTATTACCGCGAGGGACGGTGATTGCAATCAGGACACACCCGGACAACAAGACACATACGTACGTTCGGAAGTGTCAGCGAGTACATCAGTACCTACGTAACACTTCAGTACTAGTCATATATGGCCACCTTTCACAAGAAACCCAAACGCCAAACCCGTCTCACCTCCGCAAACAGAAGATCTCCGCACGGAACACATCTGTGCCCGCCGACCGATTTACACCTTACTGTCCTCAACCCACCCCTATCGATGGTGAGTTAATGGCCTCGACATCCCAGTTATCGAGTTACATCCGTTTACTAGAGCCATATATCCAGTATGTCGCCGGTACAAGTCAAGCTTGTCCAAGGGGTCGCATACAACGCGGGCCTTAATCGACACATGCAGGGCTATGCGATCGAGACTCCAATTCTCGTCGCTTCCAATCCATCCCCTGCCCGGTCTCAGATTCATTATATTAAGCCATTGTCTATCTAACCAATCCTGTGAGATATGTTCTACATCTCTCGCGTGTAGATTCCTGCTACTCGACTTCTACCGGATCACCTACAACATTAGCGTAGCAGTTCTACATGTCGAGCTATCAACCTACCCAATTAACCAATGGGATTGTGGGTCATGCATTTGGAGTATTCAAGCATTCTGAACGTAATGCACAATTCATATACTAATCAACATAGTGATAAAGCAAAACTTTATAAACGACTTAAATGCAAACTGGGGCTTGCCTTAGTTTGCGATTCTATATAAATGTTAGTTGTTATTGGCTTGGTCTTCCTTTGAAGAGTCCGCCATGGAACTTCAAGCTGGAACACCCTGGCCTTCTCCTCCAAGTGAAGCTCCTCATCGATCACCTACCATCACGTTCCTACAGACATGATATGCATATAAGTACATAATGTAATATACTTTAGGTTAAACAAGTTAAACAAACTCTAAGACTGGTGAGACTAACTAAAAGGAAGAGGTATGCCTCTGTTGTGTGGATAAACAAAGGATGGAGTCAAGTGGTCATATAGTATCGAGATGTAAATTGAAAGGTGCAATAAAAGCACACGTTGCAACTTGCCACTCAACACTCGACGCTATGCCACTCAAGGCCAATAAAGCTGAATGGTGTGGAAGTTTTGGACTGGTAGTGTAAGGATGACCCAAGAGTCAAGGTGGCATCGAAAGCTTGTGTATGAGTGGAGTGTACAAGACGAAGGTCATGACTTAGCAGTCGACCAATGAAGTTGTTCCGACTCGTAAAGGAGTAAAGCTAGTTATAGCTGAGAAGTGTTGCCGCAGGGTTCAAGAATAGGATGAATCAAGGTGGAACCCTAGCGATACTTGGGAGTGAAGTGAGATCGACATTGCTTGGACTCAAAGAGTCATAACAAGCCCTATTAATCTGATGTGAGTACCAAGACAACATTCAAATGACTTTTAGGTAAAGTAGTTTCTACCGCAAGCTTCTCGAGCATCGTTCAAGTGCTTACATGATGACACTAATGTAGCGTCTACTGCAAGATCGTCCAGGTGAGCTCGGTAAGCTACTGGGACTTGAACATGATGCGAGACCTTGTCGTGATCGCATGCTTTGCCATCTCGAGAAGATTGGATTAGCAAGGTCCACATCGACCCGGACTCGTCAACGGTGGTTAACAGACTCCCGAACACCACCTCTTGAGTCTCATGGTTAGTGACGTCGACTCAGTCGCCGACAAGTGACTCAATGACCTTGCCAGCTATGAATAGGCACATCTAGGTAAGCAATTACTCGAATGGTTGGGAGGCGTCATCGACTCAACTATAAGACCTATGTGTGCTGAATACATTGGCTTGTAGTGAATATACTTGCTTTGACGATAAAAGTTCTGAATATCACCAAAACACCTTTTTATTAAGGTTCGACTAGCTTTGGTTAGCTCTGATGAGTTTTGTCTTTAGCTCCGACATGTCTTTGATAGCTCCGACGTGTTTTTGCTAAGCTCCGAGTTGATTTTTCTAGCTCCGGCTTTTGGGTTTACTAGTTCCGACTAGTTCTGGTTAGCTCCGGCGCTAGGTCCTGCTAGTTTTGTAAGCTCCGGCGGGATCTTGGTTATACTAGTTCTGGTAAATTCCGGCGCTAGGTTCTACTAGCTTTTGTAAGCTCCGGCTCAAGGTCCGGTTTGCTCTGGCAATGTCCAGAACTTGATCGCAGTGCTTCTGCTTTTCATTTGCAATGTTTTCTACTTCCTTTACATTGTTGGAAAGTTTTCTTAGTATTCGTTTACTAAGTTTTGGTGCGTTTTGGATGATATGGCTGATATCGTTTTGCTATGATTTGCAACATGCTTATGTGAGGTTCTCACGTAAGGTGTTGTGTTTGGAACTAACTTGAGTCAAGTCAAGGACTTTGGCTCGTATGGATTGGTTGTTTATTCATGTGCAGGTGTTGCTTGAGTTAAAGACATGGCTGGTGACGGGATCCATTGGACTAGTCTCAGGGAGGAGATGAGGTTCCAACAACCAAATTCAGGAGGAATTGTGGTTGAGCTGATCAGGAGGTTGCGCAGCATGATTGAATCAAGAACAATGCATATGAAGGTATCGTGGACGTTATTGGAAGATGTTTGCATGTGTGCAAGGAGTGCATTGACGTGGCTACATGGTTCTGAGACGTGATGAAGAGATGTGGACGTAAAGAGTTGGTCGGAAAGGTCCAACCGACTAGGTTATGGACTCAGGCTGCGGCTGAGTCGGGTTTGACTCAAATATGGAAAGATTTGAGTTGGTTATGATAGGATTTCGTGTGGGTCACGAATTTGAGTTGTTTAGGAATGTGGGATACGTTCCTAAGGTGTTTGGAAGTCTTAAGATTGCTTCTATCTGCGTATAGAAGAATCCTAAGCAGTTATGGAAAGTTACGATTCGTGAACAGAGTAGGATTAGGTTCCTAATTTGAGTTGAGTTGGCTTTCGAGCTGCTTATATAAGCAAGGGAGCCCAGAGCTCGTGGTGTACGACTTTGAGGCTGTTCCTCTTGTGTTATATTGAATAAAATTTGTAGTTTGAAGGAGCTTTTGTGCCTTGTTCGTCAGACTTGTTCCAGACAAGTTTTACTCGTCGAGTTTCTGGACAGCACTACCTTTCGTTGGTGGTTTTATCATAACTCGTGTTTTACAAATCCAATTGACGTGATTCTTTTTGGGTTGTCTTCAAAACTTGATTGTCTATCATCTTTTAAAATTTCACGGTCATTGGATTTGTGGTCTATGATATACATGAGTTTCTTTGCAGCGTTCCAGAACTGTTTTTTCTCAGGTAGGGCAGATTGACCATTGTTTGATCTTTTGATCATAACTTGAGTTTTTCGCGACGGATTTGAGTGATTCTTTTTGTGTTGTCTTCGTGACTTGATTCTCTCTGATATCTATCACGTTTGTCACAGTGAAACACGTTTAGATTAGTCTCACACACGATTTCTTTAACAGATCGTTTTTCTGCCGAAAAGGTTTGTGGTTTAATTGTTTCCTCTGCGTAAGATTTTTAAATCTACCATTCACCCCCCTCTGGTAGCTTTTCACGTGCTCTTCGATCCTACAATTGGTATCAGAGCCACGGTGCTGTAATCTTTGTGATTTGCACGTGTATTTGACTAATCATCATGGAGAAGTACTCCGCCAAACCTTGTGTGTTTGCTGGTATTGATTTTCAGGTTTGGAAGGCACGCATGGAGGCTTTCATCCAGGCACAAGGCTTTACAATATGGGAGAATGTATACAAGCCTTACGAAGTGCCATCAAACGATCAAGTTACAGCTATAAATCTGAGAGATGTCGACAACAACAACAAGGCTCGGAACTTGATCATACAAGGATTAACACAAAGCAACTTCGACCGTGTTGCACACCTCCGATCTGCATACGATGTGTGGAAAGCACTTTGTGACTACCACGAAGGATCCAACACGATCAAATAGGTAAGGAAAGACATGTTCAAGAAATAATACATGTGCTTCGAGATGCAACCCAGTGAGTCTATTGATGACCTTTTTGCTCGCTTTAATAAGATTCTCAACAACTTGTGTAGTGTCAATGTTAATTTTTTAGATGCTGAAAATGCTAGGTAATTGCTAAGTGCATTAGATATGTCAATTTGGGAGATGAAAGTCACATCTATTCATGAATCTACTATCATGAGTTCACTTACTTTAGATGTGCTATATTCCAAGTTAAAAACTCATGAAATTGACATAATCTCACGTAAGAACCCCAATAAGTCTATTGCATTTGTTTCACAACGTGATATGTCTAGCTCCGGCCAGTCATCATCCTGCAATACTCTTGCTTTGTTGTCCTCACTAACCCTGGAGCAGATCGAACATTTTCCAGAAGAGGAGTTGGCACTCATCTCTACTAGATTCTCAAAAGCATTGCAAAATGTGAGAACTAGAAGGAGAGGAAGCTCCAGACCTCAATGCTGTTTTGAATTTGGTAAAATAGGACACTTTCGTACCGAATGCCCTAACCTTTCAGGTCCGACCACCTGGGAAGAAAAACAAAGCAAGGTTCGGACCTCCTCTGGAAATTCCAACAAGAAGAAGAAAGGTACCATAGGACGCAAGATAATCAACAGTTTCATCATCGCGCTTCAAGAGTTCAGTTCAAGCGACGTGGACATTGGAAGTGATGAAGATGAAGATGATTTGGCAAACTTGTGCTTTATGGCGGGCAAGTCAAGATCAAGTATGGAGGAGGCAGAACACAACAGTGACAATGAAGAGGTTACACGTTTGAGGAAGAAGGACGTTTGGATTGTGGATTCAGGTTGCTCACGCCACATGACCGGTAACAAAGATTGGTTCTCCTCTCTCTCTTTTTTGCCACGTGTAGAGAATGTTACTTTTGCCGATAATTCTTCAACTCCTATAATTGCTAAGGGTTCGGTTAGAGTAAATGATCACTACACTTTGAAGGATGTGGCACTTGTCAAAAATTTGAAATACAACTTGCTTTCTGTTTCACAATTGCTAGATGAAAATCTAGAAATTATTTTAAATAAAAATTGCTGCAAAGTTGTAGGTTCAAATAGTGAGCTTATTTTAACATGTCTCGGTTTGGAAGAGTTTTTAAAGCTGATTTTGATATGTCTTCCTCTAAGCATAGGTGTCTAGTTGCTAATGATTCAAAGGACTTATATTTTTGGCATCGTAGACTTGGTCACGTAGGCTTTGATCACCTAACGCGTGTTAGTACTCTTGATCGCATACGTGGGTTGCCTAAGCTTAAAGGGTACAAAGAAATTGTGTGCTCTTCTTGTAGACATGCTAAGATGGTTGCAGGTTCACATACTCCTCTCACAATGATCATGACAACTGAACCATGTCAACTTTTGCATCTTGACACCGTAGGACCTTCACGTGTTCAATCCTTCGGAGGTAAATGGTATGTTCTTGTTATTGTTGATGATTATTCTAGATACTCTTGGGTTTACTTTATGGCATCTAAGAATGAAGCTTTTAGTCACTTTAGAACTTTATTTCTTAGATTATCAATTGATTACCCAGGATCTTTAAAAGCAATTAGAAGTGATAATGGAACTGAATTTAAAAATCAATCTTTTGATCACTTTTGTGCTGAAAATGGAATAGATAATCAATTCTCTTCACCATATGTACCTCAACAAAACGGTGTTGTAGAAAGAAAGAACAGAACATTAGTTGAGATGGCTAGGACTATGCTTGATGAATATCAAACTCCTAGGAAATTTTGGGCTGATGCGTTAGCAACCGCTTGTTATGTCTCAAATTGTGTTTTCTTGCGTGCTAAGCTAGGTAAAACACCATATGAGCTTCGGTTTGGACATAGGCCTAGTGTTACACACTTTCGGGTCTTTGGTTGCAAATGCTTTGTTAAGAAACATGGTAATCATGATAAATTTGAACCTAGATCCATTGATGGCATGTTTCTTGGTTATCCATCTCATACTAGAGGCTACCGTGTGCTTTTACTTGACACTAACAAAATTATGGAGACTTGTGAAGTGTCTTTTGATGAATCTGGCCCAGGTACTAGCTCAAACATTGTAGGTCCAGATCCATATCCGCAGGGGGAGACCATTTTCATTGAAGATGAGGAACAATTGGAGTTGCTGCCAGAAAATTCAGCAGCTAAAGACTTTGGTTTAGCTCCGGATGTTAATTCTCAATCAGCACCGACAACCATCAATGCTGATTCAAATCATCCTCAAGCCACAAGCTCATCGGTTTGTGATGAACATGAAGAAGAAGAAGCTTGTGAGACATCTGTTCCCCTATGGTTTTACAAAGATCATCCCCCACAACAGATGATTGGAAGCTTGCACGAACGAGTCACACGGTCCAGGTTTTGCGATCCAAACTCTTATGTTCATTCTGCTTTTGTTGCTTCTTTTGAACCCAACTATATATCACACGCACTCACTAATGAATCTTGGATTATTGCCATGCAAGAAGAGTTAAAAAAATTTGAAAGAAATAATGTTTGGAAACTTGTACCTCCACCTCAAGGTCACACTTTAATTGGAACTAAATGGGTATTTAAAAATAAACAAAGTGAGGATGGGGTTGTGGTTAGGAATAAGGCTAGGTTGGTTGCTCAAGGTTTCACTCAAGTTGAAGGTCTAGATTTTGATGAAACTTTTGCTCCTGTCGCTAGATTAGAAGCCATAAGAATTTTGTTAGCTTTTGCAGCATCTAAAGGTTTTAAGCTATTTCAAATGGATGTTAAAAGTGCTTTTCTTAATGGCTACATAGATGAGGAGGTTTATGTCAAACAACCACCGGGTTTTGAAAATCTAGATTTTCCTAATCATGTTTACAAACTGTCCAAAGCCTTATACGGTCTCAAACAAGCCCCTAGAGCATGGTATGATAGGTTAAAAACATTCTTACTTGAAAAGGGGTCTACCATGGGCAAGGTTGATAAAACTCTCTTTGTGCTTAAACATGGCAATGACTCATTATTCGTTCAAGTGTATGTGGATGATATTATCTTTGGTTGTGCTTCTCATGATCTTGTGTCCAAGTTTTCAGCAATGATGAGTTCCGAATTTGAAATGAGTATGATGGGTGAACTCACTTACTTTTTGGGGCTGCAAATCAAGCAAACCAAGGAGGGTACCTTTGTGCATCAAACGAAGTATACCAAAGACCTCCTAAGGTGCTTCAACATGGACAAAAGCAAGCCTCTTTGGACACCAATGGGAACAGCAACAACACTTGAACTTGATGAAGATGGTGAACCCATGGATCAAAAACAATATAGAAGCATGATTGGATCACTTTTGTACCTCACGGCATCAAGACCGGACATACAATTCAGTGTATGTCTTTGTGCACGGTTTCAAGTCTCCCTACGTGTTTCACATCGTCAAGCCGTCAAAAGGATTCTCAGGTACTTACATGGAACTCAAGAATTTGGCATTTTTCTTCCTTCTTCCTCAACCGTTACTTTGAAAGTTTTTTCGGATGCTTATTTTGGGGGTTGTAGGATTGATAGGAAAAGTACTTCCGGTGCTTGTCATTTTCTTGGTAATTCTCTTGTTGCTTGGTCCTCTAGAAAACAAAATTCAGTTGCACAATCCACAGCCGAATCTGAATATGTAGCTGATGCTAGTGCTTGCTCTCAAATTCTTTGGATTTTTCAAACACTTAAGGACTATGGGGTTGATCTAGATAGTGTTCCACTATTCTGTGATAACACTGGTGCCATTTACATTGCTAAAAACCCCGTGCAACATTCTAGAACTAAGCACATTGACATTAGGTCTCACTTTCTCCGAGATGACATTGAAAAAGGAAACATTGTGCTTCACCATGTAGATACCGAACAACAATTGGCTGACATTTTTACAAAACCTTTGGATTTCACTCGTTTTTGTTACATTCGTAGTGAAATAGGGGTTATGCATCCTCATGGCTTAAATTGAGGGGGAGTTTTGAAACTTGGGAAGTCTATGTGTGAATCTGAAATTAAAATAATATGAGCATAGTATTTCATACATATATGACTTTGTGATTCCTTTTACATGCTGAAAGTTCTTACTACATTACTCGTGTTATACATTTTGTAGTTTTTGCCATGTCTAGTAATTGGAATAATTAATTACACTAAAACTGGTCATGGTCGAACTTTCTTGCTGTTTTGAACTTGTTACATGTTCACAAGTGCTTTTAATCATTAAGAATTCATCAAGTAATCAACTCACATGTTGAGTTTTATGAACAAATATAAATTGAGAAAAGATCAAGAGAATATGCATGCATCGCACTTCTTCTTTTGAGATGGCTTTTCATTGCACTTAGATATGAACTTGGAAGAAGTTGTGTATGACTAAAACCATGTCCTCAAGCTTCTAATTGTCAAATGACATAGGCTTGGCTTCGTTGGTTAGAATAAGGCAGATGCGCATATAATCTCTTGCAAATATCATATGATCTAAATTTATGCTTTGAAAAATAATAAAATGCAGCAACTAGTGTCATGTCTTCAGGTTTTGAAATAGTTAAGTTTGTGAGATCATGACTTGATTAAATTGAAAATTACATTTGATCTCTAGCATGGCTTACACTACTTTATGTATTTCATTGATGTGATAATGTAAGGTACTTGATAGTATGACTTGGATGAGCTTTGTTTATATGTATATGTTATAATATGCTCATAACAACTAAATGGGGAGAGATAATTTGTTTATATGTTCATGACTTGTTGAATACATTGTCAAAGGGGGAGAGATAAGCATGAAGAGAAAGAGAATATGTGCATAAGGAGAGATAACAAAGGGGGAGAGATAATATGGGATAATTTTTCTTCTCATTTTACTTTTGATTTACAAAGGGGGAGAAATTGCCTTCAAAACTTTTATGTGAATAAGCCAATGTTCGGATTTTAAATGGTGTTGCCAATGCATTCATCAAGGGGGAGATTGTAAGACCTATGTGTGCTGAATACATTGGCTTGTAGTGAATATTCTTGCTTTGACGATAAAAGTTTTGAAAATCACCAAAAAACCTTTTTATTAAGGTCCGACTAGCTTTGGTTAGCTCCGATGAGTTTTGTCTTTAGCTCCGACATGTCTTTGATAGCTCCGGCGTGTTTTTGCTAAGCTCCGAGTTGATTTTTCTAGCTCCGGCTTTTGGGTTTACTAGTTCCGACTAGTTCGTGTTAGCTCCAGCGCTAGGTCCTGCTAGTTTTGTAAGCTCTGGTGGGAGCTTGGTTATACTAGTTCTGGTAAGTTCTGGCGCTAGGTTCTACTAGCTTTTGTAAGCTCCGGCTCAAGGTCTGGTTTGCTCTGGCAATGTCCAGAACTTGACCGCGGTGCTTTTGCTTTTAATTTGCAATGTTTTGTACTTGCTTTACATTGTTGAAAAGTTTGCTTAGTATTCTTTTACTAAGTTTTTGGTGCGTTTTGGATGATATGGCTGATATCGTTTTGCTATGCTTTGCAACATGCTTATGTGAGGTTCTCACATAAGGTGTTGTGTTCGGAACTAACTTGAGTCAAGTCAAGGACTTTGGCTCGTATGGGTTGGTTGTTTATTCATGTGCAGGTGTTTCTTGAGTTGAAGACATGGCTGGTGACGGGATCCATTGGACTAGTCTCAGGGAGGAGATGAGGTTCCAACAATCAAATTCAGGAGGAATTGTGGTTGAGCTGATCAGGAGGTTGCGCAGCATGATTGAATCAAGAACAATGCATATGAAGGTATCGTGGACGTCATTGGAAGATGTTTGCACGTGTGCAAGGAGTGCATGGACGTGGCTACATGGTTCTGAGACGTGATGAAGAGATGTGTACGTAAAGAGTTGGTCAGAAAGGTCCAACCGACAAGGTTATGGACTCAGGCTGCGGCTGAGTCGGGTTTGACTCAAATATGGAAAGATTTGAGTTGGTTATGATAGGATTTCGTGTGGGTCACGAATTTGAGTTGTTTAGGAATGTGGGATACGTTCCTAAAGTGTTTGGAAGTCTTATGATTGCTTCTATCTGCGTATAGAAGAATCCTAAGCAGTTATAGAAAGTTACGATTCGTGAACAGAGTAGGATTAGGTTCCTGATTTGAGTTGAGTTGGCTTTCGAGCTGGTTATATAAGCAAGGGAGCCCAGATCTTGTGGTGTACGACTTTGGGGCTGTTCCTCTTGTGTTCTATTGAATAAAATTCGTAGTTTGAAGGAACTTTTGTGACTTGTTCGTCACACTTGTTCCAGACAAGTTTTACTCGTCGAGTTTCTGGACAGCACTACCTTTGGTCGCTGGTTTTATCATAACTCGAGTTTTACAGATCCAATTGACGTGATTCTTTTTGGGTTGTCTTCACAACTTGATTGTCTATCATCTGTCAAAATTTCACGGTCATTGGATTTGTGGTCTATGATCTACACGAGTTTCTTTGCAGTGTTCCAGAACTGTTTTTTCTCGGGTAGGGCAGATTGACCATTATTTGATCTTTCGATCATAACTTGAGTTTTTCTCGACGGATTTGAGTGATTATTTTTGTGTTGTCTTAGTGACTTGATTCTCTCTGATATCTATCATGTTTGTCAGGGTGAAACACGTTTAGATTAGTCTCACACACGATTACTTTAACAGATTGTTTTTCTTCCGAAAGGGTTTGGGGTTTAATTGTTTCCGCTGCGTAAGATTTTTAAATCTACCATTCACCCCCCCCCCTCTGGTAGCTTTTCACGTGCTCTTCGATCCTACATCAACCAAGAAACTCTTATCCAAGGTTCCCCTTGGTCTAGTTCTCCTTGTCGGTCACGACGTTCTCGCATTCCTCTACCACAGGTCATCGGTGATCACCGACCCACCTAGTTTGACCTAGAAGGCATTTCATCGAGAATCTAGATTACACCTAGGACTCGATCACTCTGGCATCGACTCAACTTAATTTTGCCCGATGACCATCATTTGAAATGTCATGAGTAAACAACTATAGGGTTACTAGTATCTATATAAGACAGGAGATGATTAAACTTCTTGATATCCAAAAGATGAGCAAGAGGATTAATACTCCTACCTGCAGGAGATGGATCCCTAGACAAGAGGCTCAGGGAGAGTGGAGAGATATGACAAGCTAAGGGTACCCATAAGGATGAATCACCACTTAGTGACTACCATCAAATATCCATGTTGTGATACTATCTAAACAATACAAGTACATGACGATCAATGTATTCTGGACACGCACCTGACTTTAGACTAGCTCGGATGGTCAAGCCATGTCAACTGCTCTACTCTGCATCACCTTTAATCGTGTGCATCTCACGACATATTCGAATCGCTGGTTGGATGCAACCACGAAGGGGAATATCGCGACCAACACAGCGCTGCTGTGGCATGGAAGGGGGTGGTGACTATGGCGCAGGAAATAGGTTCACGCGCCCGACAAGCGACGTGTGGTGCTGGAACTATATGTTGAGTGCCGGACAATGGCAAGAGGGGTTTTGATGGCTTGTGGACAATGGATGCACACTGGTGACCATGCCCGCGGCGTGCTGGTGACCAGGACGGTGAGTAGCGGCGCTGAGCACTGTTGGATGGCGCAGCAGCTTGACGGGAGCACTGCAGAGGCTTCATGGCGACCAGTCTCACGCGGGGAAGTGGACAGTGACGGCGGAAGACGAAGGAGGCACGAACGGGGTGGATCGCATGGTGCGTGGGCGGCAAGGTCGCGCGTGGCGCGGCGACCAGGGAGGCGCTCGGGGTCGAGCGTTGCTGCACGTGAGGAGGATTCCCGTCGGCAAGAAGCCTAGCTTGGAAGCGGAGAGGTAGAGAGAGGAGCATGAGGTGAAGAACTCACCCAGAGGACAAGCGGCGGCCGTCATCGAGGTTGGCGCACGGTGGCGTACTGAGCAGGGCGGTCGCCGAGCGGAGGAGAGAGCAGGACACGCGGTTGACGCCGCGCGGGAGGAAACCGGCAGGGGTGCGATGCGGCCGACCGTCGGGGAGCTATGGAGGCGGCGGCCTGCTCGGCGCGTGGCCGGAAAGTGAAGGGGCGAGCGGTGTGGCTGGCGCTGGCGCGGTAGGGAGGAGCTGGGGAGGCGAGCACGCGGCCTGGGGCTCGGTGCGGAGGCGGCGAGCACATAGCGGCGATGGGGCGTGGGAGTGCGCGGCGCGGGGACGGCACCGGAGGCGGGCGCGTAGGGAGGCGCAGGCGCGCGGCAGCAGTGGAGTAGGGGCAACGCGCGCGCGTGGAAGCTGGGAGGAGGCAGGGCGAGCGGCGCATGTGCGCTGGGCGGCAGTGAGCGCGCCGGGCAGAGCTAGGAGGCGAGGAGGCGGCCGGATTCGGGGAGTCGGGCAGACGCAAGAACAGGCGCTCGCTCGCGATGGGAAGAAAGGAGAGGAGGCGATGTCGGGCAGGAACAGAAGGATAAGGGCGCGCACTGAGACAGAGAAAAGGAATTTGCTTGCTGCAACGTCCTATGACATGTGGGTCCCACCACTTGGATTATCTCTTATTCTTTTCTTTTCCCCAAAATCTAATTTAGAGCTCACCAACGAATCTCATCAAATGGGAATTGAAGCAGGGTGATAATTGTCCATAATATAATTCATTTTTGGAAACCACATGAAGTGGACAACTTTGATTTTTGAATTCAAATTTAAATTTGAATTCACCTCTATGCCCTTGTCTTTATTTAACCTTCCAATTTCCAAGAGTGGCATGGACACTAATTTAAAAAGTATTATTTTAACTTCTTTCCTTATTATTACATTTGGTTTGAAGCACTATTGATTTTCGAGCGGCTGAACTGACCCCGTGCGGTGAACAACAACGTGGAGTCCTGACGAAAGAAAATATCTAGCATCGAGGCTGGGAGAAAGATCGTGCGGTGTTGTAGATAAAGACGACACGTCATGGCGTGTCGTTGGCTCGCGATAAGCATAAGCGAGGTCGGAAACCAAACATCGATTGATGAAAGCTAACCGGTGGCCGCCCGACAAGTGGGCCCCATGCGAGATTCTATCCGCTCAATTCCATCTGAACGAATATGACAAAAGCTCTCAAAGATACTAGACTTCTCAATGTAGCAGAGAACTTAATGAATGTACTTATGAGGAGGTTGAACGGGATTTGGAAGTAACACATGAAGATTTATCAGTTCATGTGATGATTTCCAGTTAATGCTCTATAGTTTTAACAAGTTCCTAATTTCGTGAACATTGGTTAACTCACAATGTTGATGTGAGTTCGGATTCCAAAGTCCACTTACAAAATTTTTTAAGTTCGCATTTTTGTGTTCTTGCTTTACTCGAATGCGGGCTTTTACACAGGTCTTTGTTCATGAGCCTCCCGCCCGACTCCATCAACAGTTAGGCAGAACTGTGCCAACAGTTCACTGCCAACTTCGGGAGTTCATATATCCGACCAGGCACGGAACTGGACCTTTTTGCTGTCAATTAGAAAGGTGGAGAGTCCCTGCGATCCTTCATCTAGAGGTTCTCCCAGGTACGAAACACCATACCTTCTATCTCAAGCGCTTCTGTCATTGTCCCATTTAGACAGGGTGTACGAGACAAGAAGATGTTGGAAAAGCTGGCGACCAAGGAAGTCACTAGCGTCACAGAACTCTTCAGCTTGGCAGACAAGTGTGCCAAAGCTGTGGAGGGCCGTGAAATGCACTCCCAACCACCTCCGGAGGGCAACAAAAAGTCCTCCAAGGGTGAAGCCACTACCTCCAAGAGTAGTAAGAAGAAGAAAAAGTCCAACGGCAAGAAAAAGTCATCGGCCGGCACACCTACTGTTGCAGCTGCTGCAGCTTCGGGTGGCCATGGGCCACGCCCCGAGAAACGATCTCGGTCGTCGTATGAAGACGGAGGCAGCTCCAAGATGTGGTGTCCTATACACAAGACGAACAGCCACAATCTGTAAGGTTCTGAGAGGTCCAGAACCTTGTCGAGCGCTACAACAAGTGTCGGGAAGAAGATCCTTTTCGTCAAAGGGAAGGAAAACAAAAAGTCGACGAAGTTCCGGCTGAAGAGGAGTTAGGCTTTCAGGACCCTAAAAAGGTCTTGAAGGCTGTTTACACCTCCGTCGACGACGACTCCGACGTCTCCGACAACGAGCGTCGGAAGACCATGAACACCATCTTTGGTGGTTCGTGGGACATCACCTCCTGCCGTGTCCTCAAGACAATGCGCTGGGGCATGGCCTTAGTAGCTCCCACCGCCAGGGCGGAGCCACACCCGAAGTGGATGGACACAACCATCACCTTTGATGCTTCGGACTGCCCTCAGAACATGATCGGAGCTGGCCAACTCCCATTGATGGTATCTCCGACCATCAACAACATCCAACTCCACCATGTGATGGTGGACGGAGGTTTGGGGCTAAACCTCATAAACTTCAAATCTTTCGTCAAGCTTCAGCTCCGACCTTCAGATCTTCGCCCCTCCCGACCTTTCTCCGGAGTGGGTCTGGGGGCCATAACCCCACTCGGTGCCATTACTCTCCCGGTAACCTCCAGGACCAGGGAGAAATACTGCACTGAGAAGTTGGTCTTCGACGTGGCACAGATCAACTTGCCATTCAACGCCATCTTGGGCAGGCCAACCTTGTACAAATTCATGGTTGCTGCTCATTATGGCTACTTGGTGTTGAAGATGCCAACACCAGCAGGTGTTCTCCGGATCCGCAGAGATCGCACCACTGGAGTGACTGCTCTGGAAGAACTCCATGCGCTCGCTACAGCGCAGGAGGAAGAATCCGAAAAGGAGCAAGCTCCTAAATCCCCGAGCATTCGTCATCGAGGCTCAACCTCCGCACCTCGCGTGCAACCAAGCAGCAACACTGACATTCCCATCAAAGTCATCCAAATCGGTTCCGAAGCCGCTCAGACCACCCATATATCAGGAGGTCTGAACGAAAAATAGGAACTTGCGCTCATCACTTTCCTCCGGGCTAATGTTGACGTGTTTGCATGGCAACCGTCAAAAATGTCTTGGATACCTAGGGAAGTCATCCAGCACAATCTGAAGTTTTATTCCGACGCTCGGCCTGTACATTAGAAGCCTCGGAAGCAATTAGTAGAGTGACAAAACTTCATACGTCAATAAGTGAAAAAGTTGCTCGAAGCTGGATTCATCCGAGAAGTCTTCCAACCAAAATGGCTGGCAAACCCAGTCGTTGTACCCAAGGCCAGCGGGAAGCTTCGGATGTGTATCGACTACACTACACTGAATAAGGCATGTCCAAAAGATCTATTCCCACTACCTAGAATAGATTAGATAGTGGATTCCACCTCCGGGTGCGAATTACTGTGTTTCCTAGATGCATATTCTGGGTATCATCAAGTCAGGATGTCTAGGGAAGATGAAGAGCATACTTTCTTCATCACAGTAGATGGATTACATTGTTACACTGCCATGTCATTCGGTCTCAAAAATGCTACTTCATTGTTTGTACGAGCTATGTACAAAACTTTTGGAGAGCTCATCAGAGACGTAGTGCAAGTGTACGTCGATGACATCGTCGTCAAGATCAAGAACAAGGAGTCATTCCTTGACACCTTGCAAGCTATCTTCGACAAGTTGCAAATCACACGCATGAAGTGTACGTCGATGACATCGTCGTCAAGATCAAGAACAAGGAGTCATTCCTTGACACCTTGCAAGCTATCTTCGACAAGTTGCAAATCACACGCATGAAGCTAAACCCAGACAAGTGTGTCTTCAGGGTTAGCTCCCGGAAACTTCTTGGTTTCTTGGTGAACCATCGAGGAATAGAAGCAAACCCGATGAAGATTAAAGCCACTGAAGACATGCGGCCACCAGCCCGCATCAAGGATGTCCAGAAGCTGACTAGATGTCTAGCTGCCCTCAGCCAGTTCATCTCAAGACTGGCAGAACGGGCGCTACCCTTCTTCAAGTTATTGACGAAGTCCGGACCATTCCAATGGTCTAAAGAAGCGAAAAAGGCATTCCAGGAGCTGAATCAGCTCCTCACCACTCTACCAACCTTGGTAGCTCTGAATCCTGGTGAGCCACTTCTGCTTTACATTTCGGCAACTAATGAAGTTGTCAGCATGGTCCTGGTTGCGGAAAGACCAGAATCACCTCCAGTTCAGGAGTCCAGACCCCTTTGGGAGGGTTCGGAGCTACCTGAAGATGAGTCTGGGTCGTAGCTCCCAGACCCTGATCCTCAAGGCGAGACGCCAGAGGATCCACCTCCTTCAAATGAAGGAGTCACTGTTCCTGAACAAGAAGATTCGGACCCCTCCAGGAAGGTTCGGATAATTTCAGAAGAAGCTTCGGGTTCCTCCAGCCGGAAATCGGAGGTCCCCGAACAAGGTCTGGCCCCCTTCGGGAGGGTCTGGGTTGATGAGGAGGAAGCTCCGGGCCCTTTCGGGAGGGTCCAGACAGTCCAACGCCCAATGTATTTCATCAGTGAAGTACTACACGACGCCAAGACTCAATACCTAGAGGTGCATAAGCTACTCTACGCAGTTCTTATTGCCTCTAGGAAGCTCCAACACTACTTCCAAGCTCACAAGATTTCAGTTGTAACTTCTTGTCCACTGCGTGCAATCTTGCATAACCCCAACTCTACTGGGAACATTGGAAAGTGGGCAGTGGAATTGGCCGAGTTTTACCTTAAATTCGTCCTAAGACAAGCGATCAAGAGTCAATCATTGGCGGACTTTGTGGCGGAATGGACCCCCTCTCCATCAAATCTTGGGGCCCCAGTGAGCAAAAGCTGGAACCCATGGTTCCAGTCTTCACTGAGCCTCACTGAACTCTCTACTTCGACGGCTCCATGTAGAAGCAGGGGGCCGGAGCTGGAGTCCTTCTCCCTTCTCCGACCGGGGAGAAGGTCAAATACATGGTTCACCTGGACTTCAAGGCGACCAACAATATGGCGGGGTATGAAGCACTAATCTATGGGCTCAAGGTGGCACTATCATATGGTGTCAAGCATTGGTAAAGGGTGATTCGCAACTCGTTATAAAGCAAGTCAAAGGTGAATGCTGCTGCAACTACCCTCAACTAGCTGCATACCTACTTGAAGTCCAGAAGCTTCAAAAGGACTTCGACGTCCTGGATCTTTCCCATGTCCAGCGTCTCAACAATGCTGAAGCTGACGAACTCTCGATGAAAGCTTCAACCGGAGCTCTGGCCCCCGACGGAACCTTCGTCCGGAGATTGTCAAGACCAACAGCTCAGCCTGCCGAACTGGGCGAAGGGGGCAAAACCAGCACCTTAAAGCTGGCGGTCCCGATGGCCCTGTTACCATGGCGTCCATCAAGGGTCGTAGGTGCTGCAGGAAGCTCCGAGCAACCCAGCACGCAAGACTCAAATCCTCAAGTTAGCTCCGATGCATGGATCTCAGAGATCTGAAGCTACTTGAAAGACAATTTCCTTGCTGAAGATAATGTATCCGCTGACCGGATAGTTAGATTGGCTAAAAGATACACACTGGTAGAAGGGGATCTCTACCGGCGTGGTGCCAATGACGTCCTAATGCGGTTCATTACAAGGGAAGAAGGCTGCGAGCTCCTCGCAGAAATACATGGAGAATAGTGTGGGAACCACGCGTCTTCCCGCACGCTGGTCGGTAAAGCCTTCCGGCATGGTTCTCACTGGACTACAGCACTCCAGGATGCAACTGAGCTAGTGAAGAAATGCGAAGCATGCCAGTTCCATGCAAAGCAAATTCACACACCAGCTTAACCTCTACAAATGATAGCTCCTATATGGCCATTTGCTGTGTGGGGGATGGATATCTTGGGACCTTTCCCAAGAGCCGTCGGAGGTTACAAGTTCTTGTACGTTGCCATTGACAAGTTCACCAAATGGTCGGAAGCAACTCCAGTTATGACAATAAACAAGCACTCAGCTATCAACTTCTTGCAGTCCATCATATGCAGATTTGGAGTCCCAAACAATATCATAACTGATAATGGGACCCAATTCACAAGCTCTGCATTTCAAGGACATTGCGAAGACCTCGGCATTCAGGTCAGCTACGCTTCAGTAGCTCACGCGACAAGCAATGGCCAAGCTGAGAGAGCAAATGCAGAAATCTTAAAAGGACTCAAGACGCGCACATATGAGCGCCTGAAAAAACATGGATCCAACTGCATTGAAGAGCTTCTGCCCACACTGTTGGCCAACAGGACAACTCCAAACCGGTCAACTGGAGAGACACCCTTCTTCCTGGTGTACGGAGCTAAAGCAGTCCTTCCTCTGTAAATCACCTTGGGGTCACTCTGGGTCCGAACCTTCGACGATGCCACGCAGGACCAGCTTCGACGTGAAGACCTTGACCTTGTTGAAGAGGGAAGGTGCCGAGCAGCTATTCGGAATGCCCGATATCGCCAAGCTCTTCGGCGCTATCACCAAAGGCATGTTCACAGCCGACAGCTCGAGGAAGGTGATCTGGTGCTGCGGAGAATACAATCTAGAGAAGGGTTAAACAAACTCTCCCCCAGCTGGGAAGGACCATTTCGAGTGATCAAAGTATCACGTCTCGGATGCGTTCGCTTGGCAACCGAGGATGGGACACCTCTCCCTAATCCTTGGAACATTGAGCAACTCCATAAGTTCTACGCTTAATATCACGGAGGTGAGTCTATAGTTACATGTGATGTATGTTATAGAATCATTGTATAGAGTCGGGTAGCTCCTTTGGGAGAACAGCCGGACCTTCTCCGGAAGGTTCGCAAAGTTCAGGCAACACTTGTCACGGTCTCAGAACTAAAAGTGTAGCTAGCTACCTTGGGTCAAACGAGAAACGAAACACAATTAGCCTGGTTCCGTACCATAAGAGTGTATTTTTTCCCGTGTACCCCGAACCTATAATGAAAGACATCATTGTGTGAAAACAGACTCCACGTGCATTTATTTTGTACAGGCTAAATATTTTTTATTTTTCTCTTTCTTGTCTATAACAAAGTTGTGCAATTCTTAAGAAACTTTAGCTCGACCAATTCATATATAATTCAATTTGCATTATCAATTCTTCCAGGTCTATACATTGTTAATGGTCTACTCGTCCGAATGCCGCCAAGCCAATCTAGGTCCGGAGTGTGCTATCGACTTAGCCTGTTCCTGCACCCTAAGTACGCCACTCTACCTACACCCCGACAGACCAAAGTAAGGCGAGTCCAGAAATGATCGGACCTGGAGAAAACAAGCCAGTGCACGTGATGGTATTTAGAATTGCATTCGACCTAAAAAATTTTTTTAGGAATAGTAAGCCGCAAATGAGTTATAGATAAGAAATGGATTTTACTGTTTTTCTTGACTTCAGTGTGCAGGAAAAATAAAGATCTCATGATGATGGTGGATGAAGCCGGAGCTATCAAAGCTCCGACAACCCCGAAGGTGGTCTACTTTCGATGTTACAAAGCTCTGGCAAATCCACGGGGCCATCCGTCAACGCGAAGAAAATATGGTGGGAAGACTCCCCAGTGGGGTCTGCTGTCGATGCACCGTGCGTTGACAATGGTCGCTGTCGGAGCTACCAAACTCCGACAACCCCAGAAGACTAACCGTCGATGCTCTAGGTGTTGACAAGGGTCACTGCCGGAGCTACTAAGCTTCGACAACCTCAGGGGTCCCCTACTATCGGCGACTTCGGACCTTTAAACTACAAGTTCGAAGCACGCAAGTCTTGCTACATCCTCTTGGTACATGTTCACAACCAAATTGTGTACATCTACCAGGGGCCAAGTGGGACAAAGGTGTTGAAGACAAAAAAATGAAATTTATAAAATTCTTGGATTTCATTAATCTGGAGACAAGAGATTACAAAATTGGAGAAAAAGGAGAGAAGATACAAGCGGGAGCTAAAAGAGAGAGTTCTAGACCCAATGGAAGAACGAGGCGACCTTCTGGGCAACCTTCGACACGCTGTCTTTGGCGGCTTCACCCTCTCCGTCGATGGGGCCTTCAAGTACCGGGTCCAGTGGGAAGTTAGGGTCCCGGCTTGCGTAGCACGTCAGCATGTACTCTGCGACGTTCTTCGCCAGGGATTGTCCTTCGGTTTCCAGCTGGTCCGTGATGACATCACCCATCTTGGTGAGCTTGTTGCCCATCGAGCTCAACGCCTGCAATGCCTGGTCCAGCTCCGGCTCCGGATCATCCGGACGCACGGGACTAAAACCCATCGGCGTCAGCGTGTCATTGGCTTTTCCCAAGAAGTCCCAAACTTGTCGGGACTCCACAGCCCTTGAGCCTCGCATCTCTTCCAAGGATCTCTTGGTCGCCACAAGCTCTGAATTCTCCTTGGCAAGGTGCTCGACTTCTTTGGCGTTCCACTGAATCCTTTCAGCAACCTGCCTTTCGAGTTTACCGAGCTCCTCCTTCCGGAGGTGGATCTTGTTCCGGCAGTCGACCAGGTCCTTCTCCCGACCCTGCACTTTCGTCTCCCTAGCAGCAATTTCATTCTCCCTCCTGTGGAGGTCCTATCCTCACTGCCAGGCCTTCTTCTCCTCTTTCTCGAAGCGCTCCTCCAACTTTTTGGTGCACTCCGCGAGACTCTTGTCACCCAGAGTCAGCCTCTGAGTAAGCTCCTCCTCCCTCTTCACGAGGTCATCCCGCAGCTCCAGGAGTTTTTGTTCTTCACCTTCGAGCTTTTTCTCCTGCTCCTCAAGAGGCTCCCGGCGCTTGACGAGGCTGTCGTGGATGGCGCTGAGCTTCTCTTGGCGATCATTCGCTGCATTATTAGCAGCTATGGCCTGTTCATGGATGGGCCGGGATTGGATGTCGAGGGATCGCACCATGGTTTCCCTCTCGTCCAGCAGTTGGCCCCAGTACTCCATCCGGGCCTTCTCCCTTTTCACCCACTCCTTATCGTCGGTCAGCCTCGTCTGCGCCAGCTTGGTCTCGAATTGGAGCCGGTTACGCACCTACTAAAAGTTTGGCGCTCCTCCTCGAGGGCCTTGCTATCGTTGTAGAAGGTCAGTTGCAGCTGATGAAGACTGGAGCAGGCGTTGTCAATAGACAGTGACAAGGGGATTGGCTCCGGACCTGCTGGGGTCTTCTCCGCTGGCTACAGCGGGTTCTCCGTAACAAAAATTGGGTTCCACTATACAAGAGCGGTCCCCTGAGCTTCCACGGCACTAGGGCCGCCCTCCGGGATAGCCTCGGCCACCGACGAGGAAGGTCCTGCAGCAGAAGTTTCTACCTCTGGAGTCGACTCCGAAGGACCCGCAGCCAGGTCATCAGCAACTGGTCCCTCAGGCGGGAGACCGGCAGCCTCCTCTTAGCACCCTGGCTCAGGCGCGGGCACCTCCGGAACCACCACCTCCGAAACAGGCGTTGAAGGTTCGGCCAGAGCTGAAGCCACTTCTGGCTCTGACGTTGGCGCCTACTCCACCGCCGGTTCAGGCGCTGGTGCTTCAACCACAATTGGTTCGGGCGTCGGCACCTCTACGACAACTGGCTCAGACGCCGGAACTTCATCAACCACCGGCTCTATCGTCAGGGCTTCATCAACACCTGGCTCCACCGTCGGGGCTTCAACAACATCCGGCTCTAAAGCCAGAACTGCAGCTACCTTTGGCTCTGGGGCCGGAGCGTCCATCATCATAGTATCCAAAACCAGAGCTTCAACCTCTGATGTTGGTGCCGCTTATACGTCTTCATTCCCGTGGTCCGGCGCTACCACGGGTACTTCGGGAGATGAGTCGAGGTCCAGGACCACGACAGCCGGCGCCGGGGCTGCCGCGACCTCAACCGCCACCTGGGGCGGCGCTAGGATTGGAGCTGGAGCCTCCCCTTGCACAGCCTCAGTCGCTACTGCAGGAACTGGAGCTTCAGACCCTTTCTTGGGTACCTTGTGGATGAAGGACAAAGAAACTCAAAACATGATCACAACAAAAACAATCGATTGAGGTAGAAAATAAAACTTACCTTGGAAGGCTTCCGCTCCAGCTAGCGCAGAACCTCTTCACCGGACGCTCAGGACTGGACCCTGTTGCCACTGGCGTGGTAGCTCCGGAAGGTTCCCCGGAGCTTGCTCCCGCTGTCAGCGATGTTCTGGTTGAGGCCCCCCTCGACCGGGAAGGACCATCGGACCTAGAGCCTTCAGCTGACCCTGGTACCGGAGCCACAAGGCCGGAGCTAGCGTCCCGGGGAGATGCCAATACTAGAGTGGTTGCCGCCGTCAAAGACCTCCCCCGACGGGGAGAAGGAGCTGTCGTGGAAGGAGCAGGTCTGACGGACCTCCCGTCAGCATGCTTCAACTTCCTATTGCGGCTCGAGGGCTCGGCCAACTCCTTGCCCTTGCCTACGACTTCAGTTCTTGGCTTCGGAGCGGGAACAAAGCCATCCTCTGAAGCTCCGCGGATCGCCACCCCGAAGGTTGATCGCCTCTCCATCAGGCACAAGTCGTCCAACAGCGGCATCTTCCTCCGGAGCTCCCTGCACTCCTCCGGTATCATATTTAGGGGAAGGAAGGCCGCCAGTGGTGACACGTCGCCAGGGTCAATGTTCCTAGGCTGAAACATCTTGAGATGGGTCTTCAAGGCTTCACCGGGCAAGTTGGTGTCCATGCCAACCTCAATGGGGTTGGTATCCATCTCACTGTTGAAGGCCCAGGCAGGTAGGCTCCTAGCCCTCAGCAGGGCCCATCTGTTTGTCAAGAAGTTGCCGAAGACCATCTGGAGGGTCACCCCACCTTCGACACATTCCTGGATTCTGTCCAGAATGGGCTTGTACTCCCTCGAAATCTCCGGCACGTCACTCCAAGTGTCGGTGTCGACGCGAGGGAGGCCTTCAGGCAGCTCCAGCCTCTCGTGTCCCTCGATGGTGATGACCACCTAGTCTTTCTTCCAGTCGTCCCACTTGCCGGAAGGGAAGGTTCTCAAGTACTTGAGGGGGTAGTTTTTCCGCTTCACGAAGTAGTAGAAGCCGATGAACTCATCGCGCTTCCCGGTCGGGTGGACAGTGAAGAAAGTCCGGAACAACTACACACAAGGGGGCACACCCACCCACATCTCGCAAAAGTGGACGAAAGTTGCCACCAGCAAGATCGAGTGGGGGCCAAGATGGTGGAGCTGCAGACCATAGAAATCTAGCAGCATCAGAAAGAAAGTGGAGAAAGGCAGGATCAAACCCGCCATGGCATACCCAAGGAAGTACACCATATCTCTGGCTCGCTCCTTCTCGAAGGGAAGCTTGTTGCAGTGAATGTCGTTGTCGAAGGAGTCACTGGACCATCCCATGTAGGTCCGGACCCTAGACAACTCCTTCTTGCTCACGATGCGGCTCCTGGGAAGTCCCAACTTCATTGCAGCACAACGTGGTGAGAGAGGAAAAGCGAGCGAAAGTTTGGAGGATTTGAGTGCAAGTTTGAATGAAGGTGTAAAGAATCCCCAAACGATGCGCGCTTTCCTTCTTAAGTAAGCCACCGCAAAGCTTCGATGGAAATTGCAGAGGAGCCAACGATACAGTTCAAAAACTTCATCCTGCCAATGACAAGGGAGCCCGGGGCCACCCCGACAATCATGTCGAAGTCCTTACCCAGGTGAACAGTTGTAAACATGAGAGGCGGCAAGCCCGAGGGCAGCGGCCTGACAAGGTGCGCGGAACTGATACGGTTTTTGTATCGGGAACCGGCGACCTTCAATTGCGTGAGATCCGCATGCTCAGATCTCACCTGCCGCATTCTGGATATGCCACGCGGCGATGGTTTAACTGCGAACTACCGCCAACGGCACATCCAAAGACCCCAAAGACACAGCTCAATAAACCGAAGGATGGACCCACCTCCAGCAAAACGACTTCATCCAAAAGGTCTCTCCCAGAGGTGGGCCCAGGGGGCCACTCTCGGTACCCTACATACCGTATACCCCTTGGGACTTCAAAAAGACTAAAGGAACTTCACCTGTCTGAGTTGAAGACTTCCGAAGGCCCCACGTGTCATACGGCACCGGACCTGCCTCCCTTCTATGGTTAGTCCTTGTGCTGCCACGTGTATCCTACAACCAGAGGTACATCCCACACATGGGAAAGCTCCGGGCTAAATACCTGTGCGGCACCTCCAAACCTAACCCCCAACAGAGGGAAGCTCCGGTCCGGACACGTGTATAACAGCACCGGACCTACCCATCCCAGACGGTAAGCTCCGGAGGTGCCATTTGTCCAACCGCCGGACCTTCAACTTCAACAATCAGACTTGTGGACCCCCAATGGCTCGGACCTTCAAGGGACAATCAAGGACTTCAAGACTCGATTAAGTGTCATTAATACCATCTTAATGACACTTGATCGGAGGGCCCTTACTACCAGTAACGGCACTATCAAGGCTCGTTGCCATGCTATTAAAAGTAATTAAGCTCATTAATTGTGTATTAAGCATCACTAACCGCCAGGGCCACATGTCTGGCCAGGCTAACGATGTAACGACCAGTCCTTGTACTATAAAAGGATTGGTCAAGCGATACACACGGACTCTCTAGGACATGTCCACTCTCTCATACTCTTCCAAACTCGGCTCTGACACACGCTCACAAGTGCTCAGACGCCCAATACAACAACTACACACCCCGTGGAGTAGGGTATTACGCTTAGGCGGCCTGAACCACATAAATCCTCATGTCAACTTGCCATCGTGTTCTGATCTCTGCGCACCCACTACCAAACTACAAACTCCGCGGTCTACCAATGGTAGTACCGGGAGAATTGCATGAACCAGACTTTGACAGGGGCCTCAAGGGAAGGTGCTCCACGTCCTTGACGAACTCTATTCCTGTGACCTTCTCAATCATAAACATGAGGTAAGGTGCGTAGCCACAGGACCTGTTCGGCGTGCAGGAGATATTGACCATGTCGTTCCAGATATAGTCAAAGACATCAAATTTCCTGTCTTTGCTAATGACCTTCATCAAGGTCCTGAGGTACGCCTGCACACTTCCATCATCCCCATCCTTTTGGGCAATTGTCTTCCTTAGAACCCTGTTCAACACCACAAAGAAGGGCTTCATATTCTCGGTAGAAGCGGGGTTGAACTTGGAGTTGGGTTCATAGAGAAACTTCATCATGTCCTTCTCAATGAAACCAATGTTGTGGATGATTAGGTTGTCATTGCTTGAGGTGTAAAGATGCAGCAATCTTGCAAACTCTTCATAGGTAACGGTGTACTTGGATCTGTGAGTCATCCAAGTCACCCGCTCTTCCTCATCACTAGCAAAGTGGCACGTTGCATAGAACTGTGCGATGACCTCATCATTCCAATTGTTCCTAAAAGAGAAGAGGTCCCTCAGGCCATGCCTTTACATTGCGTCGACCACCTCAACAAAGGGTGAGCAGCCCTTCTTCTCAAAGTGCACCCAATCTATCCATTGGCTGCGCACCACGGGTGTCTTCATTGGGAGATAGACAGTCTTGTAGAAATCTGCATGAAAATTACTCCAAAACCTCCCATCTGCAGCTTGGTTCAGACGGTTGTAACAATCAACATTCCTGAAATTGGCCGCCGTGTCACTACCCTTTCTATTGAATCTCTCCTCTGTGGGATCCCTGGCCCCTTCCCATGGAGCTGACAGCTTTAGGGGGCCAATCAGGCCCGTTGCAATTCCTTTGCCCTTGCCCTTGGCTTTGGCCACCTCCAGCAGAAACCTTGGATGCTGGCTTCTTCACGAGCACCTTCCTTCGAGCCTGGGGAGGAGAAGGTGCCGGCTCGGAAGGGCGCTCTTGGCGCTTCTTGCTAAGGCTCGTCGAGGACCGAAGCACGACTTTGTGGTCCATCTTAGCCTCAAAGTTAGAGATTTCGTCGTTGGTGCTCGACATTGTCCTAAGAATAGATTTCACAAGGTAATGAAGAGAATAGATGAAAAGGTATTGCATTGAGGAACTGAGAAGTTAGGGTTGAGTTCAGAAATATCGGACTAGTCTAGTGTACAAGCACGAACTAGTTCGGTTGACCGGACTTGTCCGTGCATGGGCCGGACTAGTCCGGTGTTAAAACTCTAGAACCCTAACTATGAGACAAATGGTAATTCCTAATACACAAGTAGCTTAGCACCAATGAAATTCATCAAGAAAGCATGTATATGGTGATAGGAACCAAGCTAGTTGATTAGCATTGAAGGAAATAGCAATTTCTAGGGTTAGGGAGGAAAATGTACCGAAATTGCTTGATTCGCGGAGATATAGGTGTTGAAGGATCGCACAAGTCCGTGATCTTCAATCCCTACGCGAAGAAGATAAATCTCCACCCAAACTTGCGAAGTTTTGATGGAGGATTCGAAGTATCGCCTTGGGGAGCTCGAGCGTGGAGAGAGAAAGCTTGAGGAAAGTGTGGTGTGAGGAAGATTAGGGTTTGGTTGTGGCTAGGGTTATGAACACGAAAAATCAGACTAGTCAAAAAATGATCGGACTAGTCTGAACTTTTCCAGAGACTATATCGGACTAGTCTGTGGTCTGTTGGACTAGTTCGGCCTAACCATCACACTACGGACTAGTCTGCGCGGGCGCACTAGTCCGGGCAACCACGAACTAGTCCGTGGTTACCAGGGAAGAAATGCTTAGCCCATTCGTATATATTCGAAGGTACTTATTAAGAAAATAGGGAGGCAAATCAAATCAAATAATCTTGATGAGTATGATCAGTAAGCATTCAACAATCAGGCAATGATCATAATTCACCAAGATCTAGTAATTGAAATAGTTTTTTGGAAAAATTGAGAGAGATGATTTTCACCAAGATCTAGTAGCAGCCCGCGGAGGTTCTTTGATCGGCAGGGCTTATTTCTCAATCTAGTGGTCGTGCGTGTGAGAGTATGAGACAGTGGTTTTTACGTGGTTCGGGCCGCAAGTGCGTAACAGCCTACTCCACGGTGACGTTGTATTGCTGGTGTGTGTGTGTGTGTGTGTGTTTGTGTGTGTGTGTGTGTGTGAGTGTGTGTGTGTGTGTGTGTGTGTGTGTGTGTGTGTGTGTGTGTGTGTGTGTGTGTGTGTGTGTGTGTGTGTGTGTGTGTAGATTGGGGATCGCTTGTAATGGTGGCGGTCTGGTCCTTTTATAGACAAGGCCAGACGCCTTACAAGTGGGGTCTGGGCCTGAAAGGTGGCCTCGGGGCGATCTTATACTAAAAGATCTATGGCTTCTCGCATAAGCTTCCTTTGAATGCGGCTTGATGACTTGCCGTCTTGCCGCCTCAGTCGTCAGTGGCCCATGCGTGGTCACTGATGGTGTCAAGGGATGTCCCGTCCGTTTGTCTGGTCACTGCAAGCTACCCACTTGGCGGGGCAGTGTAGGCCTGCGGTGTCTTCACTGTGATGTGATTGGGCATAGCGCCCTCTGACCGTTGGCGTGCTCCGCACTACCCGCCGGAGGTGGGTGCCTGTCTTCAATGCTTGATTTAGACGGGGTGCACCATCCCTTAACTCTCGCACTTCATCGCCCAAGGTGAGTTGCGGGACACGTGGCAGCTTCGGGCCTGGCCTCCGCCGGGGGGGGGGGGGGGGGGGGGGGGGGGAGGCAAGGGTAGGCTTGGTCTTTGGGGCGCGTGGCAGCTCTGAAGCCCTTCGGGGCATGTGGCAACTCTGGGTCCCTTTGCGACACATGGAAGCTTCGGAGCCCTTCTCTGCAGGAGGCATTTGGCCTGGTGCTTTGAGTGACGTGGTTGCATTGGACATCGCCCTATAGTAAGATGAGGTCTCACCCAAACACGTTGTACCTTGGGAGCCCTTTCCTCCGAGGGAGTCGGGTCCCGTCCTTGTGGTCCACATGGAAGTGTCAGACCTCGTCCTTGAGGATGGTCGGGGTCCAGCACCTTCTAGACATGTGGCACCACCAAGCATACCTTGGCACTTTAAGCTTGTGTGTGAGGGTAGTCCATACGCGGGGTACCGACAGTGGCCCCTGGGTCCACCTTGGGGGGAGGGGATGAGCCCGAGGGTGGAGCCCTTACCGTGTTTTGTCGCACTGCCCTTTGAATTTTGTCCTGGTCAGTCGAAGCAGTGGGCGCTTCTGCCAACATGGCCACGCGTCCGCTCTTGGTGGAGGGACTATGGCGACGAGATCTTTGCTTGCTGTAGTATCTCTATCTTCTACGGCGCCTTTAACTGCGACGGTTCCCAATGTGGCTACCTTTATGGGAACCGCTTCAGTTGTCTTCTTATGTGGCTGACCACCTGGGCTAGCGCTTCCGTCAGGGGGCCTAGCCCCCACTGTCATTGATGTTGTAAGTTGAGTGGTGCAGGCCAAGGCTTTTGTAATATGCACAAAGTGCCCAGGTGTTGCGGGGGTGATCAAAAAGGAAACCGTTGTTAGAGGGGACAGTTCCTTCCTTACTCAAACCCCACTGGTGTCTCGAGCGCTCGAGCTTTCACCACTCAGCCAAAGCTCTCATTTTTGCTTGCTCCGATGGCCTCCGTGCTGCCTCCCTCTCGCTTCTAGTCGGCCAAAGATCTGGTGCCGACGAGGAAACTCCTCAGTTGGTCAGTGGTAGAGTTAGGATAGATGATCCACTGCGGATCTCCCGATCTTCTAGATCTGCGCAAAAACAAGACTGCTCTCTTCGTTGCCTATGCCACTGCGGGGCTTGCACTTCCATTGTCGAGGTTCTTCCTTGCAGTGCTGTGGGAATACGGGCTGCAGCTTCACCACCTATCGCCAAACTCCATCGCCTTGGTCGCTGTGTTCCCACCTGTGCGAGGCGTTCGTGGGTGCCTGCCCACTGTGGAGCTGTTCTGATTCTTCTTCGTGATGAAGAACACCGTAAAGAAAGCAACAACCCAAGTGGGGGACTACTACTTCCTTCATCGGGACAAGACCTCCTGGTCCTACATTGCCTCATTGAAATGGGTTAAGTGGAGTAACTGGAGGGAAGACTAGGTGATTGTATGGACGGAGCGGTGTCTTCACTGAAGATGCCGTCTGAAGGTCCGACCTTGGATCCTACCACCTTCGAAGCATTCTAGGGGTTGACGAAGGAGTACAAGCCCGTGCTAAATAGGATCCAGTTCTTGGCTAACAAGGAGCTTGACCTCCCTGATGGTCTTGGCAGACTTCTTGCTCCGCCGCACCACCCCCCTTCAATAGCGCCTGTACGGGGATTTGGTCTACACTGTGAAAGTGCATCTAGGCATCCCCATGGGTTTTGGATGATTGATGACGACAATTAAGAGGCTAATGAGATAGGTTGATCTTAAGCACAAGTACAAGGATTGAAATGAGATAAAAACCCTCAAAAAGGAAAAGGAAAAAACGGGCATCAAAGACTCAAGCGTAGAAATTAGGGTTTCTATGTTATTGAGCCTATATAAGTTGTATCATGTGAGAGGGTGGTTGTATCATGTGCATTGAGATCATACCAAGGGGCTCAAAGTGGTGGTTTAGAGAAAAACACAAGTGCGAAGCCTAAAATGAGAAAAACCCTAGGAGGCCGGACTAGTTCGGGCCTCAGGGCTGGACTAGTCCGGCCATGGCAGACAAGTCCGTTTTGAGACGGACCAAAAGTCTCTGGAGTGAACCTGAGTGAATTTGGAGCTCAGTCTGAGAAGTCCGGACTTGTCCATTTTTGGACGGACCAAAGCTCTCTGGAGTAGTTTGGACTTGTCTGTTTGGGTACGGACTTGTCCGCTTGAGACTTAGTGTGATAGACCGAGAGAAACCCTAGGGGGCCGGAACAGTTCGCCCCTGTGGTCGGACTAGTCCGGGCCGACACAAAAAAGTCTGTTTTGGAATGGACCAAGTGGTTCTGTTCCACTTCGGACTAGTTCGTTGTTGACCGGACTAGTCTGCTGTCTAGTGACCATTTGAATTTGGAAATTTGACGGGTAGCGTGACGATCGTTGCTCAGTGTGGCAGTTGTCGGGAACTGACCAGGGGTCAGTGGTCCCATAGGGCCAGACTAGTTCGGGGTCTGAGGCCAGACTAGTCCTCCCCCTTGCTGATGTAAGCCAAAGGGGATCGGGACCTCTATAAAAAGGGGACCCCCGGGCTCATTTGAACAAGTCTTGAACCCTAGCGCCGCCACAAGCATCCTTGAGCCTTCCAAAGCCTTCTACTCGTCCCACTAACCCCCTAAGATCAAATCTTAAAGAGATTAGGGTTTGGGGAGGAGAGTAAAGGAAGATCATCACGTTTTGTCTCTCGGTTTGATCTCTTGCACATTGTGTTGTGTTGTGTGGCTCGTGTGAGTTGAGCTTCATGTACTCCTCTTGTATTGATTTGTGGGAGCCTCAAGTTGTGAGCAGCCCCATCAAACTTGGTGATTAACCATTGATATAGTGGAAACCAAGCCGGCCATTGTGGTGGCTTGGTGAGAGAAGGGTCAAGTGAGACTCTGTCCTTGTGTGGACTTCTCAACGTGGAGGTAGGCTTCTTTGTGTAGCTGAACCACAGGATAAATCTCATTTCACTTGTCTCTCGCTTTTTCGTGATCACTAGTACTGCTATTAGGGTTCACTTTGCTCTTATTGCCTTACCCTTTGATCATTATTATAAATTTGCAATCTAAGTGTTTGAACCTCCCAATCTGAGCTTCACAAGTTTACTACATATTGCTCATATCTTTGGTGAACTTTATTTCTGCAAATAACCTATAGAAAACAAATTTTACGGTTTTCACCCTATGCTGAGCGGACTAGTCCGGCCCTGAGCAGACTAGTCCGACCACAGGAATTTAATCTTGTTTGATTAAGTGATTTCAGGTATTATTGCCTATCACCCCCCCCCCCCTCTAGGCGACTTTCACACTGGCACGTACGACCAGTGTCGGCTGGATCTGGACAGCCCAACCGTGGAGATGTTGGAGGAGATGTTGAAGGCGGTGACCTGTGACATTGTTGACAATGAGCACGTCTGCATCCCGGATGACTGCCAGCCGCTCCACGTGAACACCGACTTGAGGGACGAATTGCGGAGCTTGGTGCCGAAGGTCAACGTGTTCGGCGTTGCCCATCTGCACCCTGAAGATATGAATGGGGCTTCGTCGTCCCTAGAGCAGTGCTATGTTGCAACGTAGCCAAGGTCGGAGTCTTCCACATGTCCTTCGACACCCTCTGACAGGGCAAGGGGCAGCCAGCCAGCGCCAGCTCCAACCCCGAGAAAGCGTTCCCGTACCCTGGCCACGGGCCCCGCCACCTCTGTGCCGAAGAAGCGGAAGCTAACTCGGGGGCATGGTACTCCCATCTCCCATCGTGAGGGAGCCGGAGGGGATGAAGCCTCTGTCCTCGACTTGGTCTCTGATTTTAGCGGGGGCACTGGTTCCGGAGGAGGCGCGGAGGAGTCTGCGCAAATGACCACGCGAACATGAGCCGTCCAAGAGAAGGTGTCGGAGGTTGTGGCACTGGCCTTGTCGCCGGGCCTGGGGGCCTCAATCCGTCGTGCGAGCTAGGAGGTCAGGGTTTCTGGAGCAACCCGGCCCACTGGTAAGGCGCAGTTTCTTCCTTCGCTATTTTGTTCATTGTTCCTTTGCTCTTACGGAGTTGTTCTTGGCTTTTCAGGACGTCGTCGGCTGACATAGTGCCCTTGGCACTTCCAGGGGTCGGGTTGGTAGCTCCCACACCTCCCAGAACTGGAACGGTGTCTGCTGCACTGCATCCTGCGCCTGGTGGTGCACCGGCTTCTGGTTGTGCCGATATTACTATTCCTCTGTCCATCAGAGCAGATGGGGCTGAGGAAGTGCAAGATGAGGAGGTGGCCTCATTGGCCATTGCAGAAACCCTTGGTGAAGTAGATCTGCCTATCGTTGATACTGCGCCCGCGCTCGACATCATTGGTGCACAAGACGGCGACTTGCCACTGGTGACCTGTGATACCTTCATGACGGAGGAGAGAACTTCGCCACTGGGCAGTGACATGCTGATGCCTGGAGGTCCAGTCGAGGAGCCATCTGGTCCCCAGGCGCTGGTGTCCACCACGGAGTCGGCAGAAGAGGCAGAGAGGCAGCCGTCTGTGGCGACGGCCATGTCGGTCCCCCTCTCCGATGATATTGCCGCGGCCCAGTCCGCCTTGCACCAAACGTAGGCTGCTTTTTCCTGAGAGTGGGATCAGCTTGCTGAGGAGCGGGGCTTGGTGAAGCTGGTCAACGTTAAGAATAAGGAGCTCGAGGCAAAGGCCTTGAAGGCCCATGTCGTCGTCGAAGCTCGCCTCACGCTGTGCGAGGATAAGCGACTGGAGTTGGTCCGCCGCGAGGTCGCCATTGCTGATGGGGAATAGAACTTGGCGGTGAAGGAGGAAGAGGTCTTCTGGAGCCTTAGCGTACTGGAGGAGAAGCGTCAGGCTATGCAGGACTCGGAGCTTGCCATCAAGCATCGGGATGATGATCTAGAGCGTTGTGCTCGGGAGCTTGTCGACCGAGAGGGAGCTGCATAGAGAGAGGCGAAAGGCCTCCATGCCTCCCACGTGACTGAGGCTCAAGGGATTCCGGACTTCCTGGCCCTTGTCGGGGCGGTGTGGGAACCCCTCGGCCTTGGTCCCGTGCTGCGCGGGGAGCCGTCTCATGGGGTGGCCGAGCTGCTCCCAGCTTTGGACTCCCTCTGCTCGACATTGGGGTCGGTAAACACCGTCCTTGCGAGGCAGCTGGAAATCGAAGGGAGGGAGCTGGCGAAGCAAGTGGCCTCCCATGTCTTGGTGTGTTTCCGGAGCTGGTACCTGCAGATCACACTAGAGTCGATAGAGAAAGGCCCCTTTGATGAGCGAGAGGAGGAGGCGAGGGCCAAAGTCTAGGACCTTGCAAAGGAGGTGGCCTCTTCGTTCCACTGGAGTTGAGACCAGCAGCCCCCAAGCGGAGCACCTTGTAACCGGGGATGACCCCTTTGTACGAATAATTGTTTAATGAATTTGAATTTATGTTTCGCTTGTTGGCTTGTCTTGTACTTCTCAACTTGTTACCCCAAGTCCTTAGTTGTGTAAGGTCTTGAAGAGCTTTTTTCGAGTTTGTTAGCTTTTAAGGGACCAACGCTTGCACGGTTGTGAGTACCAGAGTCCAAACAAACCAGGAATCACATTGGATGGTGTCGTGCGATGCGACACCCAATAGCACAACACAGAAAAGAACAAAGAACTCATAACATAAGTGAGCAACTTACATTAATCTCAGAGTTTTATACAAAATAGCTTACATCAGCGAAAGTCTTCATACTACTCTCTCGAACCTACACTACAGCAGTAGCGGTAGTATCCAGCCCGCAGATAATCACTTCTAGCATCACAGAAGAAAGCAACGGCGTTCAGGGCTTCCATTGGCTATAAACCCTGATGTGGGCAAAGCCTAGGAACCCGTCATATCTATATACATGCAAAACTCGTATAAATGCAACCGTGAGCACAAGGCTTAGCAAGACTTAACCGTCTCACATAAGCATGGAACTCTACATGCTGGAAACCTAGGACTTGAATTTAAACTGTAGTAAATAAATGTTCACCATTAGTGGATCCTTGCTTCAGTTTTATAATAGCAGGTGAAGTAGCTTAGAATCATAACTTTAGTTCTACTACCAACTACTTCAACAAAGTTGCTTAACCATACAACAGGTTCCACCCAGTTCCAGTTGTTACTACGCCACAACGTGATGATCAAGTATACTCCCTTCCGCGAGCGACGGTGATTTGAATCAAGATACACCCGGCTTGCACGACGTACACGCCCATCTGAAAGAGAGGATCAACCAATTCTATTGACATCGTGTATGGCCACCTTTCACAATACACCCAAGCATTGAACCGGTCCCACCATCCCGACAGCAAGATTCACATGACAACGTATGCTGATGTGATCCCTGCTCTCCTCATGACGTGAGTGGTGATGTCTAAGATGGTGGGGTATGCCTCAATATCCAGGTTAACAAGTTACATCAGTTTGATGGGTCCACTAGAGCCAGTATGCATCCGGTACATATTCAAACTTGCCCAACAGAGCCGCACACAGTACGATCCTTAATCGACACAACCAAGAACTATGCTCACAGGACCACGTCCTTGAGCATCCTAACCTTCCTGCCCGGTCTCGGATTAACCATCCCATCCCATTACTTTCCTCATCTTTCTACCATCCATTTTCTCAATTCAATTCCATCTCATTTGTCTACTTTAATATAGCAATTATAATCATATAAAGTCTCATTCTAACTGGACTCCAGGGATTCAGAGGTCATGCATGTGGGGTATCAAACATCCTTAGACATAATGCACAAATACCATCATATAGATTATAAAAGCAAAACATATTAAACAACTTAAATGCAAAATGGGACTCGCCTTAGGTTGCGACTAGTGTAAATCTCAACAAATCAGTGCTTGATCTTCTAGGTGAAGCTTCCTCCTTTTCTTGTCTTTGTCGCTGCTTGATCGAATCTTGTTCTCATGTGCTGCTTGATCAAATCTTGTCTTGTTGCAGGGTGTGAGACCTATGTGTGCTGAATACATTGGTTTTGATGATAAAAGTTTTTGAATATTACAAAAACACCTTTATCATCTAGGTCTGAGCTCCATCAAGGTCCGACGATAGGTCCGGCTTGTTTTAGGTAGCTCTGGCAATGTCCGACTAACTTTGGTTAGCTTCGGCTCTAGGTCCGACTAGCTTTGGTTAGCTCCAAATCTAGGTCTGACTAGCTTTGGTAAGCTCTGGCGCTAGGTCTGACCAGCTTTGGTTAGCTCCAGCGCTAGGTCCTTCTAGCTTTGGTAAGTTCCAGCGTGATATCCTATTAGTTTTGGTAACCTCTGGTTCAAGGTCCGGTTACTTTTGGCAAGGTACGGTGCTAGATTGCAATGGTTCTGCTTTTAACTTGCAATGTTTCCAACTTGCTTTTTGTCTTATGGAAAGTTGGCTTAGTATTCTTTTACTAAATTGTTGGTGTGTTTTGGTGGTTATGGTTGATATCATTTTGCTATGGTTTGCAACATGCTTATGTGAGGTGCTCACGTAAGGTGTTGTAGTTTGGGAACTAACGTGAGTCAAGTTGAGGACTTGTGCTTGGAAGTATTGGTTGTTTATTCATGTGCAGGTGTTGCTTGAGTTCAAGATATGGCTGGTGACGGGATCCATTGAACTAGTCTTAGGGAGAAGATGAGGTTCAACAATCAAGTTCGGGAGGAATTGTGGTTGAGTTGATCAGGAGGTTGCGCAGCATGTTTCAATCAAGAACAATGCATATGAAGGTATTGTGGATGTCATTGGAAGATGTTTGCACGTGTGCATGGAGTACATGGACATGGCTACATGGTTCCGAGGCATGATGAATAGATGTGGACGTAAAGAATTGGTCGGAAAGGTCCAACCGACTAGGTTATAGTCGACTCAGGCTGCGGCTGAGTCGTGTTTGAGTCAAATATGGAAAGTTTGAGTTGGGTATGATAGGATTTTGTGTGGGTCACGAATTTGAGTTATTTTAGAAATGTGGGATACGTTCCTAAGGTGTTTGGAAGTCTTAAGATTGCTTCTATCTGCGTATAGAAGAGTCTTGAGCAGTTATGAAAAGTTTTGATTCGTGAATTGAGTAGGATTAGAGTCCTAGTTTGAGTTGAGTTGGCTTTCGGGCTGTTTATATAAGAAAAGGAGACCAGAGCTCGTTGTACACGACTTTGGGTATGTTTCTCTTGTGTTTTGATCTTCAAAGGAATTTTTGTGCCTTGTTCGTCCGACTTGTTTCAGACAAGTTTTCTCGTTGAGTTTCTGCACAGCACTACCTTTCTTAGGTAGTTTTGTCATAATATGAGTTTTACAGATCCGATTGACGTGATTCTTTTTGGGTTGTCTTCACAACTTAATTTTCTATCATCTGTGAAAATTTCACGGTCATTGTATTAGTGGTTTCTGATCTACACTAGTTTCTTTGCAGTGTTCCAGAACTGTTTTTCTCGGGTAGGACAGATTGACCTTTATTTGATCTTTCGATTGTAACATGAGTTTCTCACGACGGATTTTTGTGATACTTATTGTGATGTCTTCGTGACTTGATTCTCTACAATCTATACTAGTTTTATCATAGTTGAACACGTTTAGATTAGTAGCACACACAATTTCTTTAACAAATCAGTTTTCTGCCGACGGTTGTTTGCGTTGCTTCCGCTGAAAAGTTTTAATCTACCATTCACCCCCCTCTAGTAGCTTTACATGTGCTATTCTATCCTACAATTGGTATCAGAGCCACGGTACTCTAATATTTGTGATTCGCATGTGTTTTTGACTAATCCTCATGGAGAAATACTCGGCAAAACCATGTGTGTTTGTTGATATTGATTTTCAGGTTTGGAAGGCACCCATTGAAACATTTATCCAGGTGCAAGGATTCGCGACATGGGAAAAAGTGTACAAGCCTTATGACGTGCCGTCAAACGATCAAGTCACAGCTACAAACTTAAGAGACGTCAGAGCGACTTCGACCATGTTGCACACCTCCGATCGGAGTACGATGTGTGGAGAGCACTTTGTGACTACCATGAAGGATCCAACACGATCAAGGAGGTAAGACAGGATATGTTCAAGAAAGAGTACATGCGCTTTGAGATGCAATGCGGTGAGTCCATTGATGACCTCTTTGCTCGTTTTAATAAAATTTTCATCAACTTGCGTAGCGTCAATGGTAATTTTTCAGATGTTAAAAATGCTAGGCAATTGTTAAGTGCATTAGACATGTCAATTTGGGAGATGAAGGTCACATCTATTCGTGAATCTATTGTCATGAGTACACTTACATTAGATGTGCTATATTCTAAATTGAAAACTCATGAAATTGACATAATCTCACGCAAGAATCCCAACAAGTCTCTTGCATTTGTTTCTCAGTGTGATATGCCTAGCTCCGGCCAATCTTCATCTAGCAATACACCTGCTTTACTGTCTTCACTAACCCTAGAACAGATTGAAGAATTTCCAGAAGAAGAGCTAGAACTCATCTCTACTCGGTTCTCAAAAGCATTGTAAAATGTGACAACTAGAAGGAGAGGAAGCTTCGGACCTCAACGATGCCTTGAATGTTGTAAGACATGAAACTTTCGTACAGATTGCCCTAACCTTTCAGGTCCTTCTACCCGTGATGAAAAGCAAAATAAAGGCAAGTCCTCTTCTAGCAACATCAAAAAGAAAAAGAAGGGTTTTACAGGACGCAAACTGATAAACAGTTTTATCACCGCACTTCAAGAACTTGGCTCGAGTGATGTAGACATTGGAAGTGAAGAAGATGAAGATGATCTGGCAAACTTGTGTTTCATGGCGTGCAAATCAAGATCAAGTATGGAGGATGCAGAACACAACAGTGACAACGAAGAGGTGTCCTACTTGTGATGAAATGTATGATGCTATTTCCCGTGCAACTGTTATTGTTAAAAAAAAGGACAAAAAGCTTAGGGACAATGCTGTTAAAATTGAGTCACTAGAATCTGAAATTAATTGTTTGAAAAACTTGATTTCTAGTGATGATTCTTGTTCCTCATGCGATTCAATATATGAACAATTGTCCTCCTTATGAAGTGCTCACTCCTCCACTCTTGATAAACTTGAGTTAGATATTGAAAAGAACATAAAGCTTGCTGGACTTAATGACAGAAACTTAAAAGATGCTTCTTGTTCTACAATTGATTTGCATTGTTATACCTGTAAGGATCTTGAAAAGAAACTAAAAGATGCTATGAATGAAATTTCAATACTTAACAATACTTTACGTGCTCATGAAGTTAACTATTGTTCTAATTGCAAATTAAAAGGAAAAATTCATGTGAAAACTGCCTAGAATTGTCTAAGTAACTTGATGACATGAATAGGACACTAGAGCAGTTTTGTTTTGGGAACAAAATTCTAAACATGCTATTGAATTCATCCAAATCTTGCAATGATAAAACTGGTTTAGGTTTTATTCTCATGGTCATGCTAAAGCACAGCCACCTAAAATTGTAAAGTCATTAGGAAGTGGTTTGATTAAAACAGTTCCTAAACCATAAAAAATGTGGTTTTTAAATCTACAGGAGTGTTGTCACGTTCGGGTTCAAATAAACATACTGCATGCTCATCTAGACATGAACACAAAGTTAAATCTCATTGTACCTATGGTGGTACAGATGGTCATGTCATAGATTTTTGTTATAGACTAGCTAAACAACATAAAAAGGAAAGAATGCAAGCTAGATCTTATAACTCTCATGCAAAATTTGTTGAATGTCAGGAACATGCAACCTGCTATTATGAGTCAAAAATACTCAAAGTTTACCTCCGGAGCTTCAGTTTTTGCCTCTAGACCTTCTGTTGTTACCTCTGGACCTTCTGTTTTTGCCTTTGGAGCTACTGATTTGTGTGCTACACAAGTTACACATTATAGGTTGAAAGCATCTAGGCCCCATGAGGTATGGTTTCGGTGATTAATGACAACCATTGGATCTTGCTAATGAATTTGTGGATGCAAGGTCTCCCATATCACTCATCACACTCAAATGAAATCTATAAGAATATCATCTACTACTCATTGGATATAATTGGAGACCCCTAAACAATCATTCTATGAGATCAATCAATGTTTATGAAGATTAGAAGTAAAAGCTCATATGTCAAAATTATTCAACCAAAATTGACAGCACTCAATGCTTGATAATCATCAGAAGAATATTTCCAACCAATGCCTAAGAGGTCAATCGAGCAAATTCCAAAAGAATCACTTAGAACAACTCGAAGCAAACAAAATCAACTCACCGGATCAACCGATGTTTCCAAAAAACAACACATCGATCGAGTTGGTTCAGCAGAAGAAGAAGACCTCAAAACTAAGTACTCACCGGATCATCCGATGATGAAGGGCATGTTACATTGGTCCATCAATACAGTAAGCAATCTCCCTGGACCAAGTGTAACACCGGACCATCCGATGTACAACCTTGAACACATCAGTCAATTACTCCAGTAAGCATCAATTCTGAACCAATTCTGGATGAAGTGCCACCGAATCATCCGATGAGAAGGCAAGTGTAACATCGGTCTAACAACAGTCATATCTAACACAGTGACATCGGCTAATTTGTATTTGACCGATGATGACTGAAGGGAGAACATCGGATCATCCGGTGTTCACAGAACAGTGATGTCAGCCTAATTTTCCAACGGCTATTTCATGGAGGCTGGCTATTTATACCCCTTCAACCAGTCTATTCGATAAGTCTTGACAACCAGAGCTACTCTACACATTATCAAGCATTCAAGACGTTGAGCTAACACTTCTACATCATCTACACCACTTACACACCAAGAGATAGGCTAGAACTTGCTAGAGATAGTGCTTGTGTGCTTCCATTCTTGGTGATTGGAGTCTCTAGTATAGTGAGAGCTGTAAGGGAGTGTCCCTTGGTGATTGTATTGGAGAGAACCTTCCAGATCTTGCCAAGACGATTGTGGAAGCTCGGAGCATCCAACTTGTACAAGGCTTGAGCTCCACCTTGCCGAGGTTGGCAAACGGAGAAGTATAGTGAAGATCCCTGGTCTCGGTGACTTGGGAGTGGCTATACCCTTTGGTGGGTGCCACAACGTGGATGTAGGAAGATCTTGACGATCTTGCCGAACCACGGGATAAATCTCCGTGTCTTCGTGTCTCCTCGGGAGTTTGCGCTTTCTTCCTCTCCCCTTGCACTTATGCATTTCTTATACCGCAAAGTTACTATTCACTTGAATGCATAGGTTGTTTGCATAGGGAATTGGGCTTTTAGTAATTAAGTTTCATTGCTTTAATTTTTGAAAAGAAGCCCAATTCACCCCCCCCCCTCTTGGGCATTCGATCCTTACAATTGGTATCAGAGCGAGGTTGCTCATTGGATCATTCTAGCTTCACTGCTAGAGAGCTAAAATGGCCAAGAATGGGGGTTCGGTTCCTATCTTCGAGAGCAAGAACTTTGCCTATTGGAAAGCACGCATGTGTGCTTATCTATAGGCTATTGCTCCCGAGGTATGGGAAGCGACCCATGCGGGGTTTGGTGAGCATAATTATGTTGGTGATCAAATCAAGTGGGATGCTAAAGCTAGAAATGCCATTTATGAATGCATTAGTCAAGATGTGTTTGCTAGGATTGCTAGCAAAGAAAAAGCATGTGAAATTTGGGCTTGCTTGATTGAAATTCATGAGGGTTCTCCTCGCGTCAAAGAACTAAAATATCATATGCTTAAAGCCAAATATGATGAGTTCAAAATGCTACCTCATGAAAATGTCAATGAAATGTTTTCTCGCTTGAATGTGCTTATCGAGGAAATTAATGCTCTTGACATTGCTTCTCTTGGCAAGGGACTCATCAACTGCAAGATTCTTATGCTCCTTCCCAAGCCAAAGTACAACATCATCAACTCCATGCTTCAAAAAGAATCTCTTGACCACATTGAAGTTTCAGAACTTATTGGAGAGATTCACGCTCATGAGATGAGTGTACTTGGGATGATGGAGCAATCATCTTCAAAGACAATTTCTCTAAAGGCCTGCACCAAGAAAACAAGTCTCAAGAAAAAGAAAGTGGTTGAGCCCAGCTCAAGTGAAGAAGAGCAAGCATCAAGTGAAGATGACGATGATGAGCTTGCTTTGATGATGAGAAAGTTCTCTCGCTTGAACTCCATAATTGCCAAGAAGGGATACACCTTTGATCCCAAGAAGAAAGCTTTTTTACCAAGGAGAGATTATAACAAGACTTGCTACAATTGTGGTGATCAAGGCCACATCTCCTATGATTGTCCAAAACTGGACAAAAGAAAAGAGAACCACAAGGGCAAGCATCGCAAGCTTGAAGATAGTGAGGATGATGAAGTGGACAAGCCCAAACCAAGATCCTTTGGGAAGAAGTAACAAGACAAGGGCAAGAAGGCAAAACTCTTCCCAAAGAAGAGGAAAGGTCCACAAAAGGTGTTCATGTGTGAGGCAAATGAATGGATCACTGACGAAGAATCAAGTGATGAAGAGAGTGAAGCAGAAGAAGAAAGTTTGGCCGGTCTTGCCATCGCCAACAATGATGAGTCACCTCTACATCCACCTCCCATGTGCCTCATGGCTAAAGGTAACACCAAGGTATGTGATGACTCTAACGATGATGAGCTTTCCCCCGATGATTTAACTTCATTAATAAATGAATACCACACTATCATTAAGAGGGAAAAGAGTAAGGTCAAGGCCCTTGAAGAAACTTTTGCTAAGCTTGAGAGTGCTAACCTTGATTTGCTTGACTAGTATGAAAGCATACTTAAGGAGCATGACACGCTCAAATCTCATGTCAAGCAAATTGAGGAGGATAAGGCTCAAATCAAGCTAGATCATCATGAGCTTAACTTAGCCCACCAAGCACTCTTGGGAAAGCACAATGAGTTAATCCAAGAGCATCAAGTACTTAACCTTGCTTATGAAGTTCTTGATCAAGAATTAAAAACTATAAAGAGAGAAACTCTTAATGATAAGGTATCTATTAATTATCATGCTGCTAATGTCTTGCACAAGTCTTTGCCTTTGAAAGAGAATGCTAGGGAGAAGGACTTGTTGGAAGAAATTGAAAGTCTCCGCACTAGTGTGGCAAGACTATCTAAAGGAGAAGCCAAGCACAAGGAAATCCTCTTCTAACAAGCAAAGGCCTTCAACAAGAGAGGACTTGGATCCTTCCCGGTGCCTAACAAAGGAATGGTGCCCACACTGGCGCCTAGAACAAGCTTCATCAAGGAAGTTGGTTCCTATTGCCAACATTGTAAGGTCACCGGTCACCATACAAGGGAGTGTCCTCTTCCTAGCTGGCCTTCTCCAAAATTGTCTATTAACTACAAGTCTACTTTCAATGATCATTATTATCTCTTGAGTAAAGTAGATGGAAATATGAAGGCAAGGTTCATTGGCAAGGACATAAAGGGCATGAAGGGGAAGCTCCCCAAGCAACTTTGGGTCCCAAAACACTTGTATCACACATACAAGGACCTAAGTTGGCTTGGGTGCCTAAAGTCAAAAATTGAATTCATGTGTGTAAGTGAACTACAAAGCCGGAGGAAAACATTGGGTACTCGATAGCGGGTGCACTCAACATATGACCAGCAACGATGGTATGTTCACCACCATATAAAACCCCGGCAATCATGAACAAGACACCTTTGGTGATAACTCTAAGGGGAAGGTAATTGGTTTAGGTAAGATTGCAATTTCAAATGATTTATCTATTTCCAATGTATTGTATGTTAAGTCACTTAGTTTCAATTTGCTCTCTATTGCACAACTATGTGATCTTGGACTAACGTGCACCTTTAGCAAAAATGATGTTGTTGTGACTAGTGAAACAAGCCAAGAACTAATATTCAAAGGATTTCGGCATGGACATCTCTACCTAGTAGACTTCACCAACAAGGATGCTAGCTTGACCACTTGTCTCTTCACTAAGACAAGTTTGGGTTGGCTATGGCATCGACGCATAGCGCACATTGGAATGAGCAAGCTCAAGAAGTCATTCAAGATTGGGATGTCACATTTGAGAAGAACAAGCTTTGTAGCGCTTGTCAAGCCGGGAAGCAAGTTTCTTCACACCACCCGATGAAGACAATGGTGTCAACCTCCAAGCCACTTGAGTTACTCCACATGGACCTCTTCGGACCATCCACATATCAAAGTCTTGGTGGTAATCTCTATTGTCTTGTTATAGTTGATGACTACTCTCGCTATGCTTGGACTTTTTTTCTAGGTGACAAGAGTGAAACTCCGGAAGTGTTCAAGACCTTCGCTAACCGTGCTCAAAGGGAATTTCAACTTCCCATCATCAAGGTCCGGAGTGACAACGGCACCGAATTCAAGAACTACAACATTGGGGAGTGGTGTGATCGTGAAGGTATGAAGCATGAGTTTTCAGCCACATACACTTCTCAACAAAATGGTGTCATTGAAAGGAAGAACAAGACTCTCATCACTCTTGCACGAGCAATGCTTGATGACTATGACACATCCGAGAAGTTTTGGGCCGAAGCAATCAACACGGTGTGCCATGCCGCAAATAGGGTCTACCTACATCGACTACTTCAAAAGACCCCATACGAACTTCTCATTGGGAGAAAGCCCAACATCTCCTATTTCTGAGTCTTCAGGTGCAAGTGCTACATCTACCGCAAGAAAAGGCTCAGTAAGTTTGAAAGAAGATGTGATGTTGGTATATTTCTTGGTTATGCATCAAACTCAAAAGCATATCGAGTATTCAACCAAACCTCCGGTTTAGTTGAGGAAAGCTGTGATGTTGAGTTTGATGAAACTAATGGCTCCCAAAAGGAGAGTTTTGGTCATGATGAAATAGATGACGAGCCTCTACGAGAAGCTATGAATAACATGACCATTGGTGACATCAAGCCGAAAGTTGAGGAGAGCCATGATCAAGGGGGAGCTTCAAGTTCCAACATCAACACATCTATGGCGCCTCAAGTTGACGAAGAAGGGAAAGATGATCCATTGCCGACACAAGATTCACAAGACACACAACATCAAGAAGAAGAACAAGTCCATGATCAAGTCCAACCACAAGAAGAGCAACATGCATCACCACCGCCAAGTGCTTCACAATCACTCATGAGGCATGGACGCATCTCCAAGGCGCATCCGATTGACCAAATCATCGGAAGTCCGTCAACGGGAGTAAGTACACATTCTTGCCATTTCGCTACGTTTTGTGAGCACTACTCGTTTGTTTCATGTGTAGAACCCACTCACATTGAGGAAGCACTCCAAGATCCAAATTGGGTGATGGCCATGCAAGAAGAACTCAACAACTTCATCCGCAATGAAGTTTGGGTGTTGGAGGAGTGACGAAAGAACAAGAACATCATCGGAACAAAGTGGGTGCACCGCAACAAACAAGATGAGAACGGCGTTGTGGTCCGCAACAAGGCAAGACTTGTGGCCAAGGGTTTCTCGCAAGTTGAAGGACTAGACTTTGGGGAGACATTTACTCTGGTCGCCCGACTAGAAGCCATCCGTATACTTCTTGCCTTTGCATCACATCATAATATAAAGCTTTATCAAATGGATGTGAAAAGTGCCTTTCTTAATGGTTATATTAACGAGCTTGTCTATGTTGAACAACCCCCCGGGTTTGAAGATCCGAGGAGTCCTAATCATGTGTTTAGGTTGCACAAGGTGCTCTACGGGCTCAAGCAAGCACCTAGGGCGTGGTATGAACGACTACGAGATTTCTTGATCATGCAAGGATTCAAAATCGGGAGGGTGGACACTACACTCTTCACCAAAGACATCGACGGAGAATTATTCATTTGTCAAATTTATGTCGATGATATTATTTTTGGTTCAACTAACAAAGCTCTTAGCCATGAGTTTGGCAATATGATGTCTAGGGAATTCGAGATGTCGATGATTGGAGAGCTCAACTTCTTCCTTGGATTTCAAATCAAGCAACTTCGAGAGGGGACCTTCATCTATCAAGAAAAGTATACCAAGGACCTCTTGAAGAAATTTGAGATGGTAGATTGTAGCTCAAGAAGTACTCCAATGGCAACAAATTGTCATCTCGATGCGGATAAAGACGGTAAACCTATTGACCAATCTAATTACCGTTCTATGATTGGTTCATTGCTTTATCTTACCGCATCTAGGCCCGATATCATGTTTAGTGTATGCCTGTGTGCTCGCTTTCAAGGAGCACCTAAAGAATCACATTGGAATGCGGTCTTTAGGATACTTCGGTATCTCAAGCATACCCCAAGTGTAGGCCTGTGGTACCCTAAAGGTGCAAAATTCGATCTCTTGGGTTACTCGGATTCGGACTTTGCCGGATGCCGTGTGGATTGCAAGAGTACCTCCGGTGGGTGCCACTTGCTTGGGCGTTCCCTAGTATCTTGGTCAAGCAAGAAGCAAAATTTCATTGCCTTGTCCACGGCGGAAGCGGAATATATTGCGGCTGGTGCATGTTGTGCCCAAATTCTTTATGTGAAGCAAACCCTTTTGGACTTTGGTATTAAACTTGGTTGTGTGCCTCTCCTTTGTGACAATGAAAGTGCGGTTAAGATAGCTAAAAACCCCGTTCAACACTCCCGCACTAAGCGCATTGATATTCGCCATCATTTCTTAAGGGACCATAAAGCTAAGGGGGACATCTCCTTGCGAGGTGTTAGGTCCGAAGAACAATTGGCGGATATCTTCACTAAACCACTTGATGAGAAAACTTTTTCTAGACTAAGAAGTGAATTAAATGTGCTAGATGCATCAAATGTCATGTAAGTTGCCATAATCATGTAAGAATGCATCTCATATAGGTCTTGTCTAACTTTCAAAACATAGAGGTGAGCAAGGGTTAGCTTGGAATGGAGGTTCTTTTGGGTTTCCCCAAGACTTGGAGAGTGGCTCTCCCTGAAGAAGCCTTTGAAAGGTTCAAATTTGGCAAGATAGATTTAATTTATGTCTTGCATGATGCCTGCCATATAGACTTGCACTCACGTTTAATTTCTTACATTAAAAACTGTTTGGCATTGCATACGGTAGATTGTCACAAAGGGGAACCCACTTCATGAGGAGACTTGTTTGAAATGCAATATCTCAACTCATATGATGTGGAAAGAACAAAGTGTTAGGTGCGTTAACGCCTAAAGGAGCATGCTTTAAAGAGATAGAAGTCTTCATCCTCTAGCTCACAAAGCATGTGCCTTACATTTTATTTGGATTTATTTCTTATTTTCTTTGGTGTTCTATTTGATTTAGGGCTTCGCCAAGTTATTGGCAACTAGTTTTTTTTAGGGGTAAGGGGTTGCCCAAAAAGTCCTGAGACATGTGTTTCTCATTGTTTGTTTGTTTGGGTCAAAGGACATATATGGGATGTTGCTGTTTTGTAGTCATCGGATTATCCGATGCTTAGGCCAGAAGCTCATCGGATCAGTTTGTGTTCAAATGCTAAGGGTCAATTCAGTCAGTAAGTCAAATCATCCGACGAGTTAATTCTGAGAACCATCGGTGCATCCGATGTTCACATTTCTGGAGTTGTGCTAAATTCCACAGATGCAAATCCTTTCCACGTCGGATCATCCGGTGTCAATGGTGCCTCTGGAATCCCCTTACTGTACCATTCGACCGATGCTCCTATCATCTAACGTCGGTTTATACGGTGTTAAAATTTGAGCTAGGGTTCGGGCCCCACCAATTTAGCGCGCCCCCTCACCTTTTCACCTTCTCTCTCCTCGACCCACTGCTCCATCGCCGCCGCTCCGCCCTTCGCCCTGCTCCGCCCTCCAGCCGCCGCTGACCTCCAGCCGCCGCCGCCCTCAGAGCCGCCGCCACCGCCGCTCAGAGCCGCCACCCTGTGCCACGCAGCGCCGCCGCCTCCCCAAGCAGCGCCGCTGCCTCCCCAAGCACCTCACCGCCGCCGCACCACTATCGCCGCCCCACGCCATCCTAGGTGTCGCACCACCACACTTTGCGCCACCGTGGTGCCCCCCTATGGTCGTCGTCGCTTCGCCGCTAGGGTTCCCCGGCCGTGACGACCCTTGCATCGCCGTCTCGTGCGCCCGAGCTCGTTGTCCCACGTGCTCACCTCCGTCGTCGTCATGGGCCGTGACAAGAAGGGAAAGGGCAAGGCTATTGAGGAGCCGACCGCCAAAAAGTAGAAGTTGTCGAAGAAGGCGAAGAAAGCGCCAATGGCCGCTTGCACCTCTGAGGAGCGAGTGCGTGGCCGAGGAGGATCATTGAGGATCCGCGAGGCTCGACAGAGGCAGCCTCCCGTGTCAGAGGAGTTAGAGGAAGAAGAGGAGCCCGAAGTGCCGCTTGTTCGCCGGCGCTCAGCCAGGACCCGTGGGGGTCACCTAGCTGCAGCCCCGAGACCGAGACCATCAGCTGCTGACCTTCAGGAGGACAGGGTGGCCCAGAGAGCCGTCTATGAGATGGACACCAGCGTCCGTGTTGGTAAGGGTGTCCGGCTGACAGATTACAGGAAGATGAAGGCCAAGCAGCTCAAGAAGCTTAGGTGGAGCATTTTACTTGAGGAGTGGTTCCCGCAGCCCAGAGAGGCACTTTTGGACCGTCGCTTTTGGACCCTGACACAGGCCTCGTTGTACGAGACTTACAGACGTCGGGGCCATAAGCTCTTCCAGTACAATTCCCTGGATTTGGATCAGCTTGCACTAGCAGCCGAGACAGAGATACATCCTTACTTTGAGAGGCATAGAGGGCTAGTGGAGCTGATGTCTTATGAGAGGAGTGCCTACATGGAGGACTGGGTCCGAGTATTCTATGCCACACTCTATGTCTCTGAGGGCCGTAGATCTGTTGACTTCATGTTCATGGGCCAGCATCATCACTTGACCAGACAGACTTTGGGACAACTGCTAGGAGTGGATCTCCATGACACTTGCCTGCATGAGAGGGTGTATGGACAGGCTGACCCACCGAGGAGGCCGCTCACTGGAGGAGTGGCACCACCACTTGAGGAGATACGCTCACTATTTGCTCAGCCTTTCTCTCCAGACCAGTCGAGGGTACCAGCACTACTCACTCCAGCTGTGCGCACTGTGCACCTTGCCTTGCGTCGCACACTTTTGCTGAGGTCCGGATACCTTGAGGGGTTCACCAGCTTGCAGCAGACTCTCCTGTTCTATGTCATGAAGGGGATGGAGTTCGACATTGTGGACATTCTCATCTGTGAGATGGAGGACGTAATCACTGATGGAGTCGGGATGATGAGGCAGCTTGTGTTTGGTCACTGTATCAGCTACTTGCTCTTCATGGTAGCTCCAGAGGGGTCCGCCGTGCGTGACAGTCTCACCGACGAGAGCGTCACACGGTTCGGCCACTACCATGCTCCAGCTCCTGAAGACCGCCGCCTTGGCCATCCAGTTGAGCGTCAGGTCCGTGCCCGTCTCTGAGAGGAAGACTGGTCAGACCTGGAGAAGGAAGACGAGAGACTAGCACAGGCAGAGGCTCAGGGTGAGGACCTACAGTATATTTGGTTCGAGAGTGACACCAGCGACAGTGTCGAGGAGTACTTCCCACCTCCTCCCTCACTCAGGCAGCACAATGCGGAGGCTGGAGGCTCGACCGTGCCCCCTCCTACTCCACCTCCCGTATCAGAGGCACAGGTCTCTCAGCCATCTGAGCTTAGCTCCCTACTTCAGCAGATGGTTGAGCAGTAGCGCCTAGACTGGCTTGCAGCTGAGCAGGCCCGAGCTGAGCAGGATGCACGTCTCTTGGAGCTCCAGCAGCAGCAGCAGGAGATGCAGCGACAGATCGCCCGCGAGAGGCGAGAGGACACTGATAGGCTGACTGGGCTGATTGATCAGATGCACCAGCGCTCTCTCAACCAGCAACAGCAGACGCAACAAGCGATGATGGGCATCCTGGGGTTGATCACCAACCTCTACACGCAGACCGGGATTGCCCTGCCGTCGCAGCTTCGAGGCCTTGCTCCAGGTCCGCCTGTCCTAGCACCAGCTTCAGCGCCAGTGCCGACTACGCTGATCCCGTCAGTCAGCATGTCCCCACTACTTGCTCCAGGTGCTCCTATTCACTCTCCCTTGCCGGCTACGATGCTTTTCCAGCAGACGCCAGCGTCCGCTGTCAGCGCCCCGTTGCCAGCAGTTCAGTCTCAGTAGGCACGGACAGCGGCTCCTACAGCTCCCATCACCGCTACTCCAGCTTTGGCAGCAGCAGGCAGCAGCTCTGACGACAGCACCCCCGACGGTGACCAGTTCGTCATAGCCCCGAGCGCTCAGGGTCCTTAGGCACTCGGCTTCCTTTTTGGTGTCTTGATGCCAAAGGGGGAGAAGAGTCAGGGGGAGGATAGCTTAGTCTCAGGGGGATTCCTAGCTGTAGGGGGAGCTTATCTTTTTTTGTAGTTCTTTGGTAATTTGAAGATTTGCTACTCTGTTGCTATTTCATTGAATATTCGTGTGCCACTTATTCTCTTAAGTTTTTCGATCAATTGAGCTTTCGAGTTATTGATCATTTTTGAGCCTTCAAGTTTAAGTGTGCTAACCTTTGTACTTATTGCATATCCTTTTTGAGTATCGTATTCTCAAATTCATTACTATTATGCTTTACTTGTTGTATTGTCATCAATCACCAAAAAGGGGGAGATTGAAAGCATCTAGGCCCCAAGAGGTATTTTGGTGATTAATGACAACCATTGGATTTTGCTAATGAATTTGTGGATGCAAGGTCTCTCATATCACTCATCACACTCAAATGAAATCTATAAGAATATCATCTACTGCTCAATGGATATAATTGGAGACCCCTAAACAATCATTCTATGAGATCAATCAATGTTTATGAAGATTAGAAGTAAAAGCTCATATGTCAAAATTATTCAACCAAAATTGACAGCACTCAATGCTTGATTATCATCAGAAGAATATTTCCAACCAATGCCTAAGAGGTCAATCGAGCAAATTCCAAAAGAATCACTTAGAACAACTCGATGCAAACAAAATCAACTCACCGGATCAACCGATGTTTCCAGAAAACAACACATCGGTCGAGTTTGTTCAGCAGAAGAAGAAGACCTCAGAACTAGGTACTCACCGGATCATCCGATGATGAAGGGCATGTTACATCGGTCCATCAATACAGTAAGCAATCTCCCTAGACCAAGTGTAACACCGGACCATCCGATGTACAACCTTGAACACATCGGTCAATCACTCCAGTAAGCATCAATTCTGAACCAATTCTGGATGAAGTGCCACCGGATCATCCGATGAGAAGGCAAGTGTAACATCAGTCTAACAACTGTCATATCTGACACAGTGACATCAGCTAATTTGTATTTGACCGATGATGACTGAAGGGACAACATCGGATCATCCGGTGTTCGCAGAACAGTGATGTCAGCCTACTTTTCCAACGACTATTTCGTGGAGGTTGGCTATTTATACCCCTTCAACCAGTCTATTCGATAAGTCTTGACAACCAGAGCTACTCTACACATTCTCAAGCATTCAAGACATTGAGCTTACACTTCTACATCATCACCACTTACACACCAAGAGATAGGCTAGAACTTGCTAGAGATAGTGCTTGTGTGCTTCCATTCTTGGTGATTGGAGTCTCTAGTATAGTGAGAGCTGTAAGGGAGTGTCCCTTGGTGATTGTATTGGAGAGAACCTTCCGGAGCTTGCCAAGACGATTGTGGAAGCCCGTAGGATCCAACTTGTACAAGGCTTGAGCTCCACCTTGCCGAGGTTGGCAAACGGAGAAGTATAATGAAGATCCCTGGTCTCGGTGACTTGGGAGTGGCTATACCCTTTGGTGGGTGCCACAACGTGGATGTAGGAAGATCTTGATGATCTTGCCGAACAACTGGATAAATCTCCGTGTCTTCTTGTCTCCTTGAGAGTTTGCGCTTTCTTCGTCTCCCCTTGCACTTATGCATTTCTTATACCACAAAGTTACTATTCACTTGAATGCATAGGTTGTTTGCATAGGGAATTGGGCTTTTAGTAATTAATTTTCATTGCTTTAATTTTTGAAAAGAAGCCCAATTCACCCCCCCCCCCCCCCGGTTGGGCATTCGATCCTTACATAGGTCAGTAGTTAAGAACAAAAAATCTCAAACTTTGACTCATAAACCTACTGTTTTATCTCAGCTTTCGCGTGTTTTTCCGGCTGCACATCGTGTGACTCAGTACTGGATTGCTAAATGCCTTTTGACTAACCCCAAGTCATCGACATATTGTTCTTCTATGTAGGTTACACGCTTGAGGAAGGAGAACATTTGGATTGTGGATTCAGGTTGCTCACGCCACATGACCGGTAACAAAGAATGGTTCTCCTCCCTCTCTTTTGTGTCACGTGTAGAGAATGTTACTTTTGTCGATAATTCTTCAACTCGTATAATAGCTAAAGGTTCGGTTAGAGTAAAATATCACTACACTTTTAAGGATGTGGCACTTGTTTAATATTGGAAATACAACTTGATTTCTGTTTCACAACTGCTAGACGAAATTCGGGAAATTATTTTAACTAAAAATTGCTACAAAGTTGTAAATTCAAATATTGAGCTTATTTTTAACATGTCTCGGTTTGGAAGAGTTTTTAAAGCCGATTTTGATATGTCTTCCTCTAAGCATAGGTTTCTAGTTGCCAATGATTCAAAGGACTTATATTTTTGTCATCATAGACTCGGTCATGTAGACTTTGATCATCTAACACGTGTTAATGCTATTGATCGCATACGTGGGCTACCTAAGCTTAAAGGGGAGAAATAAATTGTGTGCTCTTCTTGTAGACATGCTAAGATGGTTGCAGGTTCACATGCTGCTCTCACAATGATCATGACAACTGAACTGGGTCAACTTTTGCACCTTGACACTATAGGACCTTCACGTGTTCAATCCTTCGAAGGTAAATGGTATGTTCTTGTGATTGTTCATGATTATTCTAGATACTCTTGAGTTTACTTTATGGCATCTAAGAATGAAGCTTTTAGTCACTTTAGAACTTTATTTCTTAGATTATCGATTGATCGCCCAGAATCTTTAAAAGCAATTAGAAGTGATAACGGAATCGAATTTAAAAATCAATCTTTTGATCACTTATGTGCTGAAAATGGAATAGATCATCAATTTTCTTCACCATATGTACCTCAACAAATCGGTGTTGTAGAAAGAAAGAACATAACCTTAATTGAGATGGCTAGGACTATCCTTGACGAATATCAAACACCTAGGAAAATTTGGGCTGATGCGATTGCAACCGCTTTTTGTGTCTCAAATTGTGTTTTCTTGCGCTCTTAGTTAGGTAAAACACCATATGAGCTCCGATTTGGACATAGGCCTAGTGTTATACACTTTAGGATCTTTGGTTGCAAATGCTTTGTTACGAAACATGGTAATCTTGATAAATTTGAACCTAGATCCATTGATAGTATGTTTCTTGGTTATCCATCTCATACTAGAAGCTACTGTGTACTTTTGCTTGACACTAACAAAATTGTGGAGACTTGTGAGATGTCTTTTCATGAAGCTAGCCCAGCTACTAGCTCAAACATTGCAGGTCCGGATCCATATCCTCAGGGGAGGGTATTTTCGAAGAAGAAGAAGAGTCAGTGATCTTGCCTGATAGTTCCAAAGCTGACACGTGTCCAACTTTGAACTTTGAACAAGCTCCGACTACCATCTCTACCGGTCCTAATCGTCCACAAGCCACAATCTCATCAATATGCAATGAACTTGATGAAGAAGAAGCTTGTGAGACATCTGCTACCCTACGGATTTACAAGAATCATCCCCCGCAACAGATAATTAGAAGCTTGCAAGAACGAGTTACAAGATCCAGTTTTTTCGGACCCCAACTCTCATGCTCATTCTGCTTTTGTTGATTCTTTTGAACCCAAAGATATATCACATGCACTCACTAATGAATCTTGGATTATTGCCATGCAAGAAGAGTTAGAAAATTTTGAAATAAATAATGTTTGGAAACTTGTATCTCCACCTAAAGATCACACTTTAATTGGAACTAAATGGGTGTTTAAAAAAACAAAGTGAGGATGGGGCTGTGATTAGGAATAAGGATAGATTGGTTGCTCAAGGTTTCACACAAATTGAAGGTCTAGATTTTGATGAAACTTTTGCTCCTGTTGCTAGATTAGAAGCTATAAGAATTTTGTTAGCTTTTGCTGCATCAAAAGATTTCATGTTATATCAAATGGATGTAAAAGTGCTTTTCTTAATGGCTACATAGATGAGGAGGTTTATGTTAAGCAACCACCTGGTTTTAAAAATCCATATTTTCCTTATAATATTTAAAAATTGTCCTAAGCCTTGTACGGTCTCAAACAAGCCCCTAGAGCATAGTATGACAGGTTAAAAACATTCTTACTTGAAAAGGTATTTACCATTGTCAAGGTTGATAAAACTCTTTGTGCTTAAGCATGACAATGACTCATTATTCGTTCAAGTGTATGTGGATGATATTATCTTTGGTTGTGCTTCTCAAGATCTTGTGTCCATGTTTTCAGCAATGATGAGTTCAGAATTTGAAATGAGTATGATGGGTGAACTCACTTACTTTTGGGGGCTGCAAATCAAGCAAACCAAGGAAGGTACCTTTGTGCATCAAACGACGTATACAAGGGACCTTCACAAGCGCTTTAACGACAAAAGCAAGCCTCTTCGGACACCAATGGGAACAACATCAACACTTGAACCTGATGAAGATGGTGAACCCGTGGATCAAAAAAAATATAGAAGCTTGATCGGATCACTTTTGTACCTCACGGCATCAAGACCGGACATACAATTTAGCGTATGTCTTTGTGCACAGTTTCAAGCTTCTCCACGTGCTTCACATTGTCAAGCCATCAAAAGAATTCTCAGGTACTTACATGGAACTCAAGAGTTTGGCATTTTTCTTCCTTCTTCCTCAACCGCTACTTTGAAAGCTTTTTCGGATGCTGCTTTTGGACGTTGTAGGATTGATCAGAAAAGTACTTCCGGTGCTTGTCATTTTCTTAGTAATTCACTTGTTGCTTGGTCCTCTAGAAAACAAAGTTCAGTTGCACAATCCACAGCTGAATCCGAATATGTAGCTGCTGCTAGTGCTTGCTCACAAATTCTATGAATTGTTCAAACACTTAAGGACTATAGGGTTGATCTATATAGTGTTCCATTGTTTTGTGATAATACTAGTACTATTTTCATTGCTAAAACCCCCATGCAACATTCTAGAAATAAGCACATTGTCATTAGGTATCACTTTCTTCGTGATAATGTTAAAAAAGGAAATATTGTGCTTCACCATGTAGATATGGAACAATAATTGGCTGACATTTTCACAAAATCTTCGGATTTCACTCATTTTTGTTACATTCGTAGTGAAATAGGGGTTATGCATCCTCATGGCCTAAATTGAGGGGGAGTTTTGAAACTTGGGATGTCTATGTGTGAATCTTAACTTAAAATAATATGAGCATAGTATTTCATACATATATGACTTTGTGATTCCTTTTACATGCTGAAAATTCTTACTACATTACTCATGTTATACATTTTGTAGTTTTTGCCATGACTAGCAATTGAAATAATTACTTACACTAAATCTAGTCATGACCGAACTTTCTTGCTGTTTTGAACTTGTTGCATGATCACAAGTGCTTTTAATCATAATAAATTAATCAGCTCACATGTTAAGTTTTATGAACAAATATAAATCGAGAAAAGATCAAGAGAATATGCATGCATCACACTTCTTATTTTGATATGGATTATCATTGCACTTAGATATGAACTTGGAAGAAGTTGTGTATGACTAAACCATGTCCTTAAGCTTCTGATTGTCAAATGACATAGGCTTGACTTGGTTGGTTAGAATAAGGCAGATGCACATATAATCTCTTGCAAATATCATATGATCTAAATTTGTGCTTTGGAAAATAATAAAATGCAGCAACAAGTGTCATGCTTTTAGGTTTTGAAATAGTTAAGTTTGTGAGGTCATGACGTGCTAAAATTGAAAATTACATTTGATCTGTAGCATGGCTTACACTACTTTATGTATCTCATTGTTGTGATAGTGTAAGTTACTCGATAATGTATGACTTGGATGAGCCTTGTTTTATATGTATATGTTATAATGTGCTCATAACAAATTAAAATTTCTCTTTTGAACCTTGCTGAATACATTGTCAAAGGGGGAGAAATTCATCACACATTGCACACACATTCACAAGGGATTTGGCACGATTCTTCTCAGGGGGAGAAATATTTTGGGGAGAAAATTGTTTTCAAAAACTTTTCATGTCAATAAGCCAATGTGTAGATTTTAAGTGGTGTTGCCAATGCATTCATCAAGGGGGAGATCGTGAGACCTATGTGTGCTGAATACATTGATTTTGCCGATAAAAGTTTTTGAATACTACCAAAACACCTTTATCATCTAGGTCCAAGCTCCAGCAAGGTTTGACGATAGGTCCGGCTTGTTTTGGGTAGCTCCGGCAAAGTCCGACTAGCTTTGGTTAGCTCCGGCTCTAGGTCCGACTAGCTTTGGTAAGCTCTGACGCTAGGTCTGACTAGCTTTGGTTAGCTCTAGAGCTAGGTCCTTCTAGCTTTGGTAAGTTATGTCTCTATATCCTGTTAGTTTTGGTAAGCTCCGAGTCAAGGTTCGGTTACTTTGGCAATGTCGGGTGCTAGATTGCAATGGTTCTGCTTTTGACTTGCAATGTTTCGAACTTGCTTTTTGGCTTATGGAAAGCTGGCTTAGTATTCTTTTAGTAAATTGTTGGTGTGTTTTGGTGGTCATGGTTGATATCATTGTGCTATGGTTTGCAACATGCTTATATGAGGTGCTCACGTAAGGTGTTGTAGTTTCAGAACTAACGTGAGTCAAGTCGAGGACTTGTGCTCGGAAGTATTGGTTGTTTATTCATGTGCAGGTGTTGCTTGAGTTCAAGACATGGCTGGTGATGGGATCCATTAAACTAGTCTTAGGGAGAAGATGAGGTTCAATAACAAAGTTCGGGAGGAATTGTGGTTGAGTTGATCAGGAGGTTGCGCAACATGTTTGAATAAAGAACAATGCATATGAAGGTATCTTGGACGTTGTTGGAAGATGTTTGCACACGTGTGCAAGGAGTGCATGTACGTGGCTACATAGTTCCAAGGAGTGATGAAGAGATGTGGACGTAAAGAATTGGTCGGAAAGGTCCAACCGACTAGGTTATGGACTCAGGTTGCACCTGAGTCGTGTTTGACTCAAAAATGGAAAGTTTGAGTTGGTTATGATAGGATTTTGTGTGGGTCACGAATTTGTGTTGTTTTAGGAATGTGGGATACGTTCCTAAAGTGTTTTGAAGTCTTAAGATTGCTTCTATCTGCGCATATAAGAGTCTTGAGCAGTTATGGAAAGTTTCGATTCGTGAATTGAGTAGGATTAGAGTCCTAGTTCGAGTTGAGTTGGCTTTCGGGCTGGTTATATAAGCAAGGGAGGCCAGAGCTCATTGTACACGACTTTGAGGTTGTTCTTCTTGTGTTATGATCAATAAAATTCGTAGTTTGAAGGAACTTTTGTGCCTTGTTCGTCCGACTTGTTTCAGACAAGTTTTCTCGTCGAGTTTCTGCACAACACTACCTTTCTTTGGTGGTTTTATCATAACACGAGTTTTAAAGATCCGATTGACGTGATTCTTTGTGGGTTGTCTTCACAACTTAATTTTCTATCATCTGTGAATATTTCACGGTCATTGGATTTCTAGTTTCTGATCTACACGAGTGTCTTTGCAGTGTTCTAGAACTGTTTTTCTCGGGTAGGACATATTGACCTTTGTTCGATTTTTCGATCGTAATGTTCTCTCGACGGATTTTCGAGACACTTGTTGTGACGTCTTCATGACTTGATTCTCTACAATCCATACCAGTTTTATCATAGTTGAGCACGTTTAGATTAATCTCACACACAACTTCTTTAACAGATCGGTTTTCTACCGAGGGGTGTTTCTGTTGCTTCCGCTGAAAAGTTTTAATCTACCATTCACTCCCCCCCTCTGGTAGCTTTACACGTGCTATTCGATCCTCCACAGGGTCCACGCTAGTCCTTCTCCTCCGAGTCGTACTCGTCGTCAATCTCATCACATCATTTAGCGATATGATTATGCACATATACAAATAAAGTAATTTAATAATTCATACACCAGAATTCTAATACACTACACGAATTGATACTCTTAAAAGTGAAGGTCAAGAGAGATCATAATCAATTTAACTCTATAGCAATACAAGGTCTACTCGACTTGGGCCGCCGTTTACAGTAGAGTTCATAGATGCTAATACAAGAATCAACTCAGGCAACCTAGACTGTGCCTAACCGCTTCCTAGCAACTCAAGTTGTCGCTGACTCGACATCTGCAGCAGCTATTTGCTCACCTTCAGTGATAAGTTCTTTAATCAATGAGATATAAGTGTTGTCATCAGCTGAGATAGGACTTTTATTGGCATCCACGTCCCCCAGAATAACATTCCATGTTTCTAATAATACATCAAGAGCATGTGAACCCCAGATTTCCTCGTCACTCTAATGATCCAGATCTGTCTTGACAACTTCTGATGTCAAAGCAGAAAGCATGTTAATTCGTCCATAATGCCTTTTTGACTTAGGTAGGTTATCAAAAGTGAAGTGGTAGTTAAAGATGCCACTGAAAGCAGCACATGGCAATCATCTATGAACTCACATTCACTTACACCATTTCTAATTGATGCTGCTATGGAATCAGGATGTTCAATCCACAAAACAGCAGCGGCAAACATCGACATAAGGTGTTTAACTTGTGCATCTCCATTATCATTAGGAAACACAGAGCTTGATATTAGAATCTCTATCCACATTGATCCTGGTGGTTTTTTTATGATGGAAAGTTCCGACCCTCCCATCCAAAGAGGTTATGGCCAATTTATTACAAGCGAGTACAAATGCAAACACTCACAACCTATTGTTTAGAATAAAGCGACGATAATTGGATGGCTAAGCACACAACTGTGGACCGGACTTCGTAAGCCAATATTGTAGCACGTTCATCCCTTCATATTTTTCGTAAGTGCACCCCAGATCTAGCGCACATGACTTCCTTTGTAGAGTATCTGCATTTAGTACTGTGAAATTCAGCTTAAAATTCGCTCCGACCGAGTATTGAACTCAGAACCTGAGTAGTGCTACTCGGAGTACTTAACCACTAGATTAAGCCTCCTTTCGCATTGATCCTAGTGTTACCAGCAAATGTTCAAATTTCTTCAGATTCATTGTATCAATCCTCAAGCCAGAATTTATCTTAGCATCTGAATTATCATGCTCCACAGTATGCTTAAAATTTTAGCCTAATATCTGAAACAAGATCAGGCGTACTGCTGCTGAACATGCTCTTTCCTCGGGTATAGACACATTTGAATTCACAATTTTGTCCGCAGTGTTAAACACAACAGCTTTAGCACAACAATAGAAATCCTTCAGAAAGAAATCCTTCAGAAAGTGCAATTCAATTGACCATTCGCATTGTTCGTCTTAGGCAGACCCATAGCAGAACCAATCAACGGGAAAAATTCTGAAATCAAGTTTTCCAAGAAGTTGATCGCAGCAAACTGTCTATTAGGGCCATGGATACCCCGAATGGACTGTTCAACCTCAAAGAAGATGGTTGCTTTATCCTGATCTGGAAACTTAACCCAGCCTCTTCTCCATAATCTAGCTGCCATTGCAGAAACTTCCGATTGTACATAGCCATCAGGGAAACTTGCATGTTCCATAACGTAGTTCAATCAATATAGTATTAAGCTTCTTCTGTTCTCATCTGCAAGTATTCCTCATTTCCTGGTTACCGCAGCTCCAATTGCACCAGCTGCTTGGAATCTTGCATTTGGCACTTGGGATGTCTCAAGAATGAATCAGCATGCTTGATAGGGCATCAGAGACGAATGCAACAAACTTTTCACTTTCTCCGCTTCAGATGGATTCATGTGCAGCTGGATGAGGAAGCAGGCCTGCTCGATGGCGAGCATTGTGGCCTGAAGCTGCTGCGGATGGGGGTTGCCGATGGGAAAGCCCTGCACGGCGGCGGCAGCTGCTCCCGATAGGAACGAGCAGGGTGCGGACGCGGGCGACGAGCAGGGCGGAGCGGCACGAGGTGGGCAGCAAGGCTCAGCAGTGAGCGCGCTGCTGGGGTGGACGCAGGGAGGGGGCCGGTGAGCAGCCGCGGCAGGGCGCGGCGCTCGGCATGGAGTGCACGATGGCGAGGCGGTGGCAAGGGCTGGCGAGCGCGGGAGGAGCGGGCGGCCGTGAATGGCGGCGTTGCGGAGCAGGAGGCGCAGCAGGGCGCGGCAGGGCTGCGGCAAGCCGGAGCCGGCCATGGGAATGGGCAGCGGGCGGCCGAGGCGCGTACGGGCGGTGCTGCTGCGGCCAGCGAGCAGCAGCGGCAAGCGCGCGGACAGCGCCGAGCTGGAGCATGAGCGAAAAAGAAACCGGAGGCCATGGGCGGGCGCTGGAGTGGGGATCGAGCAGAGTTGAGTTGCTGCCGGCCTGGTAACGATGGGAACGAACAGAGGAAATGGGACCAGGACGATGGTGTGCGGTGTTGAACAGAGGCCAAGGCTGGGTTCTGATACGGCTGACTGGTGGGGCCCAGGGGTGCCTTGCCGTGGAATCCAAGTGCCAGGGCTCGGCAGGATAAGATTGACTGGTGGGGTAGAGATGGCAGGTGGGTCCCACTGGTCAGATAAATCCTTACAGTTGCAGTTTTCAGTACTCAAATAAAAATAGCAAATGGACATCTAAAATGGTGAAAATTTGCAGAGTACACTTTTAAATATGAGGAACACATTTGTGAAGTTGGATTTAGATTTCGATCAGTTTAGTTTAAATTCAACTTTAACATTTGAATTACACTTCATGCAAACACCTCTTCTAACCATCATAATTCAAAATATTTTACAGGGCCACCTAAATTAATATAATTAATACTTTGGTGAAATTAAATTTGAAGCTTGACATGTTTTCGTGTGATTCAAATCTGAATATGAGATTCCCTTCTAGGTATGAGATCTAAATTACCACTAGAATTGACTATAGTCATAGAGAGGTCCGATTAAATATAAAGCATATTTTGTGAGGTCAGGTTTCAATCTTAAAACAATTGATTCCTAATTTAAGATTTTTGTATTAGCATTTTACTTAGCTTTTGATTAAGTCGTTTTACATTTGCTTTTGGCTTATGAAGCACCTTAGGATCCTTTGTTGTAATATTTACTTAAAAAAATTTAAGTTCATATTTTTGCTTCTTGTTCTTTTCAAATTTGTGCTTTTACAACCCTTCCTGCTTAAAGAAATCTCGTCCCGAGATTCTAGTGAACAGAAACTGGTAGTGAGAGTTATTGGTGATGATAATACTAATGCGGTATTTGGATGGTAGAATTCTTGACATGCCTATGCGTGTTCCTTCACAGTGCGGTTAATCTGTAACAATCTACTGCACTACATCCTCTGACTTCTTATAATAGGAGTTGTCGAAGTGTTAGTGCGACACTTCCTCCGGATCCGCTAAGGAGCAGCCCACGGAGGTTCTTTGTTCGGCAGGGTTTAGGCCTCAATCAAGTGTTCTAACGGATGAGAATATGAGATGATGGTTTTTACGTGGTTCGGGCCGCAAGGAGCATAACATCCTACTCCACGGTGGATGGTATTGATAGTATGTGTGTGTGCATGTGTGATGTTTTAGTCCTTTATAACGGTGGCGGTCCGACCTTTTATAGACAAGGTCGGACGCCTTACAATGGGGTCTCGGGGCCTGACAGGTGATCCCGGTGCGATCTTATCCTAAAGATCTAAGGCTTCTTCCATAAGCTTGCCTGATCGAGGCAGTGAAGACTCCCCGTCTTGCCTCCTCTCTTGTCAGTAGCCCACGCGCTGTTGCTGACGGTGGTAGAAGGTGTCCAGTCGGCTTGTCTTGTTGCCGCAAGCTACCCACTTGGCCAAGTGGGATAGACCTGCGATGGCTTTACTGTGACGCGATTGGTCATATCGGTCTCTGACCGTTGGCGTGCTCCGCGTTGGGCGCCGGAGATGGGTGTGCGTCTTCAATATTCGACTTGAGCAGGGCGCACCATCCATTCACTCCCGCATCTTACCGTCCGAGGCGAACCACGAGACACGTGGCAACGTCGGGGCTGAGCTCAGCTTGGGAGGCCAGCCCTGGTCCCCCGTGACGTGTGGCAGCTCCGGGGCTCGCCATGGATTGTGGCAGCTCCGGGCCCTTCCGCGTGGGGGGTGCTGGACCCGGTGCTCTATGCCACGTGGCTGCACCAGGGCTCTCCCCCAAGGTTGGGTGAGATCCCATCCCTACACGTGGTGCCACGGAAGCCCGCCACTCCGGAGGGGCCAAGTCCAATCTTCAAGGCCTACATGGCAGCTCTACAGCACGATCTTGAGGGAGGAAAAGGCCTTGGCGCCCAAAGGACACATGGCGGCTCTGAACGTGCCTTTGTATCTTCATCCTGTATGCGAGGGTACCCCGTCTGCAGGGTACCGACAGTGGCCCCTGGGTTCACCTTGGGGCAAGGTGAAGAGCCCAAAGGTGCCCTTTTCATATTTTCCCGCACTATGCTTTGAATTCTATCTTGGACAGTCGAAGCGGTGGGCGTTTCTGCCAACGTCGCCACGCGTCTTTCTCAAGTTGAGAGGTTATGGCAATGGGATCTTTGCTTGCTATCATATATTTGCCTTTTGCGGTGCCTTTGACCGCAATGGTTCCCGATGCGGCTATAGCACTTTCATTTGCTCCACCTTTATGGGAGCCGCTTCAGCTATTTTTCGGGGGGCTGACCGCCTGGCCCAGTGCTTCTATCAGGGGCATAGGGCCCATTGTCATGGGTGCCGTGTGCTTAAGTGATGTGGGTCGATTCTCTGCTTGAGGTACCCAGGAGTCACGGGGGTGATAGAAAAGGAAATCATTAGAGGGAACGGTTCCTTCCTTCCTTACACCCCGCAGCTTAAGTTTCCGTCTTCTCCCTCGAACGCACGAGCCTTCATACTTTAGCGAAAGCTCTCTCCTTCATTTGCTCCCATGGCCACCCCACTACCTTCGTCTCACCTTTAGTCGGTCGGTGACCTGTTGTTGATGTGGTAGCTGCTTGGTTGGTTGGCGGCGGAGTGTGTGTGGATGATTCGCTGTGGATCTCCCGCTCTCGAAGACTTGCGAGAAGACGAGATCGTCATCTTCGTCGCCTATGTGTCTGCGGGGCTTGGGATTCTGCTGTCGAGGTTCTTCCTCGTAGTGCTGGAGGAGCATGGGTTGCAGCTTCACCACCTGTCGCCGAACTTCGTTGCCGTGATTGCGGTGTTCGTCCACTTCTGTGAGCCGTTTGAGGGACAACGGTGGACATCTTCTGGTTCTTTTTTTGTGATGAAGACCACTAGGAAGAGCGATACGACCCAGGTGGGTGCCTATTACTTTCGGCACCGGGACAAGACCTCCTGACTCTACATCCCTTCGCTCAAAGGGGGCAAGTGGAAGACCTGGAGGGAAGATTGGGCGATCGTGTGGGTCGAGGCCCATCCTCCACTGAAGATGCCCTCTGCAGGTCCAACTTTTGATCCCACCCCCTGGGAAGCATACCACGGGTTGCCGAAGGAGTATACACTGATATTGAGGAGGATAAACCTGCTGGCAAGCAAAGGCTTGACCTCCCTGGTGGTGTTGGCCGACTTCTTGTGCCGCCGTACCGACCCTCTATAGAATCGTCGGTACGAGGCCTGACACTACAATGGTACTGATGATCGGTGCCGGCTGGCTCTGGATGACCTTACCCCGGAGATATTGGAGGGTTTGCTGAAGGCAGTGATTTGTGACACGGTCGAAGACGAGCATGTCTCCATCCCGGTGGACTGCCAGCCGCTCTTCGTGACCCCCGATGTGAGGGACGAACTGCTGAGCTCGATGCCTGCGGTCAACGTGTTCGGCGTTACCCGCCTGCACCTCGAGGGGTCATCTAGGATTTCAGCAGTTCTGGCACGGTGCCGCACCATGTTGCAACAAAAGTCAGAGTCTTCGTATCACTCGTTGGAAAGGGCGGAGGTAGAGCTCCCAACATCCTTCGTCGGGCTGCGGGGCGGCCATCCAACGCCAGTTCCGTCGCCATGAAGACGTTCCCGCCGTTTGGCCATGGATTCGGGTATTGTTGCGTCGAAGAAGCAGAAGTTGACGCGGAGGGACGGTACCCCAATTTCTCATTGTGATGGGGTCGGGTCGGCCGAAGCTCCCGTCGTAAACTTGGTTTAGGATTCCAGCAGTGACTCTGGTTTCATAGGACGCGCAATAGGGTCTGCACAGGAGACCGCGCCAGTGCGGGTCAATCAACAGCCGAAGCCGAAGACGGCGGTGCTGTCCTTGTTGACAGGACCCAGTTAGGCGCAACTTCTTCCTCTGCTTTCTCCCTTCATTCCTTTCTCCATTCTTCCGAAGTTTTATCTTGGCTTTCTAAGGCGTCGTCAGCCGACTTGGTGCCCTTGCTGCTTTCAGGGGTGGGCTTGATAGCACCTGCCCTTCCCGTAGCTGGAATAGGGTCTGCCGCGCCGCATCCTTCGCCCGAGGGTGCATCGGCCTTAGGTGTCGTCGATGACTCTGCACCCTCGTCTGTCGAGGCAGGTCGGGCTGGAGTGTCACCAAGCGTGGAAGTGCCAGGCGAGGAGGTGCCCAGTGAGGCGGTGCCGGGTGAGGAGGTGCCCAACGTGGAGGTTCCTGGCGAGGAGGTGCCCGGCGTGGAGGGGGCTACATTGGTCACGGTTGCTTCCCTTGGTGAGGCTGACCTGCCCGCCATTGAAGCAGCATCGACGCCTGACGTTATTGGCGCACCAGTCGGTAACTCGCCATCGGCGACCGGCGATGCCCCTACAGCGGAGGAGGGGACTTCAGCGTCGGGCAGCGGTGTGGAGGTTCTCGGAGCTCCAGCCGGGGCACCAACTAGTCCCTAGGCACTAGTGTCTGCTGCGGCATCGGCAGAAGAGGCGGAGGGGCAGTGGTCTGTGGCGATGGTCACACTAATTCCTCTTACCAATGTTGTTGTCGTGGCCCAGTCCATCTTGCGCCAGACGCAGGCTGCTTTCACCCGGGAGTGGGATCAACTTGCAGAGGAGCAGCGTTTGGTGAAGTTGGTCGATGCGAAGAATAAGTAGCTCGAGGTGGAGGCCCTGAAGGCCCATGCTACCGCTGATGCCCGCTTGAGGCTGTGTGAGGATCAGCTGTTAGAGTTGGTCCCCCACGAATTTGTCATTGCTGACGCTGGACGGGACTTGGCGCCGAAAGAGGAGGAGGTCTCCCGAGGCCTGGAGGAGAAGCACCAAGCTTTGCAGGACTTGGAGCTCACCATCAAGCGCCAGGAGGACGATCTAGAGCGTCCTATTCAGGAGCTTGCCGACCGGGAGGATACTACGTGGTGAGAGGTGGAGAGCCTCTAGGCCTCATGTACGGCTGAGGCTCAAGGGGTCCGGGACTTCCTGGCCCGTGCTGGGGCGGCGTTGGAACCCCTCGGCCTTGGTCCCGTGCCGCGCGAGGAGCCATCTCAGGGGGTGGCTCAGCTGCTTTCTGCCTTGTACACCCTCTATTCGTCGTTGGGGTCGGTGAACACCGTCCTTGCAAGGCGGCTGGAGGTCGAAGGAAAAGAGTTGGTTGAGCTGGTGGCTTGCATCGTCCTGTTATGCTTCCGAAGCTGGTACTCAAAGATCCCGCTGGAGCCAGTGGAGAAAGGTTCCCTTGATGAGCGGGAGGATGAGGCTAGGGCCAAAGTCCAAGACCCTGCACAGGAGGTGGCTTCTTTATTCTAGTGGAGTTGAGTCCGGCATCACAAAGGCGCAATGCTTTTGTACCTAGGGATCACCCCTTTGTAAACTAATTATCAATGAATTTGTTGTTTTGCTTGTTGGCTTGTCATGTGCTTTAAAATTGTTGCCCGAATGCCTTCTCTTGTGTAAGGTCTTGAAGAGCCTTTGTTGATGTCGTTAGCCTTTTGGGTCAACGCTTGCACAGTTGACACGGCCGATTTGTCGCTAGATGACGTACTGCCTATGGAACCCCCCTCAGAGGCTCCTTGGTATGTGTGGCCATATTGTTGGGTACGCCTGCCATTTGAACGCAGGATGTCTTCGACTGGCCCCCAACGGAGTGGGGGAGCATGAGTGATTAGTCTTAGCATGCCTGTTTTAGGAGCGTCGGGCTTTTCCTGAGTGTTGTCGTTGACGGCAAGCCCCCTGGGAGGTGCCGGAGCTGGCTGCTCCGGCGGCGCCCTCCATCATTGTGAAGTCGTCGACGACAAGCCCCCTGGGAGGTGTCGGAGCTGGGTGCTCCAGTGTCGTCCACCATTGTCGTGAATTCATTGACTGTGGGCCCCTTGGGAGGTGCCAGAGCTTGGTGCTCTGGCGTCGTCCACCATCGTTGTGATGTCATCGACGGCGAGCCTCTGGTGCACAGTATACCACAAGCAGACTTTCTTAGCAGCAAGAGCAGGGCAGGAGAGTGTACTCACTTGTTCGCGCTTGTTGCTATCGTTGACGTGCTAGAACGTCGACGGCAGGCCCCTTGGGAGGCACCAGAGCTGGATGCTCCGACATTGCCCACCATTGTTGTAGAGTCGTCGACGACAAGCCCCCTGGGAGGTGCCGGAGCTGGCTGCTCCTACGTCGTCTACCATATTTGTGAAGTCGTCGACGGCAGGCCCCCTGGGAGGTGCCGAAGATAGGTTCTCGGGTGTCGCCAACCATCTTCATAGAGACATCGATGATAGGCCCCCTGGGAGGTGTCGGAGCGTCGCTTACCATCTTCGTAGGTACATCGATGGCGCGCCCTTGGGAGGTGCCAGAGTTGTATGTTCTGGCGTCACCCACCATCTTCGTAGGTACGTCGACGGCGGGCCTCGGGTGCATAGGCTATCGCAAGAGAATCCTGTTAGCGACAAGAGTGAGGTAGGAGAGTTTACTCATTTGTCCGCGCTTATTGCTGGCGTCAACGTGCTGGGACATTGACAGCAGGTCCCCTACGAGGAGCTAGAGCTGAATGCTCCAGCGTCATCCACCATCGTTGTTGAGTCGTTGAGGACAGACCCCTTTGTAGGTGCCGAAGCTGGATGCTCTGGTGTCGCCCACCGTCTATGTAGAAACATCGACGGCAGGCCCCTTGGGAGGTGCCAGAGCTGTATGCTCTGGCGTCGCCAAGCATATTAAAAGGTACGTCAACGATAGGTCCCCTGGGAGGTGCCGGAGATGTATGCTTCGGCGTCGCCCACCATCTTCGTAGGTACGTCAACAGCAGGCCCCCTGGGGGGTGCCGGAGCTGGATGCTCCCGTGTCGTCCACCATCGTCGTAGAGTCATCGACAGCGGGCCCCTGGTGCATGGCAATCGCAAGGGAATCCTGTTACCGACAAGAGCGAGTTAGGAGAGTTTACTCATTTGTCCGTGCTTGCTGCTGTCGTTAACGTGTTGGGACGTCGACGACAGGCCCCCTGGGAGGTGCCAGAGTTGGATGCTCCGGCGTTTCCCACCATCGTTGTAGAGTCGTTGATGGCAGGCCCCCTGGGAGGTGCTGAAGCTGGTTGCTCCGACGTCGTCCACCATCGTCGTGAAGTCATCAACGGCAGGCCCCCTGGGAGGTGCTGGAGTTGGGTGCTCTGGCGTCGCCTACCATCTTCCTAGAGACGTCAACGGCAGGCCCCCTGGGAGGTGCTAGAGCTGTATGCTCCGATGTTGCTTACCATTGTCGTGAAGTCATTGACGGCGGGCCCCTGGTAGGTGTCGGAGCTGGATGCTCTAGTGTCGCCCACCATCTTCGTAGAAACATTGACAGCAGGCCCCCTGGGAGGTGTCAGAGATGTATGCTCCGGTGTCGTCCATCATCTTTGTCGGTACGTCGACGGCAGGGCCCCTGGAAGGTGCAGCAGATGTATGCTCTGGTGTTGCCCACCATCTTCTTAGGTACGTCGACGGCAGGCCCCCTGGGGGTGCCGAAGCTGGATGCTCCGGCGTCGTCCACCATCATCGTAGAGTCGTCGACAGCGGGCCCCTAGTGCACATTCTATCACACGAGAATCTTGTTAGCGACAAGAGGGAGGTAGGAGAGTTTACTCATTTTCCGCGCTTTTTTCTATTGTTAACGTGCTGGGACGTCTGAATGTGGCCTAGAGGGGGGTGAATAGGCCTTTTTAAATTTTAGTCGAAACCTGCAACACTTAGCAACTTGATCAAATACTGAGAAATTGGACTAGTCCGGTAGAGTGCGGACTAGTCTGGTACGTGCGGACTAGATCGATCAAGTTTGATCGATGATCTCAATACCAGCACAATACGCAGCAAAATATAGTATGTAACTTGCAGATATTGAGTCAATGAAATTAAGTGTAGCACAAACTAACTTTTGTTTCAATGTTTTTATGCAAGATATGCAAGATCTAGTAAACACTAGAATGTGATATGAAAAACTAAGAACAAGATTGACACAAGATTTTATCCCGTGGTTCGGTTCCCACAGAGGCAACCTACATCCATGTTGAGGAGCCCACGAAAGGACCGGGTCTTCTCCAACCCTACCCTCGTTGAATCGCCACGGAGGCCAATTCTCTTCCACTAATCACAAATGGTAAATCACCAAGTTCAAGGGGCCTTCTCACAAGTTGAGGGCTCCCCAAGTTACAAATCGAACACCACCAAGAACACACTTGTAAGATCAACAATAAAACAACAGGAGTGTGTTAGAGAATCAAACCTAAGAGCTCAAATGTGAAGAATTGTGTCTCTCCTTTGATCTAGAGTTGATCCACACAAATTTGATCTTTCTTGCGTTGGATTGTGTGGAGAGACGTGTTTTCTAGGCTCTTGGAGTGTGTGACGGCGCAGGGAGTCGAGAGAGTTGAAAGTAGGGCCATGCACATTTATTTATATGGAGGTTTCCAAAGGTTACCATCAGGGTTTCGAGAGTCTGGACTAGTCCGTGGTGGAGTCCGGACTAGTCTGGTGTGCGGCGTGTAGGACACCCTAAGTTCTCAGGAATATCGGACTTGTCCGGCCTTGGGCGAACTAGTCCGATTTAGGCTCTGGAGATCTTTGGACTAGTCCGGAAAATATCGGACAAGTCCGGCTAGGTGACTTTCTTAGTGAATTTGGGGACAAGTCTGCACTTGGAGGACTTGTCCGATTTAGTCAAAAAGATTATCGGACTAGTCTGAATATTATCGGACTTGTCCGATTTTGTGCAAAGCTGTGAAGTGTTGAGGACTAGTCCGCACTGGGGAGGACTAGTCCAATCTTAATCAGAAATATATCGGACTAGTCCGGTCTGTATAAACTTGGACTGTGCAGACAAGTCCGCACTAGGAGGACTTGTCCGATTTTGAACAGAGGGATTATCGAACTAGTTCGGGGTATATCGGACTAGTCCGGACTTGTGTAAATTTGTGCAGTGAATGAGTTTTCTTGTGCTTGAGCTATTGGGGTGTGTTTCTCCAACACACTCCATACACAATGATCTAATCTATTCAGCACTTGAGCTCTTTTCCATATAGATCCTCATTCTCCTTTCTTTTTGCGCTTTCTTCATAATTTCATTAAAACATGTGCTCATCTCAACAATTTCGTTAGGATCTCATTTTCCTGTCATAAATCAACCAAAACCCACAAGGTATGCCTAGATGCACTTTAAATCTCTCCCTTTTTGGTGATTGATGACAACCAATTGAGATTTTAAAAAATATGATAGAAATACAGAATTTTCATAAAGTGTGCACATATGTGTTTGGGATAAATAAAGCATGACAACATAAGGCATATGTGCACTGTTTATGGTGGGGTGCCAAACTACACATGCATGAACAATGATTGTGATGAGAAAGAAATAATTGACATAGATTTAACAACATCAAGCATAAATGTCAATTTCAGAGCATAAGCACATATTATATCAATCTTTCATCACAAATTTCAAAAGCATAAGCATAGACAAAGTCATTCCATCACACCACAATACTAAAGGTAGAGATAACAGAATTAAAGTTTTACAACCCAAAAGAGACACAAAAAGATACACAAGTGGAGCTCTCATCTCTCAACCTACAGCTAGGACCTAGTGACTCCCCCTCAATCTCTCCCTCTTTGGCATCAAGACACCAAAAAGAAGGAGAGGTGGGAACTAGAAGCTCATTCCTCGCTATCAGTCCTCTCCTCATATTCATCTTCATCTTCAGGCTATGAAGGAGGAGGAGCGGATCCACTCAAAGTGCCCCCAATGCCGAAATAGGCAAGCTCAGAAAGTGAAAGAGGTGGCAACTCCGAGAAATCTTACGCTGAATCATCGGAGATAACAGGGGATCCAATGGGCTCGATCTCCAGCTTCTAGCAAATGTGCTTGACATTTTGCTTGACATATCTCATATCTGCGTTCCTTGCCTTGTTCAACTTATGAAGTTTCACTTCAGCTTTCTTGCATAAGCCAAAAATGGCTGCCAAGTACTTCAAAATGCCACTGGGGGAACCTTTTTTAGGAGGGGCTCTAGTGGTGGGAGCAGTCCTCTCATCTCCTCGAGCTCTCCTTGGAGCCTCTTCACTGGACACCGGAGATGGAGCAGCTTGGACAATGGCTTGATGAGGCTTCTGGGGCCTCAAAGGAGTGTGCGCCACATCCTTCATGAACTTGATTCCTGTGACCTTCTCAATCATAAACATCAAGTAAGGGGCATAGCCACAGGATCTGTTCGGTGTGCAGGAGATGTTGACCATGTCATTCCAAATGTAGTCAAAGATATAAAACTTCCGGTTCTTGCTAATCACCTTCATTAGGGTCCTCAAGTACCCTTGCACACTTCCTGCATCTCCGTCTTTTGGTGCTATGGTCTTCCTTAGCACCCTATTAAGAACCATGAAGAAGGGATTCATGTTCTTGGTCGATGGAGGGTTGTACTTCAGGCTAGTATCATAAAGAAAGTCCAACTTATCTTTTCCCAAGACACCAATGTTGTGGATAATTAACTGATTGTTGTTGGTGTCTACTAGGTGAAGCAGTCTTGCAAACTCATCATAAGTTACGGTGTACTTGGATCCATGAGTCATCCAAGTCACCCTTTCCTCCTCTTCACTAGAAAAGAAGCATGTGGCATAGAACTGAGCAATAATCTCATCATTCCAGTTATATCTGAAGGCAAACAGGTCCTTCAGCCCATGCCTAGCTGCAACCTCCACCACTTGATCAAAGGCACCACAACTCTTCCTTTCAAAGTGATTCCAGTCAATCTACTGGCCGCGGACAACTGGAGTCTTCATGTTGAGGTACACAGAGCTGTAATAGTCTGCGTGGAAGTTGCTCCAAAATTTGGCATCGGCTGCATTCTTGGGTCTGCTGTAACAATCCACAAATTTGAGCTTGAAGCCGTATCGCTTCCCTTGCTGTTGAACTTCTCCTCGGAGGGATTCCAGTTCCCCTACCTTAGAGTTTCCATCTTGAGGGGGCCGATCAGGCCCGAGGTGATTCCCTTTCCTTTGCCCTTAGCTTGGCGAGAAGCTGCCGAGCTAGAGCCAACTGCATCCTTGGCTTTGGACGCATGCTTCTTGGCTAAAACTTTATGCCGCACCTGAGGGGGAGAAGGTGCCCGCTCGGAGGGGTGCTCTTGGCGCTTCTTCCCTTGGCCCGTCGAGGACCGAATCAATGAGTCTTGGTCCATCTCGTCCTCATAATCAGAAATTTCATCATTGGAGCTTGACATGGTCCTGAGAGGGAATTATACAATGTATGTAGTATGAGAACTGATTGCAAGGAAGTGCATTGAGTAGTTGGAAATTAGGGTTGAATTTGGTTGAAACCCGGACTTGTCCGGTGTTCAGGTACGGACTAGTCCGAGGTGACCGTACTTGTCCGTACAGGGACCGTACTAGTCTGGTGTTCAACACCTTAAACCCTAACTATGAGACAAATGGTATTGCTCAATGCCAAATTAGCTTAACATAGATGTAATACAGCAAGGAAGCATGTATTAGTTGAAAGGAACTAAGCTATTTGATCCAAAACGGAAGAAATCAAAGTTTCTAGGGTTTGGGGGGAAATTTACCGAAATTCTTCGATTCTTGACGAAGGAGGAGTTGGAGGTGCGGACAAGTCCGTGGTCTTCAATCCCCTAGCAATGGAGATTGATTTCCACTTAAACTTGAAGGTATTTGGTGGAGAAATTGCCAAATCGCCTTGGGGGCTCTCGAGTGAAGAGAGAGAATGTGAGGTGAGTTGTGAGGGTGAAGGAGATTAGGTTTTGGCGGCACCTAGGGTTATGGAGTCAAAAAATCGGACTAGTCCATGATCGGCCGGACTAGTCCAGACTACCGGACACTCTGCGGACTAGTCTGCAGTGTGCGGACTAGTCCGGGTGACTACGGACTAGTCCGTGGTCACCAGAATAGAACTGGATAGACCATTTGTATATATTCGAAGGTACTAATAGAGAAAATAGGGGCCAAAACAAACAAATAATCTTTATGAATATGATCAGTAAACATACAACAATCAAGCAATGACCATATTTCACCAAGATCAAGTAATTGAAATAGTTTTTCAGAGAAAATTGAGAGGGATGATTTTCACAACACAATCAACATATTTTGAAGAAGCCATACAAGTATGCAAGTTTTCAAGCCACATTACGAGCATCAAGGATATTTAGTTCATTTCTGAGCTCGCAAAAACGTTTTTCATCAAGTGGCTTGATGAATATGTTGGCTAGTTGTTTTTCGGTGTTGACATGGGAAATATCTGTGTCTACTTTCATTGAGTGGTCTCTCAAAAAGTGATGTCGGATGTCTATGTGTTTGGTCCTAGAGTGCTCAACGTGATTATGTGCAATATTAATGGCACTCTCATTATCACAAAGGAGCGGAATACGACTCATATTGTAACCGTAATCCCTTAGAGTTTGTCGCATCCAAAGAAGTTGTGCACAAAAACTCCCGGCTGCAACATACTCTGCTTCAGCTGTGGATAAGGCAATGGATTTTTGTTTTTTGGAGGACCAAGAAACAAGGGATCTACCTAAGAATTGACATGTACTGGAGGTACTCTTTCTATCAACTTTACATCCGGCATAATCTGCATCAAAATATCCAATGAGATTGAATTTGGAACCTCTAGGATACCAAAGTCCTAGGTTGGGTGTATGAACTAAATATCGCAAGATACTTTTTACGGCTGTCTAATGACACTCCTTAGGATTGGCTTGAAATATTGCACACAAGCACACACTCAACATAATATCAGACCTAGATGCACATAAGTAAAGTAGGGATCCAATCATGAAGCGATATACCTTTTGATCCACGCTTGGTCCATCTTCATTGAGATCCAAGTGTACATTTGTTTCCATGGGAGTCTTTATAGGCTTCGCCTTGTCGATTCCAAACTTACTGAGTATGTCTTGAGTATACTTGGTTTGGCTTATGAACGTCCCCTCCTTTTGTTGCCTCACTTGGAATCCCAAGAAGTATTTCCGATCTCCCATCATAGACATTTCAAACCTATCTTTCATAATCTTACTAAATTCTTCATAAAAAGATTTATTAGTTGAACCAAAAATGATATCATCAACATAAATTTGGCAAACAAAGAGATCATTGTCAAAATGCTTCGTGAATAATGTATAATCACCTTTGCCAATTTTAAAACCATTTTTGTGAGACCTATGTGTGCTGAATACATTGGCTTAAAAGTTTTGAATGATGCCATAACATCTTTTTAGCAAGGTCTTACTTTAGCTCCGACATGTCCTTGATAGCTCCGGCATGTCTTTGATAGCTTCGGCATGTCTTTGTTAAGCTCCGATGTATTTTTGCTAGGTCCGACTTATGTTGGTTAGCTCCGACATGTTTTTCTAGCTTCGGCGCTACGTTGTACTAGCTTTGGTAAGCTTCGACGCTAGGTTGTACTAGCTTTGGTAAGCTCCGGCTCAAGCTCCGGTTAGTTTTGGCAAGATTCAGAGCTTCGTCGCAATGTTCCTGCTTTTACTGTGAAATGTTTTGAACTTTCTTTACATTGTTGGAAAGATTGCTTAATATTCATTTGCTTAGTTTTTGGTGTGTTTTGGTTGATATGGTTGATATCATTTTGCTATGGTTTGCAACATGCTTATGTAAAGTGCTCACGTAAGATGTTGTAGTTTTGGAACTAATGAGAGTGTCAAGTCCAGGACTTGTGCTCGGAAGTATTGGTTGTTTATTCATGTGCAGGTGTTGCTTGATTTCAATACATGGATGGTGATGGGATCCATTGAACTAGTGTTCGGGAGAAGATGAGGTTCAACAACCAAGTTCGGGAGGATTTGTGGTTGAGTTGATCGGGAGGTCGCACAACATGTTTGAATCAAGAACAATGCATATGAAGGTATCGTGGACGTTGTTGGAAGAAGTTTGCACGTGTCCAAGGAGTGCATGGACGTGGCTGCATGGTTTCAAGGCGTGATGAAGAGATGTGGACGTAAAAGTTTGTTGGAAAGGTCCAACCGACTAGGTTATGGACTCAGCCTGCGACTGAGTTGGGTTTGACTCAAATATGGAAAGATTTAAGTTGGTTATGATAGGATTTTGTGTGGGTCACGAATTCTAGTTGTATTAGGAATGTGGGATACATTCTTAATGTGTTTGGAAGTCTTAAAATTGCTTCTATATGCATATAGAAGAGTCCTAAGCTGTTATGGAAAGTTTCGATTCGTGATTTGAGTAGGATTAGAGTCCTAGTTGAGATTGGGTTGGCCTGAGGGCTGGTTATATAATCAAGGGAGGCCAGAGCTCGTGGGAGACGACTTTGGGGTTGTTACTCCTGTGGTTTGATCAATTAAATTCGTAGTTTGAAGGAACTTTTGTGCCTTGTTCGTCCGACTTGTTTCTGTCAAGTCTTTCTCGTCGAGTTTCTGCATAACACTACCTTTGTTCGGTGGTTTTATCATAACTCGAGTTTTAAAGATCCAATTGATGTGATTATTTTTGAGTTATCTTCACAACTTGATTATCTATCATCTGTCAGAATTTCACGGTCATTGGATTTGTGGTCTCTGATCTACATGAGTTTTTTTACAGCGTTCCAAAACTGTTTTTCTCGGGTAGGACAGATTGACCTTTATTCGATCTTTCGATCGTAACTTGAGTTTCTCTCGACAGATTTGAGTGATTATTGTTGTGTATTCTTCGTGACTTGATTCTCTCTAATATCTATCACTTTTATCACGGTGAAACATGTTTATATTAGTCTCACAAACGATTTCTTTAATAGATCATTTTTCTGCCGAAGGGGTTGGGATTTAATTGTTTCCGCTGCGTAAGATTTTTTAAAATCTACCATTCACCCCCTGGTAGCTTTTCACGTGCTCTTCGATCCTACAATTGGTATCAGAGCCACGATGCTCCAATCTTTGTGATTTGAACGTGTTTTTGACTAATCATCATGGAGAAATACTCCGCCAAACCTTGTGTGTTTAGTGGTATTGATTTTCAGGTTTTGAAGGCACGTATGGAAGCCTTCATCCAGGCTCAAGGCTTCGCAATATGGGAGAAGGTATACAAGCCTTATGAAGTGCCGTCAAACGATCAATTACAGATACAAATCTGAGAGATGTCGACAATAACAACAAGGCTCGGAACTTGATCATACAAGGATTAACTCAAAGCGACTTCGACCGTGTTGCACACCTCCGATCTGCATACGATGTGTGGAAAGCACTTTGTGACTACCACAAAGGATCCAACACGATCAAGGAGGTAAGGCAAGACATGTTCAAGAAAGAATACATGCGCTTCAAGATGCAACCCGGTGAGTCTATTGATGACCTTTTTGCTCGCTTTAATAAAATTCTCAGCAACTTGCGTAGTGTCAATGTTAATTTTTCAGATGCTGAAAATGCTATGCAATTGTTAAGTGCATTAGATATGTCAATTTGGGAGATGAAAGTCACATCTATTCGTGAATCTACTGTCATGAGTACACTTACTTTAGATGTGCTATATTCCAAGTTAAAAACTCATGAAATTGACATAATATCACGTAAGAACCCTAACAAGTCTATTGCTTTTGTTTCTCAACGTGACAAGCCTAGCTCCGGTCAATCTTCATCTTGTGGTAGACTTGCTTTGTTGTCCTCTTTAACCCTTGAACAGATTGAGGAGTTTCCAGAGGAGGAGGTAGTACTTCTCTCTACTAGGTTCTCAAAAGAATTGCAAAATGTGAGAACTAGAAGGAGAGGAAGCTCCAGACCTCAATGATGTTTCAAAAGTGGTAAGACAGGGCATTTTCGTTCAGATTGCCCTAACCTTTCAGGTCCTACTTCCAGAGATGAAAATCAAACAAGGACGAATCACTCCTCTGCAAAAGATACGAAGAAAAAGAAGGGTTTTACATAATGTAAATTGGTGAGCAGTTTTATCTCCGCACTTCAAGAACTTGACTCAAGCGATGTGGACATTGGAAGTGACAGAGATGAAGATGATTTGGCAAACTTGTGCTTCATGGCAAGTAAGTCAAGATCAAGTATGGGGGAAGTTGAACACAACAGCGACAATGAAGAGGTATGTCCTACTTGCGAAGAAATGTGTGATGCTATTTCTCGTGCCACTATTATAGTTAAGGAAAAGGACAAAAAGCTTAGGGATAGTGCTGTTAAAATTGAATCACTAGAATCTGAAATCAACTGTTTAAAAACTTTGGTTCCTAGTGATGATGCATGTCCCCCATGTGATTTAATATATGAACAATTGTTCTCATTAAGAAGTGCGCACACCTCCACACTTGATAAACTTGAGTTAGAAATTGAAAAGAACAGAGAGCTTGCTGCACCTAATGATAAAAACATGAAAGATGCTAGCTTTTCTACAATTGATTTGCATTGTTCTACTTGTGATGATCTTTATAAGAAACTACAAGATGCTATGAATGAAATTTCTATATTGAACAATGCTTTACGTTCTCAGGAAGTTAAATTTTGTTCCAATTCCAAATTAAAAGGAAAAACTTCATGTGAAAATTGCCTTGATCTGTCCAATAAACTTGATAACATGCATAGGACATTAGATCAGTTTTGTAATGGGAATAAGAACCTAAACTTGCTGCTGAATTCTTCCAAATCTTGCAATGATAAAACTGGTTTAGGTTTCGATTCTCATGCTCATGCTAAGGCACATCCACCTAAAATTGTAAAGTCATTAGGAAGTGGTTTGATTCAAACAGTTCCTAAACAAAAAGAAGTGGTTTTCAAATCTGCAGGAGTGTTGTCTCATTCGGTTTTAAATAAAAATGTTGCTTGCTCATTTAGACATGAACAAAAAGTTAAATTTCATTGTACCTACTGTGGTAGAGATGTTCATGTCATATATTTCTGTTATAGACTAGCTAAACAACAGAAAAAGGAAAGAATGATTGCTGCATCTCATAACTTTCATGCAAAATTTGCTGCATTTGCTAAACCGAATGATAGGAACATGCAATCTGCTGTAATGAGTCACAAACATGCAAAGGTTGCTCCCAAACCTACTGTTTTTTGTGCTACACATGCAACATCTCGTAGGACAGTAGTTGGGTACAAAAATCCTCAAGCTTTGGCTCATAAACCTGCTGTTTTGTCTCAGCTTTCGCGTGTTATTCATGCTGGACGTCATGTGACTCAGTATTGGATTCCTAAATGCCTTTTGACTAACCCCAGTATTGACTCATCGACGTATTGTGCTTCTATGTAGGTTACACGCTTGAGGAAGGAGAACTTTTGGATTGTGGATTCAGGTTGCTCACGCCACATGATCGGTAACAAAGAATGGTTCTCCTCCCTCTCTTTAGTGTCACGTGTCGAGAATGTTACTTTTGCTGATAATTCTTCAACTCCTATAATTGCTAAGGGTTCGGTTAGAGTAAATGATCACTACATTTTGAAGGATGTGACACTTGCTAAAAAATTGAAATACAACTTGATTTCTGTTTCACAACTGCTAGATGAAAATCTGGAAACAATTTTCACTAAAAATTGTTGCAAAGTTGTATATTCAAATTGTAAGGTTATTTTTAACATGTCTCGGTTTGGAAGAGTTTTTAAAGCTGATTTTGATATGTCTTCCTCTAAGCATAGGTGTCTAGTTGCTAATGATTCCAAAGATTTATATTTTTGGCATCGTAGACTTGGTCACGTAGCCTTTGATCATCTCACGTGTGTTAGTGCTCTTGATCGCATATGTGGGCTGCCTAAGCTTAAAGAGGACAAAGAAATTGTGTGCTCTTCTTGTAGACATGCTAAGATGGTTGCAGGTTCACATACTTCTCTCACAATGATCATGACAACTGAACCGGGTCAACTTTTGCACCTTGACACCGTAGGACCTTCACGCGTTCAATCCTTCGGAGGTAAATGGTATGTTCTTGTGATTGTTGATGATTATTCTAGATATTCTTGGGTTTACTTTATGGCATCCAAGAATGAAGCTTTTAGTCACTTTAGAACTTTATTTCTTAGATTATCAATTGATCACCCAAGATCTTTAAAAGCAATTAGAAGTGATAACGGAATCGAATTTAAAAATCAGTTTTTTGATCACTTTTGTGCTGAAAATGGAATAGATCATCAATTTTCTTCACCATATGTACCTCAACAAAACAACGTTGTACAAAGAAAGAACAGAACCTTAGTTGAGATGGCTAGGACTATGCTTGATGAATATCAAAATCCTAGGAAATTTTGGGCTGATGCGATTGCAACTGCTTGTTATGTCTCGAATTGTGTTTTCTTGCGTGCTAAGCTAGGTAAAACACCATATGAGCTCCGGTTTGGACATAGGCCTAGTGTTACACACTTTCGGGACTTTGGTGGCAAATGCTTTGTTAAGAAACATCTTAATATTGATAAATTTGTACCTAGATCTGTTGATGGCATGTTTCTTGGTTATCCATCTCATACTAGAGGCTATCGTGTGCTTTTACTTGACACTAACAAAATAGTGGAGACTTGTGAGGTGTCTCTTGATGAATCTAGCCCAGGTACTAGCTCAAACATTGCAGGTCGAGATCCATATCCGCAGGGGGAGAGCATTTTCGTTGAAGATGAGGAAGAGGTGGAGCTGTTGCCAGAAAATTCAACACCTAATGACATTGTTCCAGATCCTGATTTTGATTCACAGCCAGTACTGACAACCACCATTGCTGGTGCAGATCCTCCTCAAGTCACAAGATCATCGATTTGTGATGAACATGAAGAAGAAGAAGCTTGTGAAGTGTCCACTCCCCTCCGAGTTCTCAAAATTCATCCTCCACAGCAAATTATTGGACACTTGCACGAACGAGTCACACGGTCCAACTATGATGAGTTCAGAATTTGAAATGAATATGAAGGGAGAACTCACGAACCTTTTGGGGCTGCAAATCAAGCAAACCAAGGAGGGTAACTTTGTGCATCAAACGAAGTATACGAAAGACCTCCTAAGGCACTTCAACATGGACAAAAGCAAGCCTCTTCAGACACCAATGGGAACAGCAACAACACTTGAACTTGATGAAGATGGTGAACCCGTGGATCAAAAAGAATATAGAAGCATGATCGGATCACTTTTGTACCTCACACATCAAGGCCGGACATACAATTCAGCATATGTCTTTGTGCATGGTTTCAAGCCTCCCCACGTGCTTCACATCGTCAAGCCGTCAAAAGGATTCTTAGGTACTTACATGGAACTTATGAATTTTATATTTTTCTTCCTTCTTCCTCAACCATTACTTTGAAAGCTTTTTCGGATGCTGATTTTGGGGGTTGTAGGATTGATAGGAAAAGTACTTCTGGTGCTTGTCATTTTCTTGGTAATTCACTTGTTGCTTGGTCCTCTAGAAAACAAAACTCAGTTGCACAATCCACGGTTGAAACTAAATATGTAGCTGCTACTAGTGCTTGCTCACAAATTCTTTGGATTGTTCAAACACTTAAGGACTATGGAGTTGATCTACATAGTGTTCCATAGTTTTGTGATAACACTAGTGCCATTTGCATTGCTAAAACCCCGTGCAACATTCTAGAACTAAGAACATTGACATTAGGTATCACTTTCTCCGTGATAATGTTGAAAAAGGAAACATTGTGCTCCACCATGTAGATACCGAAAAACAATTGGTTGACATTTTTACAAAACCTTTGGATTTCACTCGTTTTTGTTTCATTCGTAGTGAAATAGGTGTTATGCATCCTCATGGCTTAAATTGAGGGAGAGTTTTGAAACTTGGAAATTCTATGTGTGAATCTGAACTTAAAATAATATGAGCTTAGTATTTCAGACATATATGACTTTGTGATTCCTTTTACATGCTGAAAGTTCTTACTACATTACTCGTGTTATACATTTTGTAGTTTTTGCCATGTCTAGTAATTGGAATAATTATTTACACTAAATCTGGTCATGGTCAAACATTCTTGCTATTTTAAACTTGTTGCATGCTCACATGTGCTTTTAATCATAAAGAATAAATCAAGCAATCAACTCACATGTTGAGTTTTTATGAACAAATATAAATTGAGAAAAGATTAAGAGAATATGCATGCATTGCACTTCTTCTTTTGAGATGGCTTATCATTGCACTTATATATGAACTTGGAAGAAGTTGTGTATGACTAAAACCATGTCCTTAAGCTTCTTATTGTCAAATGACATAGGCTTGGCTTGGTTGGTTAGAATAAGGCACATGCGCATATAATCTCTTGCAAATATCATATGATCTAAATTTGTGCTTTGAAAAATAATAAAATGCAGTAACAAGTGTCATGCTTTCAGGTTTTGAAATAGTTAAGTTTGTGAGATCATGACTTGCTAAATTGGAAATTACATTTGATCTCTAGCACGGCTTACACTACTTTATGTATTTCATTGACGTGATAGTGTAAGTTACTTGATAGTATGACTTGGATGACCTTTGTTTTATATGTATATGTTATAATATGCTCATAATAATTAAAATATCTCTTTTCAACCGTGCTGAATACATTGTCAAAGGGGGGGAGATAGTATGTGAATTTTTAAAGATAAGTATGCAAAGGGGAGAAATTGACTACACATTGCACATATTCACAATTGTTTTTAGCATGATTCTTCTCAGGGGAGATATTGTTCTCAAAACTTTTCATGTCAATGTTCGGATTTTAAATGGTGTTGCCATTGCATTCATCAAGGGGGGGATTGGGAGACCTATGTGTGCTGAATACATTGGCTTTGATATTAAAAGTTTTGAATGATGCCATAACATCTTTTTAGCAAGGTCCAACTTTAGCTCTGGCATGTCTTTGTTAGCTCCAACATGTCTTTGATAGCTCCGGCACGTCTTTGATAGCTCCGGCATGTCTTTGTTAAGCTCCGATATATTTTTGCTAGGTCCGACTTATGTTGGTTAGCTCCGACATGTTTTTCTAGCTCCGGCGCTAGGTTGTACTAGCTTTGGTAAGCTCCGGCTCAAGCTCCGGTTAGTTTTGGCAAGATTCAGAGCTTGATCCCAATGTTCCTACTTTTTGTGTGAAATGTTTCGAACTTGCTTTACATTGTTGGAAATATTGCTTAGTATTCATTTGCTTAGTTTTTGGTGCATTTCGGTTGATATGGTTGATTTCATTTTGCTACGGTTTGCAACATGCTTATGTGAAGTGCTCACGTAAGATGTTATAGTTTCGGAACTAACGAGAGTCAAGTCGAGGACTTGTGCTCGGAAGTATTGGTTGTTTATTCATGTGCAGGTGTTGCTTGAGTTCAAGACATGGCTGGTGACGGGATCCATTCAACTAGTCTTAGGGAGAAGATGAGGTTCAACAACCAAGTTCGGGAGGAATTGTGGTTGAGTTGATTGGGAGGTCGCGCAACATGTTTGAATCAAGAACAATGCATATGAAGGTATCGTGGACGTCGTTGAAAGATGTTTGCACGTGTGCAAGGAGTGCATGGACGTGGCTGCATGGTTCCAAGGTGTGATGAAGAGATGTGGACGTAAAAATTGGTCGGAAAGGTCCAACCGACTAGGTCATGGACTCAGGCTGCAGCTGAGTCGGGTTTGACTCAAATATGGAAAGATTTGAGTTGGTTATGACAGGATTTTGTGTGGGTCATGGATTCGGGTTGTTTTGGGAATGTGGGATACGTTTCTAATGTGTTTGGAAGTCTTAATATTGCTTCTATCTGCATATAGAAGAGTCCTAAGCTGTTATGGAAAGTTTCGATTCGTGATTTGAGTAGGATTAGAGTCCTAGTTGAGATTGGGTTGGCCTAAGGGCTGGTTATATAAGCAAGGGAGGCGAGAGCTCACGGGAGACGACTTTGGGGCTGTTCCTCCTGTGGTTTGATCAATAAAATTCGTAGTTTGAAGGAACTTCTGTGCCTTGTTCGTCCGACTTGTTTCTGTCAAGTCTTTCTCGTCGAGTTTCTGCACAGCACTATCTTGGTTTGGTGGTTTTATCATACCTCGAGTTTTACAGATCCAATTGATGTGATTCTTTTTGATTTGTCTTCACAACTTGATTATATATCATTTTTCAAAATTTCACGGTCATTGGATTTGTGGTATTTGATCCACAAGAGTTTCTTTGCAGCGTTCCAGAACTGTTTTTCTCGTGTAGGACAGATTGACCTTTATTCGATCTTTCGATCGTAACTTGAGTTTCTCTCAACGGATTTGAGTGATTCTTGTTGTGTATTCTTCGTGACTTGATTATCTATGATATATATCACTTTTGACATGGTGAAACAAGTTTAGATTAGTCTCACAAACGATTTCTTTAACAGGTCGTTTTTCTACCAAAGGGGTTGGGATTTAATTGTTTCCGCTGCGTAAGATTTTTTTAAATCTACCATTCACCCCCCTCTGGTAGCTTTTCACGTGCTCTTCGATCCTACAAATTTGAATCAAGAAATCTCTAAGGCACTGATACCAAGCTCTAGGAGCTTGTTTGAGGCTATAGAGAGCCTTACGCAGTTTGAACACGTGGTCGGGGAACTCTTGATCTTCGAATCGGGGGGTTGCTCCATGTACACCTCCTCCTTGATTGGTCCGTTGAGTAAGGCGCTTTTCAAATCCATTTGATAGAGCTTGAAATCTTGGTGAGTAGCATGTGCATGTAATATTCTAATAGATTCAAGCCTAGCTACGGGAGCAAAGGTTTCGTCGAAATCCAAAATTTTGACTTGTGAATACCCTTTGGACACAAGTCGTGCCTTCTTCCTTGTCACCACTCCGTGTTCATTTTGCTTGTTGTGGAAGACCCATTTGGTGCCGATGACGTTGAACTTGGTTCTTTCGACTAGTTCCCACACCTCATTCTGTTTGAAGTTGTTCAATTCTTCTTGCATTGCCACCACCCAATCCGGATTTTCAATGCATCCAAAAAGGACAGAAAAGAGTAATGTTTACAAAAATTAGCAATTCAAGATCTAGTAGTTACTCCCTTTTGGATGTCCCCGATTATGTTGTCGACAGTGTGATCTCTTTGGACGCATTGGTGTACTCTTGGGTGTGGCACTTGTGGTCTTGAGTCTTCATGGTCTTCTTCTACTCCCCCTAGATGGTTGGCCTCATTTGTGTGTTGATCATCTTCGTCTTATTGAGGTTGATCTTGTGCAGAAGATCCCCCTTGATCCATTACTTCCACTTGTGATTCATCTTCTTCATTTTCATTTGGAGGTGGCACTTGTGGTCGAACACCGCCCAACGCCATTCTTCTTAATGCCTGACATGGAGCTTCTTCTCTATATTGCACACATTGATCAACTTGCTCTTCTTGAGAGCCGTTAGTTTCATCGAATACTACGTCACGTGCAACTTCAACAAGTACGGAGACCTTGTTAAATACACGATAGGCGTAAGAGTTCGAATCGTAGACAAGCAAGAAACCTTCATCGGACTTTGAAGTGAACTTTGAAGTCCTAGGCTTCTTGTTCAAGATATAGAATTTAGAACCGAAAACACAAAAATAGGAAATATTAGGTTTGTAACCTGTGAGTAGCTCATATGATGTCTTGCTGAGTAGGCGATGAAGATAGAGTCGGTTTATGGTGTGACAAGCGGTGTTGATCACTTCAGCCAAAAACTGATCCGATGTCTTGTACTCATCTAGCATTGTTCTTGCTATCTCTATGAGGGTTCGATTCTTCCTTTCGGCCACTCCATTTTGTTGAGGTGAGTACAGTGCTGAAAATTCATGTTTGATGCACTATTCGTCTAGTTACTACTCAACTTGAGTGTTCTTGAACTATGTGCCATTGTCGCTTCGTATGTTCTTGATCTTCAACGAGAACATATTTTGGGCACGCTTGAGAAATTTCTTTAGGGTTCCTTGAGTTTCTATCTTATCATGCAAAAAGAAAACCCACGTGAAGCGCAAAAAATCATCAATAATTACTAAGCCATATTTGTTACTGTTGATGCTTATGTAAGTGATTTGACCGAATAGGTCCATGTGAAGTAGCTCGAGCGGTCTTGTCGTTGTCATGACGTTCTTCACGGAATAGGGTGCTCCTACTTTTTTCCCAACTTGGCACACACTACAAGGCCTATCCTTCTCAAAAACAACATCCTTTAAACCTCGGATGTGATCGCCCTTGAGGAGTTTTTGAAGATTCCTCATACCAACATGTGCTAGCCATCTATGTCACAGCGAACCCATGTTGGTCTTTGCAATCAAGCATGTGTCAAGTTCGGCTTTATCTTTGTTGAAGTCAACAAGTAAAGTTTTCCCTTTAACACACTCTTGAATGCAACCGAGTCATCACTTCTTCTAGAAATGATCACACCCTCATTATTAAACAAGCAATTATAACCCTTGTCACATAATTGAGATATGGATAGAAAGTTATAATCTAAGGAGTCGACATGCAAAACATGAGAAAGCGTGTGTTGAGATGAGATTGCAATTTTACCGGTACCGAGCACCCTTCCTTGACTATTGTCTCAAAAATAGATGCCCTCGCTTGGATCCTCATTATCTTCATATTCTACAAACATTCTTCATTCTCTGGTCATGTGGTTGGTGCATCCACTGTCTAGCACCCATTTTGCTCCACCGGAGGAGTAGGCCTGCAAAAATAAATTATGTCTTGGTTTTAGGTATCTTCTTGTCGATCAACAATCTCCTCCTTATCAATAAGTTTATCCTTTAAGAATTTCATTCTTGCAGCAGTTTTCTTATTAAGGCCAACAAGCATATCCTCATTATCACTATTGGCATCACTATCACTAGAGTAAGAATGCGAGGAGGAGGACTTAGATGTTACCTTCCTTCGCCATGAGGCTGTCGTTGTTCTTCCTTGCGCCAATAGTTGGGAAGAGGGTGGATTTCTTCGTTGTCTTCTTGATGGCTATGCTAGCCATCTCCTCTTCCTCTTCTGACGAGGACTCATCATTTGAGTCCCACTCCTTTCCTAGGTGCGCCTTTTGAGTCTTTTTCTTCTTGAAGAACTTCTTAGGTTGAGGCTTTGTTTCCTTGGTCTTCTTTTTGTTTTCTTTGTATGGGCAATCAACTATAAAGTGGTCATATTCACCACAGTTATAGCAGGCCCGCCTCAACTTCGGTCTTGACTTTTCTTTGTGTTTTCCTTCACTTGATTTACCCCCTTGTCTTCTCTTCATCATCCTCTTGAATTTCTTCATGAAGAGTGTCGGTGCCTGGCGAACCGGGTACCCCTGGATACAGGAAATAAAGCATGATGGGCCCCACCGGCCACGGGGGCGAGATCTAACATGGACCCAGGGTGCCACGTGGCATGCGGTGTAGCTACACCTCCCCACCGAGGGAAGGCCCTACACTACCATGTGCCCTACAGCTCCAGGTGTATCTCCCTCTCCCGGCACTGCACGTGCCTCACAGCACTGGGTCCACCTCCCCACCGAGGATAGGTCCGACGCGTTCGCTAGATCAGCAGCCCCGGACCTGCCTCCATGCAGGATGAAGGTCCAGCGCAGCCACGTGTCTGGCAGCTCCGGACCCGACCTCCCGGCAGAAGGAAGGACTAGACTCGCCACGTGTTAGGCAGCGCCGTGCCTAGCCCATCCTGCGATAGCGGCAATAAAGAGGGGCGAGCCCAGTGCACCTAAATGGGCAAGACGCGCACATTCCCTAGGTAAGCGGGAGCTCGCAATCATAAGTAAAGAGTCCTGTACCCAGTCCTACGATAATAGGCTAGCGTCGAACTACTATGTACGGTGGACGAATGAGAGGCCGCGACAAGACGGACAAGACACTGCCTACCACAATGAGGGGCTATGTGTAGCCCTGCAACAAGGCATGTCCAGGCGGCACATTGAAGCCATTGTCAGGGGATAGCATTTACTCCCAAATCTTAGGAGGGATTTGGTACTCCCGGGGCCACTTGTCGGCTCCCGAGTCCCACTTGTAAGCTGCTCGGCTTTAGACTATAAAAGGATCGAGCAGCGACCGACTAAGACAAGATCTCTCAGACTCAAGCAATACAACACACAAACCACCATGGAGTAGGGTATTACGCCCAGGCGGACCGAACCACGTAAATCCCTCGTGTTCATCATTCTCTGAGCTTGATCTTGCTAATACTAGCTTCCAAATATACAACGAACCCCGGGCTGCCTCTGATCTAGTCTGGGGGAGGTGTCGGTTTAGGCACCTCGACATTTGGCGCGCCAGGTAGGGGGCTTGTCTCCTGCAAGAATCTTAACCGGCAGCATGGTGAATGCCCATTCCAACGATAGTTCCTCCAAGCCACAGCCCTGCCAGCAGGCGGCGAGTGAGGACCAAGCTTCGTCCCACCCCAGAGTCGGGTCCCACTCTAGGGCGGGAAGATCTAGACCATCACAACGTCATGCAGTCACACCACTGAGTGCAGATCCGCACAACACAGCACGGAGAACGCCAGCCATGACAACTGCTACGGCACTGCTAGCAGCAAGCCCAGAAAGTGCACTCCTAGCCGCACGTGCGCTGCTCCGCAATGCACCGACGGCAGGCGCACCCCAGGGAGCAACCAAACAGTGGGTAAACGAAGTCGACCATTTGGTCGTTTGCGCTCCAAGCAACTCCACAAGGTGGGAGGTGAGCAACAACAACGTTTGTCTCACTATCGCGAATGCCCATCATCAACCGACGGACCGTCGATAGCCGCTCGACAAGGCTTTTGACGGAAGACCTGTGGGCTCAGCTGCAGCGCCGTAGGGCAGGCGAGGACTGCATAGTCATCATCGAACGACAAAGGGAATGATGCCACAATATTGAGGCCGACTACAGCCTGCCTGGTTTTGGACCCCAGGTGCACGACGCTCTCCCAACGTGACAGGGGTATGTGACGCCCCCCGCACAATGCCAGGCGTATATGGCGCCTCCTCCACACCAGGTGTATGCTGCGCCCCCTCCACTTCAGGAATATGGTGTGCCCCCGCCACACCAGACATCTGTCACCGCACCTCAACACCAGGTGTACGCAGTGCCACCTAGTCATCAAGGTCACGCAGTGCCAAACCAGTCGCCTGCAAGTACTGGTGGAGGGTGCGCAGCTCTAGCTCCACACCTGCGTAGAGTGGTGTGGCCTCACAAGTTCCGGCCGCACATGCCGGAGAAGTATGACGGGAGTGTCAACCTGAGTGAGTTCCTGCAGGTCTACTCCACCTCGATCATGGTTGCGGGGGGTGACGAGGTCATCATGGCCAACTACTTCCGTGTGGTCCTGGTCGGTCCAGCCCGGTCATGGCTCATGAACCTACCCCAAGGGTCCATCACCTCCTAGGAAGAGCTGTGCTGGCAGTTCGTGGTGAACTTCAGAAGTTCGTATGAGCGCCCCAGCACGGACCTCGACCTCCACCCTGTTAGACAGTGCTCGGGGGAGCCGCTGCCAATGTTCATCCAGCGATTCTCCCAGGTACAGAACACCATACCGCACATCTCGAATGCAACTGTCATAGTTGCATTTAGGCAGAGAGTGAGGGATAAGAAGATGCTCGAGAAGCTCGCCACGCATGATGTGTGTGATTTCTCTGAGCTGTTTGCCTTGGCAGACAGATGCGATAAGGCAGCGGAGGGTAGCAACTGGCATGCTCGACCGTCCTCATAGAGTGGGGAGCCCTCACAGTCCGAAGCGGAGGCCACTACCAGGGGTGGTGGCAGGAAGAAGAAGAACGGAGGCTGCGACAGGAGTAAGACGAGGCCTGAAGCTCCCATGGTGGTAACTGCGGCAACTGGCAGATCCCGGAGCTCACGCCCGCGCCTGTCACCTGAGGGTGATGACACTGACTTCAAATGCCTAGTGCATTGTACCAATGGTCACAATGCAAGTGAGTGCCGGGAAGTCAATAAGCTCGCGGAACGTTTTCGCGAGGAGCGACAGAAGCAGCAGCGTCAAGAGAGCGAGCCCTCTCGCCAGAGGGAGGGTAAGCAGAAGCTTGACGCTGCGGAGGACAAAGATGAAGACATGGGGTACTAGGAGTCCCACAGGGCAGTGAAAGCAATGTTCACGAGTGCTGACTCAGACACTAGCAGCGACCAGGAGCGTCGGAAGCTCCTCTATGTGATCTATGGGGGAGCCTCAGACCCTGTGTCTTGGAACGCGGTGAAAGTCCTGCGATGGGTCGTGGCAGCAGTGGCCCCGGCGCTAAGTCTGGCTCCCCACAACAAGTCGATGAGCACTGCCATCAACTTCGACGCCTCGGACTGCCCGAAGAACATGGCAGGGGCTGGGGTGCTCCCGCTGCTTGTGGCCCCAACCTTCGCCAACATGAGGCTCCATTATGTGTTGATCGAAGGCGGTGCAGGCCTCAACCTTATCTCCACTGCAGCCTTCCGGAAGCTGTAGATACCTATGTCTCGACTCACGCCTTTGAGCTCATTCTCAGGCGTAGGCCCAGGGCAGATCGTGCCCAGTGGTAGCATCCACCTCCCGGTAACATTTGGTACCCCGGAGAACCACTGCACGGAGAATATTCTATTCGACGTGGCGGATGTTGAGCTTCCATTCAACGCCATCACCCAAAGGCCGATGCTATATTAGTTCATGGTCGTAGCTCACTATGGTTATCTTGTCCTGAAGATGCCAATGCCTTCTGGAATCCTCAGGGTCCGGGGATATCGCAATGTGGCAGTGTCAGCCTTGGAGCAGCCCCAAGCACTCGCTGCAGGGCGGGCTCCGAACCTGGATGATGCGAGGGAGGGTCGACCAAGTCAAGGACCGTCCCATTGGGCTTCCACCGGGGCTCCTCGCGTGCTGCCCGCCAAAGACGACGTCCCGGTAAAGGTCGTCAGGATCGGCTCCTAGGCTGCCCAGACCACCCGCATAACGGGTAATCTGGACAGCAAATAGGAATTCATGCTCGTCACCTTCCTCCGGGACAATGTCGATGTGTTCGCCTAGCAACCATCACAGATGCCCGGGATCCCCAGTGAGGTGATTGAGCACCATCTGAAGATCTACTCTAACGCTCGGCCAGTACAACAGAAGCCCCGGAAGCAGTCTGTTGAGCGTCAAAACTTCATCCGAGAGGAGATTAAGAAGTTGCTCGATGTTGGCTTTATCTAGGAGGTCCACCACCCTCGGTGGTTAGCTAATCCTGTTGTCGTCCCCAAGGCCGGCGGGAAGCATCGAATGTGCATCGACTACACCAACCTAAACAAGGCATGTCCAAAGGATCCATTCCCACTCCCCAGGATAGGTCAAATTGTAGACTCCACATCAGGCTATGATCTTCTGTGTTTCCTAGATGCATATTCTAGTTTCCACCAAATACCTATGTCTAGAGATGATGAAGACACACTGCTTTTGTAACAGTAGATGGCCTGTATTGTTATGTCTCCATGCCTTATGGTCTTAAGAATGCTCTCCCTACTTTTGTTCATGCAATGCATAAAACATTTGGGGACCTCATTAGAGACCTGGTAGAGGTGTATGTCGATGACATTGTCGTAAAAATCAAGGACTGCGCATCCTTCCTGGACAGCTTAGCGCAAGTCTTCAGCAGACTACGCCTTATGCGCACGATGCTGAATCCCGAAAAGTGTGTCTTCATGGTCTCTTCTGGGAAGCTGCTTGGATTCCTGGTTTCTCACCGTGGGATCAAAGCTAATCTAGAGAAGATCAAGGCAATAGAGTTGATGCGGCCCCCGAAACGTATCAAGGATGTACAGAAGCTCGCAGGGTGCCTAGCAGCCCTCAGTCGATTCATCTCGAGGTTGGCGGAATGAGCGCTTCCCTTCTTCAAGATTCTGCAGAAGGCAGGTCCCTTTGCCTGGACAGAAGAGGCAGAAACGGCATTCCAGGAGCTCAAGAGGCACCTGATGTCCCTCCCAGTTATGGTGGTGCCGAAGCCCGGTGAGCCCTTGCTGCTATATGTTACTGCAACAACCGAAGTGGTTAGTATGGTCTTGGTCGCAGAGCGATCGGAACCATATCAGCAACATACACGGGAAGGAGCTCGTTACGCAAGCACCGAGCCTCATGCCTCAGACCAAGCCATGGATATTTCCCAGGGGAGCTCCAAAAACCAGGAAGTCGTCGGGTCCTAGCCCCCGAAGGATGATGCGGGTCCTGGGAGCCAAGAGCCCCAGGACCTGGATCCGATGCAAGGAGCCCCGGATGATGCGGGTCCTGGGAGCCAAGAGCCCCAGGACCTGGATCCGATGCAAGGAGCCCCAGACCTCTCGGACAGAGTCTGGAACACTCAAAGGCCAGTCTACTACATCAGCGAAGTCCTCCATGAGGCGAAAACAAGGTATCAGGAGACACATGAGATGTTGTACGTTGTGTTGATAGCATCGAGGAAGATCAGACACTATTTCCAGGGCCATAAGATCTCAGTGGTCACCTCCTTCCCGCTAAGAACGGTGCTCCACAGCCCTAATGCTACAAGCAACATCGCCAAGTGGGCAGCTGAGCTAGCGGAGTTTGAAATTGAGTTCCTCCCTAGGCATGCAGTCAAAAGTCAGACCCTGGTAGATTTCTGGCCGAGTGGACTCCATCGCCTAGCAACCCAGAAAGCTCAATCAGCGAGGACACAGTGTCCGGAGCACCGATCCTCACTGAAACCCCGTGGACGCTTTACTTTGATGGTTCCGCCCGGAAGCAGGGGGCCGGGGCCGGGGTGGTGCTCATAGCTCCGACAGGGGAGCAGTTCAAGTATATGGTGCACCTTGGCTTTAAAGCCACCAACAACATGGCAGAGTACGAGGCCCTCATCTACGGGCTGAAGATAGCATTGACCCTCAATGTCCACCAGCTCCTTGCCAAAGGTGATTCCTAGCTGATTGTCAAGCAGGTCAAAGGGGAGTGCAGTTGCAATGACCCCCAGCTGGAGCATACTTGCTGCACATTAGGAAGCTGGAGAAAGATTTCGAAGTGTTGGATATGTGCCATGTGCCCCGAGCTGACAACTCAATCGTAGACGACCTGTCAATGAAGGCCTCCACAGAGGCACTAGTGCCTGAAGGAGTCTTTGCAAGGACGTTATCGCGACCAACCGCCCGAGCTGCCAAGCCGGGTGAAGGGGGTAAAGCTAGCACCTCGAAGCTAGCAATACCGACGGCCCTGCAGCCATGATGCCTGCCAAGGTTCCTATGCGCCACCAGCATCTTCGAGCAGCTAGGCGCTCAAGAACCAGGAGCTCAAGGATGTCCCGATGCATGGATCTTGGAGGTCCGGGACTACTTGAAAGACAACTACCTTCCCGAAGAACATGCCCTGGCAGAACGGATTGTGCGGATGGATAAAAGATACACGCTCGTAGAGGGGGATCTATACTGGCGTGGCGCCAACGGCATCCTACTACGATGCATTACCCGGGAGGAAGGTTGCGACATGCTCGCAGAAATCCATGGAGGTGAGTGCGGGAACCACGCATTGCCCCGCACGCTGGTCGGCAAAGCCTTTCGGCACGACTTCTACTGGCGCACATCACTCCAGGATGCCGCTGACATGGTTAAGAGATGCAAGACGTGCCAGATCCATGCCAAGCAGATCCACACACCAGCTCAAGCACTGCATATGACCCCCCCCCCCCCCCCCCCCCCGTGGCCATTCGCCGTGTGGGGACTGGACATCCTGGGACCTTTCCCAAGAGCCGTCGGAGGATTCCGGCACCTCTATGTCACCGTAGATAAGTTTACCAAATGGTCAGAAGCCACCCCAATTGTCACCATTAACAAGCAGTTAGCAGTGAAGTCCATCAAGTCGATCGTCTGCAGGTTCGGGGTCCCGAACAAAATCATCACTGATAACAGGACCCAGTTCACGAGTGCGGCATTCCAAAAATACTACGAGGACCTTGGAATCCAAGTTTCTTATGTCTTTGTCACCCACCCCAAGGGCAACGGGTAGGTAGAGAGGGCAAACGCTGAGATTCTCAAGGGCCTCCGGACTCGTACATACTCAAGCCTTGAGAGGCATGGTGCAAGTTGGGTGGATGAGCTGCCATACGCGTTGTGGGCTAGCCGGACATCAACCAGCCGGGCTACGGGACAAAATCCCTACTTCCTGGTGTACGGGGCGGAGGCCGTCCTTCTCCCAGAGCTCACCATGGGCTCCCCTCATGTCCAGATGTACGACGAAGCCACGCAGGACCAGTTCAGGCGTGAAGATATGGATTCGTCGACGAGGGACGCATATGAGCAGCCTCCGGAAACGCACGGCATAGGCAAGCGCTCCGACACTATCATCAGTGGACCGTGCGCAGTAGGGAGATCAAGTTGAACGACCTGGTCCTACGGCGTCTGCTTTCCCATGAAGGGACAAACAAACTCTCCCCCAGGTAGGAGGGTCCCTTCCGGGTCACAGAAGTTTGTCGCCCAGGGTGTGTTCTGTGACACCCGGTTCCGAATATGAACCAAGCGTAACGCATATGTGTGCCCAGGATGTTCAACACACATACACGAGTGATTCACAAATGATAAACAGAAATTAACCACGTCTTAACTAATAAATAAGTACTTTATTACAATAATCCAATAGTTCACGAATGATAAAACTCTAAATAATTGCAGCGGAAAATAAACTAAACAGCACGACTCCAATCCACAGGCAATTGACGGCGGTACGCAACCTAGTACTCCACGTGATCCTCAGGGTACTCCCAATTGTCTCCAGTAGCTGTTGGGGGGGGGATTGCAAGAGTGAGTACATGTCGTACTCAGCAAGTGTGGAAAGTATGACATGTGGCTTATTAAATGACGACAATAATAATGGCTAAGTGCTGAAAAGTACAGTAAAACATTTGAAAAGCATTATACTATGTCTATGTGAAACAATCCCATCATAACCATCATATTAACATAATATAAACCATATCCAATTATTGCCAACATTACCATTATCCATGTCCATAGTGCATAAACCATAACCATTACCAGACCACAACCATAAACCAACCATAACCATCCCAAATCCCAATTCCCACTCTAATCATGTAGGTCATCCAGGCGCTCATAACCAGGAGCACGGCTATCATGATAGTTTTTAAACACTCTGCAGAGGTTGTACCACTTTACCCACATGTTTGTGATTTTATCACCTTTCGATGACTAAGAAACCTCCATTGTGCCATCTCACACTTCCGTAGGTGTGTGGCCAAGAGATCACAAAATAGCCTTTCAAAAGGGACTACTAGTATGTACGGGCCCACTAAGGTTTCACCGGCAGGCTTGAATCTCTATTCTCCCACCCACGGGCCCCCTCGTGTGCCATACGGATCCCAGGGCAGTCCTCCTCGACTCCCATCCCACACGCCATCCAATGGTCCATACAATACTAGCAGCGCTCCTAATTATTCAGCTACGCCGCACCCATACTTGGCCTTGTGGTGGCACTGTTGACCTGGCATATTCTCGCATGAACTGGTCCTTAGATCTAAAGCAAGCAAACCACCATGACAACCAACCCATCCACATAACCATGCTTGCTTAGATCACCCATCGTATTGACCAGTTCACATTAACCAGAATATCATTGATGCATAATTAATTGTGTAGTGTTGTTTACTATCCCAATTAGTTAAGCGGAGCAAAAAGGTAGAAACCCTTCCCGACTCTCTACCATAAATTCCAGGTGACAAGGGTGGTCAAACAAAACTAGTAAACTTCCTACCATAGGATTCCCATCAATTTGACACAAGCATGCAAGTTCGCAAACAAAACATTTAATTTAAAATAGGATCAATATGCTTCAAGGACACTTGCCTTGCTCCGGCGGATGGGGTTGCTCAAGCGCTTCGAAGTCTTGGTTTTGGAAATCCTCGTATGCGGCCTCTTGAGCACGTTCCTCTACGCGTGATCATACATACAAGAAAACATATACAATTCAACATAATGCACACAAAATAATCAACATGCAATGACATGCATGCATGCACAATTTAATAATTAATTTACTACGGTCGTTTATTAATTAGATGCGACTAGTTCATACGTGTTCATATGAGTTTACGGGGGTTTTAGGGTGGATTAATGCTGCTGAAATAAAATTTATGGTGCAACTAAAATTAATTTACGCCTATTAGATTCAATACGGTCGCTAAAATTCGCATCGGGAACATGTCCTACCGTAGATCTGACGGCTTGACGGTCGCGGAACAAATGCGACGCGTAGACGAAATAGATGGTGCAGCATTCCTTCGGCGGCACGACGACGGCGGCGCGATGTCGGCGACGATCTCCGGCGAACGGTGGTGCCCTCCTCTTTTTCTCCCTCTTCTTTCCCTTCTTTTTCTCTTTTTTTCTTCCCTGGGCGCAGCCTTCTGGACCTTGGTTCCGGCGGCTTTTTCTTCTCTGCTAGCGGCTGCTGGTTCGTGGGGAAAAAGCCTAGGGCCTCGGTCCTATTTATAGGGGCGGCGGGAGCAAAAAGATCGGAACGAGTCGGTTGGGAAGCGGGGCGGGATGGGACTCGTATCCGGGAAAATCGGGGCGTTACGGCGCGGGAGACCGGCCTCGGGCGCGCGAGCGCGGGAACCGTGCGGGATTCGGTCGGGGCGGGGCGGGAGACCGCGGAGGCGGGCCCCAGGCGCAGGCGCGGTCTGCGCCCGGGCGGCCGAGCCGAGGCGCGGGCGGGACCCAGCGGGGGAAAGGCGCGTCGCGCGTGGGAGCGGGGCCGGCTCGGGGCGCGGCGCGCCGCGTCGGTGCGCGGTGTCGGCCGGATGCGTGCGCGTCGCGTCGGGGTGGGGCCCGGCTGCGGCGCGTGGCGGCGGGGAGTCAGGCGGCTGCGGGGGAAGCGGGGCCAGGCGGTGACTCGGCCGGCTGGGCCGCTGGCCTGGCCGCCGGGTTGCCCTTTTTTTTCTTTTTTTTTCTTTTTTTATTATATATATATATTTTATATATATTATTAATACTATATATTTATTATTTATTATTTTTATAACATATATTATTAATATATTTTTTCTATTTTTATATATTGTTATATATATTATTTATATATATTTATATATATTTTTATTATTATTTTTATACTTATTCCCTATTACAAGTTTTAGGCTATATTTATTGTTTTCTTTTTCTTCTTTTGCTACACATATTTGTATATGTATATGTTTTATTATTTTTCTTTTATTCTACTAGTGTTTAATGCATGACCATGTATGCAATGCATGATGCGAAGATTTAGGGTGTTACGAACCGACCCCCCTTAAAGTGAATCTCGCCCTCGAGATTCGATAGTGTGGAGAAAAGATGAGGGAATTCTGCCTTCAGGTCTTCTTCACGTTCCCATGTAGCTTCGGCTTCCGTATGGTGTTTCCATTGCACTTTGCACCAACGGATCCTCTTATTTCTCGTGACTCTTTCCTTTATGTCCAAAATTTTGATAGGTTGCTCGACATAAGACAAATCCTCTTGAAGTTCTAACTCGTCCATCGGCACTTGTTCTTCCGGTACCCTGAGACACTTCTTGAGTTGAGAGACGTGAAACACGTCGTGTACATCGGAGAGATACGTCGGCAGCTCAAGTCGATAAGCTACCTCTCCTCGCTTGTCCAAAATCTTGAATGGTCCGATGTAACGTGGTGCGAGTTTTCCCTTGACGTTAAACCATCGCTGACCTCTGATAGGTGACACTTTGAGGTATACAAAATCTCCAACTTCAAAAGTCAGACTCCTTCGCCTATTATCAGCATAACCTTTCTGTCGAGACTGGGCAGCCTTTAAGTTTTCCCGTATTATTTGGACTTGCCTTTCAGCTTCTTGTAACACGTCGGGACCAAACACTTGATTCTCTCCGGTTTCATTCCAAAACAAGGGAGTCCTACATTTCCTTCCGTATAATGCTTCATAGGGTGACATTTTCAAACTTGCTTGGTAACTATTGTTGTACGAGAATTCAGCATACGGCAAACTTTTATCCCAACTTTTCCTATGCTTTAAAGCACATGCTCTCAACATGTCTTCCAAAATTTGGTTGGTCCTCTCGGTTTGTCCATCCGTCTGAGGATGATATGCCGAACTGAAGTTCAACCTTGTTCCCATTGCTTCATGCAATTTCTGCCAAAATCTGGAGGTAAACTGAGAACCTCTATCCGAGACTATCTTCTTCGGTACTCCGTGTCGGCACACAATATGTTCCATATACAATTCTGCTAGCTTCGCGGTGGTATATGTGGTCTTGACAGGGATGAAATGAGCTGACTTTGTCAATTGATCCACAATAACCCATATTGAATCATAGCCAGACTGAGTTCGCGGTAATCCAACTATAAAGTCCATACCAATCTCTTCCCACTTCCACTCTGGGATCTTCAATGGTTGTAGCAATCCGGCTGGCCTTTGATGTTCAGCTTTAACTCGTTGGCACACATCACAAAGTGCAACATATTCGGCTATGTCCTTTTTCATGCTGGCCCACCAATAGCATGTCTTTAAGTCCTTGTACATCTTTGTACAGCCGGGATGAATTGAGTAAGGCGAGTCATGTGCCTCCTTCAATATTGTTTCACGAATATGCCTGACATTAGGTACCACAATCCTCTTTCCAAGCCATAAGGTACCCTGTTCGTCCTCATCAAACCGGAATTCCTTTCCTTCTTGGGTCCTTTCCTTGATTTCTTGTATTTCCTTGTCCTTTGTCTGTCCTTCCCGTATTTCCTGCTCTAATGTTGGGTTGACTTCCATCGTTCCCATCTCATTTATGAATCCAAGGTTCAACCGTTCAAACTCCTTACATAACTCGGATGGCAGTTCTTGAACTGTGAGTTGATGACTTACTCCTTTTCGGCTCAAGGCATCGGCCACTACGTTGGCCTTCCCTGGGTGATAGTTGATTCCTACGTCATAATCCTTGATGAGCTCCAACCATCGGCGTTGCCTCAGATTCAGATCCGTTTGCGTAAATATGTACTTGAGACTCTTATGATCCGTATAAATCTCACATCGGTGACCAAAAACATAGTGTCTCCATACCTTCAAGGCGTGTACCACGGCTGCGAGTTCAAGGTCGTGTGTAGGATAATTCAACTCATGTTTCTTTAGTTGCCTCGATGCATAAGCTACCACTTGGCCTTCTTGCATGAGCACACATCCTAATCCTTGTCTTGATGCATCACAGTATATATCAAAACTCTTGCTCACGTCCGGTAATACTAACACTGGGGCGGTTGTCAACCTTTTCTTTAACTCTTCAAAGCTATCCTGACAAGCTTGAGTCCATCGGAATGCCTTTCCCTTCATGAGTAATTCAGTCATAGGCTTGGCTATTTTGGAAAAATCCTTTATGAATCGGCGGTAATATCCAGCCATTCCAAGGAAACTCTGAATTTCCTTGACATTTTGTGGTGGTTCCCACTTAAGCACATCTCTCACCTTTCCTGGGTCAACTGATACTCCTCCTCCAGAGATAATATGGCCTAGGAAAGAAACTTCCCGTAACCAAAACTGACATTTAGTGAACTTGGCATACAATTGATGCTCCCTCAATTTCTGCAGCGTAAGCCTCAAGTGTTCCTCGTGTTCCTTCTCATCCTTCGAGTAGATCATAATATCATCGATGAACACTACAACGAACTTATCCAGATATTCCATGAAGACCTTATTCATGAGATACATAAAGTACGCAGGCGCGTTCGTCAATCCAAATGACATGACGGTGTACTCATAAGATCCATATCGTGTCCGAAATGCTGTCTTGGGTATATCCGATGGTCTAATCTTCATTTGGAAGTATCCTGACCGCAAGTCGATCTTGGAGAAGATACAGGCACCCTTCATTTGGTCGAACAAATCCTCTATACGGGGCAGTGAGTACTTGTTCTTAATTGTCACTTCATTGAGAGACCTATAGTCCACACACATCCTCTGGGTTCCATCCTTCTTATCTACGAAGAGCACTGGGGCTCCCCACGGGGATGAGCTGGGGCGTATAAAACCCTTCTCTAGCTGCTCTTGAATTTGCTTCTTGAGCTCTGCTAATTCCTTAGGAGGCATCCTATACGGCCTCTTAGCTATAGGTGCAGTTCCGGGTATCAACTCAATGGCGAATTCTATGTCACGATCAGGTGGCATACCTGGCAACTCATCCGGAAACACGTCCGGGTACTCGCGAACGATCGGAATGCTTTCCAATGTCACTTCTTCCATGTGATTCAGCATCGCTTTCCCTCTTGCAGGTTGGGCTGCTTCAACTTCAATGCGTGTACCATGTTCACTTGTCAACTGCACAATCCTCTCGGCGCATTGAATGACTCCATTATGCTTGCTCAACCAGTCCATTCCAAGTATTATGTCTATTCCTTGGGAGTCCAATACTATGAGGTTTGCGAGAAAGTCTACCCCCCTTATTTTAATGCTTACTTTCGGACATACTATATTTGTCCTCATCTCTCCGCCAGGAGAACTTACTAGCATAGTTTGCTTCATATGAGATATAGGCAAATTGTACTTGGCAACATACTTTGACAAGATGAATGAATGAGATGCTCCTGAATCAAATAAAACAGCCGCGGGGTTGGAGTTGGCGAGAAACATACCAATCACGACATCATCAGCTTGCTGGGCTTCCTCAGTAGAGATATGATTGACATTGCCACGAGCAAAATTCTGCTGTCCACGGTTGCCTTGTGGTGCTCCTCCATTTGGTCGCGGGTGATTTGGCCTTGGTGCATTGTTCATAGGTCCATTGTTTCTCTTGGGGCATTGACTTGCGAAGTGTCCGGGTTCTCCACACGCATAGCATGTCTTACCACCCATAGCATTGGGGAAGTTTGGGCGCAACTGGTTTTGAGCATTTGCCGCCATGTTAGGACGCGGCGCAGGTGGCACAGGATTGCGAGGCGCTTGCATGGCGGGGCGTTGCTGCGGTGGCTGATTTGGGCGGGGCGGATAAGCAGTGCGGTATGCAGGAGCAGAGGGGTTGTATTGTGGTGCAGTAGGTTGTGCATAGCGGGGGCGAACATTGCTTCCTTGCTGCGGTCCATGATGTGACATCTTCCTCTTGTTGTCCTGCTCCATCTCACGAATCTTGTTCTCAACCACAATAGCCTTGTCAACCAGCTTTTGGAAGTTTGGATAATCAGTATTGAGCAACTGGACTTGAATTTCATTGTTGAGACCCCTCATAAACAGATACTGCTTCCTACTATCAGTTTTGATGTCTTCTGGAGCATATCTTGATAATTGAGTAAATTTGTTGAGATACTCACTCACGCTCATCCTTCCTTGCCTGAGATTTTCAAAATCTTGTCTCCTCAGTATCATAACTCCTTCAGGTACATAGTGGGAATGGAAACTCTGCTTAAACTCAGCCCAAGTGATTGTCTCCTGATTATCATGAGTGTTGCAAAGAGCTTCCCACCAGTCAGCGGCTGCTCCAACTAGTTGATGTGATGCAAAGAGAACCTTCTCCCTTCAGTGCACTGGACAATAGCAAGTTTCTTCTCAACAGACTTCAGCCAATCATCAGCTTCCATTGGGTCTGTGGCTTGTGCAAAGGTAGGCGGTCTGGTCCTCATGAACTCTCCCAAACGATTGTGATGTGGCGGGGGTGGCGGTGGAGGCAGGTGGGGCTGATTGTTGTTGCCAGCTTGCAGCTGTCCCATGGTCTGTATCATGGTCTGCATGAGCTGGTTCTGCATAGCTAACAGTTGTTCAATATTGATGGCTCCATGAGCAGGTCCCTGGTTGTTCTGAGGTACTTCATTGCGCTCCTCCTCATCGTTGGCATCCCTCTGGTTACGAGTTCTCACCATCTGTTGGCGAAGGAAAGGTAGGGACAGAAGGATTTAGAATTTGGAAAGAACGTCCCAACTATATGCATCAAGGTATGTGACACTAAATAATCCTTTATTAATATAGACCTATATTATGAGGATGTGGACAATTGCCGAAGCATCCCACAACTCTCTACTAAGCACACAAGCACTCAAACAAGCACCAAACAGAATTTACAAAGATCCTAAAAGAAGTAACACAACTCAAGGTCACACAAGTATATCTACATCGCTCTTATTTACTAATTGGGGTGTGCCTATCCTTGAGTCGTGGCATAGGTCGAGGACTACTCGTCGTCGAGCGGGAACTCATCCGGGTCCTCGTCGTCGTCGTCGTCGCCGGGGTCCTCGGGGTCCTGTGGGTCCTGGGGTGGTGAGGCAGCAGGTGGCGGTGGTGCGGTAGACGCCACACTGGAAGGCTCCTCGTCAGAGGACTCCTCAGAAGACGACTCACGCTGACCGTTGCGACGGTCTGGAGAGTCTGGGGTCCACATCGGGGTGTCGGACGCGTAGTCGTCTGGGTCCTCGTCGGTGATCCGACGATACCTCCTGATTATCGCCTCGTGGCGCTGGGCGAGGTCACGCCCATCCTGGATTTCCTGCTGCTCCCTCTGAAGTCGGGCACTCAGCTGGGCCACGTCGTCAACAGTCTGACGAGACTGCGGGAGGTCCAGGGGTCCCTCCACGTGCCTGGAGACGAAGCGCGCAGTGCCACTGGGACGCTGCGGGACGAAGGCGTGCACCGTGTCCTCCAGACGGAAACGGCGAGCGTGGCTCCAAAAGGTGGCTGCTTCCCAGCTAGCATCCTGCTCTGCAGATCGGCGGGAGCTCCTCCAAGCGGGACTGCTGTGGGTCTTCACCAACTCGTCACCGTAGTAGATATAGATTTTGCAGCTGCACTCCTTCCTGCCGGGGCGCTGCACTCCAGTGGTGTGGTAGGAGAGCGAGAGACTGTGGTGGCGGTAGCCAACCTCACGGAGTACGGCACAGAGACGGTGACGCAGTTGTCCTGCGGCTCTGCCGTCAGAACGGATCACCACGGGGTGACGGGGGTCGACGGTCGGAGAGCGACTAGCCAACCTACGCGGGGGCACAAGTCCACCGGTCGACTTACGGGGGGTTGTCTTGGTGCGGGCCATCTACAAAAAACAAGAATGCATTAGAGGAAAAATAACAAATGCAAATCTGAAAATTTCAGCAGCTAAAACGGCGGAAAAAGAGCGGTGCCGCGTTTCCAAAAGAACGAAAAATAAAGAGAAAAAATACAGCAACCAACACAATAATTTTACCCACACATAACAGCGGCAAAACACACTTTTTCCGCGAGAATTTACACAGCAAAACAGCAGCACTTAATATTGCTCACTTCTGAAAATTTTCATCAAAAACGCAGCAGCGATCGGTACTTTTTGCGGCTGAAAATAAAGGAACAAAACAGCAGCAAAAATTTTCGAAAATAGCAGATTAGAAGAGTGTTCCTAAGTGCTCTAGAGTGTCCATTCTACCTAGGCTTGCGTCCTACGGTCAACGCGGCTCTGATACCAATTTGTGACACCCGGTTCCGAATATGAACCAAGCGTAACGCATATGTGTGCTCAGGATGTTCAACACACATACATGAGTGATTCACAAATGATAAACAGAAATTAACCATGTCTTAACTAATAAATAAGTACTTTATTACAATAATCCAATAGTTCACGAATGATAAAACTCTAAATAATTGCAGCGGAAAATAAACTAAACAGCACGACTCCAATCCACAGGCAATTGACGGCGGTACGCAACCTAGTACTCCACGTGATCCTCAGGGTACTCCCAATTGTCTCCAGTAGCTGTTGGGGGGGGGGGATTGCAAGAGTGAGTACATGTCGTACTCAGCAAGTGTGGAAAGTATGACATGTGGCTTATTCAAATGACGACACTAATAATGGCTAAGTGCTGAAAAGTACAGTAAAACATTTGAAAAGCATTATACTATGTCTATGTGAAACAATCCCATCATAACCATCATATTAACATAATATAAACCATATCCAATTATTGCCAACATTACCATTATCCATGTCCATAGTGCATAAACCATAACCATTACCAGACCACAACCATAAACCAACCATAACCATCCCAAATCCCAATTCCCACTCTAATCATGTAGGTCATCCAGGCGCTCATAACCGGGAGCACGGCTATCATGATAGTTTTTAAACACTCTGCAGAGGTTGTACCACTTTACCCACATGTTTGTGATTTTATCACCTTTCGATGACTAAGAAACCTCCATTGTGCCATCTCACACTTCCGTAGGTGTGTGGCCAAGAGATCACAAAATAGCCTTTCAAAAGGGACTACTAGTATGTACGGGCCCACTAAGGTTTCACTGGCAGGCTTGAATCTCTATTCTCCCACCCACGGGCCCCCTCGTGTGCCATGCGGATCCCAGGGCAGTCCTCCTCGACTCCCATTCCCCGCGCCATCCAATGGTCCATACAATACTAGCAGCGCTCCTAATTATTCAGCTACGCCGCACCCATACTTGGCCTTGTGGTGGCACTGTTGACCTGGCATATTCTCGCATGAACCGGTCCTTAGATCTAAAGCAAGCAAACCACCATGACAACCAACCCATCCACATAACCATGCTTGCTTAGATCAACCATCGTATTGACCAGTTCATATTAACCAGAATATCATTGATGCATAATTAATTGTGTAGTGTTGTTTACTATCCCAATTAGTTAAGCGGAGCAAAAAGGTAGAAACCCTTCCCGACTCTCTATCATAAATTCCAGGTGACAAGGGTGGTCAAACAAAACTAGTAAACTTCCTACCATAGGATTCTCATCAATTTGACACAAGCATGCAAGTTCGCAAACAAAACATTTAATTTAAAATAGGATCAATATGCTTCAAGGACACTTGCCTTGCTCCGGCGGATGGGGTTGCTCAAGCGCTTCGAAGTCTTGGTTTTGGAAATCCTCGTATGCGGCCTCTTGAGCACGTTCCTCTACGCGTGATCATACATACAAGAAAACATATACAATTCAACATAATGCACACAAAATAATCAACATGCAATGACATGCATGCATGCACAATTTAATAATTAATTTACTACGGTTGTTTATTAATTAGATGCGACTAGTTCATACGTGTTCATATGAGTTTACGGGGGTTTTAGGGTGGATTAATGCTGCTGAAATAAAATTTATGGTGCAACTAAAATTAATTTACGCCTATTAGATTCAATACGGTCGCTAAAATTCGCATCGGGAACATGTCCTACCGTAGATCTGACGGCTTGACGGTCGCGGAACAAATGCGACGCTTAGACGAAATAGATGGTGCAGCAGTCCTTCGGCGGCACGACGACGGCGGCGCGATGTCGGCGACGATCTCCGGCGAACGGTGGTGCCCTCCTCTTTTTCTCCCTCTTCTTCCCCTTCTTTTTCTCTTTTTTTCTTCCCTGGGCGCAGCCTTCTGGACCTTGGTTCCGGCGGCTTTTTCTTCTCTGCTGGCGGCTGCTGGTTCGTGGGGAAAAAGCCTAGGGCCTCGGTCCTATTTATAGGGGCGGCGGGAGCAAAAAGATCGGAACGAGTCGGTTGGGAAGCGGGGCGGGATGGGACTCGTATCCGGGAAAATCGGGGCGTTACGGCGCGGTAGACCGGCCTCGGGCGCGCGAGCGCGGGAACCGTGCGGGATTCGGTCGGGGCGGGGCGGGAGACCGCGGAGGCGGGCCCCAGGCGCAAGCGCGGTCGGCGCCCGGGCGGCCGAGCCGAGGCGCGGGCGGGACCCAGCGGGGGAAACGCGCGTCGCGCGTGGGAGCGGGGCCGGCTCGGGGCGCGGCGCGCCTCGTCGGTGCGCGGTGTTGGCCGGATGCGTGCGCGTCGCGTCGGGGTGGGGCCCGGCTGCGGCGCGTGGCGGCGGGGAGCCAGGCGGCTGCGGGGGAAGCGGGGCCAGGCGGTGACTCGGCCGGCTGGGCCGCTGGCCTGGCCGCCGGGTTGCCCTTTTTTTTCTTTTTTTTTTCTTTTTTTTTTATTATATATATATATATTTTTTATATATTATTAATACTATATATTTATTATTTATTATTTATTATTTTTATAACATATATTATTAATATATTTTTTTCTATTTTTATATATTGTTATATATATTATATATATATATATTTATATATATTATTATTATTATTTTTATACTTATTCCCTATTACAAGTTTTAGGCTATATTTATTGTTTTCTTTTTCTTCTTTTGCTACACATATTTGTATATGTATATGTTTTATTATTTTTCTTTTATTCTACTAGTGTTTAATGCATGACCATGTATGCAATGCATGATGCGAAGATTTAGGGTGTTACATGTTCACCTAGCTACGGAGGATGGGCAACCAGTGCCCAACCCATGGAATATCGAACACCTCCGTAAGTTTTATCCATAGCCAGTGGAAGGGAATTTTATTTTCTTTTGTTATAAAGATAGCATAGTGTCTAGAGACAACACTTGGGTTAACTAAGGCTGGAGGGATGAGCTTCGAGTGTCTTCCATGCTTGGTATTGTCCGGTACCCTGAGAAGGTACACTCAGCTTCCTCTCACCCAGGCCGGGTCATTCCTCCTGTAAAGTCTGTTCTCCCCTATGAGCGTTATAATGAAAAGATGTTTGCCCTACCTTGAAATTCCATGTTCATTTGAAATTATCTTTAGTTCTTATGAATGATGTCACGCATTTGCCATTAGCTAATCACCTAGCGTGAGTGCGACCAGTTTTTCCCCTCGTCTCTGCAATAGTGGGAGCGTTGCTGCCTGTTTGCTGGCAGGTCACTTGAGGTACTTGGCAAGTGACCGGAACCTGCAAACCCACTCCTCACGTGTGGTTGGTAAAAAGTTTTGGGTCCAGAGGCCTTGAGTTAATCAAGCCCCCCATGACGGCAACGGATCGTAAGACAAACAACACTAATAGAGCGTGGGCGAAAGATTGACTGGAGAGCGGAATTACCTTTTATCTTTGATGTGTGCAGGTTCCTAAGGTTATAGTGCTGGTAAAGCCAATCCGGTACCACCGATGACGAACGGCCACCTCTCCAAGATTAGGCCCGGGGGCCCGTCGTCGATGTCCTCTACATCAACAATGAGCGTTGTCGGAGCTTCTGAGCTCCAACAATTACAGGGGCACGGCGTCGACGTCCTATGTCGATCATGGGTGTCACCGGATATCCTAAGCTCCGACAACCACAGGGAGCCCGGCGGTGACGTCTCCTACATAGACAGTGGGTGTCGCCGGAACTTCTAAGCTCTGACAACCCCAGGGGGCCCAGCGTCGACGTCTTACGCTGATAATGGGTGTCGCCAGAGCTCCTAAGCCCCGACAACCCTAGAGGGCCGATGCCCCCGAGACAAGTGTTAGTTCCTCTTGGTACATGTACACAAATAAAATTACGTACATCTACCAGGGGGCAGGACACAAAAATATCAAAGACAAAGATCAAGAGGACTTCATTCATTGAAAGATCATCTTACAAAATCAGAAGCATACAGGTGGGAGCAAGAAAGGAAGGGCCTATGTCCTACGAATAGCTGAGGCAACAGCTTGAGCGGCCTCCTAAACGCTCTCCCGGACGGCATCCAGCTCTTCACCCATCGGCCCTTCGACTGCTGGACTCAGGGGGAAGTGGGGGTCCCGGCTCCGGTAAAATTTTAACACGTACTCAGCGACGGTCTTGGTCAAGGACCTCCCCTACATTTCCAGCTGGTCCGCGACGACGTCAACCACTGCGTCGAGCTTGCCACAAGCGGAGCTATGAGCCGCCAGCGCTTCATCTAGCTCCAGCACTGGGTTGGCCAGACATACGGTGCTAAAGCCAAGCGGTGCCAGTGCTCCGTCGGCCCGTCCCAGGAAGTCCCACGCCCGCTAGGACTCGGCCGCTCTCGAACTCTGCAACTTCTCCAGAGCCCTCTTGGTGGCTGCCAGTTCCGCACCCTCCTTTGCCAAGCGTTTAGCCTCCTTGCTGTGCTGCTGGATGCTCTTGGCTAGGTGCCGCTCACGATCAGCGAGCTTCGACTCCTTGAGGAAGATATGGTTCCGGTGCTCCGCAAGGTCTTCCTCTCGGCCCCGGACTGTATCCTCTTTGGCAGAGACATCGTCCTCTTGCTTGTTGAGGCTTTGCCCCCGTTCCCAAAGCCTATCCTCCTCGAGCTTACACCGCGCTTCAAATCTCTTACAGCGGTCGCCAAGCTCTGCTCACCCTCCAACAGCTTCCAGGAGAGCTCCTCCTCTCTCTGGCCCAGGTCCTTCCGCTTCCCGGCGAGTTCGGCCTCGCCCAAGTCGAGCTCCTGGCAGCGCTTCTCGAGGGTCTCATGCCAGGTGATTAGACCCCCTTGGCACTGGTCTGCAACTCTGTGGCATTCCATGGATTCTTCATATATATTCTATGCCTTCGCATTGAGAGCTTTCAGGGTAGCTTCTCCCACGTTGAGAAGCCCACCTTTCTCAACCAGCCGGGTTTTCTCGCCCTTGACCCACTCTTCGTGTTGATGGAGCCTATTATGCTCCTCCTCCAGGGCCTTGCGGTTGTGCTCGAAGGACACATAAACCTGCTGTAAGCTGGAGCAGGCGTTGTTGATGGCCAATTCTAAGGGAATGGGCGTCAGACCATATGGGAGCGCTGCCTCCCCCATCTCCACCAGGATATCCGCCATCACCTGGGAGGGTCTCCCACTCGAAGGCGGCGACACCTACGGGCTTGAGGCACCTGGGGTGCCCTCCGGGAGTCCCACAGCACCAGCGGCACGTAGACGAGGGCTGGCTGGAGCAGTGCCGACCTCCGTCGGACCTTCTAGGGCAGTCACAGACGCACCCAGTTCAGCTTCCGACGCTCCTGGTTCAGCCTCTGACAACAGAGAGGTAGGATGTGCACCCAAAGCCTCCACGGCTTGCAGCCGGGGTGCAAGTTTGCTGGACGCGGCCGACTGAGGCGCCGAAGCCTCAACTACCGTCAGCGCAGGGGCAGACACTTCGACGACCATCGGGTCGGCCACCACAACCTCTGCGGCAGTTGGCGTGGGGGTCGGCTCTTGAACTACTATCGGGTCGCCGACTGGAGCCTCTACTGCATCTGGCGCGGGGGCCGGCCCCTCAGTTACATCCGGTTGAGGCACCGGAATCTCCTCAGAAGATGGCATGGGGGCCAATCCTTCAATGGCTCCTAGCACCGGAGGTAGAAATTCTGCTGACTCTGGAGCCGTGCCGGCGCTCGGTACCTCCGCCGGGGCATCAGGGGCTATTGGCTTCGGCGCCGGAGCCCCAGCCACCCCCGCATCAACAACCGGGGTCCTTGGTGCTAGTGCAACTTCACCTGGGGCTGGAGTTGCCCCCGAGTAGTATGGAGCCTCCATAGCCGCCCGAGAAGGAGGAGGGACTGGAGGTGAAGCGCTTGCCTGCTCAGCCTCCCGCGCGGCCGTTGGTGTGGCGGCCATCTCTCCCTTCTTGGAAGCGCTGCCCATCCAAGATAGAAACGTTTAAAGGGTGACTTTGACCCAAAAATGAAATCAAAATAAGAGATCAATTGTTTACCTTGGGAAGCACCAAGTACCGCGGAGACAGAGCCGCTTCTGAGCGGGGTCGGAGCCAGAGCCTGATGGACCCGATGTGGCCAGAGCCCCCGGCCTCCCAGGAGCTTGGGCCAGAGCTGGAGCCTCCTTGGCCGGAGTGACCCCCGTTTGAGGGGGACCTCCGGAGCTTGGTCCCGCACTTGGCGCCGAGATGGGAGGTGGCCCCCCGGAACTAGTGCCCGTCGGAGGTCCCTGAATTGTTTGAAGTGGCCCCCCGGAGGTTCTGACGTGACTTCCGTCACCTCGCACCAGCTTTCTCTTCCGGCTAGAGGGCTCCGCCGAAATGTCGCCCTTGCCGGAGCTAGCAACTTCACCCCCCCCCCCCCCCGACTCGGGGGAACTAGGGCTGACCCCCCCGGAGGCCCCAGGAGCGGCGGTTGCGGGAGGAGCCTGCCTCTTCCCGACCCCAATGTCATCTAGTGTTGGCATTAGCTTTCGGAGCTCTCGGCAAAACTTAGGAGCCAGGTTCAGAGACGAGAAAGACCCTGGGGGTGTCACGGAGTCGAGTGAGATGCTGGGTTTACTCTGGAATTTCTTCAAGGGAGTCTTCAGAGTTTTGTCCCTCATTTGGGTATCAACATCCCGCGGCATGAATGTCCATGCAGTCCGTTCCCTGAACTCCAGTGGCGCCCATCAGTTCTTTAGGAAGTTCCCGAAGACCATCTGGGGGTCACTCCGCGGGCGACGCAACCTTCAATCCTTGCCAGAACCGGCTTGTACGCCGCCGGCAGCTCCAGGAGCTTGTTCCAGAGGTCAGTATCCACATTTGGGAGACTCTCTAGCAGGTCCAGCTTCTCGTGCCTGTCCACGGTGATGATCACCCACTCCTTATTCCAATGGTCCCACTTGCCAAAGGAAAAGGTGTCCAAGTATTTGAAGGGGCACTGCTTCCGCTTCACGAAGTAGTACAACCCGACCATCTCGTTTCCCTTCCCGGTGGTATGCAGGGTGAAGATATTCTGGAAGAGTTCTAAGCTGGGCCGCACTCCCACCCACATCTCGCAGAAGTGGACGAAGATGGCGACCAGCAGAGCTGAGTGGGGACCAAGGAAATGCAGTTGGATGCCATAGAACTCCAGCAGCGTCATTAGGAAGGACGGGAAGGGGGGAGCAAGCTGACCATGGCGTATCCTTGGAAGAAAACCATGTCGCCAGCGTTCTTCTTCTCGAAAGGAAGCTCGCCGGAGCGGATCTGGTCGTTGAAGGAGTCGTGGGACCACCCCATGTAAGCATGGACCTTCTTCAGCTCCTTCTTAGTCTTGATCTTGCTGGCGGGGAGACCCAACTCCATTGCAACAAGATGGAGCATGGAAAGGATGCTCGTGCAAGGGCTAGGGCTCAAGGTTGGAGGATGCGAGAAGGCAGTAAGGTTTTGAGCACAAGTGCGAATGGAGGCGTGAAGGGCTTGTGACCTGTGCTAGTCCCATTCTTAAGTATACCTCTGCGACATTTGGATAGGAGCCGCAGGCACCACGATGCTGGAACTACCCGTGCTATGACTGGTGGGTCGGAGTCTGGTTCGGCGAAAAGGCCGAGGAGCCCTCTCAAGGTAGCTACTCTCGTAGGAGAGAGTTTAAAACTAGAGGGCAGTGACATAATGGGCACGCGGAACCGAAACAGAATTCGTATCGGGAACCAGCGCCAGTTGATGGCGCAATATCTGCAGACAAAGATTTTATCTGCCGCATTGAAGGGAAGTCCTTAAAGTCGCGGCACGAAGATTCAAAATGGCCCCACCTCAGGTATAACCACTTAACCAAGGAAGTTCCTCCCCGAGATGGGCCCGGGGGCCACTGTCGGTGCCTGGTGAACCGGGTACCCCTGGATACAGGAAAGAAAGCATGATGGGCCCCACCGCCCATGGGGGCGAGATCTGATGTGGACCTAGGGTGCCACGTAGCATGCGGTGTAGCTAAGCCTCCCCACTGAGGGAAGGCCCGACGCTACCCCGTGCCCTGTAGCTCCAGGTGTATCTCCCTCTCGGGGGGGGGGGGGGGGGGAGGAGGTCCGGCACTACATGTGCCCCGCAGCACTAGGTCCACCTCCCCGCCGAGGAGAGGTCCAACACGTTCCCTAGATCGGCAGCCCTGGACCTGCCTCCCTGCGGGGTGAAGGTCCAGCACAGCCACGTGTCCGGCAGCTCCGGGCCCAACCTCGTGGCAGAGGGAAGGACTAGACTTGCCACGTGTCAGGCAGCGCCGTACCTAGCCCATCCTGCAATAGCGGCAATAAAGAGGGGCGAGCCCAGTGCAACTAAATGGGCAAGACGCGCACATTCCCTAGGTAAGCGGGAGCTCGCACTCATAAGTCAAGAGTCCTGTACCTAGTCCTACGATAATAGGCTGGCGCCGAACTACTATGTACGGCGGACAAATGAGAGGCCGCGACAAGACGGACAAGACACTGCCTACCATGATGAGGGGCTATGTGTAGGAGGGGCATGGCCAGGCGGCACATTGAAGCCTTAGACTATAAAAGGACCGAGCAGTGACCGACTAAGACAAGCTCTCCCAGACTCAAGCAATGCAACACACAAGCCACCGTGGAGTAGGGTATTACGCCCAGGCGGACCAAACCACGTAAATCCCTCGCGTTGATCATTCTCTGATCTTGATCTTGCTAGGACTAGCCCCCGAATATACAACGAACCCCCGCGGGCTGCCTCTAAGCCACTCCGGGGGTGATGTCGGTTTAGACACCTTGACAAAAAGGGATCACGTCTTCCTCATCATTGTCGCTGCTCTCATCATTGTTGTTGTCTTCATCTTGAGCCTCTCAAGCTTCTTTTGACAAGGGCTTGCAAGTGGATTTAAAGGCGACCCATTTCTTCTTTGTCGAGGTGAGGTCGGCAATATCCTTGACATGGTTTGCTTGCTTCTCCCTCATCTTGAAGTTGATGTCTTTCCAAGCAATTCATTCAAAGTCATTTTCTTGTACCCGAGGGTTTCTCTTATCATTGAGCATAGGGTAACATTGCGAGGCATGAAAGCTCTAAGGATGAGCTTCACCACCTCGTGATCGTTCCACTTTTTACTTCCATATGCTCGAACCTTGTTGATGAGAGTCTTCAACCGATTGTACATGTCTTGCGGTGACTCATCTTCTTCTATTGCGAATCTTCCCAATTCGCCTTTAATCATTTCAATCTTTGCCTCCCGCACATGACGATCGCCTTCATGTGTTGTTTGTAATGTGTCCCATATTTCCTTTGCAATCTCGAGTCCATCCACCTTGGTGAACTCGTCCTGACTTAGTGATGATGTGATGACCACTGCAGCTTGAGCATTCCGATGGATTGCTTGCTCTTGGCTTGGTGTGAGCTCTTCATCGTCGTTTGGGATATCTATACCTGTGCACACTATATGCCACAAGCTGGGGTTAAGTGAGATTAAATGCATTTTCATGTTTTGCCTCCACATTGAGTAATCATTGCCATCAAAGTGTGGGGCTTTTCCTAGAGGAATAGACAAATAATGGCTATTGTTAGAATTTAGACGATCGTAGTTGAAAGGATATCGGGAGTAGTCGGTGTGACTACTCCCCTTCTTCTTCTTCTCGTCCTTGATCTTCATTTTCCCTTTGAAGAGGGCTTTCTTCCTTAGGAGTGTCTTGAGTTCAAGCATCTCCTCATCATCATCCTCGAAGTCCTGAATGTTGTCGAGGAGCTTCTCCAATTTCTGAGCCTTCTCATTTTCAACCTTCTCTTGGTTGAGGCTCTTCTGCACATCCTTCATGTTCAACATTTTCTCTTCGAGCGATTAGTCTCCTCTTTAAGAGCCTTTCTCTGATACCAATTGAATGTGGCCTAGAGGGGGGGGGTGAATAGGCCTCACCCTCATCTCCAAAGTTAACCCACTTAAATATCTCATGACATTCGTCCAAGAGAAAAAGCTCTTCAAATTCTATGAATCCTTCTAGAATCCTTTTCTCTTGAATATCTGTTAAGAGAGTTTCTGGTTGCCTTGTAGTCCACCAATTCTTAATCCAATGTTTCGGACATTTGTTAAAAGAGAAAGAGACTCCCCAGGGCAAAAGTATGAGAAATACAAGATATAGGAAAGAAGGCAATGCTTTCTTTTTTTTTTCAAAAACTTACGAAGTTTTGTTAGGGCATCTATAACAGCCTCTGGTTTAGGTGGGCAACGCAACTTGATCAAATGTCAAGAAATCGGACTAGTCCGGTAGAGTGCGGAGTAGTCCAGTACGTGCGGACTAGATCAATTAAGTTTGATCGATGATCTCAATACCAGCACAGTACGCAGTGGAATATAGTATGTAAATTGCAAGTATTGAGTCAATGAAATTAAGTGTAACACAAACTAACTTTGGTTTCAATGTTTTAACGCAAGATATGCAAGATCAAATAAACACTAGCATGTGATATGAAAAACTAAAACAAGATTGACACAAGATTTTGTCCTGTGGTTTGGTTCCCACAAAGGCAACCTACATCAACGTTGAGGGGCCCACGAAAGGACAGGTCTTCTCCAACCCTACCCTCATTGAATCACCACGGAGGCCGATTCTCTTCCACTAATCACAAAGGGTAAATGACCAAGTTCAAGGGGCCTTCTTGCAAGTTGAGGGCTCCCCAAGATTACAAATCGAACACCACCAAGAACACACTCATAAGATCAACAATAAAACAACAGGAGTGTGTTAGAGAATCAAACCCAAGATCTCAAATGTGAAGAATCTCCTTTGTTCTAGAGTTGATCCACACAAATTTGATCTTTCTTGCGTTGGATTGTGTGGAGAGACGTGTTTTCTAGGCTCTTGGAGGGTGTGATGGTGCAGGGAGTCGAGAGAGTTGAAAGTAGAGCTGTGCACATCTATTTATATGGAGGTTTCCAAAGGTTACCGTTAGGGTTTTGAGAGTTCGGACTAGTCTGTGGTGGAGTCCAGACTAGTCCGTTGTGCGGTGTGTAGGAAACCCTAAGTTCTTAGGAATATCGGACTTGTCCGGCCTTGGGCGGACTAGTCCGATTTAGGCTTTGGAGATCTTTGGACTAGTCCAGCAAATATTGGACAAGTCTGGCTAGGTGACTCCCTTAGTAAATTTGGGGACAAGTCCGCACTTCGAGGACTTGTCCGAGGAATATTATCGGACTTGTCCAATTTTGTGCTAAGCTGTGAAGTGTTGAGGACTAGTCTGCACTGGGGAGGACTAGTCCGATCTTAGTCAGAAAGATATCAGACTAGTCCTGGTGATATCAGACTAGTCCGGTCTGTGTAAACCTGGACTGTGCAGACAAGTCCGCACTGGGAGGACTTGTCCGATTTTGAACAGGGGGATTATCGGTCTTGTTCGGGGTATATCGAACTAGTCCAGACCTGTGTAAATTTGTGCAGTGAATGAGTTTTCTTGTGCTTGAGGTCTTGGGGTGTGTTTCTCCAACACACTCCATACACAATGATCTAATCTATTCTGCTCTTGAGCTCCTTTCCATATAGATCCTCATTCTCCTTTCTTTTTGTGCTTTCTTCATAATTTCATTAAAACCTATGCTCATCTCAACAATTTGGATAGGATCTCATTTGCTTGTCATAAATCAACCAAAATCCACAAGGGATGCCTAGATGCACTTTCAACGTCGACGGCAGGCCCCCTGGGAGGTGCCGGAGCTGGATGCTCTGGCGTCATCCACCATAGTCATTGAGGCGTCGACGACAGGCCTGTTGGGAGGTGCCGGAGCTGGGTGCTCTGGCGTCGCCCACCATCGTCGTTGAGACGTCGACGGTAGGCCCCTTGGGGAGTGCTAGAGATGACTGTTCCATCACAACCTGCTTTGTATGTCCTACACACATAACATGGATGCATATTCTTTTGCTCACTGATGATCTTTTCCAGTTCTTGAGTATTGTCATGTCTTACAGTCCTGGGCTGGTACGCGGGGTTTAGGTAATTCACTGCATTGGCACTCGAGATTCGACTTCCTTCTTATTCGGGGTGTGAGCGTCCTGGCCCTTGGTACTTAGCCGCAACACTGGGAGGCAAAGCGCGCACACTTAGGGTACTGGACCAGGCTAAGCAGGGTGCATACTCTAGACCCTTGGTACTTAGCCGCAACACTGGGAGGCAAAGCGCGCACACTTAGGGTACTGGACCAGGCTAAGCAGGGTGCACACTCTGGACCTCCAGGTCAGCGTTGGCCTTTTGTGGGGGACCATTTGGCACCACAGGACCCCAAGTAAGAGGGCAACCGTGAGGTTCCAAGGCACCTTGCAGGTACCTGAAACACGTTCGCCTGTAGAAGGGTTGCATAACTCAACTAGGGACGATATAGAAAAATTCCACCAAGTATATGAAGACAATATATGAATGACGAGACTAGCTTGATTGATCACAAAATTAACAGGTAATTTAAGTGAATATAAGAGAAAGCATATGGTTAGACAGTGAATTCTTCTCATTGGTGTTCACAGGAGTGGATTGTCTTTACAATAAGGCAACGACCCACTCCAGTTGGCTACAGAGGTAGAGTGTTCATGCTTAGGGTACGGGACCAAGCTAAAGGGTTGAACACTCTGGACCTATCCCTCCCAAAGCTTGGTTGTCCTAAGTGTCGTTCCTTGGCACCATGACACCCTACAGTGTCCTACAATTTATGCTTAGGGATAGAACTTACGGAGAAGTTCTATGTTCCAATGGTTGGGGAGGGGCTCTCCTAACCCGCCCGTCATTAAAGTAGCATCGGGGCCTGATGTTATTGGCACACCAGTCGGCGACTCGGTGATGCCCCTGTAGAGGAGGAGGGGACTTCAGTGCCGGGCAGCGGCGTGGAGGTTCCCGGAGCTCTAGCCGGGGCATCAAATGGTCCCTAGGTGCTGGTGTCTGCCGCGGCATCGGCAGAAGAGGCGGAAGGGCAGTCGTCTGTGGCAACGGTCACACCGATTCCTCTTGCCGATGCTATTGCCGTGGCCCAGTCCATCTTGCACCAGACGCAGGCTGCTTTCACCCGGGAGTGGGATCAGCTTGTAGAGGAGCATCGTTTGGTGAAGCCGGTAGAAGCCAAGAATAAGCAGCTCGAGGTGGAGGCCCTGAATGCCCATGCCGCCGCCAATGCCTACCTGAGGCTGTGGGAGGATCAGCGGCTGGAGTTTGTCCACCGTGAAGTTGTCATTGCTGACGCTGAATGGGACTTGGCCATGAAGGAGGAGGAGGTCTCCTGGGGCCTAGAGGAGAAGCACCGAGCTTTGCAGGACTTGGAGCTCACCATCAAGTGCTAGGAGGATGATCTGGAGCATCATGCTCGAGAGCTCGCCGACCGGGAGGAGACTGCGCAGAGAGAGGCCGAGAGCCTCTAGGCCTCTCGTACGACCAAGGATCAAGGGGTATGGGACTTTTTGGCCCGTGTTGGGGCGGTGCTAGAACTCCTCTGCCTTGGTCCCATGCCGCGCGGGGAGCCATATCAGGGGGTGGCCCAGCTGCTTCCTGCCTTGGACACCCTCTTTTCGTTGTTGGGGTCGGTAAACACCGTCCTTGCGAGGCGGCTGGAGGTCGAAGGAAAGGAGCTGGCTGAGCTGGTGGCTTGCCATGTCCTTGTACGCTTCCGAAGCTGGTACCCAAAGATCCCGCTGGAGCCAGTGGAGAAAGGTCCCCTTGATGAGTAGACAGATGAGATAGGTCCAAAGTCCAAGACCTTGCCAAGGAGGCGGCTTCTTTGTTCCAGCGGAGTTGAGGCCGGTGGCACAAAGGCGCATTGCTTTTTGTATCTGGGGATCACCCCTTTGTAAACTAATTGTCAATGAATTTGGATTCATGTTGTTTTGCTTGTTGGCTTGTCATGTGCTTTAAAATTGTTGCCCCAATTCCTTCTCTTGTGTATGGTCTTGTGTGGGGACCGTAATCCCTACGTCCAAGGATCTCATTAGGTGGTGTCGTGCGATGCGACACCCAACAATATACAAGAAAAGAATGACAACAAATTACAATACCAAGTCTTTGTTTATAAACACAGCGGAAGTTTTACAATACTAAAGGAAAAGGAAAGAGAACTATATATCATAGCTACGCTCTTGGCACTAGCTATGCAAAAGCAAAGTCATCCATGCCCTGGATACTTTGCACTAGCAACACCCAACTTACGGCAGCGTGCAGGGTTCCCACTCGGCTGTAGACCTGGGAGGGGGTGCAGCCTCGTCATCGAACCTGTCATCTGGTCGCATAATCTGCAAAAACTTGTTAACTGCAAATGTGAGCTTAAGACTCGGCAAGACTAACCCGTCTCACTAGACATATGCATGGGTGAATACTAAACATAGGTACGGAATAGCATAAAAGACACGCCTACAAGTGGATCCTTATAGTCATGTTTTAAGTAGCACATGACATTCTTCAGGCACGACACATCATAGACTCCACAATCAAACAAGAAGCACTTTGCCGATGATATGACATGCCTAGAGCACATAATGCTATTACAGGTAAAGTATGGGGAAACTGTAAACTTTTAATTGTGCTATCTCTAAGCCATACAAGGTTGAAAAAACAATTATAATTCAATACATTGTATTCTCCTAACTTCTTTAGTATTTACTAAGTCACGACACAGTGAACAAGTGGTACTCTATTACCGCGAGGGACGGTGATTGCAATCGGGACATACCCGGACAACACGACACATACGCACTTTCGAAAATGCCAGCAAGTACTTACAGCAGTACCTACATAGCACTTCAATACTAGTCTTATATGGCCACCTTTCACCCAACACTCGAATGTTGAACCGATCGATCCGTCATGAGCAGGAGGTCACTGCGTGGGGCGTACTCTGACGTGCCCACCAGCTGATTTGCACCTTGCTACCCTCAACCCACACCTATAAAACGGAACAAAATGCCTTGACAAACCAGTATCAAGCTACGTCAGTTTACTGGAGCCCATTTCTCCATTATGTCGCTAGTACAATTCAAGCTTGTCCAAGGGCCGCACACGACACGGGCCTTAATCAACACAGTCAGAGCTATGTGACCAAGACCACCTCTTGTCGCTTCCTACTCATCTCTGACTGGTCTCAATTTCATATTTATAAAAAAATTCTTGATCCAATTCATCCCGTGTGATAAAATCCTATCTCGCGAGTAGATTCCAACTACTTGTCTTCTACCAGATCCCTATGAATATAACCATGACAGTTACTACGCGAGTCTGTGAGCTATTCTAGTCACTCATTGGGTTCTTTAGTCATGCAAGTGGATGTCAAACACCTTAAACATAATGCACAAACATCTGAAGACGTAAGGTGAATGAAAACTGCAAAGACCCTGTAAGGAACTTAAATGCAAATCAGGGCTTGCCCGAATGCAAGTCCGAGTCTATGTTAGTTTCCGGCAGCTGGACTTCCAATGCTTCCGGCTGCTCCTCGACTTCAGTTACTACACGTTATGCATATACTATATATGAATGACTTTGAACATAAATAATATGTTTAAGGTCACAAACTAATATCATGCGAATCAAATAAGATTATGATCTTAAATGGCTTTGGAACTTTTATGGTAGATATTAGGGACTATAAGGGAGACTCTTGCAAATAACATGAGATGATCAAGGAAGTCGGTTGTCCCTAAAATTCCTACAAGTATAAACCTTGTCTGAATTTTGGTTGTAATTCTGGAGGTCTATCACGGCTACCAGTGGTTGTACCATGTAAAGGGGGTCTCACTGGTTATATGAAAATTGATTTCACAATTTTCTAAGATTCCTACAGGGAGAAACTGATTTTACAAGTTTGGGGAAATTTCAGAAATTGATTTTGTATTTTTCTCAATTTTTAACTACATAGAGATTTGGAACACTGATCAATCCAGTAAATGATGCCTAATGAACTTGAAATTTTTACTGGAGATCTAGTGGATTTTGGATAGTGTTCTGCCCAAATTTGGGAATTTTCTTAGGAGCACAACTATAGGAATGAATTCTATAAGCATTTTGTCTATTAGAATTATGGAGAAACTTCTATGGACTTTCATACAAATCCAAGTGCACCACTGGAAATTATGCTTCATGCTGGTTCTAAAAAAATTTATTTGGGAATTTTTGGACAATTCTACTAGGAGTTATGGATTTTCCAAGTTGGGGCAAAATCTGGAATAAAATTCCAATTGGAAAACATTTGAATAAAAGGGTTGGGCCCACATATTTGAAATGGGCCAATCAGGCTGAAGCCGCAACAGGGCCACATATTCAATCTGCATAGCCGCATGTGATCCTCGGCCGCAGCTGATCCAGCGCAAGAGGAAAATTCGCTGACAGGCGGGACCCAGGGGGGCCTTTGTCTACCTCTCGACGCAGCGGCGTTTGTCACAGGAACCGCGGCGGCGCTTCGCCAGACTAGGTTGTGTCGACCCCCTTCCGGCCTCGCCTTGACCGCCTAATCATAAAATCGACCGCACAATCCAATGGTGGGGTCCAATCGAGGCGGCGACGGCCGGAGACGGCGGTGCGACGGCGGCGGCGGAGCTAAGGTTTCGGCCATCTTCGGAATTGCTCAAGAATGGCGCAAACGGCTCGGGAAAAGGTCACGGGGCTTCTGGGATCATGAAGAAGACTCCTAGGTGGTTTAAACGGCATGGAACCACTGGGAAACACAAGTCCGTCGGTGAACAGGGGAGGTCTCAATGGCGGATGGAAAAACATGAATATCTCAGACTCTACTCGATGGTGTCCACTGATTCTTGGTAGACGGGTGCGCTAGGAGGTACGGAGTATAATCCTTACTTTGATTGAAGAATCATTACACGTAGAAATGGAATCAAACCGAGAAGGGAGCTAGTTCATGGGCTACAGCCGAAAGCAAAACTTGAATAACTTGCTCGATACTTAAGGAAATGAAGCACGGGTTTTACCGTGAGAAAGATCTTGTGATGGCGATCCTTTTTGCTGTTGGAGTCAAGGCGTGAAACTGCTTGTTGAGGGCTGACGATGGTGGCGTAGAGGCATCGTTCTTCCCCAACTTCGGCGACATCTGCAGAACTCCAAACTACGGTCAACCTCATGAGCAAAACGATAAGCTAATTGGCGTAGATGATAGAGCACGAACTTGGCACCACTTTGCCGTTTGCATCAAAGGGAAAAGAGGTAAGACTGAGGTGCTTACCAAGAGGAAAGGAAGGCGTCAAGAATGGTGATGGTGGTGCAAAACTGGGATGGAACTCGATGCCGACGGCCAGGAGACGGTATTTATAGGCCAGGGGAGGTGTTTAGGCCACACAGTTGCCTGCTTTGCATGCCATGTCGTGGTGGCGAGCTCCCCCGACATTGAAGCGCGGAGACAACCGTATACAGAGCACCTCCATTGGTTCATCGAGTGGGAGAGGCTGATAGTGGGTCCCACCGCCCCTCTTAAGCCTATCCTCTCTGGAACTTCAATTCCCCTACCAAACTTGATCCAAAAATTCCAGATTTTTGTGGAGAGGCTTAAATAAATATCTAGAAGTTGATTCTGAAATCAAAACTTCAAATTGATCATGTTTTAGTTGAAATTCAAATTTGAATTTGAATTCAATTCAATGGAGCCACTGAATTAAATAGCAAATGAGTTTCAAAAATTGTGAAACTTCTTTGATAAGTCAAGCAAGTCATGCTGATCACGATGGTGTGTTCAAATAAAATTAAATAGTATTTAAAATTTAACCTTAAATATGGCTCGAGTTTGTTAAGCGTCTCAAATAAAATAGCAAATGGAATTCAAAAATCTTTAAACTTTGCAGGAGGGCTATTTGGAATATTATGATACCATGGAGGAAAAAAATATAGCCTCATATTTGAATATTTTGACAGGGCCTAAATGTACAGTGATATATTCAAATTAATTTGAATATATTTATTACTGCATAGTGTTTTGCCCCTAGCAAAATCCATTCAAGAAAATCCAAAATTTGCAGGGAGGTCACTTGAATTATCCTAGGGTCATTGGTGAAGTCCATTCCTTATGAGGGAAAGAAATATTCTTGATGATATCAAGTTCATGTGTACAACCATAATTGATCTTTACTATGGTTGAAATAAACTGGTAACTGAACTTCATATTAAGGAAAAGCTGGGATTTTACATCTTGAAGAACATTTGTTGATGTCGTTAGCATTTTAGGGACCAACACTTGACACGGTCGGTTTGTCTCTAGATGACGTCCAACCTATGGAACCCTCCTCGGAGGCCCCTTGGTAGGTGTGGCCAGATTTTTGGGTACGCCTGCCATTTGAATGCAGGGTGTCTTCGACTAGCCCCCAACAAAGTGGGAGAGCATGAGTGATTAGTCTCGACGTGCCCCTTTCGTGAACGTCGGGCTTTTCCTGAGTGTTGTCATCGATGGCAGGCCCCCTCGGAGGTGCCGGAGCTGGCTGCTCTAGCGTCACCCTCCGTCGTTGTGAAGTCGTTGACAGCAGGCCCCCTGGGAGGTGTTAGAGTTGGGTGCTACGGCGTCGTCTACCATCATCGTGAAGTCGTTGACTGCTGGCCCCTGCGAGGTGCCGAAGCAAGGTGCTCCAGCATCGTCCACCATCGTTGTGAAGTCATCGATGGCGGGCCCCTAGTGCACAGGATACCACACAAGCGAACTTTATTAGCAGCAAGAGTAGGGCAGGAGAGTGTACTAACTTGTCCGCGCTTGTTGCTGTCGTTAACATGCTGGGACATCAACGGCAGGCCCCCTGGGAGGCGCTAGAGATGGATGCTCCGGCGTCGCCCAACATCGTTGTAGAGTCGTTGACGACTGGCCCCCTGGGAGGTGCTGAGCTGGCTGCTCCGGCGTCGTCCACTATCGCTGTGAAGTCGTCGACAGCAGGCCCCGTGTGAGGTGCTGGATCTAGGTGCTCCGGTGTCGCCCACCATCTTCGAGAGACATCAACGGCAGCTCGACTGGGAGGGGTCGGAGTTGTATGCTCCAGCGTCGCTTACCGTCTTCGTAGGTACATCGACGACAGGTTTCTGTGAGGTGTCAGAGCTGTATGTTCTGGCGTCGCCCACCATCTTCGTAGGTACGTCGACGGTGGGCCCCCTAGTGCACAGGCTATCGCAAGAGAATCCTGTTAGTGACGAGATCTAAGAAGGAGAGTTTAGTCATTTGTCCGTGCTTGTTACTGGCGTTAACATGCCGGGACATCGACAGCAGATCCCATGCGAGGCGCCGGAGCTGAATGATCTAGCGTCATCCACCATCGTCATTGAGTCATCGATGGCAGGCCCCTTGGTAGGTGTCGTAGTTGGATGCTCTGGCGTCGCCTACCATCTTCGTAGAAATGTTGATGGCAGGCCCCCTAGGAGGTGCTGGAGCTGTATGCTCTGGCGACACCCATCATCTTCGTAGGTATGTCAACGGCAGGCCCCCTGGGAGGTATCAAAGCTGTATGATCCGGCGTCGCCCACCATCTTCCTAGGTACATCGACGGCAGGCCCCCCTAGGGGGTGCTGGAGTTGGATGCTCCAGTTCATCCACCATCGTCGTAGAGTCGTCGACGGCGGGCCCCTGGTGCACAGGCTATCGCAAGGGAATCCTGTTAGCAACAAGACCGAGGTAGGAGAGTTTACTCATTTGTCCGCGCTTGTTGCTGTCATTAACGTGTTGGGATGTCAACGGCAGGCCCCCTGGGAGGCGTCGGAGCTGGATGCTCCAGCGTCGCCCACCATCATTGTAGAGTCGTCGATGGCAGGACCCCTGGGAGGTGCCAGAGCTGGCTGCTCTGATGTCGTCCACCATCATCGTCAAGTCGTCAACGGTAGGCCCCCTTGGAGGTCTCGGAGCTGGGTGCTCTGGCGTCGCCCACCATCTTCGTAGAGACATCGACGACAGGCCCCCTGGGAGGTGTTAGAGTTCTATGCTTCGGCGTAGCTTACCATCATCGTGATGTCGTTGACGGTGGGCCCCTGGTAGGTGTCGGAGCTAGATGATCCGATGTTGCCCACCATCTTTATAGAAACGTCAACGGCGGGCCCCCTGGGAGGTGCCGGAGCTATATGCCCTGGCATCGCCCATCATCTTCGTAGGTACGTCGACGGCAGGCCCCTGGGAGGTGCCAGAGCTGTATGCTCTGGCGTCGCCCACCATCTTCTTACGTACGTCGACGGCAGGCCCCCTGGGGGGTGCCGAAGTTGGATGCTGTGGCGTCGTCCACCATCGTCATAGAGTCGTCGACAGCGGGCCCCTGGTGCATAGGCTATCCCAAGAGAATCCTGTTAGCGACAAGAGCTAGGTACGAGAGTTTACTCATTTGTCCGTGCTTGTTGCTATCTTTAACGTTCTGGGACGTCGACGGTGGGCCCCTGGGCGGTGCTGGAGCAAGATGCTCTGGCGTAATCCAACATAGTCATTGAGGCATCGACGACAGGCACCTTGGGAGGTGCAGGAGCTGGGTGCTCCGGCATCGCCCTCCATCATCGTTGAGACGTCGACAGCAGGCCCCTTGGGGAGAGCCGGAGCTGACCGTTCCGTCGCAACCTGCTTTGTATGTCCTGCACACATGACAGGGGTGCATATTGTTTTGCTCGCTTGTGATCTTTTCTTATTCTTGAGTATTGTCATGGCTTACAGTCTTGGGCTGATACGCAGGGTTTGTGTAATTCAGTGCATTGGCGCTCGGGATCCAGCTTCCTTCTTATTCGGGGTGTGAGTGTCCTGGCCCTCGGTACTTAGCCGCAGCACTGGGAGGCAAAGCACGCACGCTTAGGGTATTGGATTAGGCTAAGTAGGATGCACACTCTGGACCACCAGCTCAGTGTTGGCCTTTCGCGGGGGGGCCATTTGGCACCACAGGACCCCAAGTAAGAGGGCAGCCGTGAGGTTCCAAGACACCTTGCAGGTACCTCAAACACGAACTCCTGCAGCAGGGTTGCATAACTCAACTAGGGGCCATATAGAAAAAATTCCACCAAGTATATGAAGACATTATATGAAAGATGAGACTAGCTTGATTGATCACAAAATTAATAGGTAATTTAAGTGAATATAAGAGAAAGCATATGGTAAGACAGTGAGTTCTTCTCATTGGTGTTCACAGGAGTGGATTGGCTTTACAATAAGGCAACGATCAACTCTAGTTGGCTAGGGAGGCAGAGTGTTCATGCTTAGGGTACGGGACAACGCTAAACGGCTGAGCACTTTGGACCTGTCCCTCCCAGAGTTTGTTTGTCATAAGTGTCGTTCCTTGGCACCGTGACACCCTACACAGTCCTACAATTTATGCTTAGGGATAAAACCTACGGAGGTCCTCTATGTTCCAAGGATTGGGTAGGGGCTCTCCTTCTTCTGTGGCTAGGTGAACACACCGGGGGCGGGATACATGCATTACTCAGAAGGGGCCCTCCCAGCTGGGGGAGAGTTTGTGCGACCCTTCTCGAGAAAGTATGTGTTGCAGCACCAGGTCACCTGTCTTAAGCTCTCTACTCTGCATGAAACACTTCTGGTAGCGCCTCAGCGCCTGTCGGTAGCGTGTGTTTCATATGGTGGCGTGCCACCTTGCTTCATCGACGAGGTCAATATCTTCTCATCGGAGCTGGTCCTGTAAGACTTCATCGAATGCTCGGACTGATAGTGAGCCTACTACGATCTCGGGGGGGGGGGGGGGGGGGGGGGGTGGGGAGGACAGCCACGGCCCCGTACACCAGGAAGAAAGGTGTTTCGCCAGTGGCGCGGCTGGCTGATGTCCGGCCTACCCAAAGTGCGCAGGGGAGTTCATCGACCCACTTGGCACTATGCTTGTTCAGGTTGTTATACGTGCACGTCTTGAGGCCCTTGAGGACTTAGTGTTGGCCCTTTTGACTTGGTCGTTGCTCATTGGATGAGCCACAGATGCATAACAAACTTGTACGTCGAGGTTTTCACAGTAGTCCTAGAAAGCTGCACTAGTGAAATGGGTCCCGTTGTCGGTGATGATCCTGTTCGAGACCCAAAACCTCCAGACGATCGACTTGATGAACTTGATTGCGGACTACTTGTTGATGTTGATCATTGGGGCTGCTTCGGGCCACTTGGTGCACTTGTCTACAGTGACGTAGAGAAACCGATACCCTCCAACTGCCCTGGGGAAGGGTCCCAGGATATCCAACCCCCAGACCGCGAAAGTCCAGGAGGGCGGGATCATTTGCAGCGTCTGCGCCAGAGTGTGAATTTGCTTGGCATGGAACTGGCACACCTTGTATTTCTTGACCAACTTGACGGCGTCTTGTAGTGCTGTTGGCCAGTAGAAGCTATGCCGGAAGGCTTTTCCAACCAGCGTGCGGGAAGCCGCGTGATTCCCGCACTCTCCTTTGTGGATGTCTGCGAGCAAGTCACAGCGTTCCTCCCGCGTTATGCATCGCAGCAGCACACCGTTGGCGCCATGCCGGCAGAGGTCGCCTTCTACTAGCGTGTAGCGCTTCACCATCCTCACAATCCTCTCAGCGGATATTGGATCCTCTAGAAGGATGTTGTCCTTCAGATAGTCCTGGATCTCCGTGATCCATGCATTGGGACTCTCCTGAGCTTCTGGATCTTGGGCGCCGGGTAATATGGGGTCCCCGGTGATGCACAAGATCCTCGGGTGGCCCCATGGTTGCAGGGGCCGCCGTGGTCGCCAACTCTCTGTGGTGTTGGGCTCTCCTTCTTCGTTAGGGCCCTGCAGGCCTTGAGGTTGGCTGCACCAACCTCCTGCCGAAGACCCTTCAGGGATCGGGGCTCCTATGGACGCCATGGTTGACAAGGCATCGGCGATGAAGCTGTCGGCGCGTGGCACATGGCAGAGGTCCAACACCTCGAAGCTAGCTTCCAACTTATTGACGTGTAGTAGGTACGCCGCGAGCTGTGGATCGTTGTAGCAGCACTCTTTCCCGGACCTGCTTCATGATCAGTTGGGAGTCTCCCTTGACCAGCATCTGCTGGACACCGAGGCTCTGCGCAGCTGTGAGTCCGAAGATGAGGGCCTCGTACTCCGCCATGTTGTTGATCGCCTTGAAGTCGAGGCGCACCGCATACTTGGACTGCTCCCCTGTTGGAGAGGTGAGCAGTACACCAGCTCCAGCCCCTTGCTTCCACAAGGATCCGTCAAGGAATAGTGTCCAGTGAGGCCCAGTGAGCACCGATGCTCTAGGCCCCGGCTTGCTGATTTTTGGGCCCCCCTAGATTGCTTGGTGAAGGATTCCGCTCAGCAATGTGTGAGGACCGGGGTCCACTCATTCCAGGAATCGCAGAGGGTGGTGCCGTGCGATGCGGCACCCAACAGCACACGCGAACAGAACACGACAAAATACAAAGTTTTATTTATATAAACAGCGGAAGTCTTTTACAATACTTAATATACAGCGGAAGATAATATTCATAACTAAACGCTCAGCCTAGCTATGCAAAAGTGCTATCGTCTAGCCCGCGGACGCTACACACTAGGCACACACAATTTTACTGCGGTGTGCAGGGCTCCCATTCGGCGGTATACCCCAACGGGGGCATCGCCTCGTCCTCGGGCCCTTCCTCATAAGTCTCATCTGCAAACAACTTAATATAGCAACCGTGAGCACGAAGGTTCAGCAAGACTTCACCGTCTCACCTAAACATGAAACTCTACATGCAGGGATACTGAACATAGGGATGGATATAGCAGTAAATGACTCACATATAAGTTTATCATCATTTTACAAGTTAATAGCAGCAGCTTAAATGTTTAATAACAGGAACTTTAATGAGCCTAATCTATAGCAATCATAGTGGCAAAACAATTATATTTGAGTACATCGTATTCTCCTGACTTCTTCAGTATTTACTACGTCACAACACAGTGAACAAGCGGTACTCAAATATCCGCAAGGGACGGTGATTGCAATCAGGACACACCCGAATAACACGTCGAGCATGCTGTGCTCCTCACCACATCATACGCAGCAACCTTTCACAAGAGAACTCAAACATCAAACCGGTCCCACCATCGCGGGTATAAGGTTCCCGCACGGAGCATGTCTGTGCCCGCCGGCGAATTTACAACTTACTACCCTAAGCCCACCCCTATTGACAATGGTCTATGCCTCGACATCGAAGTTATCAAGTTACATCGGTTTCCTGGGTTCCATATGCCCAGTATGCATCCGGTACTGTTTCAAACTTGTCCAGCAGGGTCGCACACAAATCGATCCTCAATCGACACAAGCAGGCTACGCATGTGAGACTACGTCTCGCTGCATCCTACCTGCTGCTCGGTCTCAGTTTCACATTTCTAAAACCATTCTTTGATTCAATTCATCCCGTGTGATAAAATTATATCTCGTGAGTAGATTCCAACTACTCGACTTCTACCGGATTCCTATAAATGTTAGCATGGCATTGTCTACTCATCAAACTCTAGACCTACCCATACTCCATGGGATTTGTAGGTCATGCAAGTGGAGTAACAAGCAGCTTAGCCCTAATGCACAAAAACTCATCCTAGACATAAGTGATACAAATAGAAAATTTGAAATGGCACTTAAATGCAAACCGGGGCTTGCCTGGCTGCGAGTCAGAGGGGAAGTTAGCTTTTGGAAGTAGAGTCTCATGGGCCTCGGGTCCTCCCTCGATCTCGGTCACTGTATGATATGCAATATGTAAAGTACATGATTGATATAGAAACTATAGAAAAGCTTTTATAACTACTGATCAGGTATGTAATTTATTTTAATTGGCTTTGGCATTTTTACAGTGGACACTAGGATCTATGAGGAAGGTCTGGACCAAAAATTGGAGATGTTCAAGGTAGCTTGTTGTCTCTAAAATTCCAACAATAAAAGGCTTCTCTGAATTTTGGTTGTAAATTTGGAGCTTTGTCACGGCTAAAAGTGGATGACCATGGTGGAAAGGGTCTCACTGGTTCTAGGAAAATTTGTTTCATAATTTTCTAAGCTTTCTACAAGGAGAAATTGATTTTACAAGTTTGCAAGAAATTCTGAAATGGTTACTGTACTTTCACAATTTTCAACTACATAAAGATTTGGAACACTGATCAACCCAGCAAATGAAGTCACATGAACTTGAAATTTTTACTGAAGATCAAGTGTATTATTAAGAGTGTCCTGAACAAAATTAGGAATTTTCCAATTAAGAGAACAGGAGTAATTAATTTCCCAAGAAATTTTCTCAAAGGAATTAATTATGCAAATTCTGGGAGTTTCATTTCCAACAAATTGCACCCCTGCAAATTTGGCATCAATATGAGTCTACCAGAATATATTTGGAAATTTTTTAGCAAATCTACTAGGAGAAATCCATTTTTGAAATTGGCTCAAATTCTGGAATTAATTTCCAATGGGAAAATTCAAATAAATCAGCCCGGCCCCACTCATTTAAATTGGGCCAATCAGAGCTGGGCCGCACCGAGGGCCACGGGGTTAACCCGCGCAGACGCATTTGATCCGGGCCACAGCCGATCCGTGTGGGGGAATACATCGCTGACAAGCATGGCCTGCCGGCCTTCGTCTTCCCTCGCGACGCAGGGCGGCGCTTGTCGCCGGGACCCGCGGCGGCACTCGCCAAACTTTGCTGCATAGACCTCCATTCGGCTCGGTCGTTACCACCGAGCCCTAAAATTGGGCGCTAAACGCTGGTGAGGTCCAATCGCGACGGCGATGACCGGAGGTGAGCGTGCGACGGCAGCGGCGGAGCTAGGGTTTCGGTGATGGCCGGAATCGCTCGGTAATGGCGCAAGAAGATCAGGAAAATGTTGCAAACGTTCCTTGAAGCATGAGGAAGATGACTAGGGGGAGAAAAAGGGATAAAATCACCAGCAAAGTCGACTTTGACGGTGGACTGACGGTTTTTTATTGGCGGCGGGGAAAACTTGAATCGCTCGGCCTTCACTCGATTATCTCCCTTGATTCTTGGCAGAGGGGTGCGCTAGGAGGTATGGATCAATATCCATGAACTGATTAAAGAATGGTTGCACATGGAAAGCGAATTAAACAGAGAGGCAAGCTAGTTCATGGGCAAAGGCCGAAAGCAAAACTTGAATCATTTGTTCGATATGGAATGAGACGAAGAACGGTTTGTACCATGAGAAGGTGTCGTGTCCTGGCGATCCTTCTTGCTTCTGGGAGCAGCTCAAGAGACGGTATGTGGCTTCGGCGCGACGGGGGGGTGGGGGGGGGGGGGGGGGGGGGGGGGGGGGGGGGGGGGGGGGGGCAGCAGTGTTTCTTCTCTTCAGCCATTGCCATATTCTAGATATCATCAAATCCAAATGTCTAAGAAAGATGAAGAGCATACTACCTTCATAACAGTAGATGGATTGTATTGTTATACTGCATTCCATTTGGTCTTAAAATGCTGCTTAAACATTTGTGCGAACTATGTACAAAACATTTGGAGAGCTAATTAGAGATTTGGTGGAGGTGTATGTGATGACATCGTTGTGAAGATCAAAAACAAGGAGTTACTCCTTGACAACTTACAAGCCGTATTCGACAAGCTGCGCACCACACGCACCAAGCTGAACCCGGACAAGTGTGTCTTTGGAGTTAGCTCCAGAAAGCTTCTGGGGTTCTTGGTGACTTCACCGAGGAATTGAAGAAAATCCGGCAAAGATCAAGGCTATAGAAGAAATGTGGCCACCAGCCCGCATTAAAGATGTCCAGAAGCTAACTGATGCCTAGCTGCACTCAGTCGGTTTATATCAAGATTGGCAGAACATGCACTACCCTTTTTCAAACTCTTGAGGAAGTCTGGACCTTTTCATTGGTCTGAAGAAGCAGATTAGGCGTTTCAAGAGCTGAAATAGCTCCTCACCACACTACCAATATTGGTAGCTCCTAATCCTGGTGAGCTTTTACTACTTTTCATCTCGGCAACCATCGAAGATGTCAGTATGGTCCAGGTTGCGGAAAGACCAGAGCCACATCCGATTCAAACGTCCGGACCCCTCCAGGAGGGTCCAGAATCACCTGAAGACGTGACTGGGTCTCAGCTCCCAGCCACCGAACCTCAAAATGAAATGCTAGGAGATCAACCTCTTTCGGCTGAAGAGGTTCACCTGGCTAACCAAGATAATCTGAATCCTCCTAGTGAGATCAGGGTTGAACAAGAAGGAGTTTTGGACCCCTCCGGGAGGGTCCAAGAAGCACAACCTGAAGGTCCGGGACCCTCCAGTAGGGTCCAGGTCGATGAAGAGGAAGCTATGGGTCCTTCTGAAAGGGTTCGGGCCATCCAACACCCTGTGTACTTCATCAGTGAAGTACTCTACGATGCCAAGACAAGATACATTGAGGTGCATAAACTGCTTTACGCAGTTCTTATTGCCTCAAGGAAGCTTCATCACTACTTCCAAGCCCACAAAATATCAGTGCTAACTTCTTTTCCACTACGTGCAATTTTGCATAACCCTAATTATACTGGGAACATTGCAAAGTGGGCAGCGGAACTGGCCAAATTCGATCTAAAATTCGTGTCAAGACAAGCAATTAAAAGTCAAGCCTTGGCTGACTTTGTGGCGGAATGGAGCCCCTCTCCATCAAACCCTGGGGGCCATAGTGAGCAGAAACCAGAGCTCAAAGTTCCGGTATTCATCGAGCCTCACTGGACTCTCTACTTTGATGGATCCATGCAGAAGCAGGGGTCCAGAGATGGAATCCTTCTCCTGGCTCCGACCGGGGAGAAGGTCAAGTACATGGTACACCTTTATTTCAAGGCAACCCAATAATATGGCGGAGTATGAAGCCCTCATCTATGGACTCAAGGTGGCACTATCTTATGGTGTCAAACAGCTGTTGGTAAAGGGATATTCACAACTCATCATCAAACAAGTGAAAGGTGAATGTTCCTGCAGCAATTCTCAATTAGCTTCTTATCACCTTGAAGCCAGAGGCTTCAGAAGGACTTCAAAGTCCTTGATCTCCATCATGTTCAGCGTCTTCATAACTCTAAAGTCGACGAACTCTCGACGAAAGCCTCAACCGGAGCTCCGGCTCCTGATGGAATCTTCGTCCGGAGGTTGTCAAAACCAACAGCTCAGCCTACCGAACTAAGCAAAGGGGGCGAGACCAGCACCTCGAAGCTGGCGGTCCCGATGGCCATGCTACCATGGCGTCCACCAAGGGTCGTTGGTGCTGTCGGAAGCTCCGAGCAACCCAGCACGCAAGACTCAGAAGTTCAATTTAGTTTTGATGCATGGATCTCGGAGATCTGGAGCTACTTGAAAGACAACATCCTTCCTGAAGGCAGTGTATCTGCTGAGCGGATTGTCAGATTGGCTAAAAGATGCACGTTGGTAAAAGGGGATCTCTACCGATGTGGTGCATATGGCGTCCTAATGCGGTGCATTACAAGGGAAGAAGGCCGCGACCTTCTCGAGGAAATCCATGGAGGCGAGTGTGGGAACCATGCATCTTCTCGCATGTTGGTCGGTAAAGTCTTCCATCATGGCTTTTACTAGTCTACAGCACTTCAGGATGCGGTTGAGCTAGTGAAAAAAATGTGAAGCGTGTTAGTTCCACGCCAAACAGATTCACACACCAGCTCAATCGCTACAAATGATACCTCCTACATGGCCATTCGCTGTTTGGGGCATGGACATTTTGGGACCATTCCCAAAAGCCGTCGAAGGTTATAGATTCCTGTATGTCACCATCGACAAGTTCACTAAGTGGCCGGAAGCAACTCCAGTTGTAACAATCAACAAACAATCTGCAATCAAGTTCTTGAAGTCCATTAGATGCAGATTTGGAGTCCCTAAAAAAGTCATAACTAACAACATAAATCAATTTACAAGTGCTGCATTCCAAGAATATTGCGAAGACCTCGGCATTCAACTTAGCTACGCCTCAGTAGCTCATCCAGCAAGCAATGGCCAAGCCGAGAGAGCAAATGCAGAAATTTTAAAAGGGCTCAAGATGCGCACATATGAGCGCTTGAAAAAGCATGGAGCTAACTGGATTGAGGAGCTTCCATCCACATTATGGGCGAACAGGACAACTCCAAACCGGTCAACCGGGGAAACTCCATTCTTCCTGGTGTACGGAGCTGAAGCAGCCCTTCCTCCAGAGATCACCTTGGGGTCCCTACGGGTCCGGACCTTCGATGAAGCCACGCAGGACTAGCTCCGGCATGAAGACCTTGACCTCGTCGATGAGGGAAGGGGCCAAGCAGCTCTTCAGAATGCACGTTATCGCCAAGCGCTCCAACGCTACCATCAAAGGCATGTGCGCGACCGATAGCTTGAAGAAGGCGACCTGGTGCTTCAGAAGATACTAAGCCGTGGAGGGATGAACAAACTTTCCCCTAGCTGGGAGGGTCCCTTCCTAGTAATTAAAGTATCCCGACCAGGATGCGTTCGCTTGGCAACAGAGGATGGGACGCCGCTTCCCAATCCTTGGAACATCGAGCACCTCCGTAAGTTTTATGCTTAGAATCATGGAGGTGAGTCTGTAATTACACACAATGCATGTTGTAGAGTCATTATACAGAGACGGGCAAGTCGTCTGGGAGAACATCCGGACCCCTCCGGGAGGGTCTGGAAAGTTCAAGTAACACTTGAGACAGTCACAGCACTAAAAGTGTAACTACTTATGTATAGCACATTTAGCTTGGTCCAGCATCCTAAGTGTGTCCTTTTCTCCCCTGTAATTCGGACCTATAATGAAAGGCATTGTTGTGTGAAAACAGACTCCACGTGCATTTACTTTTTGTGCAAGCCTCAATATATTAAATTATTTTTACCCCACTTGTCTATAATGAAGTTGTGCAAATCTTTTTGAGCTTTGTTCTAAGTAATTCACATGCATTACAAGCCTTATTGATAGTCTTTTGGGATCTTAACAATGCTACATAGTCTACGTGCCTGAACACCAAGCCAACATAGGTCCGGAGTGTGCTATCGACTTAGCCTGGTCCTGCACCCTAAGTACGCTGCTCTACCTACACTCCGGCTGGCCTCAGTAGGGTGAGTACTAAAAAAGGCATGCAGATCTAGAAAGATTATATCAAAATGCTTGTTATCATGTTGAGTTTCTTCGGATCTAAAGTCCAAATAAGAATAGTAAGTCACAACCAATTTATAGACAAGAGGACGAATTTTACTTTGTCTCTTGCCTTTAATGTGCAGGAAAAGCAAAAATTCATAGCGATAGTGGACGACGCCGGAGCTACTAAGCTCTGACATCCTCCAAGATGGGTCTGCCATCAACGTTTAAAATGTTGACAGTGGATGATGTCGGAGCTACCAAGCTCTGACCATCTAAGGGGGCATGTTTACGACGCCTCAAAATTGAATACTTCGGACCTAAAATCTACAATTGCAAAGTATTCAAGTCGTAAACATACTGCCACAACCTTTGATACATGTACACATTTCAATTGTATACATGTACCAGGAGGGCAACAAGATACAACACAATATATAGAAGACAAGGTGAAATTGAAGGCAGAAAGGAGGATTTCATTAATCAAAAGTACTGGATTACAAAATTGGGGTTACAAGGTGCAAAAGGAGAAAAGTCCTAGCTACTAGAGGATCTAAGTCTTGTGGAAAAACGAAGTAACCTTCTTAGCAGCTTCTTGGACACTAGCCCTGGCGGCATCCTCTTCCTCTGCGACGATCCTTCAAAGACCGAATCAATGGAGAACTGGGGGTCTCGGCTTTTGTAACATGCCAAGACATACTTGGCGATGTTCTTGACCAAGGATTTACCCCTCGTCTCTAGTGGATCAGCGATGACATTACCCATCGCGTCGAGTTTGCTGCCAGCAGAGCCAAGTGCCGCTAGCGTCTGGTCCAGCTCCTGCGCTGGGTCTTCCGGGCGTACTAGACTAAAACCAAGAGGCACAAGGGCCATGTCTGCACGTCCCAAGAAGTCCCATACCATCAAGGATTTGGTTGGCTTTGAGCTCCGCAGCTCTTCCAGTGACCTCCGGGCAATCGCAAGCTCCGAACCTTCACGGGCAAGGCACTCAACCAACTTAGCATGTTGTTGCATGTTCTCAGCAACTTGCTTCTCCTGATCGGCCAGCTCCGTCTCCCGAAGGTGGATGCGGTTCCGCCTTTCAGCTAGGTCCTTTTCCCTGCCTTTGACTCTCTCCTCCCTAGTGGCAACGTCGAACTCTCTTTTTGAGAGCTCTTGCCCCACCTTCCAGTTCTTCTTCCTTTCTTCCTCCTTCCATAGATCCAGCTTTTTGTTACGATCCGCCAAATTTTGCTCACCCAGAGCCAATTTCTTGGTGAACTCCGCCTCTCTCTTCACCACATCCTCCTGTTGCTCCAGTAGTTTCTCCTCCCTCACCTCCAGGTCCGCTCGACGCTTCAAGAGATGTCATTCAATTAAGTGAGCTTTTCGTGACACTCGTCAGCAGCGTCACATCTCTCCTTTGCTTGCTCCAGGATATCCCTAGAGTTAGCATCGAGCGCCCAGATGGCGGCTTCCTTCTCCTCCATCAACTTATCCTAGTACTCTAACCGGGCTTTCTCCTCTTTATCCATTCCTTCTGGTCAGCCAGTCTCGTCTGGGCAAGCCTAGTCTCAAAATGGAGTCTATTGCGCCAACGCCTCAAGGTGTTGTGCTCCTCCTCCAAGGCTTTGCTCTCATGATCGAAGGCAAGCTGGACCTGTCGGAGACTTGATCTAGTGTTGTCTATGGACAACGCCAGAGGGATAGGTTATGGACCTGCTGGGACCATTTCTGCAAGCTCAAAAGGATTTTCCATCACAAAAATTGGGTCCCACTCTACAATAGTGGTCCCCTGGACTCCTGCGGCGCTAGGGCCGCTCGCCAGGAGCCCTTCAGCGGCAGCAGAAGAACTCACTGGGGGAACTTCCACCTCTGGAGCAGTTGAAGGTGCAGCTTCAGGGTCTTCAGTTGCAGGCTCCGAGGAGGGGGGACCTGCCGCCACTTCCTTAGGTTACTCCAGCTCTGGCCCAGGTACCTCCGGGACCTCTACTTCCGGAGCGGCAGTCGGGGCTTCAACTGGGGCCTTGACAGCCGCTGGCTGAGGCTCTGGCATGGTGGCTACTTCTGGTTCAATGACCGGAGCTTCAGGCGCCTCTGGCTCAACCGTGGGACTTTCAACTGCTTCTGGCACAAGGGCCAGAGCTTTTGTGATTTCCAGCTCAATAGCTGGGGCTTCAACCACTTCTGGCTCAGCAGTCAGGGCTTTGACAACTTTCGGCTCAAAAGTCGGAACTTTTGGCATCACCGGTGCTGGAGCATCAACCTCCGCCACCATCACCAGGGGTACATCTTTAACTTCTCTCCTGTGGTCTGGAACTACCACAGGAGCTTTGAGCGAGGACTCCGAGTCCAAGCTCATGACAGTTGGCGCCATAGCTGTCGTAACTTCTGCTTTCGCTTGACGAGGAGGCTCAGCGCTTGAAGCCAGAGCTTCGGCAGGCGCAGCCCTAGCCACTGCAATAGGCGCTGAAGCTCCCGTCCCCTTCTTTGACACCCTAGAAATAAAGGGAAGAGAAGATTAAAAACATGATAAAAACAAGACTGTCATGTTAGGGCGAGCAATCAATGCTTACCTAGGGATGGTGCCACCCCAGTCACCTTAGAACCTTTTCATCTGAGGCTCGAAGCTAGAGCCCACCAAGTCTGGTGAGACTACAGCTTCGGACCTCAGTTGAGGGCCACTTGCAGCAGCCGGAGTCTTCTTAGCCGGAGCTTCCCTTGGCTAGGAAGAACTCCCGGGCTTGGAGCTTTTAGCCAACACTGAGGTCGGGGTCGACTGCCCGGAGCTGACGCCTCTTGAAGACGCTTGAACCGGAGCAGGAGTAGTTGCAGAAGACGTGCACGCTGGGGAGAAGGGGCCGTCGTGGAAGGAGCAGGTCTAACGGACCTCCCGTTAGCGTGCTTCAACTTCCTCTTCCGGCTGGAGGGCTCAGCTGGCTCTTTGCCCTTGCCCTTGTCAGTGTCTTTAGTCTTCCGACTCAGGGCGGAGGCAGGACCACCCTCGTAAGCTCCGGGGATCACCAATCTGGTGGTCGGATGCCTCTCTACCTCGCTGTTGACAGCTCCTAAGATATACTAACAAATCATCCCCGACAACAGCGCCACAAATGCTTGTTGGTACTTCTTATGCACCATTAACTAAACATCTCCAACGATGTGTCAGAAATGCTTATTAATGGTTCTATTGGATCATAGCGTGAATTCTACAAGCGCACTGTGATACCATTGTAGCATTTCCCCTTAAGAGTATTCTCGTGGGTGTCATTTATTTGATCCCAAAGGAAGGCAGGTAAGAGGTATACCAATCATCAAGTGGAAAGGTTAGAAAGGTCTAGGTAAGAAACTAGTAAGGATGGATAAAATAATAGTGGAGGTAGTGTGACACACACAAAATCTTTCAAGTCTAAGGGGGAATAAGAGGATCCTAGAGGTTACTTAAGGTTGAGAGTTATGAAGGTACTCCTACTATGCTCTATTGTACATATACATAGTCTAAACTAATTATCCATAAGCTAGATCAATAGTGAATACTTATGCTATGTGGTTCAACACATCGGGCATGGGCTTACCCCTAGCAATACTAGGGCGACTCCCGCCAAGAGCCTGTGGCGTAGCCCAACGTGGAGGATTACAAAGGACAGATAGAGCTGTCACCACCTACTGCCTACCTCTTCAATCCTTGGGTCTACGAGACATCCAACGCTACTTAAATACCCTAGCACCATACTAGCATACTAAGCAAATACCTTAGGAGCCATGGCACAAGCCATCCTAAGGCAATGAATTGAATCATCATTGAACCAATGTTGATACACAGCATAATTATCCATACTAACCTAGTTATGTTATAATTAACTAGACTATTGTGGGGGTCTATAGGTTCTATGATAAAAAGATATGTTCATGATGAAATAGTCATAGAAGCTATAGCTTCCACATACATGGACTCCACAATCATATAAGAAACGCTTTGCCCAAGTATATGTATAAGTAGAGACTAAAGATACTATCTTTATTATGCATAAAGTTACAAATACAAGAAAGAATACATGAGCCATACCTTTCCCAATGTAGGATTTGGAAGACAGAGACTCCATACTCCTTTCCCAATTTGGACATGGGACTAGAGACTCTCCTCTCTACAACCTAACTCATCTAAGACTATGGATGTTAGTGTATACAATAGAGATGAAGCTCAAGTGGTGTGCGTTGAAGTGAGGGGTAAGGGGTCCTATTTATACTAGTGTTGAGGTCGGTTCCTGCCACCAAAAGCGCGTGAATCAGTCACCATTGACTCCTTCAAGCTAGGAGGAGCCAACACGCGTCGTTTGACCGCGTTTGTTGCCAGGAAGGGGTCGGCCGAACCTCTGGTTCGGCCGACCTGGTCAGCACTCCAAACGTGGAGTGCTTCCTCCAGGTGGCTGCCAGGTGGGCCCCCTTGATGTATCTGGGTGATACACCGTTGGATCTCCTCGAATACTTCTGTTTGTGGGCCATTTGATCCATGGGATGCCACGTGTCGTCGCCTGATTGCCTGGGATGATATTTTATAGGATTGGTCCCTCTACATTTCCTCATTTCCTGCGTAAAATGTTGCATACACATATTTCTCCAAGTCCAAGTGGAATTGGGTTAGATAGAAAGGTGATGTGTGCAAGAAATGACAAATCCTTCACATAATTGAGTTAAATTGACGGATGAAATCGGTATATAACAGCCCTCACACGATTCCTTGTTACCGATCTTGGAGAAGCCTGCGTGCTTGATCTTCAACTTTGCTTTGTATGTCGAGGTCATTGTCATGAAGAAGTTGGTGTGAGTTGCTTCTCTCTTCCATGGGAGTGTCCTCACACACACTTCCCCTCCTTGGGCTTGTACCCATGGAAGAGACGCCTGCACTAGAACCTTCACCATGGCTTGAGCTTGCAACCTCCATCCTCTTTCCGAACAACCTCTTCATGTCTTTTTGAGTTCAACAAGCATGAACAAAACAAGGTGAGAAAATACGAAAAGAAACGATCTTTGGAAAATGAAACTCTCAACGAATTTTCTCCTCTTGAAAGCTTGAGTGTAAAATGCAAATGCAAACAAAAGAAAATCTTTTTGGGGATGGATTTGAGCAAGAGTGTTGCAATGAAGAGCAAGAAAAACAAGGTGAGCTAGAGAGTGACTTTGGGAGGTGTAAAATGATGTGATGTGTGAAGAGAAGTGCTCCTCACGGCCACAATTTATAGGGTGCACCCTCCAATAGTCACTTGGGGTTCAAAATATAGACGATGGAGGAAGGGGAGCCAATTTGGCTCCACTCCCTATTCGGCCGACCAGGGGGTTCGGCTGACCTGACAGGTGGCCCCCTGGTTCCCCTTGTGGCAAGTGGCTCCCCAACAGCTATAAAGTTAGCACATTGGTGAAATGCCACATGTGCAGCTCAGAAAAAAAAAAATTGTTTTTCAAATAAAAACATTTTTTTTCAAATACAATAAAAAAATTTCTTTTGAAAAGAAAGAAAGAAAAATGATAGTTGAGAATATAAGATTCTCAACTTGCTAGGGAAAAACAAATATGCAATGGGAAAATCCAAATAGGGTGGAAAAAGAAAGAAAGAAAAATAAAGTGGGATACCTACCAATTTAACCTATTGGCGTAGGTCTCACCACCGTTCGATAAGATGGACATTCCTCCGTCTTCATTTTACATCCGGGCCTGGAGGGATGGGCTCGGATGGCTTGCTTCTTCCTCCATTCCTTCTTTGGCGGCTTGGTGGACTTGGGCCTTCGGGAAGGTCCAGACGATTTCGTCGCCTTTGGATATCGGCGTGGTCGAAATGACAGATTCTCCTCGTTGATTAATCTTCTCATGAATGCGATGAGTGAGTCCACCTTTGGAGGTGTGACTTCGACCTCTCTGATGTGTTTATCATTCGGCCCATACTTGATTCGAATCATGGAGCATTGCTCTGATCTTGGCTGAAAGTTAAACTTTTCCTCCTTGCCATTGATATGGAAGTGGATTTCTCCAGCTCCCACATCTATGCGAGCTTTTGCAGTGCTGAGGAATGGGCGCCCAAGAATGAGTGGTGTATCTTTCTCAGTGTCCATGTCTAGCACCACAAAATCCACAGGTCTGAAGCGGTTCCGGATCTTCACCGGGACGTCTTCAGCAATACCCGCTGGATAACGGACTGAAGAGTCAGCCAGTTGTAGCTGCATTGGTGTTGGAGTTAGCTCAATGAAATTCAGCTGGTCGAACACAACCTTGGGCATCACACTGACACTTGCTCCCAGATCACAAAGTGCCTTGTCAAAGTGGTGAGCCCCAATTGAGCATGAAATGGTAGGACATCCGGGGTCCTTTTTCTTTTTAGGAAGCCTATTGAGGATGGCTGCACTGTAGTCTTCCGTAAGCTTGATGACCTCAGTGGTGGGCAATGGTCGTTTGTTGTTCAATATGTCCTTGAGATAGTGAGCATAAGTGGGCACTTGCATTGCATCAACCAAGGGCACATTGATGTGGATCTTTTGGATGATCTCAACAAAATGATTGAATTGCTCATCCACTGTTGGCTTCCTTTGTCTGTGAGGGAATGGCAATAAGTTGGTGTCTTCAAAGTGTTTGGCCATTCTCTCACCAAGTAATTCACTTGGGACATCCTCCTTCTCAGGCTCAGTTGTCCTCTTTTCTTGTGTGGGATATGGTCAGTCACGAGTGGTCTTTCCTCCTCTCATAACCACTGCATTGATGTTCTCCACTGGGGCTTCTGGCTGCCGCAGAATTCTGTTGTTTTCCAATGGAGGGACAACTGCAGCAAGTTGTGATAGCTGAGTCTCCAACATCTTGTTGAAGCTTAGTTGATTCTTAAATGCCGAGGATAGTCCTTCAATTTTGGCATTGATGTTTTCCAGGCTCTTGTCATTAGCTGACAGCTTCTTGGATAGGGCATCGTTGATCTTGAGCTAGCTAATGGCAAGTTCTCTCAAGTTGGGCTGATTTCCATGGTTGCCATTGTTGTTGTACCCTCCTTGAAAGATTGGGCGTTGTTGACCCCACCCTTGACCTCCTGGACGATAGCCATTGTTGTTGTTGAAATTTCCTTTGTCGGGGAGGTATAGGGCATCCTCACGAGTTTGTGGGAAATCATTGTCCATATGACCCGTGTTGCCACAGACTTCATACGTGATGTGAGAGTCTAGGGCATAGGCATTGCCAGACACTTCACAACTGGCTTGTCCATCAATTTTCTTCATTAGGAGGTCTAATTTTGCAGCGATCATGTCCACCGACTTCAAGGTGTGCATGCCTCGCTGTCGGGTATGGAGACGCACATCGTTCCATCCCATGTTGGACACCATCTTCTCAATAAGATCTTTAGCTTTTGGCACCGTCAATAAGAAGAAGGCTCCTCCAGCAGCAACATCTAGATGGTCACGAGCTGATGGGATCAACCCATTATAGAAATTCTGAATAAGGAGCCAGTCATCCATCGCATGGTGGGGACAGGCTAGGATGTACTCCTGAAGCCTTTCCCATGCCTCGGGAATAGATTCATTGAGCTCTTGCTGAAAGCTGGAAATCCTTCCACGTAGGGCATTGGTTTTGCCCAACAGGAAGAATTTGGCGAGGAATGTCGTAGAACACTTCTCCCAAGTGTCTACAGCACTTCAGTTCGTGTAGAACCACTATTTCGCTCTCCCAAGGAGAGAGAACGGGAATAGTCTCAGACGGACCGCATCCGGAGACACGTCCTTGATCTTAAAAGTGTTGCAGATCTCGAGGAATTGTTGCAGGTGAGTACTTGCATCCTCGTTAGCATTCCCACAGAATGGGTTGGCTTGCACCATAGTTATAAGGCCAGTTTTGATCTCGCATTTCACATCTCTCGTGTTAACAGTGGGCCCAATAGGCACATTGTTAGCAGAGGGAGCTGAGAACTCACGAAGGGTCTTCTGAGCCATTGGCATTTGGATTGTTGGTGCAAAAATGTTGGCTTGCTTTGCCGCTCGAATCTTCTGAAGAGTAACGACACGGGGTCGGTATCTCAGAAGAGATTCAGGATCTTCAACAAAGTTTTTCGGCAGGCGGAAACCAGACATACACTACCCTATTTTCACATTTAAAATGCGAAAACAAAGAATGGTTATCCTACTAAAATCCTACTCAGGGTTATATCCTATTCACTCAGTCATGTTATATCTATTTGCCTTCCCAGGCAACGGCGCAAGAAATGCTTGTTGACGGCTCCTAAGATATACTAACAAATCATCCCCGGCAACGGCGCCAGAAATGCTTGTTGGTATTTCTTATGCACAAATAACTAAACATCTCCAAAGACATGTCAGAAATGCTTGTTAATGGTTCTATTGGATCACAGAGTAAATTCCGCAAGCGCACGGAGATATCATTGTAGCATTTCCCCTTAAGAGTATTCCCAAGGGTGTCATTTATTTGATCCCAAAGGAAGGCAGGGAAGAGGTATAACAATCATCAAGTGGAAAGGGTATAAAGGTCTAGGTAAGAATCTAGTAAGGGTGGATAAAATAATAGTGGAGGTAGTTTGACACACACAAAACCTTTCATGTCTAAGGGGGATAAGAGGATCCTAGAGGTGAGTTAATGTTGAGAGTTATGGAGGTACTCCTACTATACTCTATTGTGCATATACATAGTCTAAACTAATTGTCCATAAGCTAGATCAATAGTGAATACTTATGCTATGTGGTTCAACCCACCGGGCACGGGCTTACCCCTAGCAATACTAGGGCGACTCCCGCCAAGAGCCTGTGGCGTAGCCCAACGTGGAGGATTACAAAGGACAGATAGAGCTATCACCACCTACTGCCTACCTCTTCAATCTGTGGGTCTACGAGACATCCAATGCTACTTAGCTATCCTAGCACCATGCTAGGATATTAAGTAATTACCTTAAGAGCCTAGGCACAAGCCATCCTAAGGCAATGAATTGAATTATCATTGAACCAATGTTGATACACAGCATAATTATCCATACTAACCTAGTTATGTTATAATTAACTAGACTATAGTGGGGGTCTATAGGTTCTATGATAATGAGATATGTTCATGCTGAAATAGTCATAGAAGCTATACCTTCCACATACATGGACTCCACAATCAAACAAGAAACACTTTGCCCAAGTATATGTATAAGTAGAGACTAAAGATACTATCTTTATTATGCATAAAGTCACAAATACAAGAAAGAATGCATGAGCCATACCTTTCCCAATGTAGGATTGGGAAGAGAGAGACTCCTTACTCCTTTCCCAATTTGGACTTGGGACTAGAGGCTCTCCTCTCTACAACCTAACTCCTCTAAGACTATGGATGATAGTGTATACAATAGAGATGAAGCTCAAGTGGTGTGTGTTGAAGTGAGGGGTAAGGGGTCCTATTTATACTAGTGTTGAGGTTGGTTCCCGCCACCAAAAGCGCGCGAATCAGTCACCATTGACTCCTTCAAGCCAGGAGGAGCCAACAAGCATCGTTTGACCGCGTTTGTCGCCAGGAAGGGGTCGGCCGAACCTCTGGTTCGGCCGACCTGGTCAGCACTCCAAACGTGGAGTGCTTCCTCCAGGTGGCTGCCAGGTGGGCCCCCTTGATGTATCTAGGTGATACACCGTTGGATCTCCTTGGATACTTCTGTTTGTGGGCCATTTGTTCCATGATATGCCACGTGTCGTTGCCTAATTGCCTGGGATGATATTTTATAGGATTTGTCCCTCTACATTTCCTTATTTTCTACATAAAATGCTGCATACACATATTTCTCCAAGTCCAAGTGGAATTGGGTTACATAGAAAGGTGATGTGTGCAAGAAATGACAAATCCTTCACATAATTGAGTTAAATTGATGGGTGAAATTGGTATATAACAGCCGTCAACACTAGCCAAGGTCGTCAAGCACCGACATACTCCTCCGGAGCTCCCTACTAAATTGCACCTCCATGTTTAGAGGGAGAAAAGCTGCTGGCGGAACCAAGTCGTCCCCGTTGACGTTAATCCCATGATAGAATTTCTTCAAATGAAACTCCAAGGATTCATTATCGAAGTTGGATTTCAGACCGGTTTCAATCCGGTTGTCATCCATCACGCTATCGAGGGCCCACGCGAGCTTCTCCCTCTTCTTCAGCGAAGCCCACCTGTTGACCAAGAAGTTGCAGAAGACCATCTGGGTGGTCACTCCACCTTCCCCGCACTTGCGGATCCTGATCAAGACAGGGTTGAAGGCGTTTGGCAGCACCGGAACTACACTCCAAGCGTCGGTGTCAACATTGGGGAGACCTTCGGGCAGTTCCAGCTTCTCGTGCTCCTCCGCCGCAATGATGATCCAATCTTTCTTTCAGTCATCCCACTTGCCAGAAGGAAACAACTTCAAGTATTTGTAGGGGCAGTTCTTGCGTTTCATGAAATAGTAGAAGCCAAGAAGCTCAATCTCCTTGCCGATGGTGTGGATGGTGAAGAAAGTGCGGAATAGCTCGACGCAGGGGGGAATAACCACCCACATCTCGCAAAAGTGGACGAATTTCGCCACGAGGAGAAGGGAGTGGGGGCCAAGGAGATACAGCTGCAGACCATAAAAGTCTAGCAGCATCAAAAGGAAGGAAGAGAAAGGTGGAATGAATCCCACCATGGCATACGCTGTGAAGTATACCATATCGCCATTGTGCTCCTTCTTGAATGGGAGCTTGCCGGCGCGGACCAAATGGTTGAAGGAGTCGCTAGACCACCCCATGTAGGTCCAGACCTTCTTCAGATCATCATCGCTCTTGAGGCGGCTCTTGGGGAGAACCAACTCCATCGCAGCAAAGTGGAGCAAAGGAAGGGAAGTTAAGCGGAGTTTGGGAGGCTCTGAGCGCAAAGATGATCAAAGGTGTAAAGAGTCCTCAAACCGTGTGCACTTTCCTTCTTAAGTAAGCCTCCGCGATGCTTGGATGGAAACTGCAGTGAGATCGAAGGCACTTTTCAAAAATCTACCCCGTCAATGACGAGTGGGCCTGAGGCCACGTCGACGAAGAGATTGATGTTCTTACCCAAGACGAACCATTGTCATGATGAGCGGCGGGAAACCTGATGGCGGCACCCTGACAGGGCGCGTGGAACCGATACGGTTTTCGTATTGGGAACTGGCGACCTTCAATTGTGTGAGATCCTCACACAAAGATCTCATCTGTCGCATTCATAAGAAGCCACGCATTGATGGTTCACTCTCGGACAATGCCCCAACAGCACATAAGAAGGCTCTTGAAATCGAAGTGCGGGAATCGAGAATGGTCCCACCTCCAGCAGAATAACTTAACCCAAAGGGTTTCAACCAGAGGTGGGCCCGAGGACCACTATCGGTACCCTGCGTACTGGGTACCCTTTAGTACCGCGAAGAGTACAAGAGAATTCTACCTGACGGAGTTGAAGGTATTCTTAGGTCCCACATATCACACTGCGCTGAACCCACTCCCCTCATATGACTAACTCCTGAGCTAACACGTGTAAAGGAAAGCCGGTGCTAAATTCCCAACAAAGGGAAGCTCCGACGTCAACACATGTACAATGGCTCCGGACCTAATCCCAAGCAGAGAGGAGCTCTGGTGCCGACATGTGTACAGTAGCCCCGAACCTAACCCCTCGTAAGGGATAGCTCTGGAGCTTCCATGTGTGGAGCCTTCAGACCTTCATTGACGCGTACTCTAGCAGATCTTCTTCAGCATGAGCCATCAAGTGTAATTAAAGTGGCAGTTACAAGATGTAATTACATGTCATTAATGTTGTATTAACAACACACGATCAAGAGTGTTGTTAATAGGGGTAACGCAACCATTAAGGCACGTTATCACACTATTAATCATACTTAATACCCTTTAGACAGTGTATTAGGCCATTACATATGCCAGGGCCACATGTCTGGCAAGGCAAGCTTTGTAACGGTCAATCCTTCAAACTATAAAAGGGTTGTACCGCACGAACATAGGGGGTGAGGCTATTCAAGCTGATCCTAAGAGAACATACTCGCACAATACAACAACACAAATCCCGTGGAGTAGGGTGTGTCGCTCAGGCGGCCCGAACCACGTAAATCTCTGGTGTCATCATCTTGATCTTGGTCTCCGCGTGTCCCAACCACAAAAGAACCTCCGCGGGTTGCTTCTTAGTGGGTCTGGGGGAAGTGTTGTATCAAACACTTCGACAAGTAGGGATGAGAGCAAGATTATATAACACTCCATATGTAACCAAGTATAAACTCGACTTGTCCTCTTCCATCGGGGTAATGGACAGATTAGTGACGTGAGACTTGCGGCTCAGCGCGTCGGCAACTACATTTGCCTTGCCGGGATGGTAGTGAATCTCAATCTCATAATCTTTGATCAATTCCAACGATCTTCGCTGTCGCATATTCAGTTCCTTCTGAGTGAAGATATATTTCAGGCTCTTGTGATCGGTGTAGAGGTGCACTAAATTTTTGAGTAAATAATGCCTCCACATTTTCAAAGCGAGTACTACGGCAGCGAGTTCAAGGTCATGAGTTGGATAATTTTTTTCATGATTTTGGAGCTGCCATGACCCATACGCGATCACACGGCCTTCTTGCATTAGCACGCAGCCGAGACCAATGTCGGACGCATCACAATAAATTGTGAAAGATTTGGATGTATCTGGCTGAGCTAACACTGGGCCTGTTGTGAGGTGTTTCACCAATGCTTGAAATGCATCCTCACATGCCTTGCTCCAAATATATTTAGTCCCCTTTTTCAGCAGCTCCGTCATTGGTTTAGCAATTTTTGAGAAGCTTAGAATGAACCTCCGATAATATACCGCTAACCTGAGAAAGTTGCGAACTTCGTGTACGGACGTTGGAGACTTCCATTTCAGCACTTGCACAATTTTGCCTGGATCAATAGCGATACCCTCCGCTGAAATAATGTGACCAAGAAATGGTACTTGTTTGATCCAAAACTCACACTTGCTGAATTTTGCATAAAGCTTGTGATCTTGCAATCGTTGGAGCACGATATGCAAGTGTTTGGCGTGTTCATCCTCTGATTTTGAATACACCAGAATGTCGTCGATGAAGACCACGACAAACTTGTCCAACTCTGGCATGAAAACAGAATGATACATGAAGTGAGCCAGCGTGTTGGTAAGCCCGAACGACATGACACGATATTCATAAAGCCCGAATCTCGTCGAGAATGTCGTCTTCGGTATATCCTCTAGTCCGATTTTTATTTGATGATATCCGGACCGAAGATCCATTTTCGAGAATACTTTAGCACCCACAAATTGATCGAATAATATATCGATGTGCGGTAGTGGATAATTATTCTTGATCGTCACAGCATTGAGCGGACGATAATCTACACATAGATGTAACGTATTGTCCTTTTTGTTCACAAATAATGCGGAGCAGCCCCAAGGTGATGAACTTGGGTGGATGAGACCTTTGTCCAGCAGGTCCTTCAAATGCTCCTTTAATTCCGCCAATTCATTTGGTGCCATCTTGTACGGCCTTCGGGAAATAGGCGTGGTTCTTGGAATGAGTTCAATCTTGAACACGATATCCCTATCCGGTGGCATACCCGGAAGTCGTCGGGAAACACGTCCGGATACTCACAGACCACACGAATGTCTTCAAGCATTGTGGATTCCGTGTTGTAGGTGGCTGGAATTTCTTGGATAAGGCGGTCTAGAATGAGAGCGTGTGGTTCATATAGTGGAGAGTTCAAATGGACCACACGTGGAACAATGTCGAGAACAGCACCATGACAGTACAGCCACGACATCCCTAAGATGACATCAAGCTTTTGACCCTCTAATATAATTAGAGAAGTCGGATATATATTACCACCCATCCTAAGTTGTGCTTTATGGACTTTCATGTCCGCTGCTATTTCCCCACCCGGAGAGCAAATCAAATATGGACTTTCTATGGGAGCGATAGGTAATTGATGCTTGATAACATATGATTGGCTAATGAAATTATGGGTGGCACCGGAGTCAAATAATATGACTACGGGATTTTGGAGTAGAAAAAACGTACCAGCGAGAATGGGTTCACCTTCCGGCACATCTTCGAGATCTAAGTGGTGGACGTTGCCGGGTTTTGGTGCTGGTTTCTTGGGCTGGTTTCGGGGTTTAACGGCACCCTGATATGGTGCTTTCCTGCTTCCTTGACGCTGTATAGCACATGTACTGTGTCGGGTTCCCTCCAATCTGCGGACGGAATCCCGGTGCACGTGGTGGAGGTGGATATGCACGCAGGACCATCCTCTGCTGCTGCTGCTGTTGTGGATATGGTGGTTGAAAACGCAGCACGTTGAAAGATCGACCGCGGAATTGCAGCGGTCGCGCCGGTGGCTGCCATCGGTGACCGGATGGTGAGCGATACACCACACGGTACTTCTGTGGACCACCCCCGCTGCTGCTCGACGGGGAACTCCGTTTCCTCATATCAGAAACGAGCTCGCGCTGAGCATTGTCTTGTACAATCGCGGCATTGACTATGTCGTTGAAGGTGCCGCGACTGCTCCGTGCGAGTTGGACCTTCATCTTTGGATTCAGGCCCCGGAAGAATAAGTCTCGATTTCTATCTTCCGTCCCCACATACTCGGGCGCGTACTACGCCAAGTGGTTGAATGCGCGGGAGTATTCGCGGGCACTTCTCCCGCCTTGCTTTAGCTCCAAAAATTCTTGAAGCTTCCTCTTCATTATTCTGGGAGGGATATGGTAGGCGCGGAACGCCTCACGGAATTTGTTCAACGTGACTGCATGACCGGCCGGCAGTGAGGCGATGAGGTTCACCCACCAAGCACCGGCGGATCCTTGAAGCTGTTGCGCTGCAAAAAGTGCCTTCTGCTGTTCGGTGCATCGCAGCAAACCAAACTTCGACTCAAGAGTGTGGATGAAGTTGGCCGCCTCCAGAGGCTCCTCGGCCTCCATAAAGACCGGTGGATGTGTCACCAAGAAATCTGAATACGAGCTTTGTTGGGGCTGGCATTGCCCATTGTCTTGTCATCCCCCTTGACGGGACGAATTTCGAACCAACATACACAGTAACTCGGTTTGCTCGTCGCACGAGCTGAGTACTGCAGCCAGAATCTCCGCGAGTGTTCTTGGAGGTTCAGGTGGTGGTGGTGGTGGAGGGACTTGTTGTTGTGGTGTCGCGGTTTGCTCCCGGGTCGGAGATTCATCCTCATGACCCCAGCTCGAGCCTCCCATCTCGGGCGTCAAACGCGTACACACCATTCTGCATTCACATTATTTTAAATCAGCAACTTGTTTGTTTTCTTCATCCATTTTATACCATAGTAGTGCGAGTATTGACAATGTGATAATTGCATAACATTCACATATATTCATAAATACAAACTTTATACAAGATATATTATCCCATGACCAAGTTTACAGTAGTCAACTCCAAAATGACAGACTCATGCTACGGAAGTGCATCTCAACTACACTTCGTCTCCATAAGTCGTCATACACACCTTGTCATCTTCTACACACCCACTACTATTTATAATATGATACAAACATGGCCACAAAATAAACACGAGCAACTACTAGACGTTGTCCCATGATGGCAGTAGTGCTGCCCCATCTACTCCGATGCATCGTCATCGGCGTACTCTAGTATCTCAGGATCTTCTTCATCCTCAGGATCTGAAGGCACTTGTTCACCCATATTCAGCGGTATATCATGAGCCGATGGATATACAACTGGTTGCAGTTGTGCTTTGGCCTCAATCAAATTATCCTGAAGTTGCTCTGCCTCGTACTCCCAATTTTGAGCTTCCTCGATGGCTTCATCTCGTGCCTCGGTGACTACCAACAGCTGCTCTTGCTGTTGTTGCACCACCAACTGACTTGCCTACAGTCCATAACGAGCTTGCTGCAGTTCCTTGCGAGCTTGCCACAGTTCGGCACGAGCCTTCCGCAGTCTAGTGCGAGTGTGATACAACTGATCCTCGCATTGATTTAGTCGGTGATTCGTCGGAGCCAGAATCGAATGTAGGTTCTCATTGATACAATCAAGAGTGTCATCCCGTTCAGTTGCTTGTCTCAAGGCTTCGACTTGCTCCTGCAGGATTGCACCTTGTGCAAGAACCACCATGCTGGATGCAGCGGCAAATGTCCCAAGTGTTGTTGAGGTTGTGTCGCCATATGGTCGATAGGCCGCAACCATACGACGTTGCCACTCAAAACCAGCAGCACCACGGACCGGGAGAAGAGCAAACTGTGTCCCATCCATGGCATCTTGATGAAGCTCACAAAGCTTCATAAGCGCTTCGCCCGCTGCAAGGGCCCACGTGTCCTCCAAACGAACTCCCTGGAATGTGACCAAAAAAAGGAGCTCATCCATAAAAACGTGGACTAGCCAGGATGTTGACCAGGACGGTACATGACAGTACGCCTCTGTCAACCGTCTCCTGGCCCCAATAGCATGGCATCTCGATGAAGCCAAACTGTTGGAGCACCTCCCGCAGCATACTCGGGAAGCCCGGACGGTTGGCGCACGTGGAGAACACCCATCCGTCCGGTAATAGCATCACATCCGTCATCTATAAAAGAATTACTTGGATCAGTAAAATACTCAAATTCAACAAACCTTGTTGATAAACAGATCATGGATGTGAAAATTGAATTATGAAAGTGAATTCAATTTCAAATGCCAATGAAACATATCACTGGAATTCTGTTTCAGTCTCTGTTCATTCAGACCAGTCTCCAGAAATTCGAAATTTTCATCCAGTTATATGCACATTCAGGACTTGAGTTCAACTACAAAGTTGTAGCACACTCAAATATTTTTCCAGAATGTATTTATTTGCCTCCAGATCATTTCTGTATAAGGAGATATGATTTTTTGCATGTTGACAGTTTTCTGGAAAAATTTTGGCAGCATCTCCTCTGTTTAAGGCTGATTTTGTCCACATTTTTCCAGATACAAAACATCAATATATGCAAAAATAATAAATTACAACATTGTTTTATACATCCTAAGGATTACAGAAATTCATTACATGAAGTCATTCGTTGATTCTATGAAGAGATATGATCAAGACAGTGACAGGTATAAAAAACTGTCCAGTCTCTGTCCAGATTTGAAAGAGTTTGGAAATTTGAATTTTTCATTAGTTTACAGGGAGATTCTGATCTGGAGTTGAACATAAGAGTTTTATAGGGCTCTCTAAAATTTCCAACCATGTATGGTAGACCTATAGGGGTGAAATATACAGGAAGTTATGCTGTTCCAAACTTAGTAAATTTTCTGTCCAGTTCACAGTTTGAACCAGGAACTGGGCACTTTAAGTTCAAATGAAGTTCTCAAGTTTTAAATCTTGAAATCTGTCTTAGAGCTGAAAGTGAAACTTTTGTATGACTTCCTCATGTTACCAAACCACATGTCCGCTTATCCAAGCGACCAGACGATCAATTTTAAATCTGACCAGCACGCTCCAAAACAGAGATTACAAGTTCAAACTTAACCCTAAGTTGGAAATTTTTACTTGTTGTCGAGTCACAACACCAGCACGGATAATGTTGTCGACGTGCCTGATGAAACTCAAATGCACTGTCGGTGCTACGCCCTCACCAAAGAAAATCCTAAGCCGGTATTTCGGCATACGTCTCAACAGTGGCAGTAATAACGTTCACTCGCAAATGTTTTCTACTCGAGCTACTTAAACGTGGTTAGTGTACTGCATCTACACACAAATGATAGATCAAACATATGGTGCCATTCGGCATAGCCCGCACGGGCAAACAGTTCACAATAATATATATGAAAGTAAAACATTCATCCCGTATCATTCCATACGGGCCGCCTCGAGTGAAGCCACATCTTGAGGTACATGACCGGGTTTTCTACCACCCGACAGGGTCCCACGTCTTTGCATAGTGCTGCACCAGTAGGGGGCGCATTGGGTTATGTCCCACCCGACGGGGGCTCCCACTAATTTTGTAGCACGCTAGGGTACCGCGTGTCATATGTTCTCAGAAACATGAAAAGTTTCAAAGACTCATATTAACATTTCTGTGCCAAGCCACGGAACCAACCACATGCTACCTCTCGCATGGTGAGCTTACCACAATTGATCCGCTTGTGGTGGCGTACCTTACCTCTTACCTGATGTCAAGCAACGTTACAGAATATAGTAACACATAAGTTAGCTTGCCACCTTAAGTAACTAATACTATAATAGACCTTATGTGGGCATAGTACTAATCCTCACTCGACTACTCTTAAGTTTTCTAAAATAGGCTCTTTTCGAGCATGCTAATTTCAATGCGGCTCTGATACCAGGCTGTGTGGACCGTGGTCCACACATTCCAGGAATCACAGAGGGTGGTGCCGTGCGATGCGGCACCCAACAACACACACAAAAAGAATACGACAAAATACAAAGTTTTATTTATATAAATGGTGGAAGTCTTTTACAATACTTAATATACAGCGGAAGATAATATTCATAGCTAAACGCTCAGGCTAGCTATGCAAAAGTGCAGCCGACCAGCCCGCAGACGCTACACACTAGCCACACACAATTTTACTGCGGCGTGCAAGGCTCCCATTCGGCGGTATACCCCAATGGGGGCATCGCCTCATCCTCGGGCCCTTCCTCATAAGTCTCACCGGCAAACAACTTAATATAGCAACGTGAGCACGAAGGCTCGGCAAGACTTAACCGTCTCACCTAAACATGAAACTCTACATGCATGAATACTTAACATATGAATGGATATAGCAGTAAATGACTCGCATATATGTTGATCATCATTTTACAAGTTAATAGCAGGAGCTTAAATGTTTAATAACAGGAACTTTAATAAGCCTAATCTATAGCAATCATAGTGGCAAAACAATTATATTTCAGTACATCGTATTCTCCTGACTTCTTCAGTATTTACTACGTCACAGCACAGTGAACAAGCGGTACTCAAATAACCGCGAGGGACGGTGATTGCAATCAGGACACACCCGAGTAACACGTCACATACACTCGTGCCTAAGAAGCGTGTCGTGCTCCTCACCACATCATACGCAGCAACCTTTCACAAGAGAACTCAAACGCCGAACCGGTCCCACCATCGCGGGCATAAGGTTCTTGCACGGAGCGTATTTGTGCCCGCTGGCGAATTTACACCTTACTACCCTCAGCCCACCCCTATCAACAATGGGCTATGCCTCGACATCCAAGTTATTAAGTTACATCGGTTTCATGGGTTCCATATGCCCAGTATGCATCCAGTACTGTTCAAACTTGTCCAGCCGGGCCGCACACAGATCGGTCCTCAATTGATACAAGCAGGGCTACGCACATGAGACCATATCTCGCTGCATCCTACCCACTGCTTGGTCTCAGTTTCACATTTTTAAACCATTCTTCGATTCAATTCATCCCATGTGATAAAATCCTATCTCGCGAGTAGATTCCAACTACTCGACTTCTACCGGATTCCTATAAACGTTAGCATGGCATTGTCTACTTGTCAAGCTCTAGATCTACCCAATACTCCATGGGATTTGTGGGTCATGCAAGTGGAGTAACAAGCACCTTAGACCTAATGCACAAAACTCATCCTAGACATATGTGATACAAATAGAAAATTTGAAATAGCACTTAAATGCAAATCGGGGCTTGCCTGGCTGCGAGTCAAAGGGGAAGTTAGCTTATGTAAGTAGAGTCTCCATGGGCTCCGGGTCCTCCTCGATATGATATGCAATATGTAAAGTACCTGAGTGATATAGAAACTATAGAAAAGCTCTTATAACTACTGATCAGGTATGTAATTGATTTTAATTGGCTTTTGGATTTTTATAGAGGACACTAGGATTTATGAGGAAGATCTGGACCAAAAATTAGAGATGCGCAAGGAAGCTTGTTGTCTCTAAAATTTAAACAAGTAAAAGGCTTCTCTAAATTTTAATTGTAGTTCTGGAGCTTTTTCATGGCTAAAAGTGGATGATCATGGTAGAGGGTCTCTCACTGGTTCAACGAAAATTTGTTTCAAAATTTTCTAAGCTTTCTACAAGGAGAAATTGATTTTACAAGTGTGCAAGAAATTCTGAAATGGTTACTGTACTTTTCCCAATTTTCAACTACATAAAGATTTGGAACACTGATCAACCAAGAAAATGAAGTCCAATGAACTTGAAATTTTTACTGGAGATCAATTGTTATTAAGAGTGTCCTTATCAAAATTGGGAATTTTCTAATTAACAGAACAGAAGCAATTAATTTCCCAAGCAATTAGCTCAAAGGAATTAATTATGGAAATTCTGGGAGTTTAATGTCCAACAAATTGCGCCACTGCAAAGTTGGGATCAATAGGAGTCTACCAGAAGTTATTTGGAAATTTGTGAGCAAATATACTAGGAGAAATCAATTTTTGAAGTTGGCCCAAATTCTGAAATTAATTTCCAATGGGAAAATTCAAATAAATCAGCCCGGGCCCACTCATTTAAATCGGGCCAATCAGAGCTGGGCCGCACCATGGGCCACGGGGTTAACCCGCGCAGCCGCATTTAATCCGGGCCACAGCCGATCCACGTGGGGGAATACGTCGCTGACAAGTGGGGCCCGCCGGCCTTTGTCTTCCTCGCGATACAGGCGGCGCTTCTCGCCGGGACCACGGCGGCGCTCGCCGGACTTTGCTGCATCGACCTCCATTCGGCTCGGCCGTGACCGCCTAGCCCTAAAATTGGGCGTGCTACACGCTGGTGAGGTCCAATCGCGATGGCAATGACCGGAGGTGAGCATGCGACGGCGGCGGCGGAGCTAGGGTTTTGGTGATGGCCGGAATCGCTCGGGAATGACGCAAGAAGCTCGGAAAAAGGTTGGGAACATTCCTGGAAGCATGAGGAAGATGACTAGGGGAGAAAAAGGGATAAAATTGCCGGCAAAGTCGACTTCGACAGTGGACCAATGTGATGAGGACATCACAACAGCGGAGACACACATTGAAATGCAAGGACCAATCACAAGAGCACGAGCACGGTTAATAAATCAGCAGGTGAATTCGCTCCTAACTTCTTTTGCATGTGAGTTTGAAAATAGATTGCTATGTGATGATTTAATTGTTATTAGAATTAATGGAGAAGATCAACAAGTGAAGGAAAGAGGCCTTGGGAGCATGGAGAACCAGCTGGGACGTCCACAAGTTGATGGAAAAAGTTTACAACTCGGACTCGAGTTCAACTCGGAGTCCAGGAGCAGTCCACCTTAAAACGGACTCCCAGGATGCATACGGACTTTGTTTTCGACATTCCACATATGCACGGAAAGAGTAGAAGATAAACTTTCCAATGGATCTGGTCCCACCTCAAAATTGTTCCTGGATAATTAGGAATCATCGAAACAAATTGAGTCCAGATTCCTGTCCGGTGCTGCGCCACCGAGTCGGGCCTTTGGGCCTTGTATCCCGTACGAGTCCATTAGGGACGTGTCTAATCGTATTTTGGTAGAACCCTAGACTATAAATACTGCAGCCGCCGGTCATATTCGGTGGGTTTTGCTTAGATTAATAATATCGCCGTTCTACGATTTGTTAGACCCTAACTTCGTAATTTCAGATCGTGTCTTCGACGTTCTTGCTCGTGTTCTCGGTTGAACTTGTAGCGATTAGCCTTCTTGGCGAGGTCAAGCGTGTGCAGCAAGGTTGATAACCAACGGAGCCATGGTATAGTGATTGCAGGGGTACTCGAACCGCTCGAGTGCCGCAAACATCAACGTCGAGTTCTCCACTCCAATCGACTTACCTTTCGGAAGATCGGGCCTAAACCTACTTATCAATTGGTATCAGATTTCCAGGTTGCCCGTGAGGTATCTTTGTTTTCCTCCCATTAGATCGATTTTTTTTCGTACCTAGAGTCTACAGAAAAGCCACAAAAAAATTAGATCGTTTTTACCACTTCCTAGACTATAGTGCCTGCAGTTTCGTTTTTCAGTTTTCATTGTTGAGTTTGCATTCGTGTGCTCGAGTCTTGTTGTTGGTTTTTCTTTGTGTTTTGGGTCCTAGTTATCGTGTTTCATCCTTGTTTTCTTGCTGTTCGACACCTATTGCACAATCCCTAAATAACAAACCGATCCACCACGTTCATCGGTTTGCCCTAGCTAGCCGCCTTGTGTGAACTCCTACATCGCCAGCCCTAGATTAGGTGACAAACCTTTGTGCCACTCATCCTTGAATCATCACACACCACCCCATTAGTTGTTGTGCAAATTCCAGATCGTTTTCATAGCCGATTGCGAGTTCTGTTCTCAAACCGAGTTGGAATCAACATCCAAAAAAACGTAACTCGGACAGCCTACCTTAAAACGACCATAACTTTCGCATACAAACTCGAAATCGGGCGATTTTTTTTTTCAAATTCATCTACGCGAAATTTTGCATCTGATTTTTTGCGGCGTTGCAGCATTCGGAGAAATTAGATTGCCCAAATTCCCCTCGGAAAATAGGCTATCCGGCCTCCGAAGTTTCAGCATGACTTTTAAAGAATCTTCTTGATTTTCTATAGGCCGCATATTACATCCAGTTGAGCTGAAAATTTGAATGCTTTATATCTTCGTGCTCCCGAGTAAATAAAAAATATCAAAAAAAATATTACAAAAAAGAAAAAAAATAGTGAAGAGCACGCAGCAATTGGCCTATACTACTTGTGATGTTATTGTTGGTTATATCATTTTGTCTTCCTTTTGCCTTGCTACTTCCTTGTTTTGTGCTAGGCCCTAGAGCACTTGGTTGACCAACAACAATTTCCTACATTGAATACTTATTCAACTTTGTTTACCTGTCAACGATTTGCTGCTTATTAGCCACCATATTGTGCCATCCAAGCTCCACCTTTCTCTTGAGCATAACAGGTACCTTTGCAATCACCCCACGCTCCATTGGTTCATCTCACCGTCCATACCACCTGCTGTGTCGGTAAGAACACTTGTAAGAGCGTGGTAAGACGCTTGAGCGAGAGAGATTGTTTTTCTTCCACCTTTCACATTGTCATTGTAGTTGATAGGGATAACATATTTTTGTTGTCTTTTGTTTCCTACTAACAATGGCAGGAGAAAACAATGATGATGAATGTGTTCAACATGTTGAGTTACATGATATGATCAAGACCATGACAGATATGTTCGCCAAATAGAACGCAACAACGGAGGAGCCATTGGCAAACTTGACTAGCCAACTTGATGACCTTGCTCTTTGGATGAATACTTTTGGGGATCAGTTGCCTCTTGCTGGAAGACATGAAGACAATGCTTATGATGATATGGAAGATCACAACAATCAGCCAAGACTACCACTTTATCGTCGAGGTATGGGAGGTAATAATCATCATAACAATTATAATCGTCCTCCTGATGATCCTTTTGCTAAAGTGAAATTTACTATACCCCTTTTTCTGGTGCTTATGATGTTGAGACTTATCTTGATTGGGAGATGACAGTAGAGCAAAAATTTAATGCCCATCTTGTTCCTGAACAACATAGAGTTCACCAAGCCACTAGTGAATTTAAGGACTTTGCTATCATAAGGTGGAATGAACTTGTTAAAACTAGAACTGATCCTCCAACATGGGATAGATTAAAGGAAGCTATGCGTGTTCTATTTGTTCCTCCATCTTTTCAGTGGGACCTTCGCAAAAAATTGCAGCACTTAAACTGAGGTAACATGTCTGTAGAGGAGTATTATCAGGAGTTACAAAAGGGTATGATGCGTCGTGGGGTAGTAGAGAACATGGATGATAAAATAGCTCGTTTTTATTGGGGGTTGAGGCGTGAAATTCCGGACATTGTTGATTACAAGGAATATGATATTGTTAACATATTGTTTCAGCTTGCTATGTTAGCAGAAAAAGAATTGCAGGGCCGACAACAACAGCAACAACGCGCGAGGAGCAACTTCACGCCGCGTTCGATGTCTACACCATCCAAAACAACACCATCTTCGACCCCCCATGCAGCGACTATACCATCCAATGGCGGCCAACGAACTATACCTGCTGCTCCACCTTCTCGCGTGTTGGAAGGCAGCAAGGCGACATCATTCAAGCCTTCATCGTCCACTCCTTCTAATGGTCTTACTTCCGACATTAAGTGTCACCGCTGCTAGGGACTTGATCATTTGATGAGAGATTGCCCGAGCAAACGAGCATACATAGCATGCGATGATGGCGGGTATGATAGTACTTCCAATGTTGAAGATGAATATTTTCTTGCTAGATCCAAATGACGAACACACCGAAGAAGAGGTACTTGGTACAGTGGCGACGGAGAACTATAGGAGCATCATTGTGCAGCGTGCCTTGAGCTCCAAAGTGGAGCCCGACGACAAGCTACAACGACAGAACCTCTTCCACATGTTTCTTGTCGTCAAGGACTGCCGTGTACACATTATAATTGATGGTGGTAGCTGCAATAACTTGGTGAACACGGACGTCGTCAAGAAACTTGGTTTGACAACAAGAGCACACCCTCATCCATACCACATTCAATGGTTCAACAACAGCGGTAAGGTTCGGGTAACACAAACAGCGATAATACATTTTTCAATTGGTTCTTACCATGATTTTTCTGATTTTGATGTCGTTCCAATGGATGCTTGTTCTCTTTTTTTGGGTCGTCCTTGGGAATTTGATACCGATGCTATTCATCATGGTAGAACTAATAAATATACTCTCATGCATAAGGGAAAGAAAATCACTTTGCTCCCCATGACTCTTGTTGAAATTGTGCATTTTGAGAAGAGTAAATTTTGTGATGGCAAAGCAACAAAACTAGAATTTGAAAAACAGCAAGTCATTAAGCGAAAATCACCATCGTTGCTTGCAACTAAATCTGACCTTGCTGATTTATTCGATGCTAAGGGGATGTGCTACGCTTTAGTATGCAAAGAAGCCATGTTTTCACTTCATGAATTGTCTATTGCATTGCCCCTGCTGTTAGTAACCTTTTGCGGGAGTTTGAGGATGTGTTTCCCTTCGAGATACCCCATGGTTTACCACCGATGAGAGGCATTGAACACAAGATCGATTTGATTCCAGGAGCAAGTTTGCCAAATCATGCAGCATACAGGGCAAATCCAGAGGAAACTAAGGAAATTCAGAGACAAGTCCAAGATCTTTTAGATCGCGGGTACATTCGTGAAAGTCTTAGCCCTTGTTTTGTTCCTGTTCTTTTGGTTCCTAAGAAATATGGTAGTTGGCACATGTGTGTTGATGGTCGAGCAATTAATAACATCACCATTTGATATCGTTATCCTATTCCTCGCTTGGATGACATGCTTGATGAATTGAGTGGTGCTATCATCTTCACAAAAATTGACTTGCGTAGTGGTTACCACTAAATTAGAATGGCACTAGGAGATGAATGGAAAACTGCATTTAAAACCAAGTTTGGACTTTATGAGTGGTTAGTCATGCCTTTTGGTTTAACTAATGCACCCAGCACCTTTATGCGTTTAATAAACGAGGTTTTACATGCTTTCATTGGACAATTTGTGGTGGTTTACTTTGATGATATCCTCATTTACAGCAAGTCATATGATGAACATATTGATCATTTGTGTGCTGTTTTTACTGTTTTGGGAGATGCACGTTTGTTTGGTAACCTCGAAAAGTGCGTCTTTTGCACCAATCAAGTCTCGTTTCTTGGCTATGTCGTTTCCTCACGGGTAATTGAGATGGATGAGGCAAAAATTGAAGCGATCACTAGCTGGCCAGTCCCAACCACCGTCACGCAGATTCGTAGTTTTCTTGGTCTTGCAGGTTTTTATCGGCGTTTTGTGCGGGATTTCAGCACCATTGCAGCACCTCTACATGAGCTAACGAAGAAGGGAGTGTCGTTTCGATGGTGCGAACAGCAGCAACAAGCTTTTGATGCTCTCAAATCAAAGCTTACACAAGCACCATTGCTAACTTCCTGATTTTGACAAGACCTTTGAGCTAGAATGCGATGCAAGCAGTGTTGGTATTGGAGGCGTTCTCATACAATGAGGTAAACCCGTTGCTTTCTTTAGTGAAAAACTTCATGGTCCTTCTCTGAATTATTTCACTTATGATAAGGAATTGTATGCCTTAGTGTGAGTATTACAAGCTTGGCAACATTATCTTTGGTCTATGGAGTTTGTCATATATTCCGATCATGAATCATTGAAGTATCTTAAGTGTCAAAAAAATCTGAATAAATGACATGCTAAATGGATTGAGTTCATAGAGTCGTTTCCATACATCATTAAGCATAAGAAAGGGAAGGAAGATGTCATTGCCGATGCATTATCTAGGCGTTATACCATGTTGTCCCGACTTGAACATAAAATCTTTGGTTTGGAAACAATAAAAGCATTATATCCTACTGATTTGGACTTCAAAGATGTTTTTGAAAATTGTAGAGAAGGAAGAACTTGGAATAAATATGTGCTGCGAGAGGGTCTCCTCTATCGTGCTAACAAGCTATGTGTTCCAGCTAGCTCCGTTTGTCTAGCACATGGAGGAGGTTTGATGGGACATTTTGGAGTGAAGAAAACTGAAGACGTGCTGTCCACACGCTTCTTTTGGCCAAAGATGAGGCGTGATGTCGAGCGCTACGTGTCACGATGCACTACTTGCAATAAAGCTAAGTCTCGCCTTAACTCACATGGTCTTTATATGCCTCTTCCTGTTCCTAGTGTACCTTGGGAGGATATTTCTATGGACTTTGTTTTGGGATTGCCTAGGACTAAGAGGGGGAGGGATAGTATTTTTGTAGTTGTTGATCGTTTCTCTAAAATGGCACACTTTATACCTTGTCATAAGAATGATAATGCCTCACACATTGTTGATTTATTTATGACGGAAATTGTTCGTTTACATGGTGTGCCAAATACCATTGTTTCTGATCGTGATGCAAAAATTTTAAGTCATTTTTGGAGAACTTTGTGGTATAAATTGGGAACCAAGTTGCTGTTTTCAACTACATGTCACCCACAAACAGATGGACAAACCGAGGTAGTTAATTGTACTTTATCTACTATGTTGCGGGCTGTCTTGAAAACAAATTTGAAGTTGTGGGGGGAGTGTTTACCACATATAGAATTTGCTTACAACAGATCTGTTCACTCAACGACAAAGGTAAGTCCATTCCAGGTAGTGTATGGTTTCAATCCCCATGCTCCTATTGATTTACTACCTTTGTCTCCTTCGGAAACTATAAATTTGGATGCTACACAACGATCTGAATTCATTCTTAAGATGCATTAAAGTACAAAGAAAAATATTTAAATGATGAATGACAAGTATAGGATTGCAGGTAGTAAAGGTAGAAAAGAAGTAAAACTTGAACCGGGTGATTTAGTGTGGTTACATTTGATTAAAGATCAATTCCCCAACTTGAGAAAATATGAACTTAAGCCACGAGCTGCTGGTCCTTTTAAGATTGTTGAAAAGATTAATGATAATGCATATAAGCATGAATTGCCTCCCGATTTTGTGGTTAGTCCGACATTTAACATTTCAGATTTGCGACCGTACTTGGGAGAAGAAGATGAACTTGAGTCGAGGACGACTCCAATTTAAGAGGGGGAGGATGATGAGGACATCACAACAGCGGAGATACACATTGAAATGCAAGGACCAATCACAAGAGCACGAGCACGGTTAATAAATCAGCAGGTGAATTTGCTCCTAACTTCTTTTGCATGTGAGTTTGAGAATAGATTTCTAAGTGATGATTTAATTGTTATTAGGAATAATGGAGAAGATCAACAAGTGAAGGAAAGAGGCCTTGGGAGCATGGATAACCAGCTGGGACGTCCACAAGTTGATGAAAACAGTTTACAACTTGGAGTCGAGTTCAACTCGGAGTCCAGGAGCAGTCCACCTTAAAACGGACGCCCAAGATGCATACGGACTCCGTTTTCGACGTTCCACATATGCACGGAAAGAGGAGAAGATAAATTTTCCAATGGATCTGGTACCACCTCAAAATTATTCCGGAGTCATTAGTAATCGTCGAAACAAGTCGAGTCCAGATTCCTGTCCGGTGCTGCGGCACCGAGTCGGGCCTTTGGGCCTTGTATCCTGTACGAGTCCATTAGGGACGCGTCTAATCGTGTTTTAGTCGAACCCTAGCCTTTAAATACTGCAGCCACCAGTCATATTTAGTGGGTTTTGCTTAGATCAATATTATCGCCGTTCTATGTTTTGTGAGACCCCAACTTCGCGATTTCAGATCGTGTCTTCGATGTTCTTGCTCGTGTTCTCGGTTGCACTTGCAGGGATTAGCCTTCTTGGCGAGGTCAAGCGTGTGCAGCACGGTTGATAACCAACGGGGCTGTGGTGTAGTGATTGTAGGGGTACTCGAACTGCTCAAGTGCCGTGTATCATCAACGTCGAGTTCTCCAACCCAATCGACTTAACTTTCGGAAGATCGGGCCTAAACATACTCATCACAATGGATTTTCATTGGCGGCGTGGAAAACTTGAATCACTCGGCCTTCACTCGATTATCTCCCTTGATTCTTGGCAGAGGTGTGCGCTAGGAGGTATGGATCAATATCCATGAACTGAATAAAGAATGATTGCACGTGGAAAGCGAATTAAACAGAGAAGCAAGCTAGTTCATGGGCAAAGGCCGAAAGCAAAACTTGAATCATTTGCTCGATATGGAATGAAATGAAGAACGGTTTGTACTGTGAGAAGGGTTGTGTCCTGATGATCCTTTTATATTCTAGGAGCATCTCATGAGACAGTCTGTGGCATCGACGCAACGGGGAGGTAGCAGTGTTCTCACGGCGGCTGTCGGTGGTTTTGATCCGGCAGATCTCCCGACACTACTAAAGTGTTTGCGGAGTTTGAAGTTCGGTGTTGGCGCGCGGAGATTCAAAAAGGTGAAATGTAAAATGACGCAGGAGACACAAAGGTTTACGTGGTTCGGGCCGCCTGAGCGTAATACCCTACTCCACGGGATGTGTTGGTGTTGTATTGGATGTATGAACTCAACTCAGGCGAGTTGAGTGCGCGTGTGAGCCGATTAGACCAGATCAGATCAGAGCAGGTCAGATCAGTCTCTCCCTATGTATCGTCGGCCTGTCCTTTTATAGTATAAGGACAGGTCGTTACAAGTTGGCTTGGCCTGACATGTGTCCCCGGCGGTTACTAATATTAATACACATTTGATGCGCTTAATTACCCTTAATGACCGAGTTACGGGCTTTGACAACACCGTTACTGGTAATTAAGGTCGTCCGATCGTGTGTCATTAACATAGTATTAATGACACTTAATCGGGTCTTGAAGTCCTTGATTCCCCTTTGAAGATCTGGAGCCGTTGTGGAGTCTTCCGGAGGTTTGAGGCTGAAGATCTGACTGTTGGACACGTGGCAACTCCAGAGCATACTGTGGGGAACAGATAGGTCCGGTGCCACCAGACACGTGTCAGTTCCGGAGCTTCCCTCGGTCCGGGGTTAGGTCCGGGGGTGCCGTTATGGTACATAGCACGGAGCTTCCCCCTTGTGGGTGGTAGCTCCGGTTTGATGGTACACGTGGCGACCCTGGGACTAACCATGTTGGGGAAGCGGGTCCGGTTATGTCTGACATGTGGGCCTTCGAAGGTCTTCAAATCAAGTAGATGACATTTCCTTGAGATCTTTGCAATCTCAAGGGGTATACCGTACTCAGGGTACCGACAGCGACCGAATAGCAGCGCCGGCAAAACTACGAAAATGCCTCCTTGTAGCCAACGAAACAAGGAACCAAAAGCTTGAGAAGGTAGAGAGAAGACTTAGGTACCACTTTGCTGTTGGGAGGACGAAGAGATTCGGCAAGACTTTCAAGCTAGTCGGGCGAGCAGGGAGACGACGGTGGGTTGTGCTCGGGAGCAAAGAATGGTGTGGTTCTTCCCCTTCGGCCAGAGATGTGAAGGAGGACTATAGTGGAGGGGGTGCACGCAACTGAGGTGCCACGCAGCTGCTTGCTTAGCTGTAGGCAGCACCGCACGTCGAACGGCGGGGAGTCAGGGAAAAACAGAGCACTCACGTGAGGGAGTCACTGGTCAGTGGGTCCCACATCCCCTTCCAAGTCAATCCTCTCTGTTCTTTCAATTCACCCACCAATACTTGTCCAAAATTGCTAGATTTTTGTGGAGAGGCCAATTTAAATATGGAGATTCAGATTTTGAAATTGGATTTAAAATTTGGACAGGTTTCACATGAAATTCAAATTCAAATTTGAATTTGACTAGAATTCAACGTACCCATTGAATTAAATAGAAATAGTACTCCAAATATTATGAAAATTTGCAGGGGTGCTATTTGGAATATTTGGAAGCTAATGGTGAACTAAAATTTTTATTCTGGCCAAGTTTGAACAGGGGCTAACTTTGAATTTTTGAATTCCTTCAATTAAGGTTTAAATTGGTTTGATTTCCCAATTGCCATTTGATTTCTTTTCCCCATTCAAATTTAAATTCTCCTATATGAACTTTGTGCCTTGAATTTAGGGCTTTTTACACAACGAAGTCTGCCAGAGCTTTGCTCTTGATTGCATGTCGTGGTATGAAGTCAAGCTTGAACTTCGCCAGTTTGGCGGCCCATTTGGCGATATTGCCTGTTGTGTTGAGGCTGCACAGCACCGCCCCTAGTGGGAACGAAGTCACCACTGAGATTTTGTGTGCCTGAAAGTAATGGCAGAGCTTCCTTGATGCAATTAGTACCGCATAGAGCAGCTTGTGCACCTCAAGGTACCTTGTTTTTGCTTCATGTAGGACTTCGTTGATGAAGTAGACCGAGTGTTGGATGGTCCGGGATCTCCTTGGATACAGCAGCGTATCCTCTTCCATCTACTCCGAGCCTGGTGACTCCATGTCTCCAGGGCCCGGTGCATCCTTTGGGGGCTGGGACCCAAAGGCTCCTTTATCTCCGAGGCCCTTTAGGGGACCCGATCATCCTTTGGGGGCAGGGACCCAGAGGCTCCTTGCTCTCCGGGGCCCCCTAGGGGGACCCAGACCACCTCTAGAGGCTGGGACCTAGAGGCTTCTTGCTCTCCGGGGCCTCCTAGGGGGACCCGGACCTCCTCTGGGGGCTGGGACCCAGAGGCTTCTTGCTCTCCGGGGGCCCCTAGGGGGACCCAGACCTCTTCTGGGGGCTGGGACCCATAGACTTTTTTGTTGTCAGGGCCCCCTGCAAGCTCCAAGCCTTGGGGCTCAGAATTAGCGGCAGGGACCCCTTCCGTCCATCGAGGTTGTTGTGGATCGGCCCGCTCTGCAACCAAAACCATTCTTAACACCTCTTTTGTGGCGGAGATGTAGAGGTACATGGGCTCCTTGGGCTCTGGTGCCACCATTATCGGCAGCATCGTCAGCTACTGCTTCAGCTCGCGGAACGCCTTCTCCGCTTCCTCGGTCCAGACGTATGGTCCGGACTGGCGTAGGAGCTTGAAGAACGGGAGGGCCCACTCAGCCAGCCTAGAGATAAACCAGCTGAGCGCTGCGAAGCACCCTGCAAGCTTATGCATGTCCTTGATGCGGGCTGGAGGTTGCATCAGTTCCACCGCTTTGATCTTCTCCGGATTGGCCTCAATCCCTTGGTGCGAGACCAATAAACCGAGGAGCTTCCGAGCTTTGACTCCAAACACGCACTTGTCGGGATTGAGCTTTGTGCGTGTGGTCCGCAGTCTATCAAAGACTAGGGCAAGATTTTCTAGCAATGATGCATGTGTTTGGATCTTAACTACAATGTCATTGGCATATACCTCTACTAGGTAGCAAATGAGGTCCCCAAAAGTTTTATGCATGGCGCAAACAAAGGTGGGGAGGGCATTCTTAAGTTTGTAAGGCATGGAGACATAGCAGTAAAGGCCATCTACAATTATAAGTGCGATACGTTATTCGTATTCTCTAGACATTGGGATTTGGTGAAACCCTGAGTAGGCATCTAGAAAGCACAACATATTGCATCTCGAGGTTGAATCTACGATTTGATTTATTCTAGGGAGAGGGAAAGGATCTTTAGGACATGCCTTGTTGAGGTTGGTTTAGTCAATACACATCCAGAGCTTACCGCCGGCCTTGGGGACAACAACAGGATTAGCCAGGCATCTGGGATGGTGGACCTCCCGTGTGAAGCCATCATCGAGTAGCTTCTTGATCTTTTCGCGGATGAAGTTATGTCACTTGATGGACTTCTTATGGGGCCTCTGTTGTTGTGGCCGGGCGTCGGGGTAGATCTTCAGACGATGCTCGATCACTTCCCTATGGATGACTGACATCTGCAATGGTTGTCAGGCGAAGACGTCGACGTTAGCTCATAGGAAAGCAGTGAGCACCGATTCCTGCTCGTTGTCCAGACTCCCCGCAATACGGGTGGTCTGACCAGCATCAGAGCCAATCTTGATTGTCTTGATGGGCACGTCAGTCGTTGGAGGCCTGCACTCGTGGTGCAGTGGCGTGACTGCAGCATGGGTCTGGCGGGGGCTTACTTGATCCAGTATCGCTCAGGACAAGTGTTGGGGCCGTTGCCAGCACTCGGAGCTTCTCCAAAGCCGTCACCACAGCAGCACGATCTCCGCAAATCTTGAGGGCGTCGGAGGATGTTGGCATCTTGAGGACGAGGTAGCTGTAATGGGCTACAGCCATAAATCGGTACAGGGCTAGCCTGTCGATAATGGCATGGTAGGGGAGGCTAACCTCTGCGACGTCGAATAGGATATTCTCCCTCCCGAAGTCTCGGGTGTCCTGAGAGTCACCCGGAGGTGGATGCAGCCGTAGGAGATAACACTCTCTGGTCCTACCCCCGAGAATGGTCTCGATGGTTCGAGCATGGACACGGGGATCTTCAGCTTGTCGAAGGCTGCACGGCTGATGAGGTTGAGGCCGGCTCCACCATCTACTGGGACATGGTAAAACTTTACGTTAGCGATGGTGGGGGCGATGAGGAGGGGTAGCTACCCGGCTTTCGCCATGTTCTCGGGGCAGTCGGAGGCGTTGAAACTGATTGGCGTCTCAGTCCATTTGTGATGCGGCGATGGGGCTTGTGTAAAGGTTGTCGAAGCCATTGCCCGTCGCAGGGTCTTGACCACATTCCTCGATGTGGGTTCCCTAGATCCTTCACAGATGATGTGGAGTGCTTTGCGATGCTCGTGGTCGCTGTTGAGGTCGATGTTCACAGCCTGGTGGACCATTTCCACGGCGTGTTCCGGCCTTTGGTTCTCCATCTCCATGTCTTTGTCTACACGCTGGTCGACCTCTTGCGGTTCGATCTTGCCGCTACTCAAAGGCTTGATGAACACCCTGATGGTGAAAAGCGCTACCACTTTTTTGAGGGAAAAATCCCCCTACCTGGCGCGCCTGATGTCGAAATGTTAGTGCGACACTTCCCCCAGATCTGCTAAGGAGCAGTCTGTGGAGGTTCTTTGTTCGGCAGGGCTTAGGCCTCAATCAAGTGTTCTAGCGGATGAGAATATGAGACGGTGATTTTTACGTGGTTCGGGCCGCAAGGAGCATAACACCCTACTCCACGGTGGATGGTATTGCTAGTATGTGTGTATGCGTGTGTGATGTTTTGGTCCTTTGTAACGGTGGCGGTCTGGGCCTTTTATAGAAAAGGCCGGAAGCCTTACAAGTGGGTCTTGAGATGATCTTATCCTAAAGATCTAAGGCTTCTTCCATAAGCTTGCCTGACCGAGGCAGTGAAGACTCATCGTCTTGCCTCCTCTCTTGTCAGTAGCCCACGCGCTGTTGCTGACGGTGGCAAAAGGTGTCCCGTCGGTCTGTCTTGTTGTTGCAAGCTACCCACTTAGCCAAGTGGGATAGACCTGTGGCGCCTTCACTGTGACGCGATTGGTCATAGCGGTCTCTGACCATTGGCATGCTCCGTGTTGGGCGCCGGAGGTGGGTGCGCATCTTCAATATTAGACTTGAGCAGGGCGCATCATCCCTTGACTCCCGCATCTTACAGCCCGAGGCGAGCCGCGTGGCATATGGCAGCGTCGGGGCTGCTTGGGAGGCCAGCCCTGGTCCTCCGTGATGTGTGACAGCTCCGGGGCTCGCCAAGGATCGTGGTAGCTCCGGGCCCTTCCGCTTGGGGGGTGCTGGACCCGATGCTCCGTGCCACGTGGTTGTACCGAGGCTCTCTCCCAAGATTGGGTGAGATCCCGTCCCTACACGTGGCGCCTTGGGAGCCCGTCACTCTAGAGGGGCCAAGTCCCATCTTCAAGGCTTACGTGGCAGCACTGCAGCTCGATCTTGAGGGAGGCAAAGGCCTTGGCGCCTGCAAGACACGTGGCGGCTCCAGACGTGTCTCGGTGTCTTCATCCTATGTGCGAGCGTACCCCGTCTACAGGATACCGACAGGAGTCTTCTTCCGAGAAATCTGAATTCAAATAATTGAACACGAGAACTGACTGTATAGTCTATGTCTTTTCCCTGTATAACTCTGACGGTATTTTTGAAGTCTCCTGGTTTACTCTCTTAAATGACTTAATATTTTTTCTATAAAGAAGATACATTCAACTGTACAGTCTTTGGCTTTAGTAATTGAAGTTCTCCTTTGAGGACTTCACTGTCCAAATCTTTATTCCAATCTCCAACCTTTGCTCTCTGATCTCCATGATTACAATAATGTCTTACCCTAGGTGATGTAGCTATCCTTGCAGCTTATTTTGCTTTAGTTGCGTCCTTAAGGATTTGACTCAGTATCTTTCTAGAATGATAATCAAGATATATTGAGATCCAAACAAGGAATGATCAACTCGCAAGGAATTACGATCTTAATAAATGAGTCAAAGGGTGAAATGCTTTGTACTGACATGAGAGAATTCAAGGTTCGATTTCTATTATGTCATCAAAATACAAAACACACAATAGATGGTGAATACAAGGATGTGGGATCAAATAATGTCACCATACATTACAGTCAAGGAGTTCCATCAGTTTGGTAATCAAGCGATAATCTTGCGAGTAGAAAAAATGTCAAGGTTCTCACGAGGTGGAGAAGTCATAAGGGAACTCCTCGCAAACTAGAAACATTGTGTTTCCAGCAATCAAGGTGCTTGAGTCTCAAAAGTCAAGGATAATGACTCAATTTTGATTTAGTTACAAGGGTGTTAAGTAATAGGTTTCCCTTGTATCAATCAAGATAATGAATGAATCAAATGGCGTTATGAACAATAAAGTTGTTCATAGCTCAATAATAACCGACATTTCATATATAATTGAATGAGGATACATATTCTTGCTCAAATGCATGCATTCACTTAAGGTTTGAGCGAAATTCGGTAAGATAGTTCAAACACACAAGAAATACCTTCGGATTCACAAGGCTCGAATAACTTGGTCCTGAAAGGTGCTAAACAAGGAGTTGCCACTTCCATGTGTTGACAAAGTTCTATGATTTCAGAGTAATGGGTTTAGCAAGGAACGGTAAGATTCATGTCAAAGTAACGGAGTGTACACGATAGCATGAAGTGACTAAGCCTATTACAAATGTGAAGTTCTCGGAAGCCTGCAAATCACAACTTATAGATAGAGTTGTTGTTTCATAGCAAAGAGTCAAGTTTCTCATCACGTGGTATTCTTAACCTACTATGTCTATCTTCTAGTAGGTGGGGTGACTTTGCCTTCCGGAGTAGCAAGAAGAGTAACCTTGGAAGAGCAAGTATTTAACATCCACTTCAGTAGGCTGCAACAGGTGCTTAATAAGGAACAGTGTTGATGTGAACTAGGGTGTGATGCCTTGGTGGATGTAACACCTTGTCTACTAGAGTGCACTCCTTCCCCCTTAAGTGTCATCTTAGTAACTTCCATCATCTTCTATCGATTACTTGCATATGCTTCGATCAATATCAAGTTCAAAAGTTACTTCCTTTTAAAGCCAGCGATGCATACTTGATATAACAAACGTCTTGGAGCAACTACGACAACTTGGATATGAAACCTGGACTATTCACCTCTGCTAAGAAAGTCCAATCATTTATCATCAGTAGGAAGGGAAGATCCAACTTTGGACATAGACTTTAATCAAGTCACACGTCCATTCCCACAGTAAAGAATATGTCAATATCAAGTGCATAGCGAAACCACTAAGTTGCAACATTGTTCACTCCATCCCTTTTTGCTGTTTAAAATCTGTTCCAACCTGACCATGTTGCACTCAAACTCAATTTTGACTATGCAAATGACATTCTCCTGACATGATCCAATTTAAAAAATTGTAGCTGACTCTCATATATTTCCAAAGGTTACCCACATTCCTCTGTTGCATCGAGGGTTTAAGAGTTAAGGTTGTTTGAATTTGACTGTTTTCTGGAGCCATTTTGACAGAACCTCCCCAAAAGTAGGGATTTTGGCCACAGTTTACACAGTCAATAATATTCAAAATATACAGAAACTTTCAATTACAACACTGAATTACATTACATCATCTTATCAGAAATGCATCCATTCAGCCTTTACAACTTTCCAACATGTCGTTGCTCGCAAAATCACAAACTGTGTAATTTATGTTCAGATTCTGGACTGCCCGGACAGTTTCGACGATGACTGGAATTAAACCCTGTTACAGTGAGTTTCAACCTTAGTGTTGAATAAAACCTTGATAGGGGACTTCTCAAGCTTTTCATAAATGTATATATAGGCATATGCTACTTTGACAACTTAGGAGATATGGCTGTTCAAATTTCAACTATTATCTGGCTGATTCTGGTGGCACTTATACATATGCATCAGTTTCAACTCAAAATTCCAAATCTTTCTGAACTGAATTTAAATAATCTTTGAATTACAAAGTTGTAGAAAATATTCTCCCCTTTCCAGAACTGTATCACACTACTCTAGAGGATGTGTCTATGAAGAGTTATGGCAAAATTACAGTGGCTGGTCCTGTGGTTCAGGGATTTGCAGCAGTTTTTATAATATGAGCTTTTAACCAAATTGATGTGAGTTTCAGCACTTGCAGTGAATAGAGAAGTTGTAGATAACTTCTCTCTAAATCCAAATATGTGGCCCACACCTGGGATGGTCGAAAAATCATGGAGTTACGCCTCGAAAAAGTTTCAGCAGCGCAGCTGCCAACAACAGGGCACTCCACTTTTCATAGCTTAAGTTGATTTGAGTTCAAGTTTGGCGGAATCAGGTTAAACCACTAGTTTGTATACTCATATTGTTATTCTGGTCGATGTCGATATTGATGCATCACGGAATTCATGACGGCACTACGTTCCTCACAATTTAGAAAATCCTAACCGGATTACATCCGGCATATATGTCTTATAGGTGGCACTAAATTCGAGCACTCACAAACGTTTCTACTCGCAATACGTTTACGTGGTTAGTGTACCTGCAGAAGACAAACAATGTTCATTTCACAAAATGCACCATGAGGGCGAGCCACATGGGCAGCACGACAGCCAATCACAATAATAATATATCAGTGTCCAATCTAACGCCATGTATTATTCCATACAGGCCATCCTCAAGGAGAACACGTCTCGAGAAACGTGGTCGCGTTTCAACACCACATGATGGGAGACCCGAGTAAAGCGCGAACGGGTCGTCACGGTTAAGAATTTTATCAACCCAACAGATACCACCTACTGCCCCTACCTCACAGAGGCATGCCGATGACGAGCTGTGTATGGCTCATTGAACATGAATTGTTCAAGAGTTGCATACTATCGCATTTTTGACCACACGATGGGGTATCCAAGCTTTTGCATGAAACACGTCAGGAGCAGCGTTCTCATATGTTCTCAGAACCATAAAGAGGTTAAGATACTCATATTAACTCCCGTGCCAAGCCACGGGGTACAATTACCGTACTACCTCTCGTACGAGAGAGCTTAACGCAATCGATCTGCTTGTGGTGGCGTACCTTACCTCTTACCTGAGCGTAGGTGTGTCGTTATAGAATTAATAACACATATGTTAGCTTGCCACCTTAAATAACTATGCTAATATCAATCCTCATGTGGGCGTAGTACCGAATCCTCATTCATAAGTCTATAGTTTTCAAAATATGTTCGTTTTCAGGTGTGCTATTCCCAATGTAGCTCTGATACCATGCTGTGAGGACCAGAGTCCAAACAAACCAGAAATCACATTGGATGGTGTCGTGCGATGCGACACCCAATAGCACAACTCATAAAAGAACAAAGAACTCATAATATAAGTGAACAACTTACATTAATCTCATATTTTTATACAAAATAGCTTACATCAGCAGAAGTCTTCATACTACTCTCTCGAACCTACACTACAGCAGTAGCGGTCATATCCAGCCCGCAGATAATCCACTCTAGCATCATAGAAACAAGCAGTGGCGCTCAGGACTTCCATTGGCTATAAACCCCGACGTGGGCAAAGCCTAGGAACCCGTCATAGCTATATACTTGCAAAACTCGTATAAATGCAACCGTGAGCACAAGGCTCAGCAAGACTTAACCGTCTCAATTAAGCATGGAACTCTACAAGTTAGAAACCTAAGACTTGAATTTAAACTGTAGTAAGTAAATGTTCACTATTAGTGGATCCTTGCTTCAGTTTTATAATAGCAGGTGAAGTTGCTTAGAATCGTAACTTTAGTTCTACTACCAACTACTTCAACTAAGTTGCTTAACCATACAATAGGTTCCACCCAGTTCCAGTTGTTACTACGTTACAGCGTAGTGAACAAGTATGCTCCCTTCCGCGAGCGATGGTGATTCGAATCAAGATACACCTGGCTTGCACTACATACGCGCTCGTCTGAAAGTGAGGATCAACCAATACCGTTGATGTCGTGTATGACCACCTTTCACAGACACTCAGGCATTGAACCGGTCCCACTGTCCTAACAGAAAGATTCACATGACGACCTATGCCACAGTGATCTCTTCTCTCCTCATGATGTGAGTGGTAATGCCTAAGACAGTGGGGAATGCCTCAATACCCAGGTTAATAAGTTACATCAGTTTGTTGGATCCACCATAGCCAGTATGCATCTGGTACATATTTAAACTTGCCCAGCAGAGCCACACACGGTACGGTCCTTAATCGACACAAGCAAAAACTATGCTCACATGACCACGTCCTTGAGCGTCCTAACCTTCCTGTCCGGTCTCAGATTAATCATCTCATCCCATTCCTTTCCTCATCTTTCTTCCATCCATTTTCTCAATTCAATTTTGTCTCATTTTTCAACTTTAATATAGCAATTATAATCATATAAAGTCTCATTCTACCTAGACTCCAGTGATTCAGAGGTCATGCATGTGGGATATCAAACATCCCTAGACTTAATGCACAAATACCATCATATAGATTATAAAAGCAAAACATATTAAACAACTTAAATGCAAATCGGGGCTTGCTTTAGGTTGCAACTAGTGTAAATCTCAACAAATCAGTGATTGATCTTCTGGGTGAAGCTTCTCGTTGTTTTCCTCCTTTTCTTGTTTTTGTTGCTGCTTGATCGAATCTTGCTCTCGTGTGCTGCTTGATCAAATCTTGTCTTGTTGCAGGGTCCACGCTAGTCCTTTTCCTCCGAGTCGTACTCCTCGTCAATCTCATCACGTCATCTAGCGATATGATTATACACATATACAAATAATGTAATTTAATAATTCATACACCAGAATTCTAATACACTACACGAATGATACTCTTAAATGTGAAGGTCAAGAGAGATCATTACCGATTTAACTCTATAGAAATACAAGGTCTACTGGACTTGGGTTGGGCCGTTTACAGTAGAGTTAATAGATGCTAATACAAGAATCAACTCAGACAACCTAGATTGTGCCTAACCGCTTCCTAGCAACTCAAGTTGCCGCTGACTCAACATCTGCAGCAGCTATTTGCTCACCTTCAATGGTAAGTTCTTTAATCAATGAGATATAAGTGCTGTCATCAGCTGAGATAGGACTTTTATTGGCATCCAAGCCCCTCAGAATAACATTCCATGTTTCTAATAATACATCAAGAGCATGTGAACCCCAGGTTTCCTCTTCACTCTAATGATCCAGAGCTGTCTTGACAACTTCTGATGTCAAAACGGAAAGCAGGTTAATTTGTCCATAATGCATTATTGACTTAGGTAGGTTATCAAAAGTGAAGTGGTACTCAAAGATGCCACTGAAAGCAGCACATGGCAATCATCTATGAACTCACATTCACTTCCACCATTTCTAATTGATGCTGCAATGGAATCAGGAGGTTCAATCCATAAAACAGCAGCGGCAAACATTGGCATAAGGTGTTTAACCTGTGCATCTCCATTATCATTAGGAAACACAGAGATTGATATTAGAATCTCTCTCCACATTAATCCTGGTGTTACCAGCAAATGTTCAAATTTCTTCAGATTCATTGTATCAATCCTCAAGCCAGAATTTATCTTAGCATCTGAATTATCATACTCCACAGTATGCTTGAAATTTCAGCCTAATATCTGAAACATGAGGCATATTGCTGCTGAACATGCTCTTTCCTCGGGTATAGACACATTTGAATTCACAATTTTGTCCGCAGTGTTAAACACAAAGCTTGAGCACAGCAATAGAAATCCTTCAGAAAGTGCAATTCAATTGACCATTCGCATTGCTCGTCTTAGGCAGACCCATAGCAGAAACAATCAACGGGAAAAATTCTGAAATCAAGTTTTCCAAGAAGTTGATCGCAGCAAACTGTCTATTAGGGCCATGGATACCCCGAATGGACTGTTCAACCTCAAAGAAGATGGTTGCTTTATCCTGATCTGGAAACTCAACCCAGCCTCTTTTCCATAATCTAGCTGCCATTGCAGAAACTTCCGATTGTACATAGCCATCAGGGAAACTTGCACGTTCTATAACGTAGTTCAATCAATATAGTATTAAGCTTCTTCTGTTGTCATCTGCAAGTATTCCTCATTTCCTGGTTACCCCAGCTCCAATTGCACCAGCTGCTTGGAATCTTGCATTCGGCACTTGGGATGTCTCAAGAATGAATCAGCATGCTTGATAGGGCATCATACACAAATGCAACAAACTTTTCACTTTCTCCGCTTCAGATGGATTCATGTGCAGCTGGATGAGGAAGCAGGCCTGCTCGATGGCGAGCATTGTGGCTTGAAGCTGCTGCGGATAGGGGTTGCCGATGGGGAAGCCCTGCATGGCGGCGGCAGCTGCTCCCGATAGGAACCAGCAGGGTGCGGACGCGGGCGACGAGCAGGGCGGAGCGGCGCTAGGTGGGCAGTAAGGCTCGGCAGTGAGCGCGCTGCTGGGGCGGACGCAGGGAGGGGGCCGGTGAGCAGCAGCGGCAGGGCGCGGCGCTCGGCATGGAGTGCGCGGGTGGCAAGGCGGTGGCAAGGGCCAGCGAGCGCGGGAGGAGCGGGCGGCCGTGAATGGCGGCGTTGCGGAGCAGGAGGCGCAGCAAGGCGCGGCAGGGCTGCGGCAAGCCGGAGTCGGCAATGGGAATGGGCGGCGCACGGCCGAGGCGCGTACGGGCGGTGCTGCTGCGGCCAGCGAGCAGCAGCGGCAAGCGCGCGGACGGCGCCGAGCTGGAGCATGAGCGAGGAAGAGATCAGAGGCCATGGGCGGGCGCTGGAGTGGGGATCGAGCAGAGTTGAGTTGCTGCCGACCTGGTGACGATGGGAACCAACAGAGGAAACGGGACGAGGACGGTGGTGTGCGGCGTTGAACAGAGGCCAAAGCTGGGTGCTGATAAGGCAGACTGGTGGGGCCCAGGGGTGCCTTGCCGTGGAATCCTAGTGCCAGGGCTCGGCTGGATAAGATTTACTGGTGGGGTAGAGATGGCAGGTGGGTCCCACTTGTCTGATAAATCCTCACAGTTGCTGTTTTCAGTACTCAATTAAAAATAGCAAATAGGCATCTAAAATGGTGAAAATTTGCAGAGATACACTTTTAAATATGTGGAACACATTTGTGAAGTTGAATTTAGATTTCGATCAGTTTAGTTTAAATTCAAATTTAACATTTGAATTACACCTCATGCAAACACCTCTTCTAACCATCCTAATTCAAAATATTTTACAGGGCCACCTAAATTAATATAATTAATACTGTGGTCAAATTAAATTTGAAGCTTGACATGTTTTCGTGTGATTCAAATCTGAATATGAGATTCCCTTCTAGGTATGAGATCCAAACTACCACTAGAATTGACTATAGTCATAAAGAGGTCAAATTAAATATAAAGCATATTTTGTGAGGTCAAGTGTCAATCTAACAACAATTGATTCCTAATTTAAGAATTTTGTATTGGCATTTTACTTAGCTTTTGATTAAGTCATTTTACATTGGCTTTTGGCTTATGAAGCACCTTAGAATCCTTTGTTGTAATATTTACTTAAAATCTTTTTTAAGTTCAGATTTTTGCTTCCTTTTCTTTTCAAATTTGTGCTTTCACAACATTTGACATGGCCGATTTGTCACTAGTTGACGTCCTATCTATGGAACCCCCTTCTTCATATTTCGTTGTCAACTTTTGTGAAGCTGGGAAATCACAAGCATCCTCAGAGACCTGTCGATGTCGTGAGGGTTGAACTGAGCTCCTTCTCGTGGTACCATGATTTCCCTCGTTCCACTCTTGAGATGCTGGTGTAGCGCAAAGCTAGTACCTCTAAGCTGCTCATGGTAGGAGTGTCAAAATCTGATGAGTACATCCCAAGCAACATCATGAATAGCTTGCTCCCTGGTAGATCTCCATGTGGGTGCAAAATGTCGGGTGATCACAACGTCCTTAGCGAGAATAGTGATTTGAGACTTCCATTCTTTATGTCCATAACGAGGAATCCTCTTGACATAGTACTCCGGGTTCATATTACAAAAGTCAAGAAACTTCTTCAACTCCTTAGCTGCAGATCCTTCATCGGTCCCATTGAAACTGAATTCTTGAGCAAAACGAAAAATTGGACCCTGTCGGTACCCTAAAAACCGTACACCCCCTGAGGTTACAAAGATCTCGAGGGAAGGCCGTCTACTTGGATTGAAGACCCTCGGAGGCCCACTTGTCAGACATGACCGGACCTGCTTCTCCAACATGGTTAATCCCTAGGTCGCCACGTGTACTGCCAAACCGGAGCTACCGCCCACAAGGGGGAAGCTCCGGGCCAAGTACCGAAAAGGCACCTCCGGACTTAACTCCTGATCGAGAGAAGCTCCGGACCTGACACGTGTCAGATAGCCCTGGAGCTACCTGCTCCCCACAGCAAGCTCCGGAGCTGCCACGTGTCCAAACGTCGGAGCTGGCAGGCTCTAACCTCCGGAAGACCTTGTAACGGCTCCGGATCTACAAAGGAGAGCCAAGGACTTCAAGACCCGATTAAGCGTCATTAATGCCATATTAATGACGCTTAAACGGACGATCTTAACACCAGTAACGACACTGTCGGAGCCCGTTACAGAATCATTAACAGCAATTAATCGTGTATCAATACTAGTAACCGCCGGGGCCACATGTCGGGCCAGGCTAGCTTGTAACGGTCTGTCCTTGTACTATAAAAGGACAGGCCGACGATACACGCAGGGGGGGGGGGACAAACGTTCACGGACGTTGACAGGCAATCATACGTGACAAGCTAATACAACACCAACACACCCGTGGAGTAGGGTATTATGCTCAGGCGGCCCGAACCACGTAGATCCTTGTGTCTCCTGTGTTAAATCGCAATTCACCTTCTTGAATCTCCGCGCGCCCACACCGAACCACAAACTCCTTAAACACTTTAGCAGTGTCAGGAGATCTGCCGACTCCAACAGTCGACAGTTGGCGCGCCAGGTAGGGGCGCCTGAGATTTTCGAGAATGGTGAACTCCGCGGCTGGATCATCCAACGGCCAACCTGCTGCTCAGGCTGTTGGGGGCAATCCCTCCAACAGGCAGCCACCAGCAGGAGCCTTAGCACCAGCAGGAGCCACACTCCCACCACCACCATCTTCTCCAGCAAATCGTGCTGGGCAACGTGATGGTGCGCCGGCGTCACTTACTGCGTCGGCAAGTCATGACAACCCAGAACATGCGCTCCATGCAGCGCGTGCTCTTCTCCAACGTCCACCACATCCGTACACATCTCGAGATGCAATGGAGCAGTGGAGGGCCAATGTGGAGCATTTGGTCGCAGCAGCGGCCGAACGCCTCAACAACCAGGGTCCTCCTCCTTCAGGACGGGCCCCGTCGCAGCGGCGGACTTTGTCAGGTAGACTTGGTCCGCACGTCTCCAACAACAGGAGACGATTTGCATCACAGCAGGTGATGTCGTTGCCCTCTGGGGCACGACGCACCCATACGGTATCCAGGCTTTCGACTCATGACCTCCGGGCGGAGCTTGATCGCCGATACCGCCAGCAAGATGGCCGTGTCCATATTGAGCGAGCTCGTGGAAGACGGGAAGCTCAGGACCTTTCTACTCTGGAAGGGGTAGGAGGAGGTTGTTCAGCCCTAGCCATGCACCTGTGCATGGTTAGATGGCCACAGAAGTTCCGTCCACACTTGCTGGAAAAATTCGACGGGACTGTCAACCCCGCCGAATTCCTTCAGATATACTCCACTGCAATCTTGGCAGCTGGAGGAAACGAGGCTGTAATGGCCAATTACTTTCCAGTGGCCTTAACTGGTACCGCCAGGTCCTGGTTTATGAGCCTTCCACCCAACTCTATCAACAGTTGGGAGGAGCTGTGTCGTCAGTTCACTGCCAACTTCGGGAGTTCATACACCCGACCAGGCACTGAACTGGACCTTTTTGCGGTCGTGCAAAAAGGGGGAGAATCTTTGCGGTCCTTCATCCAGAGGTTCTCTCAGGTACGCAACACAATCCCTTCTATCTCAAGCGCTTCTGTCATTGTGGCATTCAGACAGGGCGTACGGGACAAGAAGATGTTGGAGAAGCTGGCGATCAAAGAGATCACCAGCGTCACGGAACTCTTCAGCCTGGCAGACAAATGTGCCAGAGCTGCGGAGGGCCGTGAAATGCACTCCAAACCAGCCTCGGAGGATCACAAGAAATCCTCCAAAGAAGAAGCTGCTACCTCCGGGAGTGGCAAGAAGAAAAAGAAGATCAACGGCAAGAAGAAGTCGTCGGCCGGCACATCCAACGTTGCAGCTGCTGCAACTCCTGGTGGCCGGGGGCCATGCCCCGAGAAGCGACCTCGACCGTCTTCCGAAGACGGTGGCAAACCCAAAGTGTGGTGTCCCATTCACAAAACGGGCAGCCACGGTTTGGAAGACTGCCGAGAGGTCCAAAACCTTGCCGAGCGCTACAGCAAGCGCCGGGAAGGGTCCCCTTTTCGACAGAGGGAAGGAAAACAGAAGGTCGACGAAGCTCCGGCTGAAGAGGAGTTAGGGTTTCAGGATCCCAAAAAGGTCCTGAAGGCCGTCTACACCTCCGTCGACGATGACTCTGACGTCTCTGACAACGAGCATCGGAAAACCATGAACACCATTTTTGGTGGATCATGGGACATCACCTCCCGTCGCGTCATCAAGACTATGCGGCGGGATATTGCCGCTGTAGCTCCTACAGCTAGACCGGAGCCACATCGAAAGTGGATGGACACATCCATCACTTTTGATGCTTCGGACTGTCCTCGAAGCATGGTCGGAGCTGGACAGTTACCTTTGATGGTGTCTCCCACCATCAATAACATCCAGCTCCATCATGTTATGGTGGACGGAGGTTCGGGGCTGAACCTCATAAGCTTTGAAGCTTTTACCAAGCTTCAACTCCGACCTTCGGATCTCCAGCCCTCTCGACCTTTCTCTAGAGTAGGTTCGGGTGCCATTACCCCACTCGGAGCTATAACTCTCCCCGTTACCTTCGGGACACGGGAGAAGTATCGCACCGAGAAGTTGGTCTTCGACGTCGCTCAGATCAACTTACCATTCAACGCCATCATGGGTAGACCTGCCCTATACAAATTTATGGCAGCTGCTCATTATGGATACCTGGTGTTGAAGATGCCAACACCAGTAGGCGTTCTCCGGATCCGCGGAGATCGCACCGCCGGAGTAACTGCTCTGGAGGAGCTCCATGCACTCACCACGGCGCAAGAGGAGGACTCCAGACAGGAGCAAGCTCCGAAACCCCCGAGCATTCGTCAACGAGGCTCAACCTCTGCACCCCGTGTGCAGCCAAGCGGCGACACCGACATTCCCGTCAAAGTCGTCCAAATTGGTTCCGATGCCGGTCAAACCACTCGTATATCGGGAGGGTTGAACGACAAATAGGAACTCGCGCTCATCACTTTCCTCCGGGCTAATGTTGACGTGTTTGCCTGGCAATCGTCACAAATGTCTGGGATCCCCAGGGAAGTGATTGAGCACAATCTGAAGATTTACCCCGATGCTCGGCCTGTGCATCAGAAGCCTCGGAAGCAATCCGTAGAGCGGCAGAACTTCATCCGACAAGAAGTGAAGAAGTTGCTCGAAGCCGGATTCATCCAAGAAGTCTTCCATCCAAAATGGCTGGCGAACCCAGTCGTTGTGCCCAAGGCCGGCGGGAAGCTGCGGATGTGCATCGACTACACCACACTGAATAAGGCATGTGCAAAAGATCCATTCCCACTACCTAGAATAGATCAGATAGTGGATTCCACCTCCGGGTGTGAGTTATTGTGTTTCCTAGACGCATATTCTGGGTATCATCAAATCAGGATGTCTAGGGAGGATGAAGAGCATACTTCATTCATCACAGTAGATGGATTGTATTGTTACACAGCCATGCCATTTGGTCTCAAGAATGCAGCTTCAACTTTTGTACGAGCTATGTACAAAACTTTTGAAGAACTCATCAGAGACATAGTGGAAGTGTACGTCGATGACATCGTGGTCAAGGTCAAGAACAAGGAGTCCCTCTTGGACACCTTGCAGGCTGTCTTCGACAAGCTGCGGGCCACCCGCACGAAGCTAAACCTAGACAAGTGTGTCTTCGGGGTTAGCTCCGGGAAACTTCTTGGTTTCCTGGTAAGTCACCGGGGCATAGAGGCTAATCCGGCGAAGATAAAAGCCATTGAAGACATGCGGCCACCAACCCGCATCAAAGACGTCCAAAAGTTAACTGGGTGTCTAGCGGCCCTCAGCCGGTTCATATCAAGACTGGCGGAACGGGCACTTCCATTCTTCAAGTTGTTGAGGAAGTTCGGACCATTCCAATGGTCCGAAGAAGCAGAGAAGGCATTCCAGGAGCTGAAACAGTTCCTCACCACCCTACCAATTCTGGTAGCTCCGAACCCTGGTGAGCCTTTGTTGCTTTACATTTCAGCTACTGACGAAGTCGTCAGTATGGTTCTGGTTGCGGAGAGACCGGAACTACCCCATACTCAGGAATCCAGACCCCTTCAGGAGGGTCTGGAGGTTCCTGAAAGTGAGTCTGGGTCCCAGCTCCCAGACTCAAATCCACAAGAAGTCACTTCAGAAGACCCAGACCCCTCTGAGAGGGTCCAGGTCATTTCTGAAGAAGCTCCGGGTTCCTCCAGCCAGAACCCGGAGGTCCCCGAAGAGAATCTGGACTCCTCCGGCAGGGTCCGGATCAATGAAGAGGAAGCTCCGGACCCCTCCGGGAGGGTCCGGACCATTCAACGCCCGCTATACTTCATCAGTGAAGTATTACATGATGCCAATACTCGATACCTAGAGGTGCATAAGCTGCTCTATGCAGTTCTTATTGCCTCCAGGAAGCTTCGACACTACTTCCAAGCTCACAAAATCTCGGTGGTGACCTCCTATCCACTTCGAGCGATCTTGCATAATCCCAATTCAACTGGGAATATTGCAAAGTGGGCAGCGGAATTGGCTGAATTCGATCTCAAATTCATTTCGAGGCAAGCAATCAAGAGTCAAGCGTTGGAAGATTTCGTGGCGGAATGGACTCCCTCTCCATCAAACCCTGGGGGCCCCAGCGAGCAGAAGACGGAGCATCAAGCTCCAACCTTCACCGAGCCTCACTGGACCCTCTACTTTGATGGCTCCATGCAGAAGCAGGGGGCCGGAGCTGGAATCCTTCTCCTTGCACCGACTGGGGAGAAGGTGAAATACATGGTGCACCTTGACTTCAAGGCAACCAACAACATGGCGGAGTATGAAGCACTCATCTACGGACTAAAGGTGGCACTGTCATACGGTGTCAAGCAACTGCTGGTCAAAGGAGATTAACAGCTCATCATCAAGCAGGTGAAGGGTGACTGCTCCTGCAATAATCTCCAGCTAGCTGCTTACCTCCTTGAAGTCCAGAGGCTTCAGAAGGACTTTGAAGTCCTAGACCTCCACCATGTTCAGCGTGCCCACAACACTGAAGCTGACGAACTCTTGACTAAAGCGTCAACCGGAGCTCCGGCTCCTGACGGAATCTTTGTTCGGAGGTTGTCAAAGCCCACAGTTCAGCCTGCCGAACTGAACGAAGGGGGCGAGATCAGCATCCCGAAGCTGACGGTCCCGATGGCCCTCTTACCATGGCAGCCATCAAGGGTTGTAGGTGCTGCCAGAAGCTCCGAGCAACCCAGCATGCAAGACTCAAATGCTCAAGTCAGTTCCGATGCATGGATCTTGGAGATCCGGAACTACTTGAAATACAACATCCTTCCTGACAATGATGTATCCGCTGACCGGGTAGTCAGATTGGCTAAAAGATACACGCTGGTAGAAGGGGATCTCTACCAGCGCGGTGCCAACGTCATCCTAATGCGGTGTATCACAAGGGAAGAAGGCTGCGAGCTCCTCGCAGAAATCCACGGAGGCGAGTGTGGGAACCACGCATCTTCCCGCACGCCGGTCGGAAAAGCCTTTCGTCATGGCTTCTACTGGCCTACAGCGCTCCAGGATGCCACTGAGCTGGTGAAGAAATGCGAAGCATGCCAATTTCATGCAAAGCAAATTCATACACCTGCTCAGCCCTTACAAATGATACCTCCTACATGGCCCTTCGCTGTGTGGGGGATGGACATCTTGGGACCCTTCCCAAGAGCCGTCGGAGGTTACAAGTTCCTGTACGTCGCCATTGACAAGTTCACCAAGTGGCCGGAAGCAACTCCAGTTGTGACGATCAACAAGCAATCTGCTATCAACTTTCTGCAATCCATTGTAAGTAGATTCGGAGTCCCAAACAAGATCATCACTGATAATGGGACTCAATTCACAAGCTCCGCATTCCAAGGATATTGCGAAGACCTCGGCATACAAGTTTTCTATGCCTCCGTAGCTCATCCAGCCAGCAATGGCCAAGCCGAGAGAGCAAATGCAGAAATCCTTAAAGGACTCAAAACGCGCACCTATGAGCGCTTGAAAAAGCACGGAGCCAACTGGATCGAAGAGCTTCCGCCCACTTTATGGGCCAACAGGACTTCTCCAAACCGGTCAACCGGAGAAACACCCTTCTTTCTGGTGTACGAAGCTGAAGCAATCCTTCCTCCGGAAATCACCTTGGGTTCGCTCCGGGTCCGGACCTTCGACGAAGCCGTGCAGGACCAGCTCCGGCGTGAAGACCTAGACCTCCTCGAGGAGGGAAGGTGCCAAGTAGCTGTTCGGAATGCCCGATATCGCCAAGCTCTACGGCGTTATCACCAGCGGCATGTACACAACCGACAGCTCGAGGAAGGCGATCTGGTGCTACGGAGAATACTATCCAGAGAAGGGTTAAACAAACTCTCCCCCGGCTGGGAGGGGCCCTTTCGAGTGATCAAAGTATCCCGTCCCGGAAGCGTTCGCTTAGCTACCGAGGATGGGACACCTCTCCCAAATCCTTGGAACATCGAGCACCTCCGTAAGTTCTACACTTAATACCACGGAGGTGAGTCTTGAGTAACTTGAGATGTATGTTATAGAGTCATTGTACAGAGTCGGGTAGTTCCTCCGGAGAGCAGCCAGACCTTTCCCGAAAGGTCCGCAAAGCTCATGCAGCACTTGTCATAGTCTCTGGACTAAAAGTGTGGCTAACTACCCTGGGTCAAACGAGAAACCAAACACACTTAGCCTGGTCCCGTACCCTAAGAGTGTACTTGTTTCCCCTGTACCCCGGACCTATAATGAAAGACATCTTCATGTGAAATAGACTCCACGTGCATTCATTTTGTGCAGGCTCGTCATTTTTATTTTTCTCTTTCTTGTCTATAACAGAGACGTGCAATTCTTAAGAAATTTTAGTTTGAACGGTTTATATACGATTCGAGTTGCATTGTCAGATCTTTTGGATTTAAATATCGTTTGTGGCCAACTCGCCTGAAAGCCGCCAAGCCAATCTAGGGCCGGAGTGTGCTACCGACTTAGCCTGGTCAAGCACCCTAAGTACGCCACTCTACCTACACCCCGGCAGGCCGAAGTAAGGCGGGTCCATGGACAATTGGATCTAAGAGAAAAGACAATGCATCTGGTTGTATTTAAAATCGCGTTCAACTTAAAATTTTCTTGAGAATCGTAAGCCGCGACGAAATTATAGACAAGGAACGAATTTTACCATTTTTCTTGGCTTAAGTGTGCAGGAAAAATAAACTCTACATTGATGGAGAAAAGCCGGAGCTAACCAAGCTCTGACTCCCTCAAGGGGGTCAACCGTCGACGATGAGTAAAAGATGGTGAGAAGGCCCCATAAATGGATTCTGCTGCCAACAAACCAAGTATTGGCAAAGGTCACCGCCGGAGCTACTAAGCTCTGACACCTCGGAGGACTAACTATCGACGC